>NC_051174.1:89667514-90267514 GCF_013339725.1 Rhipicephalus microplus | reverse complement strand
CTGAACACGTTACGTACAGTTTTCAATCGCACTTTTTCTTCTACGCCGCTATGGCAATTGGAGTCCCACTTTCACTGATGGAACCACTCGCACAAAACTTCTCCGTGATTGCATGTGTGAGAAACAAAATATTTCACGACGCACTACTATTTCGTCAGTGTCGTCGGAAAGGTGTCATCGAAAGACGATAGATAGTCTTGCTTCTGGAGACAGTGAACAAAACGTTTATTTGACGTTCTGCGCAAGAAAATCGGGGAATGGTATTCTGAAAGCGCTGCGTTAGAGTGCCTCAAGCGTGCAGCGGAGGCGAGCGAGCACATTGTCACGTCACACGTTAGACATGAGCGCTATCTGGCAGTTCTTCTGAAAAACAGGGCGTGCGCCGTGCGCGCCCGTCTCTGAGGTGATAAGGCGTAGAACGCAAGGCGAGGGGTAGGTGCCACCACCGTGTCATCTTAGTAAACCGTTGGAAACACTTGCTATTTCGTGCAAGCGTTGCATGGCCAGCGGAGCGTTAAAAAAGCTACAATTCCTAAATTACTTTTGTCTGGCTTTTTTAAAGAAATATACATAATATGGACGTGTTGTTATGGTGCCTCAGATATGCGCAATAATTGCTTTTTAATTGACAATTGCACAAGTAAGAACGCTTGACCTTCAGCAATATTGGTGGGCGCTGCGGACGGAGTCGGCCGTTTGAAGTATCGTTTGGTCACTTTGGTGCCGTTTAGGGTACCATTAAGGGTGGACAAAGAGACAAATTTACAGGCAGGCAGGCAAGGAGGCAGAGGCAAACCGACCGACCGACCGACCGACCGACCGACCGACCGACCGAAATTTTTGTGCCGAAGGTCCCCAAGAAAGACTATCGTCTTTCAACGGGCGTGCTTGGGCTTCGCGTAGCCTTGGCTGTGCTGCCAATGAAGGTTGTCTCCGGGTATACATAGGACAAGTAGTATACATAGGAAAGTTGTCACCGGTTATACATAGGACCGTGGAGCCGAACCACGAGATTGAAGTAACTAGAAGAATAGAATAAGATGAAGCACATTGAGCAAGCATTTTGAAATTATGACTGGTAGACTGCCATTATTCGTGAAGAGGAAGCCATATGACTGAGGCATCTTACCGATATTTACGTACGGAGCATAAAACCTGGAGGATTACAAAGAGGCTTGCACCACTTAAGTTGAAAGCGACGCAGTGAGCAATGGAAAGAAAAATGATAGGGGTCATTTTTTATAGGGGTCATGTTAGGAAAATAATAGGAACAACCACAGAGGAAAGTGTACCAGAGAACAAACGGGTCTTCAAAACAATAAAGTTGAAATCAAGAAGAAATTTTCATGGGCCGGGAACGTAGAGCGACGGCAAGATGACCGCTGGTGATTGTAAATCATAGACTTGGTTCTAAAAGAAGGCAAGCGGGTGAGGCGGAGACAGATAGTTAGGTGGCAGATGAGATTACGGACTTTTTTTGGATAAAGTGCCAGGAGCAAGCACAGGACAGAGTTCTATGTCGGGAAATGGGAGAGGCATTTGTCGCGCAGTGGGCGTAGTCAGGCTGATAATGACTCTGCTCAGTTCACTACCGTTTGTAGTGTAGCAAAAGTTTGAAGCCTCATGCTTCCTCGCTATCGTTATAAAAGCCGATGTTTGTACATTGATCGTCGTCTGCTAGTCTGAATACCACTCAGAAATAGCACACATTGCTTTTTGATAGAGTGTATACTAATGACAAAGTATATGTATAACATGACGATATTTGTAATAACAATATATAACAATTGCACTTCCACTTCGCACTGCCTAAACATTTTAAATGGCGAATATTACCCAAAGAAGCATTTTTGCTTGCGCTACAGTTGTGGTGCCCACGTTCAGGTGAAATGAGCAGGATACGAATAAAGAAGTCGACGTGAACGGCGCCCGACTACTCTGTCACGTTTTACTTGGTTGAGAATGTCAACGCGATGTTGCGAATATATCATTACTTCATAGATTTCTCTGATCACATCGAGCGGAATGGATTCAAGACCAAAGCGCCGACTTGGGTAGTTGGAGGCCACCGCCTGAAAAATTGGAGGGGAACTGGAACAAGCAATGACGCTGTACCCATATTTGGATATCGCACCGAAGCGGGATTGGTTACCGTCATCACCACAAGAGAGTGTCCGAAATTGGTACATGTGCATCATAGTAAGTGGTACAATGTACCGCTTGCCACGAAGGGTGTGTTCAACAATAGGCATATGTGGTCATGTTCTAATCACATCTACGTGCGTTATTTTCATTAACACAATAAATGGGTGAGGCTTCGCCTGCTAAAGGAAGCCCTCAAAATCTCAGAAATAACACGTGACTACACTGTAGCGAGCATCTGGAAACAGCGCCTTCACCCAAAATTACTAAGTGACAAGTTAATACTAAGCTTCCACCTTTTATGAATGGTCCTATAGTCACGGGTCTTGTTAACACGACAGTATTTTAAACCGGTGTCCACCAATCTTCAGTGACGTATTTGCGTCTAAGATTTGACATTGTAAAATTAAAGCTACGAAACGTAAAAAAAAAATCATTGACAAAAGCGTTCGACGGGCGCCTAACATCTGACTTCTTGGGAAGCGAGAAGAGCGCCCGGTGCTCTACCGACTGAGATATTCAGGCAACCGCCAGGGTCCGTACAAACAGGCCTTATATATTGAACACATTCTCTCTCGTTTCGTGGTTTCTGTTAGCGAAGCGGGGCTGTGACTGCTTAAGCCCGCGTTCACACTGAACATTCCGGCCGCCGAAAGTGCTCCGAATCCGGTTCGGTGGCGGCGAGATCCGCCGAAAGGGCCATCTCCGCGCCGATCGCTCTTGGACCGATTTTTGCGGCGTCTGCCGCCGAATCGGTCACCGCGGACGAATAGAAGCGCTAGTCAAGAAATTTCGAAAAATGGCGGCCAAGCCCTACTCGCTTGTTATGCTGCAGTGCACGTAACTGAATGTTAAAACCAACGGGAGTTTAACCTACTCTGTGCCTACTTCGCCTCCGTATTTCGTGAAAGAGGTGACCGAGCTTGCTGTTGGCGTGACCGAGCTTGTTGCGGTCTTGCAAAGCAAAGTGAACCCACTGGTGTCGGTAGTTTTTCTGCTCCTCGTGCATTACAAGACAGCCACTTGCCAGCAAAGTAAGCAGTACTGTCTTTTCTTGCTTCTTGCGTACGAGAATCGTCGAAGTATACACCACCGGATAGCGTAGTAGCGTTTGCGAGCCGCAACAACAACCGGGTGACAGCGCATCCATCCCGCGTTCGCCCCGCAGTAGAGCGCATATTCGGCGGCGCGGGGCGCGTCCAGTGCGAACGACGCTGTGTTTCGGTGGCAGGGGAATTTCGGTCGCTGTAGAAAGCGGATGTTTCAGTGTGAACTAGGCATAAGAGAAGCAATGCGGCATGATGCCGTTATGCGTCCGAGATTGTGCACCGGCGCGCATTTTTAGGGGCGAAGCTCCTTATAGCGGCACCCGTTCGTCTCCTGTAGTATGTAACAAAATATTTTGACCTCCAAGGTGGTGCCGGTGAGAGACTTCTTCTGTGCGTTGTTGAACAATAAAAAATAGTGCTCAATGTACATGTCAATGGCTGCTAATGGGCAATAAGAGACAGGAGCATTCGGCTTTTAGTTAACGCGCAGGCTGCGATCATATTTAGCAGCCATGGGCATGTACATTGAGCACTATCTGACAAGAAAGGGTTGCTACGTTATACTCGCTGGGTGTTATATACTCGATGATGATGTTTAGAGTTTAATGGCGCAAGGCCGACTAAGGGCAAAGAGCGCCAAACAGAAGTGATTACATTAAAGTGACAAGGAAGTAAAAGAACATCTCAGTAAAAATAAACAAAGGTGTTATATACTCGCTGTTATACTCGCTGTTATACTCGCTGTTATACTCGCTGGGCGTTATACCGTCTTAGCTTTAGTAAGGTTTAGCGAGCCTTGAGCCGCAGTGCCATAAATACAATGAACTTGTATGTACCATGAATGAACTCGAGGTGGTTAAAAATGGGAAGTAGATACGAAGCGCAAGCCGTAAGAAAGTAAAAGCCGAATTCTCCACCTCTCATTTCCAATAAGCAGCCATTGGCATGTAGATTGAGCACCATCTGACTGAAAAAGTTTGCTACGTTATACTCGCTGGGCGTAACCTCCTTGGTTTTCGAAAGGTTTAGCGAGCGTTGGGCCGCAGTGCCATGAATACAGTGAACTAGTATATACCGTGAACTCGACGTGATTAAAGGTGGGAAGTGGACCGAAGCGCAAGCCGTAAGAAAGTGTGCGTGTGCCACCTCTCATTCCTTCCTTGGAATGTCCGCTGGATGGCGATGCTCCTATATGACGAATATATGATTAAAAGATGCGAGATGGTGGTACTTGGAGTGTTGAATAGATGGACGAACGGACACATAGACAGCTGCATGGATGGACACATGAACGGACGCAGGGGCGGCTGCATGGACGAACGCAGGGATGGACGCACGAACAGACGCACGCACGGATGGGCTGATGAACGCATGGACGGTCACACTGATGGACGCATGGACGGACGGAAGCAAGAATCAATGGACGAATGAATTCTTCGCCCCACTGTCCATCATTCACTCCGCGGTTATGCGGCCAATTTGTTTGATTCCATAATAAAGGCTTCTCAATAGCATTGAAAAACTCAGACTGAGCGAGCTTCAGAGAGTCACCAACGAAGATTTGTTCTTACCTTTCACTTCGTGTTAGCGCTTGACAGCTATTTAAGTCATGCCGCTTGCACATGCACCAACGATGTTTCACCACGAACTTCTTCAAGTGCGATATCACTCACTTATATAATAGAACTTCTGGAGTAAATATTGCACCAAAGCGACGATGTCGACGGGTCAGTGTCGTGTCTTGGTGATGCAAAAGTGTGGTCAGTAGGACGAGGAATGCCGGCGCGCGTTCATGGCTGAGGCTACGCACCACTGCGTCCAGCGTCAATGAAGCGCAGTATGTGTGAGCACTGGCACGGGCTTTTGAGCACACAGAGTGCTGTTTCTCTCCTTAACAGACAAAGACGCGCATATCGATCAGCAGTGTATGGTGTGTGCTTGTTCATGTCACCTCGGTGTGCGATTAACAACGTGCAGTGTTCAGGTATGTGTTAAAACTTTGGTTAAAACAACGGTTAAATTAGGATCGCGACTAATAGTCGTCACTATTCAGGAGTTCTACTAGGTGTCAATGTGGCTGTGTCCACATCAAATCGTGCTATAGCTTTCATATATAACAACAAAATGAGCACTACTTGGGTTTAGTGTGGAATATAGAGAAGTTGATTGTTATTTCTGACGGCCATCAATGCCTCATTGAAATTTTAACAATTAAGTTAGTATTTCAAAAGTTAGACAAACATTTTGATACTAACTTACTAAACCTAAATAACAAGAAATCTGTACTACCTGCTACCGTATATACGGAGCAAAATTCACTAGGCGGGCTCCATACAGGGACCCTGCTGCGACGTTTCATTTCCAAGCGCAATGTATTTCATTTCACGCGCTCTTATGCGAGGTTACTGAAAGATCTTGGAAAATGTATTTACTGCAAGAAGTATTTTAAATTTTTTTCCTTCTAGCTTTAACCAATGGAGATTGGATTTCGTCTCGTTTTTATCTGTTTGTAGTCCATAAACACTTATGTTGCCCATACTTTGCCTAGCTTTATCGCTACGACTTGTGTCTGCTAGGTATTGTGGCGTTCAAAAAGAGAAATAGAGAGATTTCATGTACAAAACGTCACTTCCCGCGGAACGTACAATTCACTGCTGTTACCCATAAAAAGGAGAACAGTATGCCAAATCTGACAGGTATGAGTCATTGGATGCGTTATCAGAATATTCAATATGCTATTTTGACGCTATCATACTGTTGCAATTCATATGGAAAGATTCGTAAACACACATACATACTTCTGCTGCAAAGACACCTGGACAGTTTTAAAAGCTGTTTAAAGTCTGAGTCTAGGAATGCAGGCCACTTACCATGGGTGCCATGAGCTAACGTAGAAGAAACAGCCACAGCGATGAAAACCAGCTTCATATCTTCTAAATTCTTTACCACTGCATTCGGAAGAGAAAATACGAGTGAATGAAAAGTGTAGAATTTTAACAAGATACAGACCGTAACATAAGGTTCATACTATCGCAAACACTCACTTCAGCCAGACGATATCACAAATCTCTTAACTGAGGCTATACCCGTCGGTCAAAAGTAACAAGCGTAGGCAGAGAGCTGCAATGTGGCTCATGTCTTGGCAATATTTCAGAAAATTGTATATATCCACCATTAATAACAACGCCCGCTTAGGAGAGACAAACTTCCTGCTAAATTGTTGCGGCGGTCGTCACGCGAAGACATGGGCCAGCCATCACTATGGTCGCGGTCGCGTCACCAGCGGCGAGCTGGCGGACAGCCATGTGGCCCAAGGGGCAAGCTGAAGATGTCACCCGGGTCCAGGGCTTCAATCTGTCACCCAAGGCACCGCCAGCATCATTCACCGAAGATGGTACAGGACAGCAATTCATCCCCTATTGACCTCATTCTGCCCTCCCGAAAGAAAATGCCACAGTAAAATTCAAAGAAGTGTATTGTAGGAAGACAAGATACATTGCCCGTTCCTCTTGATGTCAGCTGATCTCGCACACGTTCCCGAGCACTACACTGTTTTCCTTAAAGTCAGAAACGTTGTGAAATTACATGGCCAGCAGCAGAAACGCCATCGAGTGCTTTTTGTGTGTGTGTGTGTGTGTGTGTGTAGTGTCATACATACAGCAGCTACAGTTTCTCTGATGCTTCACTGTCAAGCCACATGGTTAATTGGGCGCCAACGGAACATTTTTAAAACTGGAAGCCGACCTTTCTTGCCATGTAGTGTTTTTAGCAAATGGTGGCTAGTCACTAATTGTAGACAGCCGGACCAAAAGCAGGTCGCTTATGCTATGGCATGAAAAATGCAGAGTTGGCTCTTTCAATATAAGCACCCATAGTAGATTAGCCCCAGCATATCCAGGTTGGACGACTTCTCCACTTGAAGAATTTCAGGTGTAGCTTAGGCAAATATGCAGCGCAGAGATGAACTCTTGCAAATTATGAATATGGTCTATAGCGGACTAAAACAAGAGAAGTTAACTGAATAAAGGCATGGGATCAAAAAAGAAAAAGAAACTTCTAGTTTGACAAAAATTGATCCCCCTTAAACTATTATTGAAATCACTTTGCATTTACACAGATGAATTACAGATGCGAGTAATTATGGGTGTTGTGTTGCGTGTGATGAGAACAAAAATCATATACTTCGTCCTACGCTCGAGCATCTTATCTTCACTAAAGATATTAATTTCGCCTACTAATAGCCACAGCAAGTGGTTAACATTGCGTTTTATACTTGAGAATACCACATCCTTCGTAGTCATCCTTTCGTTTTGGAGTCTCTGCCTTAAATAAAAAAATGGCAGCATATCTACGGGGTGAATGATGGAGAGTAGGGCGAAGCATCCATCCATCCATTCGTTCTTACTTCCATTCGTCCATGCGTCCATCTGTGTGACTATCCATGCGTCCATCCGCCCGGCCGTGCGTGCGTCTGTTCGGTCATCCGTCCGTGCGTACGTCCATGCATCCGCCCCTGCGTCCGTCCATGCAGCCATCCGTGCATCCGTCTATGCATCTGTCTGTGTGTCCATTCGTCCATCTAGTCAACACTCAATGTACCACCATATCGCATCTTTTCATCATGTATTCCGCATTAGGGAGCCTTCATGTGCGCGCGTCTCCGTGTTTTAGGGTGGTGTCAGCATTTGACCCACCACTGGCCACCACTCGCTAAAACACAATGTTGCGAGTCCCGGTTTCCGTGGCAACAGGCGCCATGTTGGTTCTTGCGGCCAGGCGTTTCTGGTCCGTCGCACTGCACCAGCTGCATGTGTGCGCGGGTGTGCAAGCTGCGGTATGAGCTGCATTTGCCATGGACGTAGCTTCCGCTGCGACACCATCCTCGTGCTAACCACAAATAAAATAACCTTGAAGTCTATATGCCATGGTGCTGCGTGCCACAATGCAGAACCATCTGGAGACCTTCCCGCTTCCCAACTTGCTCTAGCCAACGGAAACGCTGGGCTACACAAGTGAAGTTAGACTGCTTGGAGGCGACTACTTCTCACCGTGTTTGTAGTAGTAGTAGTAGTAGTAGTACTTTTATTTACAGTAAGCCGGATACAGAGCTCACTGCAGGGGCAAAGGGCTAAAGGCGAACAGCCTGACAAAGGCCCTTGTCCCTCCGCAGTCCATGACAGTGCAAAGCTTAGACATCAGCACTGACAAACAATATATATATTCAATACATTGGTTTCAAGCAACCTGCAATTGTACACACAAAATTCAAACATAAATAGCATAAGAAGTTTACATAACACGTGAGGTGAGTACACGTTGTATTGCGAGTGGGTGGAGTATATCACCGCACATTTCGTGAAATGGCTGACTTAGCCATGCAACGAAAGCAGTTTGAGCAAAGTAAGCACGACAACGTGCACAGTATAATAATAAATTAAGCTTCGTTCAGCTACGCTGTGCAAGCGGAAGATGGTTGAGTATGCTTGTTTATCCTTGTAGTCGAAGCGCAGTTCCTCAATCGAATGATATGACTAGTCGAATGTGTGGTCCTGCATGCATTTACTATCTGCACTTTGCCGATTTCCGAAGCCGTCGCTGCATTCCTCGCGGAAAACGCCAGGCCCGTAAACCACCTACAGACGCTCCCGTTCGCTTCTTCCTTTTCTGGCAGATGTTAGCATTCCTGAAATTTTACCTCGGTTGCTGATGAAGGGCATTTGGAGAGGTAGACAGCCGAGCCGATGAACGCGTTCCCTGTAGGCGCTTGTCTTGCACAGTTGCAACGCAACTAACTTTTTGTGTGGCTTGCCATGGGGTACGTTCTTCGCTTCAATGACACGCGCAACCACACCGAAACTCGCTCAATAATTGCAAACATGACTTCTCTTTAATGACATAGAATGCGACAGACTTACTGTTCGTGTCCGTCCATCCTTCTGTCTATCTGTCGGTCCTGAACGGAGCAGTATATGTGCACTAAGCATGTCGGTAGTCAGCCCATAACTCAAATATGCCCTATGTGGTGCATCGTTATTTGTGTCGTCCTTTTGTTTCATAACCTGACACAGGGATGATTTGATATCGTAAACTCTGCTTATATTTAGTGCTTGTAGAGAAAATGTGTATGAACTCCGTATATGTGGTCGGAGCCGTGTATGATTTTTTGTCTTATTACTTTACTCTAGGCCCACTGCGAGGACACAAGCTTCCAGCAAAGGAGGCAGGATGGTTTGCAGACACAAGGCCAGGTGCCATTTTAATGCTGTTTGCAATAAAATCTGACCTGGAAAAACTTAGTTTGTCCCTCGTTGCTCCCCTTTGCTTTTCTTCAAGAACTAAAATACAGGCTTGTGGGCACAGGGGGAGGGCGGGGTAATGTGATTGAACGTCCTACTTTTTTGGGCAATGCTTACAGCTTATAAGGTTTTTAAGCAGTCATTGTACAGATTCGTTCGCAGGAACTAAACTTGTTGTACGAAATTGTATTAAGGAGAAACGCAAAGTTTAGGGTATGAGAAGCAGGCTACCTGAGCTATTCGGTTTACAGAGAACATCGCGAGCTACCCGGTTGTTTGTTCTGCCTTCCCGGTCGTTATGAGTTCCATCATATATACAGCACGGTTTGGAACCTTGCACTAAGAGGCCTTTGAGGTATTTGCAGTGCTAAGGTGAATATGCTTTATGAATGGCGCGCCGACATTGAAGTCCATTTATAGTGACATCGCGGTTCTCCCCCTCGCAAATATAGGCTCCCTAAATAACCTCACTCCGCCAATGCGGTGGGTCTACCAAGTGGGAGTAACGAACTGTTTTAACAGTATTTTATACAAAATCGAGTCACGAACTTGTCTTTCCTGTCCTACCAAACCACGGCTAACTTCAAAAAACAACCCTTCAGCCTTCAGCAATTGCTATACAAAAAAAACCCTCTTCTTGTTAAAACCCACGCTGCCGTCAATTTAAATGAGCGACCACTGAGAACCAACATGGCGGCCCGTCAAGTATTGGGGCCGTTTTACCCAGTTGTAAGCAACCATCATCGGATCTTCCACTACCCTAAAACACAGAGACACGCGCACATGAAGGCTCCCCATTCCACATATCAATAGCACCGCCATCCAGCGGACATTCCAAGGACTAAACGAAAAGTGGCGCACGCACACTTTCTTACGGCTTGCGCTTCGTGTCTACTTCCCACCTTTAACCACCTCGAGTTCATGGTATGTACTAGTTCACTGTATTCATAACACTGCGGCCCAAAGCTCGCAAAACCTTTCTAAAACCAAGGAGGTTATGCCCAGCGAGTATAACGTAGCAACCCTTTCTTGTCAAATAGTGCTCAAGTACATGCTAATGGCTGCTAAAGGGGAATGAAAGACAGGATAATTCGGCTTTTAGTTAACTCGCACACTGCCAATTTTTCATTGTTCAACAACGCACAAGAGAAATCTCCCACCAGCACCACCTAGCAGGTCAAAACATTGAGTGGTTATGCACTCCTACGAGGCATGAACGGGTGCCGCTTCAACGAGCTTCTCCCCTAATATGTTCGTTTTACCTAACACTTTTTCCAAGAAACGGCACCCTTTGCGCGATTTTCCGCTCATTTTGTTGACGTGATGATTGTGGTAAAACGAAAAAAATCACAGCATACCCATGGAGTGGCTAATGATGAGTGTGGTTAAGCGTCTGTCCATTGTCCATGCGTCCATCCCTCTATGCATGCACCCATGCGTTCTATCGAGTTCGAGATTGCAGACGGCACGTGGGTAACGCAGACGAGACATGAACCAAGGAAGCCGAGTGCAAGCGTCTTCAACATGCCCGCCACCCTGCTTCGTCTATACCCCACCAACGATCTGCCACATACAGCGACTATCCAGAAGATTTAGAGGTGGCACATGTTCTTCCTGTACCCAGGCGCAGCCCACGCAGCAGCCGATCGGAGAGTAGCGGTACAGTGCGATCTAGAATATTCTCACTTACCTGCAGTGTGTATGTACTTCTGTGAGACATTACCGCCTATAATACTGTTCGGGAGATACTGCCTTCATTTTTTATATCTTCTTCTATCGGTTACGCATGACGCATGAGAAGGTTATACTAACAGTAGCTTCGCCCCTAAAAACGTGCTGTTCTCCTCAGACCTCGTGATTATCAATACAGTCGAACGTGTAAAAAATAAACCCAATGTCCTCGCTGCGTTCTCTGTCCCAAAAATGTCACAGCTTTGCTGCAATTGCGAAACAATGAACGCGATAGCTACAAATTGGAAGATCACGTGCAGAATGGCAAGGTGGCAAGCAGATAAAAACCTGCCGCGCGTTTTTCACGCACAAATAACGCACGAAACGTACTCAAATGCGATTCCTATAAGAAAAGAAGAGAAAAGTGAGCCCCGTAACTGTCTGCATCAGAGTGTGGCACCTCAACAGTAGCTCACGAGCGATGGGGGTAAAGAGGGATCAAAAGGGTATGATTATAATGTAAATAGACAGAGAAAGGAGAAAGCGAGGATCAGGGACAGTGAACGACAGAAAACGACAGAAATAAGGAGGATATAGGAAAGATGGACACGCTCGCATGAGTCCGAGAACGGGGCACCACTGTGCGAGAGCTCTTGTCGGCAGCAGGAGATGGCGTAGGCGAGCCAGTCGGCCAGAGCTGTGCCATCGTCGAAGATCGCAGGGGCACAACTGGTCGGCATGAAACCCACAAAGCGAGTCCAGGAAACGTACTCACAGATAGAGATAAACGCCAATAAGCATGTCAGTTGTTACTTCGCTGTGCCTGATAGGTGCGCTATTTTGGGCAAGTGGAAAGTACGCAATGATTGCAGTGACCTTTGTGCGCCCGGTAACAACAACAGAATTATTTTGGTGGAAGCCACCACAGGCCACCTAAGACGTACTATTCTCCCCACCGCGAGATAAGGGCAAGCGACTGAGCGTCCAGGGATTTTACGTCCACCCTCTATTCTCCGCGAGATCAGTACGCGTGGGAGATAAGAGCGCGCACCATCATGTGACCATTGCGCCATCTTGCTGTTAATGGTAAAAACACAATAGTGCCCCCCCCCCACCTGTGGGGCTCATCGCCAACGGTAAGTGGAAGATATAAATAGCTTGCCAATTGAGCGTCGACGAACGGGCTCCTCTATCGCTCAGCGGTGAACGCCTCGCAGTTACGTTTCAGAGGTTCTGTGTTCGGGTTCACGTGCGGATGTCTTCTGGAGTTCTTTTTCTTTTGTTGCATTTTCATATATATATATATATATATAGATACCTATACATATACGGTGATTGACGGCGACGTCGACGCCGATGACAACGGTGAAATCCAGCCGAGAGTGTCAACATAACTCCTGTCACAATAAAAGCACATTCAGTGTGATTCAAGAAGAACCCCCGGAATAATGGTCAGAACTGAGTAGAGGCATTCGGTATCCTACAAGCACTGCCACTAATGATGATACATATGGTGAGCCACGTCCCAAATACACGATATAAGTTTATGAGAGATGCAATGTTTGAGGGCTTCGGAACTTGTGATCGTCTGGTGTCCTAGCGATTTATGGGATCGGAATCCTTGCCATTGGCAGCTCTGTCATCTTGATAAAAAATTGTGACTAGTCGCTGTAGTCACTGCATCAAATCATCAGAGCCAGCAACTCCTCAGCTAGCTGACATGGCATAGTGGTGGACAGGTGCGCAAGGATGACCACTTGCTTATTACTGGCTTATAATGGTGGCGGCATCCAATAGAAGGAAATATCACGCTTGCGGCAGCCAATGCCAAAAACTTTGACCTCGTGAAGGAATACTTAGGTCCAGATCATTGGTGGTTAACGGGGCTCTGAAGCGCTGGCTTGCAATCACAGAAGACTGCTATTTGTTGCTCAGAAGGTCCTGACCCACACTATCATGGGCTCAGCGGAGACCTTCTGGCTCTTCCGCGGTGAAGCTTGCCGCGAACGAAAGGCGACATTCTAGACTCTCCACACTCATGGAACAGAGCAGGCTAACGCGGTGGAGCCTTCAGTGAGGACTGACCCGTCTGTAAGCATTAAAATCCTTCCTTCTAGCTGTCCGTGGAGGTTGCAGGCAGCAGCCTGTTTCAGAGAAGCAAGCGGTGTCTACCATTTGGTCGCACTACAGAGCGACAAGTGGACACTAAGTGGACAGTAAGTGGACAAGTGGACAGTAACCCTACCTCCACCCTGGAGGTAGGGTTACTGTCATATGTGGGTCCGTGGTTATCTGTTCATACAGCAGCCAAAGACCTCTGATCCGTGAGGATGACTGGTGGCAGAGTCTAGCCAGCAGGGCTGTTCCACTGAGAGCAAGATCATCGATGTTCCTCAAGGCTCATTCGAGCATCATCAGAGATATCAGCTTTTCTTCGGCCTCAGCGAGAGTGGCAAAGATCAGTGAGTACTTTTCACTTAAAACTGCTGGCCTTTAAAATCCTAATCCGCCCAAAATTAGAGTATGCGGCCACCTTATGGGATCCGCATCAGAAGTGCCTAATTGATAGGATTGAAGCAATTCAAAACTGCGCCGTTAGATTCACATTCTCGGACTACTCATGATTTACTAGGGGCACAGACCTGAAGTCCCGCCTTGAACTTCCTCCCCTCAGCCACCACCGGAAGCTTTCAAGACTGGCATTATTCCACCGGCTTTATCATTCTTTATCACAAACACTTACATAGTGCCGAAACCACATGTATCGAGCCACAGCAAAAATAATTTACAAGTAACATACCCTCGCCCCCGTACACACATTTGCGCAGTCATTTTTATACGCACTATAAAGGAATGAAACCATGTTCCAGATCAAGTGGTCCAATTAAAAAACTTTGACCAGTTCAAGTCGTCGCTTACTGCGCCCGGGATTGTGTGATATGTTGGTGCCGTTTCTTTGTTTGATGCCCCTCGCATTTATGATTGCTATTTTCCAGCTCATACATTGCGTATTGATACCATTTCCTTGTGTCCGTTGAATTTTAAATTTATGTACAAGTTCTTGACTCGACGTTTGTGCATTTCTTTTGTATCATGGAGATCATGTCACTTTTGTATGCTCATAGCAAAGGTATCTTTTGTACCACCCCTCATGTAATGCCTCCATTGCGGAGGCCCTTGAGTTATTAAAGCAAATAAAATACAGTACTTTCCAACGCACATTTCTCAACAGTCGGCAGCTGCTATACCACAGCTGTGCCTCGCATTTGCTTCTTAACTTCTGAGCTACTTCCTCCTCATCCACAATTTCATTTTCGAGCACCTTTCGATACTATAATATACATTCCTATGTTACGGCCACTCTATGAAAAGGCTGATCCTGTTACATGGCTCAAGTGGCGTCTCGGACAATTTTCCGCGTCTTATTTCTGGTGCTACTACCCAGGAAGAGTAGGTGACGCAGAAGTGCTGGCGCAGTAGGGTTGTTACGGCTGACCCAGATGACATTCCGCAGGGCGTGAACGTAAAACGAAAATTGAAGGCAGATCCACGAGGTGAATGATGATGAGATTGGGCGAAGCTCCTGGAAGCAATCATCGGTCAAACTGTGAAATTTCTTCCGTTAATTCGCCCCATAAAAGTGACGTGAAACGATTGATGCTTCGCGATGCTGCCTTGCTGATGCAGCTTTTTGTTCCCGTACGGAAGGATCTTGCCGACGTTGAAGTGCCGCTGCAGCTTCTTGTTCACGTACGGCAGAATCTTGCCGACGCTGCCTTGCTGATGTGGCTTCTTGCTCCCGTAAAGCAGGATTTTGGCAGCGACGTCGCGCAGCTTCCCGGCACGCTTCTGCTTCTCGGGCTCTCACTTCAGGGTCCTGTCTGCGAGCCCGCGCCGCCGCTGCCCTGCGTGCCCGCCTTTCGGCATCTTTATCCATACGAGCACACACCGACGGCAACGAGCATCGTCAACTGGAAATATGTAGCGCGATATGGTTTCTATTATAAAACAATTGCTTTAGAAAACACCTGGCGTCTTTCGTTAAGCAGCTGTCGTCTTTTCTTTTTCCTACTGAAACATGTCATTGGGTGCTAATGGGGAATGAGAACCATTGCTTCAGAAAACATTTGGCGTCTTTCGTTAAGCAGCTGGCATCTTCTCATTTTCCTACTGGAACATACCAATGGCTCCTAAAGGGGAATGATTGATTGATTGATTGATTGATTGATTGATTGATATGTAGGGTTTAACGTCCCAAAACCATCATATGAATATGAGAGAAGCCGTAGTGAAGGTCTCCGGAAATTTCAACCACTTGGCGTTCTTTAACGCGCGCCCGAATTTGAGCACACGGGCCTACAACATTTCCACCACCATCATAAATGCAGCCGCCGCAGCGGGATTCGACCCCGCGACCTGCGGGTCAGCAGCCGAGTGCCTTAACCACTATACCACCGTGGCGGGGTCTATGGGGAATGAGAGACAGGAGAATTCGGCTTTTAATGAACGCGCACGCTGCGAATTTTAGATACGGAGCATCTGATACTCGAGGCTTGTAGTGCGGCGCCGTCCGCAAGCTTCCTCCTCCTCCTTCCACCATCTGTACATCCTTCCTCCTCTACACACCGCGTGCGCTTCTCCTCTTCACGAACATTCGCTAGCTGTATAATGTAGCGCGCATGCGCCGTCACGCTTCCGAGAACATCGGCAGCTGACGCGCGCGCATGCGCCGTCGCGCTTCGAGAACATTGGCAGCTGACGCGCGCGCATGCGCCGTTGCGCTTCTCCCCCTTCTCGAACATTCGACAGCTGACGCGCGCATGCACCGTCACCCACCATCTGTGCCGCGCGCGCTTCTCCCCTTCGAGAACATTCTACAATTCTCCTGATTCTCCAGTGGACGCGCATGCGCCGTCGCACTTCGAGAACATTCAACAGCTGACAGTGCATGCGCCGTCACGCTGTATATATACTCAAGGTCGGCGCTCGCTCGCTCAGTTGCCGCTCGTCGGTTGGTTTGTACGGCGCGTCGACGTCCAAGGTCGCGGTGAAATGAATGCCAACGAATCCACAAACACAATGATCGACGTCCCTTCGACCAGCGCCGCCCTTTCGCATACGTGTGTACGTGTTCACTCATTTAACACCCCCTCCTACAACCACGTTAACCAATTTAGCCATCGACCCAAGTAAGTCGCAATTTAGCACCCCATTTCACAACCACGTTAACCGATTAGCCATCGACCCAAGTAAGTCGCACTTTAACACCCCGTTAACCAATTATATGCTCCGCATCCTCCTCAGTGTTCCCCAGAGGGTAGCTGTGGGCAATCTTTTTTATTGTTAAACAACGCACAGGATAAATCTCCCACCGGCACCACCTTACAGGTCAAAGCGTTAGGAATGTTCCGCACTACGACGAGGGACGAACAGGTGCCGCTTTAAGAGGCTTCGTCCCTAAAACGAGACATTTGTTAGAGTGTCATAACTGCAAGCAAATTACAGGAAGTGTTCGAGAAATGAGGATAAGGTGTAAAAGCATTGATAGGCAATCATAGTCCTGTCGATATAACCACTGCATAAACTGTTTCACCTAACAAAATACTTCGTTGGAAAAATGTTTCACACGTCCGGAAATAAAGAAGAAAGTTTGTCTGCAGAGCCAAGTTGATAATAACACTTGAATAGTGATTATTAGTGGTTGCCCAGGTTCGAATCCCGCATTGGCACTTTTTATCTTTTCTTTTTCCTACTGAAACATGTCATTGGGTGCTAATGGGGAATGAGAACCATTGCTTCAGAAAACACTTGGCCTCTTTCGTTAAGCAGCTGGCGTCTTCTCATTTTCCTACTGGAACATACCAATGGCTCCTAAAGGGGAATGATTGATTGATTGATTGATCGATTGATTGATTGATTGATTGATTGATATGTAGGGTTTAACGTCCCGAAACCATCATATGAATATGAGAGATACCGTAGTGAAGGTCTCCGGAAATTTTCAAACCACTTGGCGTTCTTTAACGCGCGCCCGAATTTGAGCACACGGGCCTACAACATTTCCACCACCATCATAAATGCAGCCGCCGCAGCGGGGATTTCGACCCCGCGACCTGCGGGTCAGCAGCCGAGTGCCTTAACCACTATACCACCGTGGCGGGGTCTATGGGGAATGAGAGACAGGAGGAATTCGGCTTTTAATGAACGCGCACGCTGCGAATTTTAGATACGGAGCATCTGATACTCGAGGCTTGTAGTGCGGCGCCGTCCGCAAGCTTCCTCCTCCTCTTCCACCATCTGTACATCCCTCCTCCTCTACACACCGCGTGCGCTTCTCCTCTTCACGAACATTCGCTAGCTGTATAATGTAGCGCGCATGCGCCGGTCACGCTTCGAGAACATCGGCAGCTGACGCGCGCGCATGCGCCGTCGCGCTTCGAGAACATTGGCAGCTGACGCGCGCGCATGCGCCGTTGCGCTTCTCCCCCTTCTCGAACATTCGACAGCTGACGCGCGCATGCACCGTCACCCACCATCTGTGCCGCGCGCGCTTCTCCCCTTCGAGAACATTCTACAATTCTCCTGATTCTCCAGTGGACGCGCATGCGCCGTCGCACTTCGAGAACATTCAACAGCTGACAGTGCATGCGCCGTCACGCTGTATATATACTCAAGGTCGGCGCTCGCTCGCTCAGTTGCCGCTCGTCGGTTGGTTTGTACGGCGCGTCGACGTCCAAGGTCGCGGTGAAATGAATGCCAACGAATCCACAAACACAATGATCGACGTCCCTTCGACCAGCGCCGCCCTTTCGCATACGTGTGTACGTGTTCACTCATTTAACACCCCCTCCTACAACCCACGTTAACCAATTTAGCCATCGACCCAAGTAAGTCGCAATTAGCACCCCATTTCACAACCACGTTAACCGATTTAGCCATCGACCCAAGTAAGTCGCACTTTAACACCCCGTTAACCAATTATATGCTCCGCATCCTCCTCAGTGTTCCCCAGAGGGTAGCTGTGGGCAATCTTTTTTATTGTTAAACAACGCACAGGATAAATCTCCCACCGGCACCACCTTACAGGTCAAAGCGTTAGGAAGTTCCGCACTAAGACGAGGTACGAACAGGTGCCGCTTTACGAAGCTTCGCCCCTAAAACGAGACATTTGTTAGAGTACGAAAACTGCATGCAAAGTACAGGAAGTGTTCGAGAAATGAGGATAAGGTGTAAAAGCATTGATAGGCAATCATAGTCCTGTCGATATAACCACTGCATAAACTGTTTCACCTAACAAAATACTTCGTTGGAAAATGTTTCACACGTCCGGAAATAAAGAAGAAAGTTTGTCTGCAGAGCCAAGTTGATAATAACACTTGAATAGTGATTATTAGTGGTTGCCCAGGTTCGAATCCCGCATTGGCACTTTTTATCTTTTTATTCTTCTGCTCTGTTGCGCTCCTATACCTCATCAGCCTTTCTACTCCAAAGAACGTGCTCTCAAGGGTGTCGCGTCACTTGTCTTTTGCCCAAGAAGACGGGGGACGTGCCTTGGGCTCCACTCTTTCACATATGAAGTGCTGACGCTCATGCTTATCTCATGATGTGTGTTCCCACAATAACGTAGAGGTTTTTTTTGAGTGGTGATAACGGATTGGAAAGTTTGCTTGCGTCGAAGCCATGGTCTCAACGGCTGTAACGCCACACGCTTCAGCTCTCGGTGCGAGCGCGTCGACTTCCAGAATTCAAGATGTTCTTCTAGTGGGACACGTTAGAGAAATCAGCGGAAACCGAGACAGGTCATCAAATATCCCGAGGAGGAGCCCCTCTTATAGTCAAGCCCTCCCTAGGTCAAGCACTCCCCCCCCCCCCCCCCGCCACCTTGCCCTGCACGCCTTTGTTCTACGTCACCTGCCCTAACATGCGCTTTATTTGGTGAAAACATCTGCAAAACGTGCTGCGTTCTTCGTTAATGACACCGTTATACTTTACGAAACCAGCTCAGAGCTATCAGTTAAGATTTCAGAGGCTCGCCTTCATGGCCCGGGGTGAATTTTCAAGCAGTGTGCAGGGTATCAGAAGCTTCCTACTTATGCTCGAAGCTAAGCTATCGCTCTCACCGTAGTAACCATGCTAGTTTTCCCCCGCTCCAGCTAGAGACGCAGCTATGCTCTCCGTCGATTTCGTCGATGCCAAATAGATGGCGCGCCGCAGCTTAAGCGGCGTTCGCTCGACTCTCGGTGCGTGGTCTAGTTTGATGAGGCCATGCCCATATATAGCGCTGGCTCTTCATGCACATCTCTCTTTCGCAGGACATTGCTCAGTATGCTTCGATACTGCGACCAGCCACAAACATTGACGAAGCCATGGTGGTGGAGCGGAAAGCTCGCAAGACGGCTGCAGCGTGGGCTCCGTCGAATCTATATCGTTTCGGGGGGTGAGGGGTACCCAAAGGATAAAAATATAAGCTAGCAAAAGATAAAAGCTTGATTATGTATTTTTTGGAAGCCTATAGCAGCTTAGATCACCCCAATCAACCAATTTTCGCTTATATTCTGTGTTTGGTTTTGTTAATTCCTGCTACACATAGATGCGGAATGGCATGGTAGCGGCCTAAGCCCGCTGATGAATTGTTATTCCTAGAAAACAGGGTAGAGTATCATTTCACTAGATTTTATGGACTGATTCAACTAAAACGCCAAAAAACGCCACTAGATGTTAAATTTTCTTTTTTGCCTTTTCTCTCGCTTGCAAACGTCTTCATGATTTGACCAAACTTCAAAAAGTTGTGCCAGTAGCTGCTCACCAAAATGTCGGTTATTGTGATAGATGCAGCTTACTTTTACATCCACAATATGCTTCCTCACGTTTGTGTTTCTTAGGTTCCTATTACAGGTTCACAGAGATAAGAAATCACTGAGGCCACAGATTTCTCCGGCCAGGGAACGCTCTTTCAATTTTTACACGCACAACATATTGGTTCCGAATTTGTTTATCGCAAATTATAATCCTGTCTTTTTTACATATGGCAATTGACGCTACTTGAAAAAATATTCTGTTCTCCAGCTTAACTCAATACTTTACTCCTGGTGAAGGTACTAGGAAAATTCAAAGGAATAGCCTCAAATACTTACTCAAGTATGTCTCACAAACGTAGTACTAATGGTGAGACACTTCTTCTGCTATCAGGCATCTAGGTGCGACGAATAGTTTTGCACAAAAACCATACTCAAATTTATACACTTTTGCAAAAATTTTTGTGTGCTATAAAAATGACGATACCACATTTTTGTCATTTAACCAAATAAGCTTGCAACGACCTTGCTATAGGCCATCGTGCACTTTCCTTGTCGATGTGAATTACGATGCCTCATAATTGTGTCATTTATCTAGACAAAATTTAAGAACAGTGATAATTACTTCCAATGGTGTTCCAATGCGCTGGAAAGTACCCTACCACATACTGTCGTTTAACTATATAAACTTTCAAGAAGCAATTGATATGTGCTACCATACGCATTCTTTTTTGGCTGATAATTACGATACCACAATAATTGTGTCATTTAACTAGACAAATTTTGAAGCAAATCGATAATTACTACCGACGGCGTTACATTGCGCTGTATATCACCCCATCACATTACGGTCATTTCTCTATATAAACTTTTAAGAAACTTGATACACGCCACCATACGCATTCTTTTTTCGCTAATAGTTACGATGGCACAATGATGCGACATTTAAACTAAACAATATTTGAAGTACATTGATAAACACTGCCACACGCGTGGTATTTACAATGACGTATTACAATGCCGTATTACTGTGTTTCACTGGATAAAGTTTGAAGTACAATATTATACGCCACCCTACGCATTCCTTTGAGCTATAAACCATATGCTGCATTACTCTCATTAAACTAAATAAATTTGAAGCTCATCAATGAACGCTACGCATGCGCTCATTGGCGCTGTTAATTATGATGCCGCATCAGTGTCATTTCATTAAATATGTTTTTAGAAACTTGTAAGTAGAAACACGTCAAAACACATTTTGAATAAAGCTGGTAAGGATCAATTGTTTGGTAAGGGACTGCGTAAGTTTTATGCATGAAACATCTGCGCGGCTACTTTACACACACAAAAACAACACGGAAGAACTTCTCGGTGTAGTCGATTTTACAGCGAGAGCTGCCAGTGCAACACATGCACTTTGGTAGCAATCACAAAAGCTTACTTTTTTGGCTTACCTTCGCCATATTGAATATTTTGTCCACAAATCAGCAATCATTTGCCCACAGGTCCATGCAATAGCCCCCGCTCAACGTTATTCTTTATTTCATACATTCCTGAGGAGGAAGCGACCAATGCAAAAGATGCTGTTGAGACACAAACTATTATCAAGAAAAATAACTCGAAGTTGCTTCCTATCGTAAAACTCAGGCGCTTTCAACACTGAAAACTTCCACTTCGTTTGAGAAGGTCAAAATAAACCTCCAATCAACAAAAGTCAGCACTTCTCGAAATATATAGTGTGTTTTTTTCGATCGAGGGGCGCAGCAGTGCTAAGATAGTTGGTGAACCTACAAAATATTCCAAATCAAGAAAAGCGAGAGATTCCCCTCCTCCCTTCTCATGCCTCACGGTTAAAGGTAATCCGACAATGGAGCTGGAGAGGGAAGGGGGGAGTAAAATTCACGTTCTCACTTTTTGTTGAAAAAGCCAGCTCTCACCACTTGGCGCCCGATACGCACCACCTGAGGTGGTATAGCAAAGTGGGAAATGAAACGTGCTGCCGCTATTGCAACAGCGGCGATTGACTTGCTGATCGCTCGAACACAAAGCGGAAATGCTGGCGATGTTCTAGTACGTTGAGTAAAACTTATATTAAATTTACAAGCCGTACAGAAGACAAATAAATACGGACATCAAAGTTCCGTAAGAAAAAAACGAACACTTTGGAAATGAACCGACTTCTTAGAGCGACCATGCGGGATCCGGTAGAGCTGATGGTGCCTAAGCTCGCTTCGGAACACTTGGCGGAACCTCGTGGCCTCTTATTATCCCCTCGGGGCTCCGCCCTTACACAGCTTTCGGCAAATCGTCGCCTGCTTGTCCACCGATAGGACAGTACCCCAGTTGATGAAAAACCCGCCACAAGGACGCAACCTTCGTGCAAAACCACAACAACCAAAATGTAAATAATAAAAAACTAGAAAAAGTCATAAAGGCATGGCCAAGCTCTTCGGCACACAATTATCTAGACTTTGAGCTATAGTACTGGGCTTTGGCAACCATAGAACGGCTGCCCTGTAATACGTCAACTTTCTTACGACGGGGGCAACAATCCGCCTGTCCCCTGTGCGCTGTAAGAGGAACCGCTTACCGAGCATTCGTCTTACGAGGTCATTTGCAAGAATCAACGCGGGAGCAGTTTAAGACATGGCACTGCGACAAAGCGCACCAAATTGTCGACTGGATGCCCGATCATCGCGTCATCAGCCACGCTCTCACGTGTCGCCAACCCACCTGCTTCCGAGAGCTACCGGAGCTAAACCGGGCCGGGACAAAATGTTGTCAGTTGATGATTTATACGTGGGGTTTAAGTCCCAAAACCACTGCATTTGAGAGACGCCGTAGGGGAGGGCTTTAGAAGTTTCAACCACCTGGGGTTCCTTAACACGCACCCAAACCTGAGCACACGGGCCACAACATTTCTACCTTCATCAGAAATGCAGTAGCCGCAGCCGCGATTCGATCCCGCACCTGCAGGTTAGCAGCCGTGTAGCTTAGCCACTAGAAAACCGTGGTGGGGCAGAAGGTTGTCTATGACCTCCGAGTTTTCGCAACGCGCGCTGCCTCGAAACGGCGTTTCGCAGACAGAGCATGCGGCGTCACCACAATTGAACCGGTGTGAGGAGCCACAACGCAACGTTGGGACTCGGAAGAGGCCCATTGATACGCCGGCTGAAAGTGCCGTAAGGCAATTAGGAGGTCGTCACAGTGACGTTTTTAATCCGATTCCCTTTTGTTACCCACGTGGGTGAAGGTTTCTTTTTTCCGAGTTAACAGAAACTCAAAACGCTTGGCAGTCTCCGGCGCTGGTGAACTACACTGGATGCCATGCTGGTGCCGTACTGTCGGCGTTCACGGCAATCTCGTCGGACACGCTTAGACTCAGTGCCACGAAAGCAATACTGCCTGCCAAGGGCTGACAAGCCTACTTAATCTTACGACACAAAGTAAATAAAAATAAACTAACCGCCGTGCAATCGATTCTAAACGCAGTCCTACAGGGCGCTTGTTCGCCCAAGAAGAACAATTCAAAGGGGCGGAGGTAGAGTGACTGAAAGTAAAGTATCCCCAACCATCCTCCTTTGAAGAAGCTTTGTTTATTGCACATGCAATCAATGTTTATGGATGAGACAGGGCGAACAAAAACAGTGAACAAATTAAAATGGTGAAAAGAGAAGATTGTAAGAGGGAAGGGCATGCTTGGTAACGGGTGCATATTTCAAGTCTCCCAATAAAGACAGCACTTGCTCGAGAATATAGCGCTTCATGGAAGTTTAGAGTGATTAGCCTTTGTTCTATTGCACGCAACCATTATTATCGCAATATTCAATGCATTCCAAGTGCAAACATTAGTTTGCTTCATTTCGAGGTGTCTCCGCCACTGCAAAAGGCATGCAGAAGTTTTCGATGCGTTTGTCAATTTTGGTTGCAGTGAGCATGAATAAATGTGGACATCACACTTAACAGTTTTCATTGCGATGGATTAAATGTATTTTTCTTCTACTTACAGCAAATAGGCTTGTTCGAAGTCTAGTTTGTTTCGGGACTCATTTGTATAGCGTTGCCCAACACCCACCATTATTGACAACAAGGATACTACCAGATAAACTGGTCCTACCCATAGAAATACCTCATTTATTCAGCAACCAAGCAGAGACAGATTGTAACAAGAGCATGGGGTGTACAAACAGACAAAGTACACAATTCTGCACGTGAAGATAAGCTAGCTGACCTTAAAGGGGCTGAAAAGTAGTTGTGTCTTTTGACCCATAGAACAACTATTGACAATACCTATTGAGACATAGGACAGCGTAGAAACACAATTTCTTCAGTAAATACATGTATGTATGTGAATATAGCAGTATAATTAAGGCCTTGTGAAACTTTGTTTCTTTATTTAAATGCACTTAGCTTATTCTTAACATTTACCTGGTAAGGGCTCCCAAAAAAGTTAGGAAGTCATGAATTATTTGCAGTTTATCTACAAACGTTTTATAAAAAGAGCTTTCATATTCCATAGTTCTTAGTAATAAAGACGAGCAGCATTTCAGCACTAATGCTACAGAGATATGAACAAGTGCTTGAAAAGAAATGAAAATGCGTAGGTTAAAATTTTACCACTGGTTTATAGTTATCGCAGGCACATGTAAAATGTGCCCACATGCAAACATGGACATACGAGATATGCACATGCAAGCTCAAATGTCTTCTTTGTTTTTTGCTGCTGTGCGTTTTTTCAGTTGTTAGTCGGAATTTGCGCACCTTTATTTCTCTCTGGTGTCCATGTTTGCATGCCCAGTCTCCTAACAGAAAAAACAAGCCAACTAGCTCAGCTCTAGTATTGTAGTGCTCACGTCGACTTGTCTCGCCTGGCCCCGCACGGTGGTCTAGTGGCAACGTACTCGGCTGCTGACCCACAGGTCGCGGGTTTGTAATTCGCTGCGGCGGCTGCATTTCCGATGGAGGCGTTAATGTTGTAGGCCCGTGTACTCAGATTTGGGTGCACGTTAAAGAACCCCAGGTGGTCGAAATTTCCGGAGCCCTCTCTACGGCATTTCTCATAATCTTAAGGTAGTTTTGGGACGTTAAACCCCACATATCAATCATCATCAAGACTTGTCTCTCCTGAAATAATATTCTCCAATTCATTACAGCTAACACAAATACATAAAATCTGGAAGCATTTTTATTGCATACTGATTTCTCACCATGCCATGGCAATTATAGTGCACCATATTGTCCGTGTAAGATACAAATACCTTTTAAAAAGCATGACATGAGTAATGCATACTTCCATCCCTCCTTCGTGTGTCGCTTAAGACGCTTATTAGTGCAAAGTAATGTCAAACGTATCGTAGATTAATCGATAGATAGCTTACCTGACCTGTTAATCATTTTGGTTCATTTTAAAAAAAAGTGTCAGCATTTTTTCTGAAAAATTACAGTAGCAACTGGATAACTTATTACCTACTTTGAGAACAGATGCTTATTTTTAATAACAGATGGTCATAGGTTACTGAAGCAACTTCAATCATCTTTTGGCACGCATCAAGAAGCTGTTATACGTTCAACAGCACAATATTTAATGATGTATTGAACATTTATTAAACAATATTGTGCTAGCAATCTACTTAGTGGTCTAATAAGCTAGCCAGATGAAAAACAGAAGCAGTATGCAATGAATAGGAAATTTTAATACTGAAGAAAATAGCTGAAAATTTACGTGTCAAAGAGGCTCTAGGGTAATGGTCGTTTTGCGTTACAGAAATGTGTCTGCTGCCAGTGGTTTCTAGTTAAGAATTATGTCCTGTTGGGCAAGCAATAATCACATCTGAATGACCAATGTACTTTTTGTTAGACGAGTTTGAATGGAAAAAATTCTTTTCGGGGAGGGCGTATGAGTTTGCATTGTTATAATAATGTTATTAGTGAACCTTACGCATTGCAATAATTCAGAAGAGCACGCGTCAAATACCATGACATATGTCGTTCTTTCGACACTGTGAGTCCACGTGTATGTGCATCATTCATCTGTGTGATTCCTGGAGGATTGAGGTGGAGAGGAAAGGGTACTTGTAAGGGAGGTGCATATTCAGATTTGTGCGTACAGCAAACATGTTCCCACTACCGTGTATCACCAATCGACATTCCAGGACTTCACCAAAATATGGGTACATTCTCCAGGCACATCAATTCTTGAATCGACGACTGCCAATTGTTCACCTGTGGACGGATGCATTGCAGAACAGTGGATAGTATACAAGCAATATACTATATTATACTATATATATATATATATATATATATATATATATATATATATATATATATATAGATCTATCAGACAATGATGCCAAGGACTGTATAGGAGAAGTTATTAAAACCAATGTAATATAAAAAAGAAGTTAAGAGACGTTGGCGAAGAAATAACTTGTCGTTTACTGCTCACGGCAAATTAATGCTTCACCCACTTTTTCTTAATCACTATCACTATTTACATTACCTGGTTCTAATAACTTCCCCTATACACTCTTTGGCATTATTATCTGTTAGATCTCATTATTATTGTGCCAAAACACGGGAAAACGAGCCATTTTTCGCACTTTCTTTCCCATATATATATATATATATATATATATATATTTGTCAAGTGATTACAGAACGACCACAACTTCTGTTCACAAGAGCAGCACTGGACGTCGGGATCGAACCGTCGTTAGAGCACGAGCACACCAACCGTCCTCTTCTTCTTTCACACCTGGCACATACCTCGCATTGGCATGGCTAAACCTCGTACCAGCCTGGGGCATTACCCCCCCCCCCTTCGAAAAAAAAAGTACCACACCGGTGATCAGTGCGGATAAAAGTTGAAGTAATCGCGTACACGCACAAAGACGCATGATGAGGCAGTGTCAGGTGGCTCGGGGGTAGTGTGGCTTCATCCGTGACACATGAACAATGTCGGCCTGCTAGCAACATCGAGACGCTTAGCTGTGTCCTTCAAGCAGATTTGTATTGACATCTGTGAGGGCGCCGTAGTACTCTATAAGGACCGAAGTAGCGGTGAAGTAACTTTTCCGAGCGGCCCTTTTGGCGAACGGGGATCCATAGCCAACTAGATCACAGGGTTGGTAAATAACACGGCGATGACGGGAGTTGGTACCTCTGCGAGTCGATCGTTGTTGTTTTCGGATCCACTCGAGTGCAAGCGGGCGGGCCGCGTCGGCGAGCCGGATAAAGTCGTTCGCATCAGTAGGAATATCGGTCATGTCAGGCAAGAGCATGGCATCAAGCATTGGTAATTGCTTCTCGGGCCGTGAAGCAACCGGAAGGGACTGAAACCCGTAGTCTCTTGAACCGCAGTGTTGTAAGCGGAACGTTACGTATGGCAAAATTGCATCCGAGTTTTTGTGATCGCGGTCGACGTAGATAGATAGCATGTCAGCGAGCGTCTTGTTTAATCTCTCTCTCAGACCATTGGTTTGTGGATGGTATGTGGTCGTTTTGCGATGAGCTGTTCCGCTAAGTCTCGTGACGTCTTGCATCGACTGGGCTGCAAGGCTGTTCACGGTCAGTGATAACAACTGTTGGCGCTCCATGGCGGAGGACGATGTTGTTGATGAAAAAATACGCAATCTCATTTGTGGTGCCTCGTTGTAGGGCTTTCGTTTTGCAGTACCTGGTTAAATAGTCAGTAGCGACTACAATCCAGTGGTTGACATCATGTGACTTCGGAAAGGGCCCAAGCAAGTCTATGCCGTTCGTTCAAACGGTTGTGACGGGGGTGCAACAGGCTGCAATAAACCAGCAGGGCGCCCAGGTGGGGCTTTACGGCGCTGGCAATGATTGCACGTTTTAACGTAATGCTTGACATCCCTGGGTGAGCTTTGGCCAGTAGGTAGCGAGTCCGAATCCAGGAAAGGGTATGTGCAAATCCTATGTGGCCGGAGGAAGGCTCGTCGTGGCAGGCAGATAAAGTGTCAGCACGTTAGCCCTGGTGGAACGACGAGGAGGTATTCAGTCGCATAAGGTTCGAAGTTCTTTTTGTAGTACGATGTCGTGCGGAGACAAATGACCCTGAACGTGCAAATGGTGATGGTTGGACTCGAGCTTGTGACCTTGAAGGTACTTGATAAGTGTTCGGATCTCTGAATTCATTCCACTATTGTTGGGCCAAGTCAGATTCACTGACTGCACAAAGAAAATGGCCATTGGTATCATCCTCACTCGATGTCGGTCGCGAGGGCGTGCGCGCGAAAGGCAATCAGCATCAGTGTGCCTTCAGCCCGACTTGTAGACGACTGTAACCTCAAAATCTTGAAGGCGTAAGCTCCACCTCGCGAGGCGCCCTGAAGGGTCCTTGAGATTGGCCAGCAACAGAGGCGCATGATGGTTTCGTAACTACTCTGAACGGACGGCCATACAGATACGGTCGGAACTTTGTTATCGCCCAAATAACAGCAAGACATTCCTTCTCCGTGGTCGAGTAGTTAGTTTCCGCAGATGACAGAATGCGACTAGCATAAGCGATGGGACATTCAGCGCCGTCTTGCCACTGGACGAGCACTGCACCAAGACCGATGTTGCTTGCGTCAGTGTGAAGTTCGGTGGCGGCATCTTATCAAAGTGCCCTAGTAACGGCTCACTCTGACGGCACTGTTGAAGCTTGGAAACGCGGCTCTTTTGCTCTGGACCCCAACAAAAGGAGTATCCTCCTTCGTTAAACGGTAGGGGGTTCCGCGCTGTTGGCCAAGCTCTGGACAAAGCGCTGTAGTAGGCGCAGAGCCCAAAACCCGGCGCAAATCACGTTTGTTCGAAGGTGGCGGAATTGCAGCAACGGCCACTTGTTCTTTTACTGGGTCTGGCTCTAATGCCATCGTGATGACAGGTACGCCGAGGAACTTGAGTTCTTCGTAGCCAAACTGACACTCTCCCGGTTTTAGCGATAGGCCTGCGGATCGAATAGTCGACGAAGACGGATGAAGTCGTTGTAAATGTTGCTCAAATGTTTTGAAAAAACAAAACGACTTCGTCTAAACTACACGAGGCCAGGGATTCCCACTTTCAGACCCGGACAGGACGGTGTCCATCATCTTTTGGAACCGTTGAAGGTGCAGAACACAATCCAAATGGTAACACTTTGAATTCGTAGAGTTCATCGGGAGTATGAATGCTGTTTTTTCCCCTGTCGCGTTCATCGACCTCGAACTGCCAGTATCCGCTGCGTAAATCTATTGAGGAAAAATATCGGGCATGTCGAAGTCGATCCACGTGAATCATCTATGCGTGGGAGAGGGTAGACGTCTCTCTTTGTCACTTTGTTGAACTTCCGGTAATCGACGCAAAATCGAAGATTGCCGTCTTTTCTTTTTAAGAAGTACGATGGGTGACGCCCATGGACTGTTCAAGGGTTGGATGACGTCGTCGTCGAGCATTCTTTCACTTGACAACCGTATTGCCTCTTGTTCTTTTTGCGACATGCGGTAGGCGTGCTGTCGTACAGGCCGTTCGGTAGGGTCCGTTATAATGCGGTGCTCACGGTTCGGTGTATGCTTGATTTTTGAGGTGACGCCAAGCAGTCACTATACGTACGTAATATCATGCGTATCTGCTGCTGCTTCGCAGACGATAGCTGGCAATTCACGTCAACTGTACTGACTAATGCAGTGTTACCTTCGGCAGCAGTGGCGATTGGAGTGATAGTGGAACATTCTTCGTCATCAATGGCTTCAAAGTTCGCGATCGCTGTTCGCTTTGCCAAGTGTTGGTACTGGCCGCGCCGAATTCGTGATCAGAAGCTGAGTCCGATATTTCAGTTGGACGATAGCACGCGCGACACAAATCTGACGAGCCAAGAGCACCGATAGGTTAGTTTCCGCGATGCCGCTACTCTTGTTGTCACAGTCGCTCTCCACAGTTACCAACATACTGGCTCGCGGCGGACGTGCGATGGTGTCGTCAGCAAGTCGAAGTGTTGTGGTCGGCCGCAACTGCATCCTTTAAAAGGGCTGTATAGTCGTTAGATAACGTTATGAGCAGGTCGCGAAGGTTTAAAAATGGCTCCATGCTCGCGGAGAAAATCCAATACAAGAATCAAGTTTTGGGAGCATTCGCGCAATACAACGAAGGAAACAATGTACGTCGACTCACGAATTCGGAGGCGGGCAGTGCACATTCCTAGCGGTGTCAATAGGTGACCTCCCGCAGTCCGGAGGTCGGTTACATGTCCCCAAGGTGTCGTTACCTTTCTTAGCTGTGCAGTGAGGTTAGCGCTTATAACAGAATAATCGGCACACCGTATCTACCCGAGTGGTCAGCGGGTGGTTGTCGACAAGGACAGAGATACGAGCGGAGGACACGTTTGTCGTCGATGGCACACGTCGGTGAAAGAATGTCGTCGGATGTCGGCAGGCAGATTGGGGGAGGGTCTTGTAACGGTTGATCAACAGCGGCCTCACCCCCAGAGGTCGCTGTTCTTAGTTTCCCCGGCACTGGCTTGTGGATCTAGGCGATCTTCCTGCAAGGACGGCCGTAAAGGTCGATTGTTGACCAGGTGACGTGGAACGCCGTGGAGACGGTGAGCGGGATTGGCGACGCGGAAGGGTTGAGGATCGTTGGCTTGCCAAGTATTCGGCGATAGCACGGGGCCGCTCACCATCTCTGGGTCGACGAGCATCCGGACGAAATCCAGGAAGACCCATGTGTCTGTAGGCGCACTCACAGTAGATGTGACCTGGTTCACCACAGTGATAACATAGAGGTCGGTTGTCGGGAGCACGCCATACACTAGATTTTCCGTGTAAGAGGTGGGTTGCCGTACTGTGGTGGTCCTGAGTAGAATGACGGCGCCGTCTGCAGGGTCGACAGATGGGACGGATAGCCAACAGCCGGTGCAGGAGTACGTAGTGCTTCCGCGTACGTTAATAGCGAAGCTTCGGCTGGACGTGGGGCAGTCATGGGTTGGACTACGGCTGCACGCAGAGTCGTGATGGGGTGCACCAGCTGCCGGACCTCTTCGCGAACGACATCCGTTAGAGCAGCAATATGGGGCAGAGAAGACACCACGTGCAGCTTTTGCAGCTCCTCGCGCACAATACTGCACACGAGCTCTGTCAGGTCTTTTACAGTCGTGACGTCAGGTGTTGGCAGGGCCGACGACACTGACGAAAGTCTGCCAGGGACGCTGCCTTAACATTCTCTTCATTGTCGTGGCTTCGCGGAAGAAATCGTCTACAGTGCTTGGAGGGTTCCGCACTAGTCCCGCGAACAGCTGCTCTTTCACTCCCCGCATTAGGAGGCGCGCACCTTCTTCTCTTCCGTCATTGAGGAGTCGGCTCGCCTGAACAGCCGCGACATGTCCTCAACGAACATGGCAACGCTCTCATTCGGACGCTGGTTTCGGGAATTGAGGAGCCGTCCCCGCTTTCTCTTTTCGGTCAGAGCTTCGGAAGGTATTTCACAACTGGTTGCAAAACTCTGGCCAGGTTGTCATAGTGGCTTGATGGTTTTCGAACCAAGTGCGCGCAGAGTCCTCGAGATAAAAGTAGACATACCGAGCTTTCACTGTTCGTTCCACTCGTTGACGCTGCCGCAACGGTTGTAGTCAAGCCAGTCGTCGACGTCCTCGTAAGGGTCACCGTGGAACGGCTTCGGAGTTCGCGGGACTATGAAGAACCATGGAGGAGGCAGCATTGATGTTTCTTGGGATTGCGCTCCCGCACTAGCCATAGTACTGCCGAGTTGTGGAAATAGTCCGAATTCAGGAGGTAGGCCTAGTTGTCACCTGCTACGCCGTAGGTCAGCTGGTTCTTCCAAGTCGCGACTAGTGTCGGGACCTTCCTGCTGATTGCAGTGCATACAACACTACCCAGCACCTCCACCAGAAAATGTCACGTGATTACAGAACGACCACAACTTCTGTTCACAAGAGCAGCACTGGACGTCGAGCTGAACCGATCGTTAGAGCACGAGCACACCAACTGTCCTCTTCTTTCACACCATGGCACATACTCGCATCGCATGGCTAAACCTCGTTTCATGCCTGTGGCAATATATATATATATATATATATATATATATATATATATATATATATATATATATATATATATATATATATATATATATATATATATATATATATATATATACAGAGAACAAGACACAACACCCGAACCTGGGCCAGCTGTTCTTATTCTGACTTCTTCCTTCTCTTCTTTGCTCTAGCTATCCGCGCGCCGGAGCCCCAGTGTCTTTCTTGGTCACGACACTCGGCCATGACTGCGCGCGCGCGGAGCTGGCGGCAAAGTTTCTGGTGGGCAGGCTTGGCTGCATCGTGGTGGTCAGCCCGGATCGCAATGCAAGATGGAGCGACGGTCTGGGGAAAGCGTCTCTGGTGGACGGCACTGGCTGCCCCGTTGCGGCCGACGCTCTCGGCCATGCTCCGATTCGGTCTGGGTATCTGCCAGAAGCAGATCTGGTGGTTGATACTGGCTGCATCTCGGAGGTCGTCCTCGACCACGCTGGAACTGGGTGCTGGAGTCTGCCATAAGTCTATCGGAAGGTCGAGACTGGCTGCATCGTTGTGGTTGGTCTCGGCCATGCAGAGACTCTCTGTGGAGCTGTCATCGTATTGGCTGCGTCTGTGGGGTCCCTCTCGTGGACGCTATGACTCGCCTTGCATGGCTGTCGAACACTCTGGTCGGTGACCATGGCTATCTCGTAGCGGTCGCAGCACACTTAGCAGGCAATTCCGTTAGTACAGTTTGGGGCACTGGTCTTCATTGCTGTCGGCGTTCTGGACAGGCTGCGATGCCAATTGCTGAGGTTCGGGGGTAGTCTTGTTGCCTGTTGTCAGACTGGAGGACTGCGATGAGACATCGAGCTGCCGCCCCACTTGAGCTCGATATATGATAGTGGGTGCGTTGACGAATGGTCCAACTACCCTGTGCCCTTCTGCATCTCCCCCCACGAAAGAGGACGGGGTGGCCGATGGCTGACACGAATTTGGTTCTGGTACCAGCGACGAGTCTGGAAGCTCATGTGGAGAACTGGAGTGCTCAGCTGGAGCCTCGAGATGGAACCCCTTCTTGAAATCCATCTTCGGTACCGGTTAGGTTGGACAGGGTGGTGGAAGAGAGATCGGAAAGTGTCCGGCCGAAGGCAGCTATGAGCTTGGAGTTCCACTCCACCCAGGACTGCTGCTTGAAGCCTTCATACCGGTGCCACGCCGCTGCACCTTCCCGAAGACGGTCTACGCGTTGACGGTTGCCACCCAACTGTCGGCGTCGTTCCGGACCCCATGGAATTCCGGTAGTTCGCAGATGGCTGGTGATTGTGAGGTGGCAGGTGGCAACGCAGAGATCACCGACGCGAAGCTGTTGAGCTGGTGTGAGAGCTCGATCAGAGAAGACCGAAGCTTCCTGCGTTGCTCCGGTGTGCTTGCCTCAAGGTCGTATGAGGCAGCTACATCCAACACTGCGTTAATGTCACACAATGCTGGCAACATTGTAGGAGCTCGCTCGGCGATCAACGCTGTCAGTTTGTTAGTCTCGGCACGGAGCAGTGCGATGGTACGCCGCAGCTCCACGGCACTGTCGCAAGAGGCTTCTGAACCGCTTTGGTTCGCGTCCATGATGTACGTGGTTCTTGTAGTACTCACGGCGGTGACACGCACGTCCAAGGAAGCATGAACAGCGTTTCTTGGCGGCTTTTGTGTTGGAAGAGTACCGGACAAAGAATGCAGGCCGTGGGAAGCTTGAACAGCATTCCCAAAGGACAGGAGGCCGTGCGTATTACGGCCGCAAAGTGGTAGCATAGTGTCTATTGGGTGATGCCCTGGTACCACAGAGGAGGCATGGACACCGTCCACTGATGGTCCAATGGGCAGCTGACGCGGCGGCCGGGTTGTCGACTCCATCGCCAAAGAAGCGTGAACGGCGTTCCTGGATGGAGAAGCCCGCACTGCCGACGAACTACAAAGACATGTACCGGTGGCTTCCCGCAGAGGGTTCACTTGTCGGCTTGCGCTGCCGGCATAATCCATAGCCAAGGACGCGTGGACGGCGTCCCTTGTGAAATGGTACCGGTAACGTGTACTGCAGCTGCCGAGGAGGCCTTGACGCCGTCCTCAAGCGGTGCTTATCACGGCGGTCCAGGATGACGAAGCCGGGACGTAGGACTTCTTCTTCGTCGATTGCGCCATTGTGATGAGCGAGACAGAGAACAAGAGACAACACCCGATCCTGGGCCAGCTGTTCTTATTCTGACTTCGTCCTTCTCTTCCTTGCTCTAGCTATCCGCGCGCCGGAGCCCCAGTGTCTTTTTGGTCATGACAATATATATATATATATATATATATATATATATATATATATATATATATATATATATATATATATATATATATATATATATATATATATGTGTGTGTGTGTGTGTGTGTGTGTGTGTGTGTTATAAATGAGATTTATTGAGCAGAAAGGTTGAGGCTTGGAAGGCTTGGAAGGCGATGCACCAGCCGTAATTTCCGAGCTCGAGCCGCTGCTGCACGCTGATGATGCTCATAACCTCTGCGCCGGAGTAAGTACTTCTTCTTTACAATGGCCCCGCGGAGAAAAAGGAGCCAACCTGGTGACTTAGTCCTGTACAGGCGGCTTTGAACCATGGTACTGCTTGAGCCTCTGGACGTGTACAACCTCGCGGTTCCGACGTCGCAAATCTGACGGTGGCGTAATAGGCTCAATGAGGTAATTTACTCCCGTAGTTTGTTCGAGAAAACGATATGGCTCATCGTACTTTGACAGAAGTTTGGAAGTCAGCCCAGGTGTGCGATGCGGCACTGACAGCCACACAAGAGCACCTGGAAGAAAAACGGGAGTTGAGGTCTGGGCATCATGAATTGCTTTTTGCCTGTTACGGTGATCGCAGGTAAAGGGACGAGCTAACTGGCGACATTCTTCTGCGTGTCTGGCGGCGTCCAAGATCGGTAGGCACTCGGACGCATCCGGTCGATAGGGCAGAATGGTGTCAACGGTGTGGGAGGGGTGACGGTCGTATAGGAGGTAAAAAGGAGAAAGCCTGTTGTCGCTTGCGTTGCCGTATTAGAGGCTTATGTAATGAATGGGAGGACTAAGTCCCAGTTAGAGTGATCAGGCGTCACATACATAAACAGCATGTCACCGAGAGTACAATTAAAGTGCTCGGTAGCCCCATTGATTTGAGGGTGGTAAGTGGTACATGTGCGATGTACAATAGCACACTCAGCGAGCAATTTTTCATTGACTTCGGACAAGAAGGCACGGCCACGGTCACTGAGGAGTTCTTGCACGCCTCCATGACACAACACAAAATGACGCTGTAGGAAAGTGGCTAACTCCTGTGCTGTAGCCGTTTGAAGAGCAGCGGTCTCAGCATAGCGCGTTAGGTGGTCGATAGCAACTATTATCCACCTGTTGCCAGTCGGAGTCAATGGAAGTGGTCCATAAATATCCATTCCGACCCATTCGAAGGGTCGGGAAGGGCATGGTAAAGGCTGCAGTTCACCGGTGGAGGTGTGTGGTGGAGATTTTCGGCGCTGACATTCGGCACAAGAGCGGACGAAGTTGCGGACGAAAGTATACATACTACGCCAGTAGTAACGATGTCGAAACCTTTCGTAAGTCTTGAAAACTCCTGCGTGGTCACATTGTGGGTCAGCGTGGAAAGAGGAACAAATCTGCGACATCAGGGTTTGTGAAACGACGCGCAGCCACTTGCGTCCCTCTGGTGCGTAGTTGCGTCGATAGAGAAGCGTGTCACGTATCGAGAAGTGTGAAACTTGGCGCCGGAGCGTTCGCGTCTTTGGGAGTTCCGAAGTGTCGGAGAGATGATTGAGAAGAGACGCAGTCCACAGGTCATTGCATTGTTCGATAGCAATGGTGTCAAAGTCAAGAGATGACAATGTGGAATGGCAAGCGGAGTCAGCTATGGCATTCTGGGACAGGGGGGGGGAACGAGAAAGGGTGTCGGCGTCAGCATGCTTCCGTTCTGATCGATAAACCACGCGTATGTGATAATCTTGAATTTTCAACGCCCAGCAAGCGAGGCGGCCAGATGGGTTTTTTAACGTCGAAAGCCAGCACAGCGCGTGGTGGTCGGTCACGACGTCAAAAGAACGACCATATAGATATAGGCGAAACTTTCCAAGAGCCTACACAATGGCCAAGCACTCCTTTTCTGTGACGCTGTAGTTGCTCTCAGCCTTGGTAAGTGTGCGACCAGCGTACGCCACGACGTATTCCTGATGCTCCGGTTTACGCTGTGCGAGCACAGCACCCAGACCTACACCACAGGCGTCGGTGTGTATTTCAGTTGCAGCTTCAGGATCGAAATGGCGTAGAATGGGTGGCGTCGTGAGAAGCCGTCGCAAGGTGGTGAAGTCTTCGTCGCAGGCAGGGGACCACGATAAATGGTCTTTACAGGTGCTGAGAAGTTGCGTGAGAGGTGATATATTAGACGCGAAGTTTCGGACGAATCGCCGGAAAATACGAACACAAGCCGATGAAACTTCGAAGTTCTTTGACGGTGGCAGGTTTAGGAAACGCCGTAACAGCTCGCAATTTCTCGGAATCCGGGAGGATGCCCTCCTTGGAAAAAACGTGGCCCAAAATGTTCAGATGACGCATGGCAAATTGACATTTTTTGAGGTTTAATTGCAAACCGGCGTTAGTCAAGCAAGTAAGAACGTGCTGAAGGCGACGTAAGTGGGTGTGAAAGTTAGGGGCGAAGACCACAATATCAACGAGGTAACACAAGCATATCTTCCATTTTAGTCCACGCAGGATGTTGTCCATCATTCGTTCGAACGTTGCAGGTGCATTGCAATGTCCGAAGGGCGTGACGGTGAATTGATATAAGCCGTCTGGTGTGAAAAAAGCGGTTTTGGGGTGATCGGCCTCCGCCACAGGCACCTGCCAGTAGCCTCACCGCAAGTCTAACGAGGTAAAGAACTCGGCACACTGTAAACTGTCCAAAGCATCGTCAATGCGCGGTAGTGGATAGACATCCTTCAGCGTGATCTCGTTCAATCGCCGGAAATCGACACAGAAACGAATAGAACCGTCTTTCTTTTTGACGAGGACCACCGGAGACGCCCATGAGCTCTGTGAAGATCGAATGACGCTTCTGTGAAGCACGTCATCTACTTGGTCAGCAATGACGCGGCGTTCTGTAGCGGACACGCGATATGGTCGTTGTCGCAGCGGTGAGTGGGACCCAGTGTCGATGTGGTGTTCTACTGCTAAGGCACGGTCGAAGATGTTTGTTCAACGTAGAAAGAATGGCGGTAGCACTCGAAAATGGTGAGGAGTTGTGAACGCTGCGAAGATGTCAAATCTGCAGCGATGAATGGTTGAAATATGTTCGCCGACGTTGAGTCAGCCGCTGAGACGACAGCCAGTTCCCAGACGGAGGTAGAAGGCACCTCATGGGGGACGGATATAATTCTGGTAGAACTGATTGTCTCGACGTGGCCAAGGCGCTCGTGACAAAGTAGTGATATAGACGACGACTCATGATTATAAATTGGCATTGTGGTTGAGCCTTCTACAAGGTCGAGAGCAGCAAAAGGCAGGGGGAGGGCTCTTCGGGCAACAAATATTGGAGATGGTGTAAAGAAGACCGTGCCGTTGGTTATGGCGCTGCATGAAACTGGCACGAAAGCAAAAGAGCATGGAGGGATGTAAATGTCATCGTTAACGACAAGTTTAGCGGCAGACTGGGTGTCGACCGACGCTTGGTCATCCAGTGAGCAAAATTCAACCTCAACCCTAGCACAGTCGATTACGGCGTTATGACGCGACAAAAAGTCCCATCCCAAAATAAAAGTATGGGAGCACGATGAAAGAACCATGAACTCTATCGTATACAGAACGTCCTGAATTATCACGCAGGCTATACATACTGCAGTCGGTTGAACAGGTTGAGCACTGGCTGTGCGAAGCAATAATCCGGAGAAAGGCGTCGTAACCTTACGAATTGAGCGGCAAAATCCAGCATCTATAACAGAAACAGCTGCACCGGTATCTACAAGAGCGACAGTAGGGATATTTTCGACGAACACATCAATAACATTGGTAGGTGACAAATGAGGACTTGGGCAAACCGAAACTTGCGCAGTTCTTGCCTCAGGAACTGCGTCGTCTAGTTTTCCTCCTCGTTAGGCGCGGGCCGTCGACGCATAGGAGAAGGCGAGTGGTGGCGTGGGGAGGGCGAGCGAAGACGTCCCGACCGAGGGTGGTGGTCGTCCTGGTAGCGGGCTGGCATTGGAGTGGAGGAACCGTATTGCGCGTTGGAGTCAAGCGGGAAGGAAGGCTCTCGGCGGTTTTCATTGGTGATATGCGTCCGGCGGCGTCAATACCTTGCGACGTGTCCGGGGTATCGACAAGCGTAACATATTGGGCGATTGTCGAGGGTGCGCCACGGGTTGGCGGTGTTAGTGCTGGTCCAGTGAACTGGAGCTGGGGGATGGCTCGCGCGAGACCTGAACGGAGGCGCAGGCGCCTTGCGAGTTGGCATGGCTGCAGCCGCGGCGTAAGCGAGAGAAGCAGCCACAAGATTAGGCTCGTGAGCAGCTGGTAAGGCCTCGGCGACCTCTCCTTGAATGACGCCACAAAAAGACGACGCTAAAGCTGTGGTAGGTTCTGGTGTGAAAGGCACCAAGGAAAGCTGTCGTGCGACTTCTTCGCGGACAAATGCTTTTATTTCGGCTATTAGTGACGCTTGGTCATGACCATTGATCACACTAGACAGTGATGCCAAGTCGTGCGCTGGAGGACGTCTTGTCAGAGCTTGCTGCTTCCGCAATTCATCGTAGTGGTCAGGCTTTTCTCCAAGAGCATTTGAAAGCGTTGTCGTCAATCCCTTTGAAGATGTGCTTACATTTTTTAGCTTCCGTCATTGCAGCGTTCACGCGTCTGCACAAATCGACGACGTCTTTTATGTAACTAGTGAAGGTTTTACCCGTTTCTTGTGCACGTGTGCGTAAACGTTGCTCGGCACGAAGTTTTCAGACGGCAGGTCGATCGAATACTGCTACAATCGATGTTTTAAATTGCGGCCACGTTCGGACGTCTGCCTCGTGGTTTCTAAGCCAAAGGCTGGCTACACCCACTAGGTAGAACGACGCGCGTGTCAACTTGTCCGATTCTGTCCATCTGTTTAAAGCGCTCACCCGTTCAAAAGTCGAGAGCCAATCTTCAACGTCGTTGTCATCTGTTCTGCTGAAGATTAGAGGCTCCCGCTGAGGAACACTGCCTGGACAGGTGGCCGGAAGAGATGGAAGCGTCTGCTGATGGGCCTCCGGCATAGCAGAAGGTAGCCGTCGAGAACGGAGTTCCAGGATCGTAGCGGGAAGGTATATGGGATGGTACCCAGCACGGCTCCACCAGTTATAAAGGAGATTTATTCAGCAGAATGGTTGATGCTTGGAAGGCTTGGAAGGCGATGCACCAGCCACAATTTCCGAGCTCGAGCCGCTGCTGAACGCTGATGCTGATGACCTCTGTGCCGGAGTACTTCCTCTTCTTTACAATGTACATATATATATATATATATAAATATATATATATATATGTATATATATATATACCCGTGTACTAAGATTTGGGTGCACGTTAAGAACCCCAGGTGGTCGAAATTCTGGAGGCCTCCACGTAATCTTATGGTGGTTTTGGGATGTCAAACCCCACAAATCAATATTATATAATTATATATATATATATATATATATATATATATATATATATATATATATATACACAACATTTCCGCCTCCATCGGAAATGCAGCCGCCAGTGCCGGGATTTGATCCCACGACCTGAAGGTCAGAAGCCGAGTACCCCTTAGACACTAGAACACCGTGGTGGGGCTATATATATATATATATATATATATATATATATATATATATATATATATATATATATGTATGTGTGTGTGTGTGTGTGTGTTGTGTGTGTGTGTGTAACGGAGGATGAGACATGGCGTCAGTCAGAACACCAATTTATTCTGACTCTTCGTCTTCCTCATCTGCCTTTCCCACATTCACCTGTGAAGCGTCACACGTTTCCCCCTCCCCCCCGAGAGAGCGTCAACTTATTGCGACAATAGTAGCGACGCAGTTTGTGGACGTGCACCATGTCAGTAGTTCTGCTTAATTGAGCTACGCATCGGTCGATCGCATAGTTCACAGGATAGAGACTGCGAAGAATTTTGTAAGGTCCTTCCATGACTGAACTGAGCTTTCCTTTGTTCGGGTGCAAAGGTGTTTCGTAGAGGGCCAATTCACCAGGTTGGATATCTTGTGGTAGGAATTTTTGTCGTATATTATCATGTTCTCCTCATGATAGGCAAGCGTGTTCTTCATTGCACTTTTCTTTGCTTCTTGCACACTTTCCATTGGTGCGTCTAAAATTGTGTGGTATGAAGGAATTCCATACATGAGGTACGATATTGGATATCGTGTTACTTCATGTGGGGTTCTGTTGTATTCATTGACGACATACGAAAGATGTTTGACCCAAGATTTCTGTGGCTGCTCATTCATTTTGCACTTTAGCCGGGTTACAATAGTCTGATTCGTGCGTTCGTTCAGGCCATTACATTGAGGGTGTTGGGAAGATGTGAACAATTGGTGGACATTATTGCGTTTTAGAAACTGCTTGAATTTTCCAGCTGTGAAAGCTTGTTCATGATCAGACAGGAACTTCTTGGGTTTTCCTGCAGCAAAGATGGTGGTGATGCACGAAATGTATGCGTCACAAGTTTCGTTCTTGTGGGGAAACGCCCAGACATACCGCGTAGCGTGGTCGATCGCCAAGTGAATAAACTTTTTGTCGAGCCGTATCCTGAAAAACCACCTATAGCGTCCATTGCTAAAAGCTCAAAGGGTTGTTCTGCAGGTGGTAGTGACTCGAGAGATCTGAATCTCTTGGTTTTCGGCTTTTTGCAACGCTGACATATGTCACAGTGGCGGACGTAGGATGAAACGTCTGTGATGATTTCCGGCCAATAGTAGGATGATGACAACAAGCCCAGAGTTTTTTTTTCACTCCGACGTGCCCGAACTGACAGTGCACTTTCTGCAGAAGGCCCCGTCGAAGTTCGAAAAGAACGTACACTTTGCAAATTCCCTTCCGTGTCGTGATAGTGACCCCGTTTTTCGTTGTGTACTTGCAGCGAGGGCGGGCATCCTGGTAAGTTTGAAGTTCTGCTAATGAAAGGAGTTGAACCGTAGGGCTTCGCGAAAATGCGTCCGCCTCGATGTTTTCACTGCTTTTTTGATGTCGAATGTTAACGTCATACATCGACAGCTTCAAAGACCACCGAAAGAGCCGGCCGTGTTTTTTTTATGTTCCTGAGCCATTGTAAAGCAGCATGATTGGTGACAACACTGAATGGTCTTCAACGTAGATAGCAGTGCCACTTGTCAACAGCGTCAATTATAGCGAGCCATTCGAGCTTTGTTATGGCATAATTTAATTCGTGCGTGAGTAGCTTACGCGAGTGATAGGCAACGGGGTGTTCTTTGCCATCATGATCTCGTTGCTTCAGAACTGCGCCTACGCCTACGTTTGGTGGGCCCAATAAAGAATGCGTAGACTGAGACCATCTCAGTCATATTCCTAATTACGTCGTAAGTTCGACGGATGCAACGCAAAATCTTCAGAAGGCTGAAGCATGTATTTTTAACTGGTCTTTTGCGCTCCGATCGCCTGAATTTACGCAATTATCTCGCAGAATTTCTGACATTACATTGACTCTTCGAAAACTAAGTTCTAAGTGATCAAAAGCTATTATTATTTCGGATGCTTTGTCTGTTTGTGCACACTTAACGTCCACAAAACAGTCTCCTCTTAGGATGTTCTAGTCTTTCGCACCGCGTAGCTTATCAGAAGTTCGGTTTCTTTGGGTCCCCGGGCATGCTTGAATTGTACTAAATAAATCTGCTGACTTGCTCACTTTGGCATCTTTAAATTACCTGGTGGTACTAGTAGCTCCTCAGTTTTTTTATTACAACCAAACGATTCAAACGCCGGTTATACTTAAAAATCAACGAAAGATCGCTCCTACAATCTCCAGAATTTCTGCACTTGAAATTCACATACAACGCTGCAAAATGCTTTTCTGGTCAATGTGAGGTGACCCTCACAAGCTTTCGCTGTAAAGTCACTTGGTTAAGTTTTTATCTCCACCAATCAGAATTTTCAATTACTAACCTAAGTGCAGTTTGGAATGAACCGGCAACAATAGATCACTTTCTTCTCACATGCCGCCACTTCGCCTCACTGCGCCGAATCATTCTTGAGAGACCGATCGGTATGCTCGAATTGGCAGTTAATACATCCACCCTTTCATCGTTTGGAGCCAGTCAGTTGGGTGCGGGCCGCAGTGCTATTTTGTCAGCGCTACATAAATTCATTCAGGCAACCGGGAGGATACGTTGCTAGGGGTACTGCCTCATATATTAAATTCTTTGTCCCCCTTCATTTTTGCTAATTGGTTTTATATATTCTGGTTTATCGAATTCTTCAACACTTTTCACCATTTTTAAAGGAACATATATTATTGTTTTTATCTAATTTCTGTCGTTTTATGAAGCGTTGTGTAGAAATTTTTATTATAAGGTACAGTGTGGCCAATCTCCCTTATTGGTATGAGCCATGATCTAAGCGACAAGACAAGACAAGGACGGCCCACTAGTTACGCTATTCGCATTGTGCGACGACTGGTTGTTCTTTCGCTGTTATGAAACGTTTTATAATTCGTATTAACGCGATTGCTTTCCCAGCATTAAGCCTGCCTAAGCCAAGTTTGCCAATAAGTCACAACCACTGGCGGAGCTCAGTGGTAGAATATTGAGCTGACACCATGCGGACCCGGGTTCCAGCCCCACTGTGTCATTGGTTGGTAGGTGGTTCCTCAGAGTCCTGGCGCAACCCACCACGGGGATCGGCCATGAAACGGATGGTGACTCATTTGTGAGGTGAAGTTGTTTTACCAGCCGGAATATTTAGATAACGATGTTTAAACAAAGAACCAATTGGTAAACGATAGATTAGAAATAAAAATAAATGTAGGTAATACAAAGAACGAACAAGCTATTATGGTTTGAAATAAACTGAATTTATGCCTCAGCTTAGAATTCTAATCGCTTTGTTGCCTTTAGAAACTAGCATACGGCCTCGCAAACGTTCTTCTGGCTAAATCCCTTTTCAGTTGCTCCCCCTAACCCGCTTCCTGTCTCTGGGAATCCAGCTAGTTACCCTCAATGACCAGCGGCCATCCCGTCCACGCGCCACATGCCCGGCCCATGTCCATTTCCTCTTTTTATTTCAACTATGATATCCTTAACCCCCGTTTGTCCCCTAATCCACTCTGCTCTCTTCTTGTCTCTTAAGGTTACACCTACCATTTTTCTTTCCATTGCTCGCTGCGTCGTCCTCAATTTAAGCTGAACCCTCTTTGTAAGTCTCCAGGTTTCTGCTCCGTAGCTAAGTACCGGCAAGATACAGCTGTTATATACCTTCCTCTTGAGGGATAGTGGCAATCTACCTGTCATAATTTGAGAGTGCTTGCCGAATGTACTCCACCCCATTCTTATTCTTCTAGTTACTTCAATCTCGTGGTTAGGCTCTGCGGTTATTACCTGCGCTAAGTAGACATAGTCTTTTACAACTTCAAGTGCACTATTACCTATCTCGAAGCGCTGCTCCTTTCCGAGGTTGTTGTACATTACTTTCGTTTTCTACAGATTAATTTTAAGACCCACCTTTCTCCTCTCCTTGTCTAACTCCGTAATCATGAGTTGCAATTCGTCCCCTGAGTTACTCAGCAATGCATTGTCATCGGCGAAGCGCAGGTTACTAAGGTATTCTCCATTAACTCTTATCCCTAACTGTTCCCATTCTAGGCTTCTGAAAACCTCTTGTAAGCACGGGTAAGGGCATGATTGTGTCCCCCTGCCTTACACCCTTCTTGATTGGTATTCTGTTGCTTTCTTTATGAAGCACTATGTAGCAGTTGATCCCCTGTAGATTTCTTTCAGAATGTTTATATATACTCATCTACGCCCTGATTCCGCAGTGTCTGCATGACGGCAGACACAGCGGAATTATGTGTTTTTATTACGATCGCTTGTAGCTTCGTAATATTCTACCGGGAAACTTCTTACTTATAAAGTTGAAAGTCCTTAGGGTAGACCTGACGCTACTGAAGTTTGATCAGGCTAGGTTTAAATTTACAGAGTTATTCTGCAATAAAAAGTAAGTCTAATCACTAAAAGATTAATTGGTAATATCACCTCGCAAACGCATTTAACTTTTGTCCGCTTAATATAATAATGAATCGCTCCATAGGCTACCAGGAGGCCCGATTTCGTACACTCTAGGCCCTTAATTAGGGTGGTAATCAGCAAAAAGCTCATTTCATTAAAACAAATTTTCAAAAGGAGCTACAAACGCCACCGAAAAATAGCTAATATCTTCTTTTAGAACACAACAGTCCGGTTTTTTCCGTGTAATAATAATTCTGACAGCTTAAGCTAACCGGAAGATACAGAGTTGGAAAGAATATAACGAAAACCGCTAATAAACGTGTGGCGCCCGCGTCTTCCCTCGCTCAGAGGAGGAGGGTGGCTCACTGCTCGGGAGAAAGGCACGCCCGTCAGATCAAAGTCTTGAACCACCTGTTTTGTTTTTTTCCCCTTACGATCGTTTTTAACTTTGCTAATAACCTACCGGAAAATTCTAACTCATACAATGCAAAGCCCTAATTGTAGACCTGTCGCCGCTCAGGTTTCATCAGGACAGGAGTAGCAGTACCGGAACTATTTCGTGACCAAAATTATTCCTAATCACTAAAAAAGATTAATTTGGTAACATCACCTCACAATTGAGTTTAAATTTTGTCCGCTTAATATATCGATAAACAGCACCCCATAGGCTAATCGGAGGCCCAACTCCGTACACTCTAACCCCTTAATTAAGGGGGTAATCAGCAGAAATCTCATTTCATTAAAACATTTTTATAAAAACAACCACAAACTTGACTGATACACCGCTGAAACCTACATTTAGAACATAACAATCCGTGTGCGGCGATGGCATAGTGGTTAGAGCATCCGCCTAGCGTGCAAGAGGTCCGTGGTTCAAATCCCGGTGATTCTGCTTCTGGTCACCGACGCGTGCGGACGCAGGATGGAAAGCTCATCCCGAGCAGCGACAGCGGCCGACGCCGGCCGCGGTACAGCGTCTCCCCTCGTTCCAAAGGACTACAGGATTATTCTGCCTTCGTTGCCATCAGGTGAAGCGATGCGTCGAGCAGTAGCTCTACACTGCGACGTCAGCGGCCGACCGTACCGCATCGACGACTTCAGGAAACCTCTCAAAGATTTAGGCGTCATACAGCAAGTAAGTGGCATCGGAGGCATATCAGATGTCGCACGTGTGGCTATTGAACATGAAGACCGTGGAAGCAAAGAAAGCGCTGACAGACGGAGGCGTTATCAAAGTTAAAGACCGGGTATGTCTCGTCATTGACCCGACGCGGCAAGAAGTTAAAATTAAATTGCACTGGCTAGCGTTCGATGTTACAAAAGACGCTATTCGACGTGCCCTCTATGAATACGGCGACGTCAAGGAGGTGACTGATGACCGATGGAGAGTCGAGGATTTTGAAGGAGTTGAATCGACCACTCGTGTAATACGCATGCAACTACGAGATGGCGTTTCTGTGGATCAACTGCCCCATCAGGTGCGTATTGGCAGCAGTACGGCACTGGTCGTGGTGCCGGGAAGACCGCCTTTGTGCTTGCGGTGCCGAAGCACGGGGCATATGCGACGCGATTGTAAGGTCCCAAGGTGCAGCGAATGCCACTCTTTCGGTCACGAGCAGGATGAGTGTAACTGTTCATACGCACGAGCTGCAGGGCGACGACCAGAGACTCAACAGAGTGAACTTCTCATGGATGAGGAGGAATCTGAACAAGCGTCTATGCCTGTGATACCACAGAAGCAGACGACATCGGACGACACGCCGGTGCTGGGGAAAAGCAAGCAAGTTTCTTCAGCCCCGGACACGAACGCCGAACGGAAGATGGGAAGTCAAGCGGCCCCAACGACTAGCGAAGAGACGCGTCCTGCGCCTGCGATGCACGCCGCGTCGCAGCTGCAAGCAACGCGCCCTGAAACGCCGGCGTCCCAGGCCAACGCTGCTTGGACTCCTATAAACTCGGCTTCACAGCACTCTTTGGCGAACAACACACACGAAAATGAGGATTTGCCTAGTGATCTGGATACCTTAAACATGGAATTAGAATCGGCGTCTGCAAAACGCCGTCGCGATTCAGACGACGGTGCTCAAGTAGACGAACGCAAGTAAAGTCGGAAATGCAGTGGAAGGTGGTCAGTGGAGGCAAGAAACGAAACGCTGCCCACCAACGGTCGTCGTCGCTCAAACGCGACGATGGCCGCTCAAACTAAAGGTGAACAACATGGATCCGCCCTGGACGACGAGAGCGCAATACGTGAACGTGCAGGGCTCTCAGCTTGGACCCGCTCACCGATCACGTCGCTGAGCGGGTTCGTGAAAGCAGCGACGCTCAATATACGAGGACTGGCTTCCAGGAAGAAACAGACCAAGCTCTACAGACTAGCCATGGACCAAGACCTGGACATTATTGCAGTTCAGGAACCAAAGTGGAGAGCGCGGACGCCACCGAGAGCCTACTGCACGTTTCACCGGACGCTACACCGCCAGCGTCAGTCATGCAGTTGGTAGGTCGGCAGGGTGTGTGATCTTTGTGCGGAATAATTTAGGTGCCAGTGTTCAAAACGTCACGTCTGACTCAGCCGGAAGGTTTTGTTGTATGTGATTTGACCTTCTTTCTCTTAATTGGCGAGTGGTTTGTTTATATGCACCTCTTAAAGTTGATGAACGGTGTTTAACATTCGACAAAAATTCGTACTTAGTGTGAATGCGGATCGCATAGTCATCCTTATGGGAGATTTTAATTGTGTGATCAGTGCCGATGATAAAACAAGTACATCCAATTTCAACGACTCAAGCACTAGTCGGCGTTAACGAATCTAATTTCTGACTTAGACCTTGAGGATGTTGCAGAGTGTATGGTAAAGGACCAACACTGTATACGCATTTCCAAGGCTCCAGGTCATGCGCGCCTAGATAGGGCCTACGTATCACTGGATTTATTTCCGATATCAGTGAGTACAATGTCCTATCCCTATTTCATTTAGTGATCATTGCTTAGTATCATTTGTAATAGGTAAAAGGAATAGACGTAGACCAGTATTTACTGGACACGTGGAAGCTGAATTCTAATCTCTTGGAAAGAAAAATTATGGACAGGTTAGCGAGAGGCGTTGGTAAAACATAGATAGTGGAGACCAAAAATACGGAGTGAAGTGTGGAACAATTTAAACAGAATATAAAGTTGATAGCTATAGAACGCTCATGGTATAAAACACGGAAAGAGTGAAGAAGAAAGAACCCTACGTTTAAATCTCAAAGAACTGCTAGCAGAGGACAGCAAAACGCCAGGCTTATTCACAAATGATATAAGGTCAGTAAAGTCCAAATTGGAACAAATTGATGAGGAGAAGTATCGTGGCGCACAAATAAGGGCAAGGGCAGAGAAAATGACCGTAGGAGAGAAACCGACCAAAAGAATGCTTGGTCTCGAAAAACGAAACGCTCAGCGGAATGTTATAAGGAATTCAAACACGAACTAGCACCGATCCTGGCAGCGGTTTTTAACGAAGCCTTAGACATAAAGACTTTGCCACCTTCTTTTCTGCTATCTCATACTATTTTAATACCAAAAACTGAGGACGCAGTTAAATTACGTGAAGTGAAATCGTACAGGCCAATTAGTCTCTCAAATATCGACTACAAGATTTTGATGAAAGAGCTAGCAAGGAGACTGCAGACAGTTATTAATAACATTATAGGCGACCACCAGACATGTGGGATCAGACGGCGCACTATATTCACAAACATTCACAAGGCACGAAGTGTATTGGAGTGCTGCGATGCCACAAATGATCACATCGCGATGATCCAGATAGATTTAGAAAAAGCATTTGACCGAGTACCGCACGAAATTCTTTTTCTTTTGTTAGACTATGTCAATGTTGGCAAAGGAATTCGAGATACAGTTCGAATGGCATATACTGGATGTAAAACTCGGCTGATCATCAACAAAGTTCTTGGGAAACGAATTAATGTCAGACGTTCTGTACGACAAGGCTGCCCTTTGTCTTCCCTCCTATTTTCAATTTATATAGAGTCATTTTGCCAAAAAGTCATGAAAAGCAATAACATAGTGGGGTACAAACTACAAGAAGCTGAAGTACGGGTGCTGGCATACGCAGATAATATAGCTGTGTTTTGTAAAGATTATGATAGTATCGCTGAAACCATAAAAATTGTGAACCTTTATTGTAATGCAAGTGGTAGTTTGGTAAACTGGAGCAAGTGCCTGGGTTACTGGCACGGCGAATGGCCTGTGACTCCACAATTTGTGGCTGGTATTTCATGGACTACTACTCCGGTACGACACCTAGGTGTGCCATTAGAATATTATTGTGACAGTGAACCGTACTGGCGGCGTCAGGCCGTGGAGCTACGAGAAAAAGCTGAAAAACTCAATGGTTTCCAGCTATCAATTTTCGCCAGAGCGACATTTTGTAACGTATTTTTAGTCAGTAAGCTCTGGTATGTCCTTCAGGTAATGCATTGTTCACGTGTGAATCTACAGAAGCTTCATCGAATATTTGCTGTTTTCTTATGGGGTTCTTCTTGGGAGCGAACAAGTAGAACTAACTTATTCAGACGGGTTCGCTCTGGAGGACTTGGTCTGTGTCATTTGTACCTTCGTCAGTTAGTTAATCGGTTTATGTTTTTCCGAAATAATCGAGACCCATTCATACGTACTGTTATACAGCTTAGGCTTGGAAGACGGTTGCCAGAATTTGTGGTAGCATCTGTGCACATGAAAGCAAGTGTTAGAGGTTTCTTAAAAGAAGTTGTTTATTCATGTCTCTTTCTAAAAACGCGTTTTTCATTGGAATACCTCAGTACGGTTTCGCGTAAAAAGTTATACAAAGATTTAGTAGAAACAGTTCTTCCTGTTCCCCTATATAGAGCATTATACCGTGTAGGCCCAGGCCAAAATGTCTTAAGCCATGTTAAAAAAATGGAGGTAACACCTGGAGCGAAATCCTTTTTCTTTAAGTTGCACACTGGGACCTTGCCCGTGAAAACATGGATGCAAGAAAAAGGCTTATTCGTTCCTTGGGGTGTTGATTGCCTTCTCTGCAAAAAGCCGGAAACAATTAAACATGTTTTCCTGGATTGCTGGGATGCAGTCTTTTTCTGGGATGTTCTCCAAAGGACTTTGAAAAAGGATCTGCCTCTCGATGCCTATGGCATCAGATTTCTACCAGTATCAAATGAAGAAGGAATACCTTTCGACCTAGTTATGTTACTGGGCCTGCACGGTATATGGCAATCTAGAATGGCGGTGCGCCATGCTGATGTTAATGCACGTCCGGTTAGGCAATATTTATTTCAATCTGTCTGTTCGTTCGTGGAAGCACAAAAGGTTCAACAAGAGGTGCCCGAATGGCTTCATCAAGTAGAAAGCCTTCTACAGATGAAGGAATTTTAAAAAGCCTGTTAAATATGATGCTTTTTACCTCTTTTTTTGTTTCATGTTTCTACTTTGTTTGATGTATATATGTTTGTGAATGTTGTATGTAAACAGGCAATAAAGAAAGAAAAAAAAGCGGCGATGGCATAGTGGTTAGAGCATCCGCCTCGCATGCAAGATGTCCGTGGTTCAAATCCCGGTGCCGCGCAGTTCCCAACCGGGAAACGAAAATACATACATTGTATCATTCGTGGCTCATCACGACACAAACCGTTTATTGCTGAGTCATTGGTGCTAGATTTTTTTTGTACTTTCACACGGTGTGGTTACGGACGCCAGTGGCGGCGGCGGTGGTGGCGGCGGACGACTGCGTGTGACCCGAGTTGTGATCTCATACTAGTTTTTGCTGTAAAAGCGCACTGCGGGTCTTTGTGTCCGATTGGAGTCTGCTATCTCTCAGTGCCATTAACAGCGATTGGCGTGTTTCAGTAGGAAACACCGGTTCATCACTGCGTGCTGTGCACCTTCCCGGTTTTCTCTTCTGTGAAACGCTGCGGTGAGCTGCAGCGCCAATGGGCGCCGCCCTCGTAAGCGTTAGCGCCCACTGCTTCATATCTACACATGGTTACCGTTAGTCGGAAACGACGTAGTTTCCTGAAGCACTACACGGCAGGCGAAACCCATTCCACGTCCAGAGACACTTCCAGAGACACCAGCTGAGCGATTTCACTTTAAGCCTAATCACAGAGTGCGCAAGGTAATGGTTGAAGCCTTACGAAATTTGCGCGTCCCCGTCACCTTGAGCATCAGCCATGCAAGAGGACCTTTGTTGAGCTCAAGGTCTGCTGAAAAGATGCCTTCGTAGTCGGGAATCAAGCTCCTCACCTTGCAGGCGGCTGAACTCGGAGCGGTAGGCAAAAGCACGGTAACTTCAATCCAGTAGCATTTCAGTGGGGCCACACTGCACTGTGTTTCACGTAGGTATGGCGTGATATGACGCGCACTCGAGATCCTGTGTCGACTTTTCATGTGTAGTCCAGCGTCTATCAAAATAAAAGCGCGTTGTATGGGTGCTTGTAGTTATTTTTTTTCTTTTGAGAGATTGCTGTACAAACATGTGCCACGTTGTGCTCTCTATCTGCATGGCTTGCATGGCCAGCGCCTCGTTCATTTTATCAATGCCAGCCACATGCGCCCGATCCAGCCGTTCACCATCCTCGGGCCTTTCCCTGCTCTCTCCCATCGTCTACCTTTCGCGAGTGCTTTGCGGTGAGGGGGAGAGAGCCCAATATATCATGACTCACTACGAAAATCCTATGAAGTAATTTTTTGTTCAGTCATGTGCAGATCCGTGGGGCAGTGTTTTGTATTCCTCGTGTTCATAATGCTGGTTGTGATGCTGGCTTTGTAAACGATATGGCGTTTTGAAATAGCCTGCCGCCGTTCATGGTGCTATGTGGGAAACCAATGGGGAAACATCACTGCAATTCTACAGCATGCGCTGACTTTAAGAGCGCTGTGGTGCAGTGGCGGCATCACTTCGAGCCACAATGAAGGAGCCCGAAGAAACAAATCTGACAGATGTATAATAAAGTAATGGGATACACGCTTCATCGGCGCAAAGCGATCAGCTGCATGTGAGAGCTTAGCTTCATGTCACACCGCATCAGGACCATTCCCTGAACTAGGGTGGTCCGGAGGCTTCCATTGAGAAGCACGTGCTTGCACTGGCGTTGAAAGAAATAAAGGACGTGCTGGCATGGCAGTCAATACGTTTAAAATTTGGACCCGTTTCACACTGTCTTTCTGCAGTCGGCGCCTCTTGGAATATTCTTGCAAAGTGCCCACACCGCCCGCTACGAAAACAGCACCGCCTTAGACCACTGACAGGCGTTATCATAGATCTTCCGCACATTAGTTGTGGCCTTCTGCTACGGTTATCCTGAATTGACCAGTGACAGGCTTGCACTTCAGCAATGTCAGTGATTCTACGCTCATATATTTAGCAGCGCTTTCTGCTACTTCCACTCAGATGGCTATTCGTCTTTTCAGTGGGTTTCAACATAGTGGTTCGTTGAAACCCACTGAAACAACATACAACATACATACATACATACAACTCATGTAGAGTACGTGATTAACAATTCTAATCACATGCTCGGCTACTTGCGACGTAACTTCTCCAAAGCACCCACTTCCTTGAAACTAGTACTCTATAAGTCTCTCATACGCCCCAAACTCGAATATGCATCCGCTATATGGGATCCCAGTCATGCTAATCTTATCACATCTCTTGAACTAGTACAAAATAACTCTTCTAGGTTCATCCTCTCTAACTACAACCGCATTGCAAGTATGACTTCAATGAGAAATAATTTATCACTTATTCCATTGGCTCACCGACGAAAAATCGCCCGTCTTTCACTGTTTCATAAAACTTTCTATCACCCTACACTTCATAATGACCTGATACTCCAGCCTCTGTACATCTCAAACCGTGTTGATCATCGCAATATGGTAGGAATCGCATCATGTCACACTAGGTCTTTCTTTCAGTCATTTATTCCCCACACGTCTCATGATTGGAACAGCCTTCCCTCGAATGTCGCAACCATCACTGACTTTAAACTTTTTCACGAAACATTAGCTAACACTCTATAACCAAGAAGCTATGTTACCTATGCTTATTGCTTCTGTTTTTGTATATTTGGAAATAACTATTTTTTATACATTCTGTAGAAATGTTATTATTCTCTGTCTTTTATTGTATTGTTTTATTTGTAATAATTGTATTGTTTTATTTGTATTTATTGCACTGTTTATTTGTATTTTTTATGTATTTACCCACTCCCCTCCTTAATGCCTTTTTGGCCTTGAGGGTATTATGAATAAAAATAAATCAATACATACATACATACATACATACATACATACATACATACATACATACATACATACATACACATACATACATACAACTCATGTAGAGTACGTGATTAACAATTCTAATCGCATGCTCGGCTACTTGCGACGTAACTTCTCCAAAGCACCCACTTCCTTGAAACTAGTACTCTATAAGTCTCTCATACGCCCCAAACTCGAATATGCATCCGCTATATGGGATCCCAGTCATGCTAATCTTATCACATCTCTTGAACTAGTACAAAATAACTCTTCTAGGTTCATCCTCTCTAACTACAACCGCATTGCAAGTATGACTTCAATGAGAAATAATTTATCACTTATTCCATTGGCTCACCGACGAAAAATCGCCCGTCTTTCACTGTTTCATAAAACTTTCTATCACCCTACACTTCATAATGACCTGATACTCCAGCCTCTGTACATCTCAAACCGTGTTGATCATCGCAATATGGTAGGAATCGCATCATGTCACACTAGGTCTTTCTTTCAGTCATTTATTCCCCACACGTCTCATGATTGGAACAGCCTTCCCTCGAATGTCGCAACCATCACTGACTTTAAACTTTTTCACGAAACATTAGCTAACACTCTATAACCAAGAAGCTATGTTACCTATGCTTATTGCTTCTGTTTTTGTATATTTGGAAATAACTATTTTTTATACATTCTGTAGAAATGTTATTATTCTCTGTCTTTTATTGTATTGTTTTATTTGTAATAATTGTATTGTTTTATTTGTATTTATTGCACTGTTTATTTGTATTTTTTATGTATTTACCCACTCCCCTCCTTAATGCCTTTTTGGCCTTGAGGGTATTATGAATAAAAATAAATCAATACATACATACATACATACATACATACATACATACATACATACTACATACATACATACATACATACATACATACGAATGAATATACAGACAGACAGACGAATGGACGGACGGACGCAGCCAGCAGATGATTCACGGGTTGCCAACAAAGCACTTCGCAGCTTCGCCCCCTTATCAACGGTCCTAGCGTAAGGGTCCTAATTTGATCATCCTCCTAAGGTGACTCCAAGGCAAAAACCAATTAATAGTTTTTTTCGATCAATTGTACAACTGGCGGAAACATGACATCACTTAGCTAGCCTAAAAAGCCAACCTCTTCTGCAACATCATTCGCTCTATCTTAGGCTATGATGTAGCAAGAGGAAGTGCACAATGCCTCCCGACTATCGTTTGGGCATACGCCAGGTTGCCTTGAAGATGGAGTCATACTTCAAGTATTCATTGCACAAAAGTATTTAATGTAGCATTCAACTAGGTACTGTGTAGGCACGGTGTGAAGAACTTCAGTTACCTTCTACAGTAACGCTGTATATGGCTAGCACGCTTTGTTTGTACAAACACCCCCGGTGTCACTTAGGGGGCACTGCAATGAAGAACATCAGAGTCACTTATGCGTAAACAGAATCGATGTTGAAGGCGGTATTTTTCTTTTTTTTCGTACCCCTTAAGTTTTAAGCCTTCCCCGCCCCCTTCTGGAAGTTTCCAGCCACAAACGTGGTTTAGAAGTCTTGCACCACATCCAGGATCGAAGACATTGTAAGGTTTCTGCACCCCACGTTATTTCACATAGCTTCCACATTCGGTGCATCACCCTCCTGAAAAGTGGCGACGTCAGAGGATGACGCCGTGACGTGACCGTATGGTGAATCACTTTTTAATGGCGGGACCAGTTGTGAAATTCATGTAGACACCAGGCGCTGATTTTTCACATGTATGCAGTGAGAAACTTAAAATGAAATAAAACATATTTCATAGAAAGCATGAAACGCTAGCAACGTGTGCTCGCTTTTAGAGCGTTTAACAACTTGTGGAAAGGGAAAAGTAGACCATATTCAGTATTAAGATGATGATGATGGTGATGATGATGATGTGTGGTGTCCTCTGGCGCGCGGTTCATTTGATGGCCAAAGAGCGCCATGTCAAGGAGGAAGTGATGCTGACAATAGTTTGTTTATTTATTTAGTCATAATACCCTACAGGCCCCAGAGTGCATTGAGTAGGGGAGGGGGTTACAAAAAATTCACCATAAATAAAGCATGAAAAGAAACTGCAACAACAAGAAAAGAACGAAGAAAGATTATACAATGGAAGAGAAAAGAACAAGCGCTCTAATACACTGTAGTATTACATCTTTGTGCAAAAATCAATAGAACATATACACCTGCAAATGCTTCCGAAATTTCACAGGGTCTTGTAATGAAACAAGCTCATCAGGAGACTATTCCAGAGTGCAATCACGCGCGGCAAAGGAGAATTATTGAATGACAGTGTGTGACTGAGATGCGTGTGAAACTGAGATCACTATGAAGAGACGTGATGTACGCGAAGGAAATTTCAATCGAGAGACGACTGGTCCAAGAGTTGTCAGTGGGTAGTTATGAAAAATGCATAGGAGGGTGACAGAGCGGCGGGAATTTAAGTCAGCGAGGGCAAACGGGCGGCACAATTAGGATGTATTCAGCTTTATCTGTCAGGTACTTTTATGAGAAGTCCAGAATCGATTGAAGCGTTTTTCAATGAGGGTGTACTAAGGTTAGATAGGCCCTCGTGCCGTATGAAAGGTGGTCAAATGATGCTAATTCCGGCGCAAAAATCCCAAAGTTCTATTAGCTTTTTCGCGTACCTTTGTGATGTGACTACATCAGGTAAGCTTAGAATAAAGATGAACGCCTAGATATTTGAAAGTAGATGAACAGGGAATTACAGCACAGCAGACATGGTAAGGAAAGGGAAAAACACATTTTTTACAGTTGAGAGAAAGTACGCAGCACTTAGATGTGTTAAGCGTCATTTGCCATCGGTCACACCACTGATTAACTATGTTGAAGTCCTGATGCAATATGACATGACCTTCTTCAGAATTAATGGTCCTATTCACAGCGCAGTCATCCACAAAAAGATGAATAGAAGAAGAAATGTTACAAGGAGAATCAATAATATAAATGAGAAAAAGATGAGGGCCTAATGCACTATCCTAGAGTACACCTGATGAGACAAATGAAGTACATGAGCTGAAGGTATGGACAAAAGTGTGCTGCTGTTGATTAGATAAAAAATTCCGGGGCCAAGATAATGTTGATGAGTCGAGTCTAAGAGGCGATCGTTTTAGCTATGTAACGCCAATGGGCAGCTCTGTCCCCCCCGAAAACTTTTGCAAAGTCGAGCAAGATGCAATGAATGATTTTTGTATTATTACTACCTTCATGTAAATCCGACGTAAATTTTGAATGTTTTGGGTATCGCACAATATGTTTTGCGAAAACGCTGTGATTCACGAAGAAGAAGTTAACTGCACTCAAGATTACTGTAAATATGAGAGGTGATGATGGTTCCGGTAGCTTGCAAGAAATGCTTTGTTAGCGGATGGGGTGATAGTTACCAGGAGAGTGTTTGTTCCCGTCAATAAATATTGGAATGACCTTTGCAGTCTGTCAGTGAGTGGAATGTTTGACCAGTAAATAAGCACTGTTGAAAATGTGACCATAAATTTTGCCCTGGACGTAGCACACGGTTTTTTTGCGCAACTTGGAGTTATTTTCCACACCACACATTGTAGACAACTTTAGACGTTTATAAGTTTTATATAGGCCTTCTAGAGCAGCACCGATAGGGGACATGAAGCTGTACTCAAGATCAGAGACGCAGCGAACTGATGAAAAGTCTTCATTTGTGAAGGTGGAGCAGAAAAACGAATTGAAGAATGAAGCACATTCAGATGCTAACGCAGGATTATTATTAGTGTTTTGTAATGTAACCATTTCATGGGCACGATCAGACAAAATGATACACCAGAATTTTTGGAGTTAGTCTGCAAAAGTGTAGACAGATCAGTGTTAGAATATTTTTTTTTCGCTTCACTAACAGTACGACAGTGAGATTTTAAGTAGTCTTTGTATTCAGACCAGGATTCAAGAGACGATTACTTTTTCGCGCAAGCATATAACATTTTCTTTTTATTTTTCAGAGATCTAAGCGATCTATTAAACCACTGTTTGGATTTGTCGTTAGCGATATTAATTTGTGGTACATATTTTTCTACGAGGAGCGCGATGATATTTTCAAAAGAAATCCAGCTATCTTGGACAGACCTGTCGGTGCGCGAGGGAAGAAATGTATTTTGCAGGAACACAGCAAGATGATCATTCATTTGATCGTAATTTTTCTTGTTATCTTATCTGATTACCTTCGCTGAACACCCGGAAAGGTTAGTGGAAATTGATGAAAACTGTAAAAGATTTGTGATCACTAAAGCCGTCTAATTGCAAAACGGGACCCTGTGGTATGTGGCTGTGTTGTGAGATTGAGATATATATATTATTATCATGAATGGGCTCTGAAACAAGCTGGGTGAAATTGAAGTCGAGGACATAGCTCAGCGAAATCACATGAGGCACTACACGATGAAGACATGCATGACCAGTTATTATTTAAAAATAAAATCGCCAAATAAGTAGATTTTTCTGGTGGGAAAAGGTCAAGAGCGCTCGAAATACTCTTTGTGAGCTCGGATACGAAAAGATGGTCAGAAGGAAGGTGGGCGATAGCCTTATGCCCATCAGTATTTTTTGCCAATAAGGGGGACAAGCGAACCCCAAGCTAAATCGAAGAAGGTGTTCAGTGTGTTACACGAAAGGAAGGGTATCGTTCATTGTGATGGACTAACATGCCCGTCACTAACCTCTTTTGTGTGCTGCCGGTCATGGCCGGCTAAACGGTACGACAACTGATTAGAAGTATGAATATAACTCAGAGTCCACGAACTCATCGTGTAAGCCAAAGTTCTTGGTAGTAATAAAACGTCAGATTTACCATCATCAAGATACGAATCAAGCATGACACGTTTAGGTAACAAACTGCCAATGTTAGTAACTGATACTGAAAGAGAAGGAGCACATGGAGTAGATGGCCACTGAATGACAGCTCTGCGTGCATCGGCAGCTAGCTGTCTAGTAGGCATGATGGTGTCAGTACAATTGTCATAGATATATGTAATATTACCAATACGAAGTTGGTCTACATTCAGTTTGAAAGAACAATTCTGTTCCCTAGCAAATTGAACCAGTTTCTTGCGCGCTAGCCAAGGAGCCTTGGAAAAATCTTCTCTGATAGAGATGCCCACTATTTCTCAGGCGATGTGCAACGGCGAGCATTGCCTGTTTGTCCTTAAAAAACGCAACCTTAGCAATTATCACCCTGGATTTGTGTGGCGCAAATTTACCCAGTCAATGCACACGTTCATACTGAGAACTGGTAGTGGTGATCGCTAGCTGATCTCAGCATGCAGTGATAATTTTACTTTCAGAGGTTTCCCAGCTTTTACTTTTTCTCGTCGAGAATTCCAAAGAACAACAAGTTGCACCGTTGCATTCTTTTTCAGCTTCCTCACACCTTGATACAGCTGCTTGAAGCTTATCAGAAATAGAGCTGAATGCGCCATAAGCAAATTTGGAAGGAGGGGCATTAGAAGCAAGCTTAGCTTCCAGAGTTGTCACCCTCCTGGTGAAGCTTTTGATTTCATTATCAGCAGCTTCCTGTTTTTCTTTAAGCTCCTTAATTCCATCAAGTAACTAATTCTGACCAGCCTCAAGCGTAAGCATTGTTTCAAGAACGATTGCAAGTGTCTCCTCGACGTTAGGGCCGGGATTGAATTCATTGTCACTTGAAAGGAACAACAATGATGCAAGCTTCCCGCGGAGGCGTGAAAAAAACATCAATGAACGAGACAACTTATTACCCAGGTCATCAGAGAATGACACCGTAACAAGCTAATTGTGTTTTTTTTTTAAACAGTGAACATCTTTGATGTAAGCAACGTGAAAATACAGCAGCGGTAAGTGCCCCATTCCTTCAACGGTGTCGTGCCCATTCGAACTGGTGCTTGGCTGTCTTTATATCCTACGTCATGCTTATTGTGGGTGCCTGGGAACGAACCACGTTGCCAGCTGCCGGTAGAGGAGGGAACCAAGCTTAATGATCCTTGCACTTTTGGAAACAGAGCTACTTGATAAAGGTGCGGCCAAGGTTCGAGAAGAGTCGAAGGCAGGGCACCGAGGAACAAAACGAAGGTGGCGCCCTGCTTCATGCTGTATTTCGCGCCACATTCTGCGATGATGTCCATAAAATAACCACTTCGCAAGTCACCGGTAAACGAAGGAACCAGCCGTGATCCTCCTTGCACGATCAGAAGCGGAAGCGGAACTACACGGTCGAGACCATACGGCCCCGCCTCAATGACCCATGACGACAAGGCACTGAGGAATGTAATCTGATATTACAGCAGCGGTAAGCGTTCCATCCCTTAAACGTTGTCGTTATGATTGGTGGCTCTAAAAAGGCCTTAAAATTCTTCGCGGTACCGAACAAAAATATAGGGTTAATAAAATGAGGAAAGTGACCTGAAATATGGGCAGACAGCGTAAATAGCGAAAGGTCGTGATAATAAAACCATTGTGGGGATGTTGCTACCGCAGACGCGATCTCAATACACAGGTTTTGCTACACATAACCTCGGACAACGTATTGATAATAATGTACATTAATTTAAACGTAAACATCGATTGAAGCTTAAAGTGGATTACTACCGAGAAGCATGACGGAATGTAGTAGTAGCTGTGGTCAACAGGGTAGTAAAAAGTGCTTTTTTCTCACAGCATGTAACTAATTGCACTAGACGAGGATTTGAAGAACCGTAAGTGGATCTCCACATCTTTCACACAATGGGGGATCACCACCAGACAAAATGAATGAATGTGTTGAGTGTGTAGATGCTGTTCTTAGCTTTTCCCGGGTGCGTTTACTATTTTGATACCAGCGCTTGCCCAAACAAGTCATAAGCACACATTACACCTGTATTTTAGCGTGAGAACCAAACATGGCTGAAATGGGGCCATTGGAAGGACGTAGAATTATGTAGTGTAGACATAACTTCAGGTCATAGGAAAAAAAAAGAGTGTTGATGCCAGCTTCACGAATGACACGCTCCCATGTTGTTCTTCGGTTGTCGTTTAAACGAGAACACTCGCAATTTGCGTCCCTTTGCCGCGACAATTCACCAGGCAGCATCGCCCAACCGATTGGATTTGCAGCCGAGAAGATTGTGAATATTCAGTGCACAAAACGCAATAAACTTCCACGCTTCAGGTGACAGACACTGAGAAAGACGGTCTTTTCGAGACGCCAACGAGCACATCTGCACGCGCGCCACGAAAACGTGTTTTGGGCCTAGGAATCCATAGATCCATGTATCCTAAGCAATAAGATCAAGCGCAGGCACGTCTGTGCCGTGAGCTTATATAGCAGTTGCGCTACCAGTTTACATAGACATTGTGCAGCAAAACACACTGATCTAAACGGAGTGACGAGATAAGGAATTAAAACATCCACGTAAACTTCATATTGTTCAAACAGATCTTGGCATGCCCTGCAACCTCAACGAGCGCACAATTTTCCTGACACTGAAACTAGCTCTCAGTTTCCGGTGCATGCTGATAGCGGCGAACATAGCGTCGGCAACCAATCAACTAATCTGCTGTGAGGTGCGTCTTAGTGAACAGGGGCCGAATTCACAAAGCTTTTTTTTTGGCTACGCATTTTCTTAGCCAAGAATTCTCTTATTTTGAGGGGTTAATATAGCGCGGGTTCGAATTTAACTTATTCGGCACCAAAGAGGGCGAAAAGGACACACGATAGCCGATGAAATGACAAGAAAAGAAAGAAGTGCGTGTGGATAATATCAAGGTAGCAAGCAAAGCGTCTAGCATCGAGAGTATACGATGATAGCCAATAATTTGCTGCATCTAAGTTTCAGTTCCGCAATCGTCTGCTACAGCGCTTACGGAATGCCACGTACGTTGTAATAGATTCTTCGTGTGCTGTGCAAAGGCAGGCAGTCAACTACATCAATGACCGTAGCTAAAGAAGAAATTGCTCAATGGCCTTAAGCAATGATTCGCGCGCTATCTTACCAAGTACAAGTAAACAACGCTCCAAGTGCACCGCATCAATGAAAACGCGCAAAAATCGATGCATGAAATGTTTGAAAATGTGCCTCAAATGTCTTCCCCTGTTTAATGCGACCAGTTACTTTACATTTTAATGAACATGCGCTGCTAATCTTCTAGTCCGGTGTAATCGAGCACGGTAAAGTGGTTAACGTATGGGTGTTTTCTACCTAGACGTAAAAGGTTGCCTTTCTTACAATATTCTTATTACAAGACACAGAAGCAACTTTTGTACCTGCGGATGAATTGTGAAGAAATGTAGAACGACAATAATAGAATGGAATTACGGGCGGAATCTCGCAGGTTTTATGCACCACAGCATTTTTATAAAGCCAGAATGCGAGAACGTGCATACGCTTACGCTTAGATATTTGCCTACGTAAAACGAGGGAGACTCGTCGGGAGGTGTTTAGGTGCTAATGCTTTTCACAAAACACGGCGCAAATATTTCGTCCGGCGTCGTTTGAGTGCGCAAGCAAAGCGAGGGAAGTGTATACAAGTCTTGAAACCGAGAAAAAGTATCACACATGCGAAAGGGACGAAAAAAGCGAGAAATACAGACTCTCGTTTCTTCTCTGCGAAAGCTTGAAATTGATAGATAATAGACATTTTTCTCGCCCAGCAGACGTCAGGGAAAGTTTCCGCAAAGCAGCGTCAGATGATTGGAGAACATAAAAAAGTGGAGCACGTGTTTTATGGCAGCGACCGCCATACAGAAAGCGAGAGGAAGTGTGACTGTCTTTAGATGTGAGAGCCAATGCTAATTAGGAGAGCTGTGAGTTAATGAGCAAAAGCTTCCTTAAATAATTATAATTCAACCAAATTGAGTATTCATCTAGTGAAAGTGACACTAGTGACAGTGAATTCATAATAGTTGATTAGCGTTGTCACAACCTGAAATACATTGATTTTTTTATTTACATTTGGCAAACTATGGGAAGGTAGCGTACGTTAGAGCCGGCTATCCCAACAACAAGACAGTAATGTACAATATAAATAGTACACGGTTATACAGCCGCACGGGGTGGTTTCTATAGTCTAGTAAACTTGGAAGCGCATTCTAATTATTTTTTTCTATTTTTGACCAAGTTTCACCTGGTGTTTTTTTTTTTGCATTTGCGTCATTCGAAGCATTGACGGTATATCCGCAATAGGGTGAATGCCAGCACTGCTACAATGGACGAGTGGTTAAAGCGCTCAGCTACAATCTAGGAAGTACTGTATTACATTCGCTTTGTCACAGAGCACTCTTTTAAGAGGTTGCCCGGTTTGAGATTATGCGTGGCAGTGGGTACTAATTTCTTGAGAAGGTGGCTTTCGCGCTGTTTTCTTTCACTCCCCTTTTGACCCAAAAGCGCTGTGCCGTACTCCTTCCTATATTACATAGGTCAGGGTTCATAGCTTCCCCCTACATCCTCTCTAATCGCCAAAGTGCCCAGTGCAGAAATACCAAGAATATACCTGGTAAATTTCTTTTCACGTGTGTGTACATTCGACCAGCGATCAGTCACCACGGTGTTTTGAAGAAAATCTAGACATGCAGCGAGCTAATTGCTAGCGGCCAAGTTGACTGCCTTCGGCGGGGCACGTTTTCGTGCTAATTTGGTGGGCATCATTACATGCACCAAGGCAAAAGAGCACGGACAGTTAGAGAAGACACAAACAAAATGATTAGTTTGTGTCTTCTCTCCCGCTGCCGGTCATTCTGCGCGCTTCAGTGTAATGTCGCTGTCAATTGTTAAAATAAACTATAGTAGCTAATCGACGTCTGCTGAGAGGGTCCCCTATTGTCCAGAGTGGAACGGAACAATGGCAATTGGATTTGCGTCATATAGATACTCCGCTTTTGGTTATGACAATTTTTTAAACCGAAGTTTAAATTTTATTAACAGTTCCAGTACAGACGAAAGGTGCATGAAGAAAATCTTTGTATTCAGCTTTACTAGGTTTGTGACCATAATAGTAAATGCCAACCGATATTGAAATATGCATAAATATCACAAACATATAAAAACATGGTTGATAGCTTGTTTATTCTGGTTAAAATTGGTATGATGAAATCGACATATTCGTTCAACGAAATGTGTACAAGATATGCCATGTAGAGTAGCATTGCTCTAAGCTAATCTTAGCTGGTTGATTCCATTTTACCCAATTTCTTGCTCATGACTGTACGTTGGCAAATGAAACAACTTCTTCGAATTCACATATTTTGTGTAAGGTTGCATTTATTTTTATGCAGTGAAAAAACAAATTGAAATGTATATTGGCTCAGAAGAAAAAGAACTAGAAAGGAAATCAACCAAATCTTTACGAAACTTACTCAACAATGATAGACAGATTCTTATTTAAAAAATACATACATACATACATACATACATACATACATACATACATACATACATACATACATACATACATACATACATACATACTGTTATGCCTGCGAGTCCGCAGCAAACGTCCAGCCTCGGAAAAAAACAAATCTGTGTCAAGACCAGCACGCGAGCCCGCCTGACGCGATGAACAGCTCAACGGCGTCTACACGCAACGGCGCCTTTCTGGCGCTCACGTGCAGTGAGTCACATCAGCCCACGAGCCCGTCGAGTAAACAACCGGCGTCTTCCTGTCTGGCGGGTCTGACGCAATGCCTTGCGACGTCACTCGTCCTTGGGTGCAGCCACCTGCAGCGCAGCCTTTCCAGATTCGATGAGAAACAATGACGCGGCCCAGCGGCGACGCCATTGGAGGAGTCTGACCTCATGACCAGCGGCGATTCTGGTTGGACATTTTGTTATTCAAAGAATCCACCCGGTGCATATAAAAGAAGCCCTGCGGCGCGTCGCGAGCAGCAGACGTGTTGAAGAGCAGACATGTGTGTCGTAGCAGTCCTATGTCAGAGCAGACATGTGTGTCGCAGTTGAGCTGTGTGTCAGAGTAGAGAGCTATGTGATAGAGAGTTGAGCTTTGTGTTAGCAGTCTTATGTGAGAGCAGACATGTGTGTCGCAGTTGAGCTGTGTGACAGAGAAGAGAGCTATGTGATAGAGAGTTGAGCTATGTGTTAGCAGACCCATTTGAGAGTAGAGCTATGTGTTAGAGAGAAGCTCTTCGCGTCTCTGTCGGCTCCTGTGCCGAATTTGTAACGCTTCTGTATATATTCTGTACATAAACCTTGTTTAACTCACCCTCGTCTCGTCCGCTCGTCTATCAGCTCTGCGCAGAAGCAGTCGCGAGCTGAGAAACCGACGCTACCAAACGGCTGGTGACCTTCCCGGTGGAATTCGAAGCACTGGCGCCTTCGGGACCGTGTTGGCGTCGTCGTCTTTCGAAACAGTGGTTGCAGCGGTGAGATTCGAGGCGCCCTTCGTAACGTCGTCGGAGGCGCGCTTCGCAATAATACACACACACACACACACACACACTGTTGTAGAAATAAATAAAATGTGTAAACCAACACTCACTATTATTATTATGGTCAGTGCCTTGACGGATGGATCTGCGGTGTCCTGAACAGAACACCACAGGAGCACTCCGAGTTTTGGCTTGCATGGGTGCTGGCTGCATCACACTGATGCTGAGGTAGGCTAGCCACAGAAAGGGAGATGAGGATCCGTGGCTTTGAGGCACACCGAGCGTCACCTTTAGAGATCAACAATGCACACTTAGGTCAGGTATGATTTGTAGAAAAAATATATCACTATGCTATCGTGGTCAACGCATTCAGGTGAAATACAACATGCCACATCACTGAGAGAGAAAAAGCTACATCAAGTAAAAGATGGAGTTACCGGCCCAATGTTGTCTGAGGCTTGTATAATAGGTCTGTCTCCTTGCAAGTTGGGAACAACCAGGTGATTTTCCCCCTTTTGCTATTTCCTTCCGGAGCACTTGATCCACAGAGCGAGTTACAATCTCGAGAGCTCAATAAGGAATGAAATATTTGTGCACGTTTAAAAGCACGAACTTTTCAGCCTCAGATGATTGGAGTTGCAATAATAGGCTGCATGCTTTCCACTTTTAACATTCACAGTTATCTCACAATTTACTTGTATTATTGTTCAATAAGCATTATGTGTGAGTACAATGCAGCCATCCACTGCAAACAGCCATGCTTGGGTTTTCAATTTGTGCACAGTAAGTGGCGTTTACTTAATCATATGTATTTAAAACAAAACTAACCTTGCAACCAGCTGTTAGGCAGTTTTATGCCCTCGAAGCTCCCAGGCGGATCACAGTCCTTCTAGATGAGGCTGCCATGCATGCTTACAGGCAAGTTTCATGTCCCCTGAATGATAACAGCCCCAGCAGTGGTATAGGCTAGCACATTTAAGAAGCACGTGTCCTCCATATTCTTGTATGGGAGCTCAAAGTCATTAGGAGGCTTGATATGCCAGTGCCTGCAACCGATACATCACAGAGCCTTAACAAACTAAATAAACTCTGCGATCACTGAAGGGCCAAAAACAAGATATTTAAAAACAAATATTAAAGGCACTCACTTCTAGTACTTATGTGACAAAGCTAGCTATCGCTTTGTCGAAGTGATCGAGTCTGCTATTATCACTTAAACAAACTGGAGCCCCATGTAGGATTTACATACCGCAATTATTATGTCCTCGTGAAGTATAGTGCTACCATAGTGATAATCGTCTATAAAACTAACCTTTCAAAATAACATGAATTCCTCAAGTGCCACCTGGCTGCTGGAAAATAAATTCACATAAACTTTCCAACTATTAAACGTGGTAAATAGAGTGGCCCATATTATTAATTCAACAAGAGCTCGCTTATATTAAATCACAAAAAAACTGCTGATGTATTTGCCACTCTCGACTTTTTAAATGTATGTATATAGCAGTAGTAGTAAATTTGTCATGCTGGAACTTCACATAGGAAGACATTACATCTACTGGGCTGAAAAACCTGCACATGGTATAGTACTACGTAAATAGCAACAATTTTAATTCCGCAAGGTCAACTCATCGATGGCAACATTTAATAGCCGTCAGTGTCATCAGGGACAAGTGTGCTCCGAGGCCAACAGGCAAAGAACATCTGCAGACTGGAAGCTGCCGTTTACATAGCAATGAAGGCTTGCCAGGCGTGCACGTCCATTGATAAAGTGTGAGAACTTCTCACAAGCGGCTGTTGCCAAGGGTCTAGAACCGTTCAAAATGATGGCCAGACGAACTTGAAAACTTGTATTTAGCCGGTACTGGCCTAAAACTTCATCCAAAGCAAGATACCGGTGAAATCTTTGCTCTTTCTGAGGGCCGGAGGGAAGCTTGACGTTCACGGGCTCTCGCTGGCACAGTTATCACCGAAGACCAGTCTAGGCGTGCTGCAAAAAGTAACACGATCCACGACAAAATGTAGCATCTCGCAGCTTCGGCTCACCACGGCACGGCGCTCCGACTATGGTTATCACAAAAAAGGTAAAGTGACGAGTTAACAAACAAAAGCTCCAAGCTCCACCAGCGCAACATCGCAGGGCAAAACAGTTATCAACAATGTCTTTGAAGTTTCGGTCACACGAGCACAGATTTTTCACAAGTCTTGGAAACATCCACACAGCACCACTGTTCACAACAAACATCCGTTCACTCCCGAACACTAGATTGCCCACGAGAAAATATAAGTGTATGAGCTAACCAGTAGCGAAGCAAGAACCAAACATAGCGCGTAGTTCATACGTTTCCGTACGTACTTGAGGTCACTCAAGTAACGTGCCAAAACGCTGTAAATTCGAAATGTCGCAAAGCACTGTTACGCCTGCGACTCCACACCGAGCGTCAATTCCTCTACAAAAGGCAATCTGTGTCAAGGCCAGCAATCAAGACACCTGACGCGACCGACTCAACGATATTATCAAGCGGCGGCACCGGTCTGTCACGCAACGCACCGCGAGCTTTCTCAGCCCACGAGCCCGTTGAAACTATCGGCACCTTCCAGTCTGGCGAGTCTTACGCAATACGTGGGAACGTCACTTGTCCTTGGCTGCAACCACGCGCAGCAATCCGCGCCTTCGAGTCTGGCGAGTCTTACGCAATGCGTGACAACATCCCTCGTCCTTGGTGCAAACACTCGCAGCGGCAGGCCCCATTGGAGGATTCCGACATCAAGGCTAGCGGCGCTTCAGGTTGGACATTAGGTTACTCAAATGATCCACTCGGTGCCTATAAAAAAGCCGTGCGGCGCGTCGCCAGCAGTAGACCTATGTGTCAAAGAAGAGAGCTCGGATCTTCGAGTGTCCAGGCTGTCGGCCCCAGTGCCAAATTTGTAACGCCTCCATTTCTTTGCTGTACATAAACTTTGCCTTAACTCACCGTCGTCTCGTCCGCTCGTCCATCAGCTCTGCGCAGAAACAGTCAGAAGCTGAGTAACAGATGCTACTAAACGGCTGGTGAACGTGTCGGCGGAGTTCGGAGCAGTGGTGCCTTCGGGACCACGTTGGCGTCGCCGTCTTCGTAACAGCACCTAGCTGAGAGACTGGGAAGTGAAGCGAACGAACAGTTACCAGCTAACAAACACACATTGCAGCCTTCTCGAGTGCTATAGTTGTCGTTGATGCACAGACGCCGATCTCGCTTGATAAACACACCGAAAAACAGGCATTGCTACGCGTCCACGTACACTAATACACCGCCGCTGGTTCTCACACCACTTAATAGCACCGAAAAATCAGCGGTAATCACAACTAATCCAGTCGAATGCTGAAGGAATTCGAGTGAGAGGCGTTTGTTAAGATAGGCGATCAGTAAAAAAGCGAGGAATTGTGGGATTCGCCGTCTGCTACCGGCTTCCTGTTCGAGAAGAGTAGGCGACGGCGAACCGGTTCGCCGCAAGCCTCAGATTCTTCGGGATACGCGCGCGTGGTCGCCCGTTTATCTTTGTCCCGATAAACCATGGTCGGTTGTTCAGCCGTTGGCTGCTCCAACTCGAGCGTGAAAGGGAAATGGCGTGTATCAATTTCCATGGAACGAAGAAAGAAAAATGAGGTTGGCCGTGGCTGTGAAGAGAGCCACAGTGACAGGTAGCCTTTGAATACGGAACGTTAAAGCCAGTGTTCGAAATCCATTTTATCACAAATATGTGTGTATTCCAGAGTAAAAAATGTTTACGCATGAATTTGCTGCGATTATTATAATGAGAAATGAATGGTCGGGCATACGCTTAGCACATTTATTATGGGAACGCGCGGGTGAAATCAACTTGTCATACGAGATGAGCGCCGGCCATTGCACTCATATATATGACAAAACACGCAAAATCCTCACTTAATGGTAACTTTATACGAAGCACTGGACGAGTCTATTCGCGTTATCTTGGTCAAACTGTGTGCCCGGACGGCACCGAAAGGAACAAGCGAGTTAAAAAAGCGCAAGGTTTCGATTATTCGGTGCCGTCTACGTCTGACTGTATTGTTTATGTGCCACCGTGCCACGCAGCTTGATCAAGATCACCGCTTAAATAACCATCTGATTTTGACTAAGAAAAACATCTTATAGCGCACTGAAGGCTAGGAAAAAAAAGAGATATCTGAACGCAATCAATAAATGCTGCGCTTCATGCTGACCGACTGACAATGTAGGCTGAAGCAGCCAACCCGAAATGAACTCTTAGCACACTGCTACAGTAATTTGATCTCCTGAGACCTTTAAAACGGTGATTTTTAATCAGAAGTAACGTATCATACAACGAAAACTGTTTTCTGCATCGACTTATTGGCTAGCCGAACTGACAGTACCCCTGAACAGCATAAAAACATTGCAGATCATTTTACTTCGATAAAAAAGTTTTTTTTGCCGTTCATGGCTTCCCTAGCTTGTCATCGTCACAGTCACGGTTAGCAAACACAAAAAAACAACTTCTAAAGCACTGACGTTGCATGGAGGGGTGTTTTTTTTTTTTTTTTGAACGGAGTTGTACAAAAATGCGCGGGTGTCGCTGCTAACCCGCGTGGTGCATCGAACCGGAAACCGTCGTATCCCACCGCTACCAGCGATTGCCCACATTGCCGGTCACCTATTCGCACTGACCGATACGCTGTTATACGACACCATGTTGTTTTCGACAACTGCGCAGCACGTAAGAGAACATGGAGTAAGGAAAAATTGTAAAATAGCTCTTAGAAAGTACTTTGGCATTTTTCACGGCGTGACTAAATTTGCTCTAATGTGCGAGGGGGATGACATGACGAACGCGACAGGCGTGCCAGATTGAAGAAGTGTTTTGGCAACGTCACGGAGTGAGCTAATGTTGAGGGTATTTCTTTACAACCTTTCACAAGCTGCGCCTGTCGGCCAAGTTGTCGTCATCTCGCGTTTGTCGTCTGCTTCGATCAGAGCATGCGACGGGGGATTCACCTTCGCAACGCAATTATTCAGAGGTCAAGTGGTCACTGCGTCGTACAAAATACATGTCACAGGCTCGCTCTACCTTTGAATGATATTCGTACGCCAAGATAAACGGCTGGTAATTGTCGCAGGGGCAAATTCAGCCAACGTTTGCTCCATAATCACGAGGGTGTGCCTATTTCCGGTGTCATTTAAAGTTACTGAGGTCATGTTCCCGACTGCTTGCCATATTATCACGGTCATTATCGGTTTCTGAAGAGTGAAGGTGAAAATGCTTGATTTGTTTGTAGTTCCATGCGTAATCACGCACAACCCTTATACGCTTCGGTTTACAAAATACATGCCGTTCCAAATTGTCCCAAAGTGTATCGACAGCTGTAATTCAGAGATCGTACCCATTGGACAGTTAGAGTCAATCGAAGTACACTATAGCAAAAGCTTTATGAACCACTCACTGAAAAGTTCCTCTCATTCTTATTTCCAATAGCATGCAAGGAATGGGCTCCCATTAACCTCTTTGGTGGTAATTTCCACCAATGAGGCAAGAATCTCGAGTCATACTTTTAATTGGATGAGATGGAGCGCAACACAATAACATAACAAATCAGGTTAATCATATGCCATGCCACGTTCGAATGCACCGGCCATTCACGTAGCACATTGGTTTTCATCCAACCACAAATCTTTACATGCTTAATTTTGCGCCATTGACGCCCAATAGGATACTTCAATTACTGCGACTTCAAACTGATTTGATGACGCTGGTTGTCAATACCATCCATTGCGTATAAGGGAAACAACTCATGAAACTCAAAGTGCCGAAATAAATAAAAACCTACCAGCAGTCATCAGGCAGCCCTACCTGGGCGCGAATTAACCCAAAACTAGCCAGGGCACCAAAGTATACTGCATCGGCGGCAGGTTCTAAGTTGCCACATTGTTTGTAAGAGTGGTCCGGACCACTCTTAGGATTTTCTTCTAACCACGCTGTTTTTACGCAAACATTTGCTTCGTGAATCAACTTATGAGCATTTTTCGGTGACGTAAGAATATAGCAACTCCATCACCATCACTGACATGTTCCCGAGCAGCCGCAGCGTGCTTTATTGCAGTGGCCGATGTGACAACTACGGCCTCTTAGGACGTTTTTTTTTTGTTGTTTCGTGAATCCACTTACGAAACAAAATTTTTTTCGCACAAAATTTTCTTCGTAAGTCAGTTTTGTGAATACGGCCCCAGATATATAAACGACCTTACCCTCTTGATTCTGGAGATCATAATAACAACATAAACCGTGCAGTCTCACTTATTAATACATAGAAGTTCCAAAGTACTATATAACTGCCCACTTTGCACGAATACGGGAAAAAAGGATTATACATGCACGTGAAGCATTTACATGCGCTAAGTACTAGACACATAAAAAGAGGGTGTGTGGTGGGTGAGATAGTAGCTATGACGATTCTCTTGTCTCCAAGAGCTAACGTCAAGAACGGCCTGAGGAAGTCCACACTGATTAGCTGGATTGGTCGGCGAGGGGGTTCATTGGCCTGCGGAAGTCCCACTGGCCATTTCGGAGGTGTCTTGCGTGGGTATGGCTGTGCGACATTTGGTAGAGTTACTATGCGTTCATGATCCTAATGCCCCCATCAAGTCGTGAACCCAGCCACAGCAATAGAAGACGTCAACGCCAACCTCAATAAGCGTGCGTGCCGCAGGCAACCAAGACTACCTTCAGAGTACGGGGCTCTTCCCGATAAAACTCGCAAGACCACGACCGCCACTATGAAAACTATGACGGCTGCAGTGCCGGCAACCTCCACCGTCGTGATCCAGCAGTTAAGAGAGCCACCCACTTTACCAGAATCGCCTTTCAAAAACGTGAAATGCTGGTTGAAGAGATTCGACTGATTTGCGCTGTTGAATAATTGGGACCTCGGTGAGAAGACTGGCAACCCATACTTATTCCTTGAAAATGGGACCAAGGCCAAGTTTGAGGACATAGAGGCCATTCTGACTACCTAAAACGTACTTCGCTCTCGAGGTTTGGCCCAAGGCGTGGGGTACCATTCTTTCAAATGTGTCTTGGACCGTTGCACAAGGCATGGCTGTACAAGGAACGACACAGATGACGCGATACGGGTTGGTCTACAGAAGAATCCCGGCGACGACGCTCGACACCATGTTACCCTACGTCACTGAAGAAGACAACTTTGATGAGACTGTTTATTTTCAGTGCACCGAAGCAGCCCGACAGTTTGCCGACCCCCGCTTCAATAACCAACAGACGCCCCATAACCGCCATTACAATCTTTGATGACGCTTCATAGAATTCCAGCCAGCATGAGCATATTTAGGAGTGGACACCGATACGCCGGGGTAGACTAAGCGAAAAACTTCAGCGACGGAGTTTCGGATACTAAAGGGTTCTTTACCGTATTGGCGCACTAGACTATCTACGAGGTGTTTCGCGACGGCATTAGTAACTCCCAACGACGCTGTGCGCGACGTGATCTATGTTATTTCTCTCAAGCCGTTTCATGCAGGTCAAGAAGCCTGAGGACTATTTTTGTTGCTCTTGGTACTCTCTTAAGGTATTTTATTGCTTGTACTTATTACTCACTCCTGTTTCTTGATTTATTAAATAAATACACATTCACGTTCTGTAAAATAAGCGTGACGATGTTTTTTCAGAATGGCAATAAAAACCACAGTCGTTTCTATGTTTTATGTTGACGGCGCGGTGCAAAAGTAGATACTGCTCTACTCACTGATATTTGTGCAAGAGCATATTGCTGTTCTTTCAGTTTCTATTTACAGGCCAGATTTTCAGTTTAAAAAAACAGTTTTATTTCCGACCCACCGTGACCGTCTTTGTGAATGTTACGAGCCCGTAAATATATCGAGACAGCCTGCGTGATACTGTGATGCGCTATTCGCCAAAAGGGCAATTTTGTTTGCTATCATTTTCACCACGTCCAACCAAACTGCCATACTTATCCACGTGGGTGCTCCGTTTAAGTGCAAAATGATTTGAATACTAATTTAACCCGGAATTATCTGCTGACAAACCAAGAACACTATGAGTGATGTTTGTTGAAGTTGGAGATGATTTATCATTGACAAGCTATCGCGCTAATTAAAAAGATATGATGAAAAAAATGTCACTGCGCGATCACTACATGTTGCGATATAATTCCCCGTCTTCCTAATGTCGTCCCTTTATCCTCTCACGCCGCTTTACAATGAAGTTAGGTCAACTAGCCCAGCTTTTAAGGCTATCGTCACATAATTAGCCTTGTGACTTTACTGCGAAACATAAAAAAATGTAGCTACTGCATGAATTGACGCAACACAAAAAACAAAAGACCGAACTTATTCCTGCAGCCGGCCACGTATTTCACAGCGTTGCTGACTGTAAGAAAGGCACTGCGGCACTCATATGCGTGGGCGAGATCGGTCGACACGAAGAGGAATGGGCATTTTCTCTTGTCTCCCTGCTTTGAATTTTGGTGAGCGTTACTTTGGGGGTTTCTTTTGGGTGGAACGGGGCGGGGTAAGGCGCAGAGGGAATGAATATGTCCCGTCATACCTACCATCAAGGATAATGGCGGTGCCTAAGGCGACGGCTCGAACCCTTAGATTCAGGCGTCATCTTCAGCTTCCTGTTTGGCCCAAATGCTGGTCAGCTAGTTGAACGACCGCCACCGTGGTGCCGGTGGGCCCCGGACGTAGCGCGATGGCAGCAGCACTAATTTAGCAGCGAGTTTCTCTCTCTCTACCATGCGTCGTGATTGGCGGCGGCAATACTAACTCTCCCGGCGCAATGCCCAAAACATGCTCTGCAGTGTGGCTTTCTTTTGCTGCGCGCTGTATTGCACCCGGCAAGTATAGGCTCGGTTAACAGGGGTGTCCGATTGCCTGGCTAAGATAACTGTTTGTAACAACCTCATCCTACGGTTTATCTCTTGTATATTTGACACGCGGCAAAAACACAATTTTTAGGCTTAGTACTTATGTTACAGCTGGTAGGAATACTAATGAATATGTTCAGCTTTATTGAGTGTCTTTATTAATGGACAGTTTCTATTAATTCATGTTTTTTCTAACTGAGCGCAGGGGTAAAACAAGCACAAGATATAAGGCTTCTTTTGATCGCTGTAACTCTCGCTTCATTAGTAACCCATGTCACTCGTGGTAAGTGTCTTGCATTCTTACTCACACAAAGTAAACAGCCCTTATCTAAGCCCATGTGTCTTCACAGCATCAACAACGAAATGTGTCAGAAATATTTGCATATGGTATGCTTGAACTTCATTGAATATCCTCTTAGCGTATCTATTGACATGTGTGTTTTCATATACTAGTCTGCTCTTTATGGGCAGCAACGTGGCGTTTGTTCTGTACGATATGTTTCTTCTGTACGAAGAGACACAGTGGACACACCGCTGAAATGAAGGCATTTCAGGCACGCAGCACCGTGAAATGCTTCTATTTCAAATTACGTTCTTTTTACCACCACCATAAGGCAAACTATTATTACAAAACATAGCATAGGATCAGCCATAGTTTCAAATGTTTTAAGTAGATATATATAAACGTTGAACTGAAAATTGTTCGCTGTCTACACCATCTAATGGTAAACTATAAAGATAGACCAAATAAATATTTATGCACAATAAATATATAGCTTCACAGAAGAACCAACGCTACAGCACTAGGTGTGCACCGTGTTCCCAATATCAAGAAGCAAGGCTTAAATAAAGAAACGTCGCTACATGGTCGCCACAATAAACCAATCCAGTGCAAACTGTGCCCAGTCCACTAGAGTAGCCAGTACTACTAGGGTCGAAGCTGTTTAAAGCGTGGGTCGGTCATCACTGAATGTATGCATGTATGTAGTAACCACTTCACAGCATATCCTCGGAGTGAACGATGATGAGTGGGGTGAAGCTTCGGAGGGTTTTATCGACAAACCGTGAACCACCCGCTGCCCGCGTCCGTCTGTTGTCTCTCTGTCTGCCTGTTTGACACACGGAAGGACGCACGGACGAAATGACGGATGGACGCATGGCCGGGCGGACGAACGCACAGACGGATGGACGCACGGCCAGTTGGACGAACGCAAGGACGGATGGCAGCGAGAACGAACGGACGCTACGGAGGCGCCGACGGACTGACGGGCCCTTCGCCCCACTCATCATCATTCACACGCTCTGATTTTTTTTTCTTTAATTTGCTGTGATTCTTTTTTCGTTATTGAGGGTTACATTTCGAGCTATTAACATTTCTAGCTTAAGAACTACTCAATTATCCGTCAAACTGTGAGTGTTTCATTGAAGTAGTTGTAAGAATCAACTTTATTAGGAAAGCCGTTGCTTCTAAGCGGAGATGGCTGGTAGGCCATGCCTAGTCGCCACCTTGTCGGCACGTGTGATGACCCAGAGCGGGCCGTCCATATCTACAGAGAGCAGATTATTGGGTTTGAAGTCGGCGCCCAGTGATTTACTGAGTTTTGTTTAGTTGCAGCTGCAGAAGTGGTTTTGTTTGCCTTGTTAGTTTGCAGTACTCCGTGATGTCGCGAAAGGTGAGGTGTGGTCCGTTTACTTATCCATCAATCTCCGCAGTCTGACCCGCTATTCGACGTACGATTGATTTGATTGATTGATACGTGGAGTTTAAGGTTCCAAAACCACCATATTATTATGAGACATGCCGTAGTGGAGGGCTCCGGAAATTTCAACAATCTGGGCTTCTTTAACGTGCACCCAAATCTGAGAACGAGGACCTACAGGCGTACGAACGCACGAGCTTCTCTTTGGGCTGTTTCGTAGCCGGCGTTGTCTGCATCTCCTCAGTGTCCTTGAAGTAAAAATGACTATTCTCTAACCGGCTACCATGAAAAAATTGTACCTCTAAAACGTTATGCAGTTTTTTTATTTAGTTCTGTTATATTTGATACTATGTTAAATAATTTCTTTTCGAACTTATTGTAGGATGCACTCTCTTTTTTTTTGGTTTTGAGATTTCGTACTTTGCCTCACCATTAAGATACAAGTCCTGAGATTTGGATATGCACATGATGTATCGAGTACTTGATTTCTTTTTTGAATGGGCAGTTAACTTTCAGTGCGGTGGTGCTTAAAGTATATTGACTATGGCCTACACTAGCATTTGGCTACTGTCCCAACAGTTCATTGCACAAGAACACTGTATGAACAAAAATAAATGAAATAAATTGAAATAATATGAATTGACTAAGAGAGAGAGAGCGATAAAGATGCAAGGAAAGGCATGGAGGTTAATCAGGGGCACATCCGGTTTGCTACCCTGCACTGGGGAAGGGATAAGGGGAGAAAAGAGGTTGCAGAGAGATGAGAAGGTACAAACAATCACGAGCACACTCGGGGAGCACACACAGTCTACAGGTGGTCGCTCAAGTTTGTTGACTTTAGGTAAAGTAGCAGTGCTTTAGTTGCTTTCTGCGCAACTGAGGCAGATGCCCAAGGTCCTAGTATCTTTTGCACACAAAATGGTCCGGGGTCAAGTTGATTCAAAACCATCCGGAGCTGGCATCACTGTGTGTCGTAGCAAGCGCAGCTGCACAGGACGTGTTCGATGGTCTCTTCAGCTCCGCAGTAGTCGCATGTAGGAGTGTCTGCCATACCAATGCGAAAGTAGTACACTTTTGTAAATCTAAACCCAATCAAAGGCGGCATAACAGTGTCGCATCGGAGCGGGAAAGTTGTGATGGTAGCTTTAGCTTGAGCGAAGGATCCAGTTCATATAATTGACCCCTTTGGAAGCTGGTAGACGACCAGAACGTGTGTGTGAGATCTTAAGCCAGCAGGTAAAGTTGTCTTGCTGCATCATTCCTTGATCGAGGAATCGGGACTACACGGGTTCCTTCATGGGCTGAGCGGGCTGCATCATCGGCTAATTGATTTCCGGTAATACCGATATGTCCAGGCAGCCATTGATATATAATATCATGCCCTCGTGCTAGAGCTGCATGATGGCAATGTCTTATTTGTTGTACCAATTGGTCATGACTCCTCCTACGCATGGCAGACTGCATACTCTGAAGCGCTGCCTTCGAATCACAGAATATGACCATTTTCCTGGACGTTCTTGAACGAGATATTGTAAAGCAGCCCTTATAGCAGCAAGCTCTGATGCCGTAGATGTAGTCATATGCGACAACCTAAACTTGATTGTCATTGCTGCAGCCGGAATCACAGCGGCACCTGATGAGCTGCTGGACGAGACGGACCCATCAGTGTATATCTGCGTTCGGTCTATGTACAACTCATGTAATAATAGCAGTGTTGCTTGCTTCAATGCTACTCTGGAGTGATTGCTTTTTTTTGATTCTCGGAATTTCTAGACGTAATTGCGGCTGGTCGAGGCACCACAAAGGACATGCCATTCTCGCAGCTGGCGTATATCCTGATGTAATGCTGTTTAGGTGCTTGGCTATGACGTCCGAAAACGTAGCACGTGGTCTTCCGGAGTGTAGAAGGGCCAAGTGGTGGTCGGAGACACGGCTAGCATGTCGCGTGTGCGCTCCGAGGCAATCCACAACTCTATATGTTCTGACCGGATGGTCTTTGGCAAGCATGATCGTGGCATAAGTAGAAGCGCATCGGGGCAGTCCTAGGCAGATACGCAGTGCCTGAACCTGCAAATTCTTATATGAATGAGTATTCGATTTGCACGTGTTAGTCAGTACCGGCAAGCTGTATCGCAATAGACCCAAAAATAGGGCCCTGTACAGCTGTAGCATGGAGGCCACACAAGTTCCCCATGCTTTCCCGCACATGAATTTCATTATATGCACAATAGAGAGCAGTCTCTTCTTCAAGTACGCACAATGTGGGCACCACGAAAGACTTCTGTCGACTATTATGCCCAGGAAACGATGCGTCCGTGCATATTTGACACTCTGCCTATTGACGTAAACAGGGTATGGCGTCATTGGTTTGCGTGTAAACGCCATCAACGCGCACTTCACAGTTGACATATTTAGGCCTTGTTTCTAGAGGTAGGCTGTTGTGAGGGTTGCTGCCCGCTGTATTCGTGCACGCACCTGAGGGCGAGTAACTGAAGCACTCCAGAGGCAAATATCATTGGCGTATATGGATAGGCACACCGACTTTGGCAGAAACTTCACCAGACCGATGAGGGCAACATTGAACAATGTGGGGCTTAAAAACACCTCCCTGAGGTACTCCGCAGTAGGTGTAATGTTCAACAGTTGTACCCTCATATGTTTGCACAAAGAAACCCCTGCCAGTTATATAATCTTTTATCCATTGAAACATTCGTCCACCAATGCCCATTGCTGCGAGAGAAGTGAGGATGGCATCGTGAGCTACATCGTCATACTCACCCTTCACGTCAAGAAAGAGTGCCACTGATATGCGCTTGCGACTTTTTTTTTCTTGTTGAACAAATGTCGATAAGTCAAGGACACAGTCAATAGAGGAGCGGCCCCAAAAAAAGCCTGCCATGCAAGAAGGGTATTTGGTGTATCGTTCCAAGTACCACTCGAGACGAAATAGAACCATTCTTTCCATCACTTTTCCGAGGCAGCTTGCGAGGGCAATAGGGCGATACGCTGTCAAGTCCAATGGTGATTTTCCCGATTACAAAAGTGGTATTAATCGACTTATTTTCTATTCTCGGGGAACACTGCCGCTGAGCCAGGAGTTGTTGAAGCATGTTAAGAGTTCTTTTTTGGCTTTTTGTCCAAGGTGTCCCAACGCACTATAAGTAATACCATCAGGACCTGGCGATGACATGCGCTTAGAAGCGACTAACGCAACCTCCAGTTCTTCCATGGTGAATGGAATGTCCATTTCTCGTAATCGCGTCTCAGGAACGATCACGGCGTCGATGCTCTCGTTCATAATATTCCTGGCAACTCTCGAGCAAAGTTCTTCAGCCACCTCGAGTGCTGTTTTTCCATGATGAAGTGCCAAAGCTTTAAAAGGGTACCGTTGTTGCGAAGAGGAGCGAAGACCACGAACTGTTCTCTAGATATATGACAGCGGTTTATGAGGGTCTAGAGATTCGCAGAATGCTTTCCAGCGTTCACTCTCTAGCTTGTAAATGCGTCGTTGAATCTTTTTCTGGAGCCGCCTTGCTTCCCTCAGATCGTGAATTGAACTTGTGCGTCTGTATCGTCGTTCAGCACGCCTTCGTATAGCTCGTAATTTTTCCAGTTTGATGTCAAACTGTGTTATTTTAGACGAAAATCGTAATTTACATTTGGACGCTTGCATAGCTTCCGCTAAGGTATTATCCAGGCTGCAGGCGAAGCCTTCTTGGCAAGCGTTCTCAACACGCGATGTAAACAATGACCAGTCAGTGCCTATTGCAACACCGAAACAGAACTTTTTTATGATACCATTGATCGTCACGTAGGTGGGTATGTGATCACTCCCATGAGTCTCAATATCGCAAAACCACTTAACGTTGTGAGAGAAGCACCGTGACACCAATGTCAGGTCAAGGCTACTGCCATACGTGAGACCCCGCAGATATGTGGGGCTACCATCGTTCATGATGGAAAGGTCGTTATCGGAAGCTAATGTAACAATGTTCTGGCCCCTGGCATTCATCCTAGTGCTCTCCCAAAGCATGTGATGGGCGTTGACGTCACCGGTGATGATCCAAGGCACATCGGTCCTCATTAGAATGTCTTTTATTCTGTCGCAGTCAAATAGCGATGACGGAGATATATATCCACCAATAAGCGTGAACGAAACTGCATTCTTCTTTACACGAAGACACACGTACTGATTGTCGTCATTTGAACTTATTGGGTGCGAAAGATAAGTCAAGTCTGTGCGAATGTAAACAATTACTTTGCTTCGTTTTTCGCAAGCGGCTGAGCAAAAAGCTTCATAACCGGACAATCTATAAGGCGTTGATACGTTTGGTTCACATATGACAAGTATAAGGATTTGATTGGCCTGAACAAATTGGCGAAAGTCCGAGATACGGGACTTCATGCCTCTGGCATTCCACTGAAAAATCGACGCACATTTTACTTCAGTGCGGAAGATGAGATTTTGTTGAGCCATTGTGCTTATACGAAGTTAGCAAGAACTGGATTCAGTGCATCCAGTATTTGCAGTGCACTCTTAGCAGACGGAGATTGTATGCAGCTCAGTCGCGTGCGAATCGTGGCAATTATTGATTCCACGACTGCAGTAACTTGCCTGTCTTGGTTGGAAAGATCTCGAACGGGGATTGCGGACTGGCCGTCATGAAACTCCTTCGGTTCGCTTGATGCTGCTTCCCTTTGAAGTGCAGGCCACTCTGTCGCAGTTAGCGTATGCTCACTGGCTTTGTTCTTTACAGCCTTTCCCACGGCATGGGGTCTGGGAGGCAAAGGAGGTGGTACTGATGAGGGATCTGGCAAACGTGTCGAGAAGGTAGCGGGCGTCCTTGAAGACCGACGTCGCCGTGAACGACGCCTTGTGACTTTAGCTGCGGCTTCTCGATGAGATGAGTGATCGCGCACCATCTCCTTCAAGATGGCAATTTCCTTCTGAATCCGCGGGCAGTCCTTCGATGTGGCTTCAAGGGATCCATTGCAATTAGAGCATTTCTTGACAGTTGCGACGCACTTATCCGCTTCATGGTGCTCTGCGCAGCGGTGGCATACCACCGAATTCTCGCAGACGCTGCTCACATGTCCAAGTTTCATGCATTTACGGCACTGGAGAGGCGTTGGAATGAAAGGCCGCACAGCATGTCTGAAGTACCCAACCTTCACATGAGAGGGGAGTGATGTGCTCTTAAACGCAATCTTCACCCAGCGAGACTTGCCTAGCCGGGTGACATCAACAATTGGAGTATCAGTTGTTGACTTGACAAGGAATTTTAAGTCATTATTGGAAATAGCCACATCTATGTCGTAGATCACGACGGTTACTACATCACATCCCAAGGGAACATGAGAGAGCACCTGGTTGCCGTCCAAGTCAGTTACACTGCGCAGAACGCCCAACCACTTGCGTGCAAAACGTCCAAAGCCAGTATATTCTTTCTGGCGTTCACACTTATGTCCATGATCTCATTTGGCACGAGCGTTTCCAGAGACCTCGACACAGACTCTGTTAAGGCGTTTCATGCTGACGGTAGGAAGTGCAGGCAGAAACAGGATGGTTTAAGTGTTCGATTTTGGTACTTCACTTACAGTTTGAATAGTTGAGGATGAGGATGTCCTCATGTTCCTCCTCTTCGCTTTGCGGCTCAGCACAGGTTGTAAACCGTCATCTGAGAAGTCCTCACTGCTGAGATAGTAAGCATGAGTATCTTCACTGTCGCTGTCACTCGCTTGTCCCATCCGCTTCCTGGAGGCGGCCGCCGCTGACGCCGCTGTGCCGGCAGGCGCGCGGGGTGGTCTACATCCATCCCCTCCAAGGGAGCAGCGAAAACTGATCAACAGACATAAATTACGACTGAAATACGCCGGAGTTAGCAGAAGTAGCTCCTATTCAAAACACACTTCTTCGTCTTCGAATTGACTAAGACAATTTGAATGAATCTAGGATCTTCATCATCGATGCTGCTGGCAGTGGTGTTGCCTGGGGATGTGCTTTCCACTTAGGGCAGTTGGCGGGGGATGCGTGCCGTGGTTGTAGAGACTATGCCACGTGCAATTGAGTTGACAGAATCAGAGTCACTGATGACTGTTTCATATCCGAAAATTGCAGCAAGGCATCTTGTTCGGCCTACGTTGGGTCCTGTGTACGTATAGAGCCGGCGAATATCGTGGTGGCCTCTCTATTAGGTCGAGTGCGTTTCGCCGACACATTGATTGCATATACATGTATGGAGGCTAACCCTACCGCCTTCTTGAACTTCAAACTCAGCAGCGAGATTATGTGCATAATCGTTTGCGTCCTATTTTAAAGAGGCTTAGGTTGTCGGTGGCATTAGTACACCGAAGAAGTGTTAGTTTTTTGCCGAGTATTTGTCTTTCTGGGTGTTTTTCTTGGCGTTTCTTTGTCTTTGCTTCTCTTATTGCTTTTTTTTTCACCCTCCTTCGCGCCGTCACATCTCTACATCACTTTGCGTTGCCCCATTGCTATACGCCGGAAAAATCGGTGCGCGCGTTCCGGGAACAAAGCAAAAGAAACCGGAGACCAGATGGCGGCTGATAATGACAATTAAAGGCCACCTCATTTTACGCTGAGTAAGAGAAGATTCACTGTTGGTATAATGTTTTAGCAGCGGCTGTTACCCGTGAGGTAAGTATTGTAACTAAGATAAATACATGAATACCTTACCGTCATGATCATCAAGTGTATTCTTGAACGCAATTGGGGCACACGAGTTCTCTCTTGCGGTGATGAGGTGATGAAACTGCCTAATAGAGGTCCTGCAGATTGGCACACGTGCATACGTTATTAGTAATCCTGCAGATTAGCGTACTTACATTATTAGCGCTGTTAGCATACGCTATTAATGTTACTGTTAAAGCACTCGTATGTTTGTAAACCCTATGCATTTTAGCACCGTAAAAGGGGTGGCTGCACAGAGAAGCCAATGCTACTGTCATCGAAACGACCACGCACTACATGCGTAACAACACAGTGCCCATATAGTTTGCAAGAAAGCGGAACTATTGTTGTCTCGGGGACGTTTATTCGGCAGAGTCATCTGACTAACCTTTCGAACGGAGGAGACACTCACAATAATAAAGACTCGTATAGTAGCGCACGAAAAGCTTTCGTTAGCGTGTGTCGTCGTTGCATATGCGTTAAACGCTATCGTCTTAGAGGCAACCATTAAGTAAGAAAAATAGCTAGTGACTGAAACGAACGCTGTTTGATTACGCTATGCTAATTGTCCCTGATGACTATTATATACAGGGTTGAAAATTAATCATAAATGCTGTGAATATGAGGCACACACTAATTTCACCCTCCCATTTAAGCGGTAAATGTGGCCGCTATTCCTAGCGTTGTTGCACGCCAAGCAAATGGTTATGAGCACGACGTGTAAAGCTCCTCCGTGCCTCGGTAACGGCTAGCGAAAGGCATGATAATGGGAGTTGCCAATAGCCCAGAAGGGAGATAAAGGGAAACAACTTCATTTATCTCACGTTAATTGAAAGGGCTTCGAAAAGGCGATGAGGTGTGTTTGGTATCACCTCTGGCCACCTCAGCACACTCTCTTGAGGCACGCCGTCGCAGCTGCATCGGGCAAGTTATCTTAACAGTAGTGTATGGATCAGTAAAATGTAACTGAAGCTTATCACATACCTCGAGAAATCGCGTTAGCGCCCACAATGAAACTTCGTTTCCGAAATGGAACTGAACGACGCGGTGAACGTACTTGCCTGGGTATTGAAGATAGTGTGGTGGCAACAAGCGGCTAGGCGAGAGAATAAGTAAGCAGTCTGTAACACCGACGAGCCCTCGAGGATCGTGAAACAATAGTCGTACAGGGGCGATGTCATTTGATGTGCATAGACAAGAAAGAAAGGGGAGTAGCCAGGGTTTGTCACGTAGCGACATTCTACGCGAGTGCCACAAATGGCAGGATGGTGCGTTTGGCATTGATAGTTGGTGTGTTCGTGGGTGATGTACGGGAAGATATCATGCAGAGTTCAATTAAAGGGCTCTGTGAGGTCTCTACTCTGGCGATGACAAGTTATCCATGGTGTCACATGCATGGATAACGTCATCTAGTTGTTTTAAGAGGAACACCTCGCCGCGGTCACCTACAAGCCCGTGCGGTGCACCATCTCACAAACTGATACCTTCCAGAAAGAAAGTGGCAGTGTTCAGCGCTGATTCTGAAGGAGGGACAAGTTGTTGCGGCGTACGTTGCTCTATCTATAAGTAAGTCAGAAACAATATTAGTTCAGTGTCATTCTACTAATGACATGGGCAACAGGCTCTTTATTGTTGGATATACAGAAAGAAAACAGGAGTGTAGACCAATGAAATAAACAAATATATTGTGCGATTTGGTATGAATTCATCTAGGTAGAAAGCGTAGCAACTCATACAAGCAACACACGACACAAGCGCTTAACTTCAACTAAACGTTTCTTGCAAACGTGAGAGCATATAAAGGGGGCGAAAGAGAAAATGTAAGAGACACAACAACAACAACAAGCACATGTGCAGTGTCGTACTTTGATGACACTTGCGTTTTATATCGGGACAGAGATTTATTTACCCGTTTGATCATAGAATCAGCAGAAATGGCATGTGATTATTTTAAGTGTGTTAGTGCACCTTATATATGGCTCACGCGGAAAGAATTCTGTTTTTTGGGAGGGTGTGATTGATAATAATGAATGAGTAATATACTGCACTGCACATGCGCTTGTTCAGCCTTTTACTTTTTCACCTCTTTATACACCCTGACGTTTACAATAAACGCTTAGTTGAAGTTGATTGACTGATTGATTTATTGATACGCATGTTTAACGCCTCAAAACCACCATTTATTATGAGAGACGCCGTAGTGGAGGGAGAAAGACAAAGAAGTGTGTTTGAATAAGTGCTACGTCTGCTAACTCTGGCATATTTCTGTGGCAATTTAAGTCTGTTGATCAGTTTTCACTTCTCCTTTGGAGTAAATGAATGTACACCACCCCGCGCGCCTGCCGCCACCAGTGGCGTCAGCGGCGGCAGCCACCAGGAAGCGGATTGAACAAGCGAGCGACAGCGACAGTGAAGATACTCATGTCTACTCTTTCAGCAGTGATGACTCTTCAGATGACCGTTTCCCACCTGTACAGAGCCGCAAAGCGAAATGGAGGAACATGGCATCCTCATCCTCAAGCATAGGAACTGTGAGTGAAATGCAAAAATCGAACACTTATACCATCCTGATTCGGCCTGCACTTCCTACCTTCAGCATGAAACGCCTTAACAGACACTCTGTGTCGAGGTCTCTAGAAGCACTCGTGCCAAAAGAGACACGGATATAAGAGTGAACGCCAGAAAGAATATATTGGCTGTTGACGTCCTACACGTAAGTGTTTTTGTTTTCTGCGCAATGTAACTTATTTAGACGGCGAGGAGGTGCGCTTTCGTATTTCCTTGGGATCTGCTGTAGTAACCAGCATGATCTACGACATAGATGTGGCTATTTCAAATAACGACTTACAAGTTTTTGTCAAGTCATCAACTGGTACTCCCATTGTTGATATCACCCAGCTGGGCAAGTCTCGCTGTGTGAGGATTGCGTATAAGAGCAGATCCCTCACCTATCTTTTAAAGGTAGGGTACTCCAGACATGCTGTGCGGCCTTTCATTCCGAAGCCTCCCCGGTGCCGTAAATATATAAAACTTGGCCATGTGAGCAGCGTCGGCGAGAATCCGACGGTATGCCACCGCTGCGTCGAGCCCCGTGATGTGGAGAAGTGCGCCGCTACTGTCAAGAAATGCTGGAATTGCAATGGATCCCTTGAAGCCACATCGAAGGACTGCCCGCGGATTCAGAAGGAAATTGCCATCTCGAAGGAGATGGTGCGCGATCACTCATCTCATCGAGAAGCCGCAGCTAAAGACACAAGGCGTCGTTCGGGTCGAAGTCAGTATTCAAGGACGCCCCCTACCTCTTCGATGTGTTTGCCAGCTCCCTCATTATTACCACCTCCTTTACCTCCCAGACAACATACTGCGGGAAAGACTGTAAAGGACAAGGCCAGTGAGCTTACCCTAACTGCTACAGACTAACCTGCACTTCAAAGCGAAGCAGCACCAAGAGAGCCAAAGTAGGTTCATGACGGTCAACCCGGGAACCTGGTTCGAGATATTTTCAAGCAAGACAGGCAAGTGACTGCAATCGTGCAATCTTAAATTGTCACGAGTCAAACGCTACTGAGAAGCACACAATCTCCGTCTGCTAAGAGTGCACTGATAATACTTGATGTACTGAATTCAGTGCTTGCTAACATCGTATAAGCACAACGGCTCAGCGAAATCTCTATTTCCGCACAGAAGTTAAAAGTGCGTCCATTTTTGATGGCATGCCAGAGGCATGAAATCCCGTACTCCTGATTTTCGCCAATTCGATCGGGCCAATCAATTCCCTATACTTGTCAAATGTGAACCAAACGTATCAACGCCATATAGGTTGCCGCGTTATGAAGTTTTTTCTTCAGCCACTTGCGAAGAACAAATCAAAGTAATGGTTTATATCCGCACAGATTTACTTATGTTCCACACTCAGTAAGTTCAAACGACGACAATCAGTACGTGTGTCTTCCAGTAAAGAAGAATGCTGTTTCATTCACACTTTTTGGTGGATATGTATCTTCGTCAGCGCGATTTGACTGCGACAGATTGAAAGACATCCTATTGAGGATCTATGGGCCTTGGATCATCATCGGTGACTTAAACGACCATCACATGCTTTGAAAGAGCAGAAGGATGAATGCCAGGGGCAGGTATATTGTTACATTCGCTTCCGACTACGACCTTTGCCTCATGAACGTTGGTATCCCAAAATATTTACGAGGTCGCACGTATGGCAGTTGCCATGACCTGACATTGGTATATCGGTGCTTCTCTGACAAAGTTAAATGGTTTTGCCACTTGAGACTTATTGGAGTCATCACATACCCACCTACGTAAAGATCAATAGACTCAGAAAAAAATTCTCTTCCGGTGTTGTAATTGGCACTGACTGGTCGATGTTTACATCGCGTATTGAAGACGCTTGCCAAGAAGGCCTTACCGACCGCCTGGAAAATACCTTAGCGGAAGCTATGCAAGCGTCCAAATGTAAATTACGATTTTCGTCTAAAATAACACAGTTTGACATCGAACTGGAAAAATTACGAGCTATACGAAGGCGTGCTGAACGACGATACAGACGCACAAGTTCAATTCATGATCTGAGGAAAGCAAGACAGCTCAAGAAAAAAAAAATCAACGACGCATTCACAAGCTGGAGAGTGAAGGCTGCAAGGCATTTGGCGAATCTCTAGACCCTCATAAACCGCTGTCAAGTATCTGGAAAACAGTTCATGGTATGCGCTCTTCTCCGCAACAACTGCACCCTTTTACAGCTTTGGCACTTCATCATGCAAAACAGAACTCGAGGTGGCTGAAAAATTTTGCACTAGAGTTGCCGAGAACATTACGAACGAGAGTATCGACGCCATGATCGTTCCTGAGACTCAATTACCAGAAATAGACATTCCTTTCACCATGTGCGTAAGCCGCTTCTAAGCGCACGTCATCGCCAGGTCTTGATGGTGTTACTTATAGTGCGTTGGAACATACTGGACAAAAAGCCAGAAGAGAACTTTTAACAAGCTTCAATAACTCCCAGCTCAGCGGCAGTGTTCAGCGAGAATGAAAAAGGGGTTGATTAATACCCCTTGTGAAACCTGGAAAATCACCATTGCACTTGACAGCGTGTCGCCCTATTGCCCTCAATAGCTGAGTTGGAAAAGTGAAGGAAAGAGCGGTTCTCTTTCGTCTCGAGTGGTACTTGGAACGAAACACCAACTGCCCATCCTGCATGGCAGGCTTCCGTCGGGGTCCCTCCTTCATCGACTGTGTCCTCCACTTATTGATATTTATTCAGCAAGAGAAAAGACGCAAGCGGACATCAGAGGCACTTTTTTGACGTCAAGGATGCATAATATAATGTTACTCACAATGCCATCCTAACATCTCTCGAGGCAATGGGCATTGGTGGAGGAACGCTTCAATGAAAAAAAAAGAAATATATACCTGGCAGGTGCTTTTTTGTGCAAACAGATAAAGGTAAAACGACTGAACATTACACCTACTGCGCAGTACTTCAGGGAGGTGTTTTGCGCCCGACCATGATCAATGTTGCCCTCATTGGTCTGGTGGAGGTTCTGACAAAGTCGGTGTGCCTATCCGTATATGCGGAAGATTTTTGCTTCTGGAGTGCTGCAGTTAGTCGCCCTCAGGTGTGTGTGCGAATACAGCGGGCAGCAACCCTCACAACAGCCTACCTTCAGAAACATGGCCTGACTGTATCAACTGCGAAGTGCTCCATGATTGCGTTTACACGCAAACCAATGACGCCATGCCCTGTTTCAATCAATAGGTAGAGTGTCAAATATGCACGAAGGCACCGTTTCCTGGGCATAATAATCGACAAAAGTCTTTAGTGGAGCCCGCATTGCGCGTACTTGAAGTAGAGCCAGCAATCTATTGTGCGTACAATAAAATTAATGTGCGGGAAAGTTTGGGGAACTTCTTTGGTATCCATGAGACAGTTACAGGGTCCTATTTCTGCGTTTATTGCGCTACAGCTTACCCGTATTGACGAACACTTTGAAATTCAATATTTATTCGTTGGAGAGTTTGCAGGGTCAGGCGCAGCGTATCTGCCTAGAACCGCTCCAATGCACTTCTACCTATGGCACAATCATGCTTGCCAAGGACACTCCGGTCAAGACATCAACAGTTGTAGATTGCCTCAGAGTGCACATCGACATACCAGTCGTGTCCCCGACCACCACTTGGCCTTTCTACTCTCCGACAGACCACGTGCTGCATTTTCAGACGTCGTAGCCAAGCACCTAAACAGCATTCCGTCAGAATAAACGCCACCTACGAGAGTTGAATGTTCCTTGTAGTGCCTCGACCAGCCGCAGGTACGTCTAGAAATTCCTGGTATCAAAAAGAAAAGCAATCACTCCAGAGTAGCGTTGAAGCAAACAACAATGCTTTTATTATTTGAGTTGTACTTGGACCGAACTCAAATGTACACTGATGGGTTGGTCTCGTACAGCAGCTTATCAGACAATCAAATTTAAGTTGTCGCATAGAACTACGTCTACGGCATCGGAGCTTGCTACTGTAAAAGCCGCTTTACAATATCTCGTTCAAGAGCGTCCAGGAAAATGGGTCATATTCTGCGATTGAAAGGCAGCACTTCGGATTTTTCCACGCGTGAGAGGAATCGTGAGCAATTGGTACATGAAATAAGACATTGCGACCACGAAGCTCTCGCACTAGGGCATGATATTACATATCAATGGTGGCCTGGACATATCGGTATTACCTGAAGTGAATCAGTCGATCATACAGCCCACTCAGCCCATGAAGGAAAACGTGTGGTCGCGATTCCTCTATCAAGGACTGGTGCAGTAAGACAACATTACTTGCTGGCTTGAGATCTTACACGCATGTTCTGGTCGTCTACCAGCTTCCAAGGGTGTCACTTATATGAACTCAATCCTTCAATCAAGATACAGCTACTATCGCAACATTCCCGCTCCAATGCGACGCTGTTATGCCGCCTTTGGTTGGCTGTTGCATTCGCAAAGGTTTACTCCTTTCGCATCGGTATGGCAGACACACCTCTACATGCCACTCCTGCTGAGCTGAAGAAACCATCGAACATGGCCTCTGCAGCCGCGCTTGCTACGACAAGCAGAGATGCCAGCTCCGGATGGTTTTGAACCAACTAGCCTTTATACCATTCTCTGTGCAGAAGATTCTGGGACCTTCGGCATCTGTCTCAATTGCGCAAAAAGTGATGAAAGTGCTCCTACATTACTTGAAGACAACAAACCTGAGTGACCACCTGCAGACTGCATGTGCTTATTGATTGATTTGTGGGGTTTAACGTCCCAAAACCACCATTTGATTATGAGAGACGCCGTAGCGGAAGGCTCCGTAAATTTTGACCACCTGGGATTCTTTAACGTGCACCCAAATCTGAGTACACGGGCCTACAACATTTCCGCCTCCATCGGAAATGCAGCCGCCACAGCTGGGATTTGATCCCGCGACCTGCGGTTCAGCAGCCGAGTACCGTAACCACTAGACCACCGTGGCGGGGCAGACTGCATGCGCTACTTGAATGTGTTCGTGATTGTGTGTACCTTTCTTCTCTCTCTCCAACCTCTTCTCTACCCTTCATCCCTTCCTCAGTGCCGAATAGAAAACCGGACGTGCGTCTGGTTAACCTCCCTCCGTGCCTTTCCTGCATCTTTATCTCTATCTCTCTCTCTCTCTGTCTCCCGTAGTGGAGGGCTCCGGAAATTTTGACCACCTAGGGCTCTTCAACGTGCACGCAAGTCTGAGCAAAAGGGCCTACAGCCTTTTCGCCTCCCCCGAAAGTGGAGCAGCCGCAGCCGGGATTCGATCCGGTGATCTGTGGTCAGCAGCCGAGTACCTTATCCATTAGACCATTATGAGCAGAAACAGCGCACTAACTCACGGGACGAAGAGAAGAGGCACAAACAAGCCCAACTTTCAGTCTTGCACCACTAGACCACCACGACGGGGCGTTTAGTTGAAGTTAAGTGCTTGTGTCATGTGTTTCGTGTATGGGTTGCTGCACTTCTTACTAAAAAAGATACACCAACAAGACCAGTGGAACGTATATGCAAACAGGCAGCGTAACTCCTTAGAAGCCCATGTATTCAGTAGTGTGTTGCTCGTTGCCACCGTCGCCTTCTACGCATAGAGGGGACAACTGAAAGCAAAGAATAAGTAAAAATAAAGTATGATGTCACAACCGGAAGAGGTAGCGACGTCGTGCATTCGCCCTGCATGGAGCGAACCGAACTTTTTTCTAATTATTGACCTTTCGCGTGAAGTTACCAGTACATAACGTAATGCGCCTTATGGCTCGCTGATTGCTAGCGCGAGAAAAAAGGAAGACCAAGAAGAAAGATTGGCGAAGCAGGGTTGTTTAATTAGAGTACTTGCAACATACACAGGAACCTATGCAGATGAATGGATTGTAGTATCACGAGCATAACAAGAAAATCCTTCGAAAACATACGTCGCCCAATCACAAAAAACCGCTGCAGCGAAACAGGAACCTTTACAATATCGCTTTGGCAGCCGTGGGGTACAGCTTTGCACTGCTTAGCCTGTCGCATGCACTGTCACCGAAGGCCGCGTCCCAGCGAAGGCAATCAGCTGTCACAGGAGTGGTTCAACATTTTGTGAGAGCTAGTTCAGCTATGAAATGTCACGCAAGTGAACAGCACACAAGTTGATGAACTATGGAAAGTACGCAAGAAATCACCCGGCAAAAGTGAGCGATGCCTCGCGGAGCCGGCAATGCACGGAACTAAACACAAGACCTGATAGCAGATTGCTATAGATACGCTCTCGCCCATTTGAGGCTCTCGACGAAAAAATGAGGCGATCAAACATTTAGCCAAGAGTCAGATAAACAGTAAAGTAAATATATAGTTAACATTGAAGCATTATGATTACGACTCTTCAAAAAAATTACGAGCTTTTTTTTGGTTATGGTTGTTTGTCCCAAGGAAGATTTAAAAATTGCTTGAGTGGAAGCTCCCGCAATGTCTTGCCAGCTGAAGTGAGGCCAGCTTTTTCCACTGCAAACATAGCGAAAACATGCTCTTTTCTGGTAGTGCCCACTTAAAGATCAAGTAGCTGGGATATATACGGTAATGTGAATGCTACGTACGTTAGTTCTATATTAAAGGACAGTTGTTCCCGATGAATAACACAAAGAAACGAGTATGGATGATTGAATATTCGGAGAACTTTGCCTAAAATTAGAGGCATACTAATGAAAGTTTACAACATTAAAAGAAGCACTTGGACACCAGCTGACCAGAAAAAAAGTTTACACATTAAACTCATTAAACTCGTGATATGGCCGCCACAGCCGCCACATTGCCGTAGGCACGGCTTCATCCTTTCCACTTCAGCATATTTTTTATCCTCCCAGGCTTTCCCCTCCTCACCTTGTGGCACTTCAATTATTGCTGCACCATGAAGGAAATGTCAATAGGTTTTCGACGCTTTCGTTGCGAGTTTTGTGATCTACGTCGTTCGACCATGACCTGTAAGCAAACAATCCTTCTGCTATACAGCAGCGCCACCCGGCCCTCGAATGTTGGAGTCTGAAGAAAGAAGCCACAGTTTTGCCGTAAATGCGAAGGAACGAACACAAGAGCAACAAATTGGAAGGTCATGCGCATAATGGCGAGCAGGTCAAAACGTGCCCCAGGATTCTCACGCACAAATAACGCACAAAGCATACTCAAAGGTACACAGATGGACGTAAATAAGCATCTCAATTTTTACTTCGCTGTGTCTGAAAAGCGCGCCCTTTTCACAAAGGGGGGCTGTGCAACGATTGCAGTTACCTTTGTGCACCCTGTAACTACAACAGAATCGTTCCAGTCAAGCCCAATGTTAGCCACGACGTACGATCCTCTCTACCCGGAAATAAGGGCACTCGAGAGATAGTCCACTTCTCTTCTCTCCGCAGGGAGATCAGAGCCGCCCTGCCCTCAATGCGCCATCGTGCTGATAATGCTGAAAACACGATAGCCCCTCCCCCCCCCCCCCCGAGATGGCCGCCAACAGCGGTAAGTGGGTAAGTGGTAGATATAAACAGCTTGCCATTCGAACGTTGAAGGAGGAAACCCTCGGTGGCTAAGTAGTTAACACCTCGCACTCATGACGCGGAAGTCCCACATTCGATTCCACGCGCCGGAGTCTTTTTCCTGGATTTCTCTCCTTTCTTGCTTTTTCAAATATATAGATGCGCAATCATATGCGGTGCATGACATTGACGCTGACGTCGGCCGCCAACTGCAGCCGATTGATTGATTGATTGATTTGTGGGGTTTAACGTCCCAAAACCAACATATGATTATGAGAGACGCCGTAGTGGAGGGCTCCGGAAATTTCGACCACCTGGGGTTCTTTAACGTGCGCCCAAATCTGAGCACACGGGCCTACAACATTTCCGCCTCCATCGGAAATGCAGCCGCCGCAGCCGGGAATCGAACCCGCGACCTGCGGGTCAGCAGCCGAGTACCTTAGCCACTAGACCACCGCGGCGGGGCGTACTGCAGCCGAGAGTGTTCATATAATTGCTATTGCTATTTCAAAAAAGCTTAGTCAGCAGTGCAGCCATGCAATGAATCAATGACCAAATTGTCACACCAGCTGTGTTTGGGCCTCAGTTTTCTCTTGGAATGTGTTGGGTGCAAACAGTTTCAGGATTGTAACAGCTGCCGTAATGGCCACCATTACAGTAAAAAAAAAATCAGAATCGTAACCATGCACATGAAACAGCAGACATAATCCCAAGTGCGTATCTTGTGGGAGGGCCGTAACACCGAAGAGATCGGAATAAATAAGTGCTTTGAACGCTAAGCGGCTGCACGTTTTACACGATAATATACTGAGGAGTGGATGAGCCTCGGAGTGCAATATTCGCTAACAAGAGTACTTTCATTATTGAGAAGTTGAGAACTAAAAGACAATGATGCCCTGGAATATAGAGGGGATGTTAACCTATTCCGAATAAGCGTACTTTACAATGCACACTTATTATTCAGTAATAAAAAAATAAAAAAAATTTCTATCATGCCCCTTTGTAAGTTTGGAGGCGAAGGGTTACCGCAAGGTAATGTTCGAAGGTCTAATCTAAATAACTTGGATCTCATGCAAAAAAAGAGCACTTCATTTGTAGCTCAACTTACCACGAACATGTATCTTCGCACTTTTCATGAGAACACATTCTTGGCATATCTTGAGAGTACAGAAGTGCCTCTCAGCGATTTCTCGATACCTACACTAACAACGCTCAGAAATACGCTCTAAAGATCTCCTTTCTTGAAATAAAAACTAAAACTACTTATGGTCAGCAATTTTTATAATGGACAATTGCGTACTTGCTAAACACTCATCCCCAAGCATACCAACTTTGACAGTGCATGCTTCCTCAATATCACCATTCAGAAAAAAGCCTAATAGATACTTCTTTGGGCACATATGCTTATTGAAGGCTTGAGTTCCCTTAATCATGCCAGTTCTTATATTTCAGTGCATAAATTGTTGTACATGTACGTATTCTTGTGATAATGTACAAAAGCCGATGTTCATGCTCTCATATGGAACACTGCTGTCTGGAGCGCTATTGTTCTCTTTATCTCTTTTGTTTATTTGCCTTGAAATGATGCGTGTATGTAATTAAACTCCCTTTCGAAGGGTTGTTGTAATCTTTACTTTGTATAAGCTTTCTCTTGTAGTTAGTTCTCTGCCATGCGATTGTATTCCTAAGTTGCTTTTCTTTTTGCCAATGCAGTCGCTTTGCGTGAAGATTGTACGATGTGGTGCTAGAAGCCTAATCAGGTGACTGATTATTTCGCATTTTGCATCCTGCACTATGACAATCATGTATTGTCAAAGAAGTAAATAAATATTATAAATAAATATTGCTAACTTCGCATAATTGCTTTGTTCTAGTCTTTATTTGTTGTAAAAAAGTCTGTAAACTGTAAAAAAACGAGAGCGCGTCCGAAGCACGTTATCATTGCCCTTCTTCCATTTTTTTTTTGCAAGTTCTACAGTAAATGCGTTGAAAAAACGGATTGCTTGTGCTTAAGCAATAACAAAATTATTTCTGTACAATGCCAGAAGTGTAAATACTGAATAGTTTTACTCGGAAGTGCAATCAAATCTGGTTGTACTTTTTACGGTAAAAAGAGAATTCGTGGAAGCACACGCGAACCTAAGGTTGTGAACCTTGCCGCAAAGATTGAAGAAGCTAGTCTAGCGCAATAGCATTAAGCAGCTTGTTTCGCGAAAATTTCGGCTTCGGCGTAAATGTCGGCGTCATTGGTTGCAAGGAAAAAATTGAGATTGATGAAAAAATAATAATAAAGGGTCCTGAATATGAGTGGGAACCGAACCTGTGTGATATGCGTCAGAGGCCAGCTTCTACCACACAGCCACGTCTCTCAAGACCACGTAGGGCGTGCATAGCAAGTTAAAAAGGGTTTCATGCATTATACGTGTTTGAAGTACGCACTAGGAACAGGATGTTCCTATCGCGTTCAACTACTCAATGCGAAGCTATAGGATCCCCTAAATTTTCTTTCCACAAAGGAGGTTTTCTATTTGCTCATTTTTCTTACTCTCCTGTATTTCTCAGTACTCGTTATCTAGCCCATCCGTGTTTGTAACGTTATGTTATTAGGATCGTCATGCCGCGTAGCGTGTCACGCTTCGAAGATGGAGCATATCGCGTCTGATTTTAAAAACCATATGACAAATATATTGGGTGACACACACACACATACACACGGACGCACACACACACACACGCACACACGCACGCACACACGCACACACACGCACACATGTGCACACACACACGCACACACACGCACACACGCACACACGGGCACACACACACGCACACACACGCACACACGCACACACACGCACACACACGCGCACCCACACACGCGCACACGCACACACGCACACACACGCACACACGCACACATACACACACGCACACACGCACACACACGCACAGACGCACACATGCACACACACGCACACACACGCACACACGCTCAACACACAGATAAACAAACACACCCACACACACACACTCGCACACACGCACACTCACACACGCACACACACACACACGCACACGCACACAAACATGCCGGCGGGTCAACACCTCGTGACGCTCACCGTACTGAATCCAGCAGGAAGAACGCAGCCTTCAACATCGCGCACAGGTGCGGGTTCTCCGACAGCAGCAGGCCGTGTACCCGGTCTCGTAAGGCGAGGAACGATAGACGCACGCTGCCCTGACCACAGGTGCCTCTGATTACGAAGTTCGGTAGCCCTCGTGCCCATTTTGGCCGTGTTCCTAAACTGTTCCTCGCCGACTTGCCCTATTTGCTTCATGACAGTGATTTTGCAAAACATGCACGAAAATTGGCGTGCGTGTTCTCTGCTCCAAGCAGGACACGGAAAAGGGATGAATAGACTGGCGGTGGGTTCATGATGATGGTAAACTTTTTTCCGCAATCAGGAGTCATTTTAGAGCTCAAATGACTTAGTTGTTTCTATATTTTCACCCCGTATGTCTAAAGCACAGTAGCACTTCACTGCACAGACCCAAGGATCATTTTATTACTTTTACGAACTGCTCGGAAAATGTCAGTTTCTGATCATAGCTTTGCTTTCTCTTTCATCAGCCTGCGCAGACTCGGAAAAAGAAGTTCCTACGTTTTGCTGGGGTGGCTCTATTTTACATCAAAATTATTGCCCAAACATCAAAAACTTTTCACGATATACATGTTTTGGAGGAAGTTCAGTAGGATGTGCATGCAGAAAAAGTCTTCATAGAACTATCGACGGAAAATGCGTAAAGAAGAAGGAATGTGGTAAGCAACCTACAGTACATTTGGGTTTGATAGAGCAAGATAGTGACACAAGTTGAGCTTGAATATCCTAAAATATTGACAGTTAGATTGTTAACTAATGAATATACACCTATGCTACTAGCACACCAGCAATATGGGTACTCGGGTAATCTTTTTTCGGCAATGCTAAAGGATGGAAACATTAGAGGACACCTTCTTTGAAAACTGCGAATAGGGTATGTTATGCACGAATTTATTCCTCATAGAATCAATCAATAAATTTTTGATTGATTGATTGATATGTGGGGTTTAACGTCCCAAAACCACTATATGATTATGAGAGACGCCGTAGTGGAGGGCTCCGGAAATTTAGACCACCTGGGGTTCTTTAACGTGCACCCAAATCTGAGCACACGGGCTTACAACATTTCCGCCTCCATCGGAAATGCAGCCGCCGCAGCCGGGATTCGAACCCGCGCCCTGTGGGTCAGCAGCCGAGTACCTTAGCCACTAGACCACCACGGCGGGGCAATCAATAATTTTTTTTAATGAATCAATTCATTGAGCTTCTTTAGATACAATATAACATAGTGAAGTATTACGTTTGGAGTTTCCATATAGTTTCAAGAACTGGGGGGGGGGACCTCCTAATACTAGAACATATGTATAGTGTAAGTGTCGTGAGCAACATGAGAAAAATTTACACGTATAAAATTTACAGAAAAGCAAAAGCAGCTACATAAGAAAAATCAAAGGAAGATATGAATGAAAAAGAAAGGTAGAAAGAGCAAAAATTAGACGTAATATACAAATTTTCGAACTGTAACATAAACTAAAAAGCACAAACTATGTTAAAGATCTCCATGACACAGACATCATGATTACATCAAATCAAAGTGAACACATTAAAATTTATCACAAGAGTGGCTTATAAAAGATCGAATACCATACGATGTGAAAAAATTGCGGCTACAAAAACAAGAGGAAGAATAATTCATCAAAAAAGAAATAAAATATTTAACAGAAATGATAGTAAACAAAGCATGCGCAATGCGAAAAAAACAAAAAAAGATATCGTGATAAAAAAAGAGTTTATGATAAAAAAAATTGCCCGCAGCTTCCCTCGGGGGAACACTGAGGAGGATGCGGAGCATATAATTGGTTAACGGGGTGTTAAAGTGCGACTTACTTGGGTCGATGGCTAAATTGGTTAACGTGGTTGTGAAATGGGGTGTTAAATTGCGAGTTACTTGGGTCGATGGCTAAATTGGTTAACGTGGTTGTAGGAGGGGGTGTTAAATGAGTGAACACGTACACACGTATGCGAAAGGACGGCGCTGGTCGAACGGACGTCGATCATTGTGTTTGTGGATTCGTTGGAATTCATTTCACCGCGACCTTGGACGTCGACGCGCCGTACAAACCAACCGACGAGCGGCAACTGAGCGAGCGAGCGCCGACCTTGAGTATATATACAGCGCGACCTCGCATGCACTGTCAGCTGTTGAATGTTCTCGAAGGAGAAGCGCGCGCGCGGCACAGATGGCGACGGCGCGACGGCGCATGCGCTGTCAGCTGTCGAATGTTCTCGAAGGAGAAGCGCGCGCGGCACAGATGGTGGGCGACGGCGCGAAGGCGCATGCGCGCGCGTCAGCTGTCGAATGTTCGAGAAGCGGTGCGGACGGCGCGGACGGCGCGGACGGCGCACTACAAGGCGCGAGTATAACATGCTTCCGCATCTAAAAGAAATAAAACTGGCATATTCTTAAATTAGCGTGCCTGCTCATATAGTTTGTTGAGGCATTTTTTTGTGAAGGCTTTGAAATGCATGTAGAGATGACGCTGATTTAATTTCGTATGGTATCGAGTTTCAAACAGATATGCCTGAAAAAAGGGCCGTTAGTTTTCGTAAATGTCCCAACGCCGGGAAAAAGTAGATTGTCGTCATAAGAAAACCTTGCAATGTTAGAGCTGATAAGCGATTCATTCGAGTAAGCCAGAATGGAGGTGTCACATCACTTCAGCCGAGAAATAAATAGAGGTAGTTTTTGTATAAATGGTTCCGTGGTAGAAAAATATTGAGGTTTTTGTAAGGCGATTTTTAGGGCGTAAAGTCATTACCGAAGGTAATTAGTCGTACAGCTTGGTTTTGCAGGCGTTGAAGAATGGAGTTGACTAAAATGAGTATTAGCCCAATATGATACGCAGTAAGACAGATAGCTATCAATGTAAGAGTGGCAAAGCGACTGAATATTGAACCTTTCGAAATCGTTACGTGATTTAATGATCACATATATGCGAAAGAAAACTTAATGCACTAGTGAATGAAGATGAAGGTTACATTATGGCTGCTCATCTAATGTCACACTCAGAAACCTCGCGCTGTTAGTAACAGGTATTACATTGTCCCCCGTCGTGAGCAAAACGGGCGGCACTTTTCATAATGAAGAATGAAATATTACAGACGTAGTTTTAGTGGACTTAATTTGCAGACAGTTAGCACTGCACTAATCACTGCCATTTTTAAGTCAACATTTAACTTTTGTAACAGTACGGGTACACTTTTATGAGATGAATATATGGTTGTATCGTCCGCATATAAGAAGCAGTAAGTATGGCGAAGTGTTAGGGGCAAATCGTTGATGAATTGGAGAAAGACCAATTGGCTTAAAATAGATCCTTGAGGATTGCTCTCTACTTTGAATTTTCGCGCTTGCTACATAACTTTCAGATAAGAAGTGATTGCACAAGAAGTTATTTAACAAACATAAAACTCATGGCCAAAACGTGCGCGTGCGCACAAGAGTTGTATGGCGGATGTCAAAATTGAGAAGGACATTCTGGCATTTTTTTTTACTTTTTCACTTGTGCTGTGCGCTGAATGTTGCAGCAAGATAGAAGAAAATGTTCATTTCATGGCAGTCAAGGAGCGGTGACTGATGCTTCCATTCTAAACCATTTTAATGTAGAACCATTCCCCGACAATCAGGTTCCTGCCCATAGTGCGCGACGCACTATGCGCGTCGCGCACTATGGGCAGGAAAAATCGGGTATGTTTTATGGAAAACATATTGTCACTATCTGATTAAACTCAAAATCACCTTAATAGAGCTTATCGCTTGCGAATGACTGCCAACAGTTTTAAGTAACTTGATGGGATGCCTTATAGTGACAAAAAGTGACAAGAAAAGTCTATAAATCTTTTGCTGTGAATATTTAGATGCCTTAAACATTCATTAACGTCAGTCATGCGTTGCTTTCTTTAGAATTTATCTTTGTCCACGAAGTTCAGTTTATTAAAAATTACATGCTGAAGCAGAATAATCGCAGCGCTGTGTCCCTTCTCTGTCTATTTCTAAACCGTTGCGCTGTAAAATATTTCACGATGAGGATATTAGGAATTATTTCGTAGGTCGAACAGGTAAACGAGTCTATGTGCTTGAATATGGTGCATCCACTTGTACAGTTGCTCGGGTGCAGTGCAGCACAAAAATACAAATATCTATTTCTGCTTTTGTAGGAGCACAATATCAAGTTCAAAGAGTAGAAAGAATATATGCAAGGCGCACTTCAAAATATAACAGCACAGTCAACTTCAGTAAATCATTCCAAATATAAAAATGTCATATATATGTAACAAACTGAGGCGCGAGTGTACATACTTTAAAAGATTTTTCAAAATACAGATTGCAAAATACACTTTCAAAGATATAAGTGAACTATGCACAATTATAAAAAGTGGTTCCACACTGGTGCAAAGAATTCCAGTTATATTATGGCTAGGGCGAAGAGAAAGGGGGCTAGTTTATTTTTAACATTTTTACTTTTAACCATTTTCGGTTATTGTCTTATCATTTAGAGTTATCTTAATATGACTAAGTTTCCCTTGAAGAAGGACTGGGCATATGTACTCAACAATATTTTGTAATGTATATATAGAAATACCTAAGTTTGAAACCTAACCTGCAGATAATACAATATATTTGTGGCCTAGTGGACTCTTGTGCGGAATCATATAAAAAACTATTAAAAAAGTAATCACAAATCATCATCATCACCATCATCAACCTGACTACGTCCACTGCAGGACAAGGGCCTCTCCCATGTTCCGCCACTTAACTCGGTCCTGTGCTTGCTGCTGCCAATTTATACGTGCAAACTTTTTAACCTCATCTGCCCACCTAACCTTGTGTTTCCCCCTAACCCACTTGCCTTCTCTAGGAATCCAGTTAGTTACCCTTAATGACCAGCTGTTATCCTGTCTGCGCGCTACATGCCCGGCCCATGTCCATTTCCTCTTTATGATTTCAACTATGATATCCTCTACCCCCATTTGTTTTCTAATCCACTCCGCTCTCTTCTTCTCTCTTAAGGTTACACCTACCATTTTTCTTTCCATTGCTCACTGCGTCGTCCTCAATTTAATCTGTATTCTCCTTTCTGCTCCGTAGTTAATTACCGGCAAGATACAGCAGTTATGTACCTTCCTCTTGAAGAATAGTGGCAATCTACTTGTCATAATTTCAGAGTGCTTGCCAAATGTGCTTCACCCCTATCTTATTTTTCTATTTACTTCAATCTTGTGGTTCAGCTCCGAGGTTATTTGTTGCCCTAAGTAGACATAGTCTTTTACAACTTGAAGTGTACTATTACCTATCTCGAAGCGCTGCTCTCTTCAGAGATTGTTGCACAATACTTTCGTTTTCTGCAGATTAATTTTAAGACCCACCTTTCTGCTCTCCTTGACTAACTCCGTAATCATGAGTTGCAATTCGTCTCATGAGTTACTCAGCAATGCAATGTCATTGGCGAATACAGTTACATATAGACAGATACTGAAATGCACTTAACGCAACAGACCAGTGCATTAAGAAGAAGCCTGAACTTTTTCTAGGTCAAGGCCTTTTGGACCCAAGGTTCTTACTAAAGGCACTTAAGTACCAGCAGTTTCTTAAGCACGTGGTCACTCAGCCAGTATTAATTCGGCCTCATCACAACACTCTCAAACTTAAATGACTTCCTACCAAAAAAATGTAGGTTGCAATATTTTATTGGGAACAAAAGCAGAAGACGACATTGAGTCTTCCGCAATTTTACCATCAGAAGCATCGAGAATTTTATTGGCATATGGGTCGTTCTTCGCATATAAGGTACCTTTTTCGTCCTGGCTGTATCCCCGACCAGTAGGACGCATTTGCCGAGATTAGGACAAAAAAATATTCCTTCCTCTTGGAAAGGCACTCGATCGTTTTTGAAAAAAAATTAACGCAATACGCGTGTCCTGCACTATTGCGTAATAATTGATACGCGTTAAAAGCATATTTCACTACTGTGTTACAAATAAATGTTTGAAATGCGTTTAGAAGCCACTACGACCACTAAGATATATTGGTCCTCTTGTAACACAAAACTGTGTAATCCTGCTTAGAAACCATAAAACTTTCTTGTGCTATTTGTCACAGGACATCGTTGTACGCGCTTGTTTATATTTACAACACTTCACTGCACACCAAGTAGAAGTAGTTCACTTTTACACATTATCTGCGTTTCTTTGGGGGGCTGTCGTAGATTCGCATGGTCCTAAGTACCCTGACATAAGAAGTGGAACACATATGAAGATAGACGAAGACTGGGTCCTTAGGCCATCCGGAGGGGTGGCCGACATACCTACCGACACTGTCAGTGGTCCACTGGAGGGCACTTTTGATGACATGGTTTCAGGGGATAGCACTTACACAGCTGCAACGCAAGTAAGTCAATGTCTATGTTCTAGTGTGGAAAAACTGCACTATTGAATGAAACTACAGCTGTCATACAACCATTCACCTTGGTGTTTGATATGCTTGCGTGACTGTTGCGATCGACCAGTGTTGCGCACTCTCCCCTACCACAGGAACGGAAGCTCGTTCCTCGTTACTTCTCAGCGGTAGAACAAGTTCTCATTACAATTTTTTTTTCCATTTCAAACAAACACGTTAAAGTTACTGCGTACAGGACCGCGTTACAGGACTACGCAGAACCGATCTCGATGCACCTGAGCTGCAATGTTTGAAGTTCCCGCTATTGAGCTTGAGTACCTCTAAATTTCTTAGCTAAAAGGCAGCTGAAGTAAGTACTAGGGCAAATATTGACAAATATGCATATCTAATGTGGCGATTGGGAACGATGGCTGTTTTTTTTTTTTTGCCACCGCTGAGAGGGAACGCGGGGCCAGAGCTAATACGCTTCTCCCCAATTGTGCTGCTATGTGACGATTTGCTGTGGCGGGTTGAACCGACGCAACCTGGCTTATAAACTCTGCACAATCGAATTATTACAACACATTACTTATGGGTGACGGGTAGATGTGCGGAGCATGCATGAGACGGGCGTTTATAGCCGGTACATGATCCCCAATATACTAGACGATTCGCAATATAAAAAGCATTCTAAAAATCAAAATATTCAGCGTAGGCAACTTTGTTGTCCTAATAGACTTTGCTCACTAATTCAAAGAGAAAAATCTAAATAAAGGCTGGTGCACACCGGCGACTAGCAGTGGTCGCGCGAACAGTTGCGAGTGGCAGTAAACAGGCGCGAACGGTCGCAAATGGTCGCAAAGCGACTGCTTTGGCTAGTCACTTCCTGACCGATTTTCCAGTCGCGCGACTGCAGTCGCCAAGCTGCCGGAACCAATTAGAGATGCTCATTTTTTTCATTGCGTTGGCTTCCTGCCCCCAGATACAAACGATTGCGTTCTTCCGGGTCTCTGGCACCATGGCCACCACGGAATACGTGGCTTGGAGATGGTGGGGCGCAGCAGCTCGAGCAGTGTCGAATTTACATAGCGGCATTCACAAGAATCTCAACACCATCAAAGTAAAGAGAAAATAAATTGTGCACTATCTTTCCTCCGTATTCAGAATCGTTTTTTGCGTGAACTTGACTTGCCACCGTCTTCAATGTAGCGCATTTGGAACGCGTTTGTGCTTCATGCCTTGACAACGACTTATAAGACAACGCGTTCAAGACGCGTGTGTGCTACATTGGAGGCTGCGGCAAGCCAAGATAATTTCAAGGGCGTTTCTGAATACGTACGACTCTCGGAAATACTCCTCGTCGTCTCAGTACAGCTCGGGAAGTAGGTGGCTTGCATGGCCGGCCAACTCTCACGATGGAAGGGATGGTCACACCCACTGCCAGCTTTTTTAGGGGCGAAGCTCTTTAAAGCGGCACCCCTTCGTCCCTCGTCGTAGCGCGTACCAATTCTTACGCTTTACCTGCAAGGTAGTACCTGTGGGAGATTTCTCCTGTGCGTTTTTGAACAATAAAAAATTCGCAGCGTGCACGTTCACTGAAAGCCTATATCTCCTGTCTCTCATTCCCCATTAGCTGCTATTGCCATGCACATTGACCATTATCTGACATGAAAGGCTTGCTACGTTAAACTCGCTGGGTGTAACCTCCTTGGTTTTAGAAAGGTTTAGCGAGCGTTGGGCCGCAGTGCCATGAATACAGTGAACTAGTTTATATCAAGATCTCGAGGTAGTTAAAGGTGGGAAATAGACACGAAGCGCAAGCCGTAAGAAAGTGTGCGTGTGCCACCTTTCGTTTAATCCTTGGAATGTCCGCTGGATGGCGGTGCTTCTATAGGCGGAATATATGATCGAAAGATGCGAGGTGATGACAAGATGGACGAACGGACAAACAGACAGATGCATGGACGGAAGCACGGATGGCCACATGGACTCAAGGACAGGCGCAGGAGTGGATGCATGGACGAACGCAGGGACCGAACGCACGGACGAACGCACGGATGGACGTGCGGACACACGAAAAGACGCACGCACGGATGGGCGTATGTACACACGGATGGTCACACAGACGGATGCATGGACGGATGGAAGCAAGAACGAATGGACGGACGGATGCTTCACCCCACTCTCCATCATGCACCCCGTGGAGATGCTGCCACTTTTTTTCTTTGGATGCATCTGAGCTACCAGCGTTGACAGCATGGTATAGCGCACAATCTCTTGTTCTTCACCCTAATCGAAATCCTTGACGCTGCTGAGAACGCTGTGCGAGAACAGATGAAAACAATAATGCGGCACGCTGGGTTTGCTCGGCTCACTCTGCTGGCGGCGATCAGCAGATCAGCGCCGCTCTCCCGAGTTCTCGCTGATAACGAGATCTGTACGCGATTCTCTGGTTTTCCCTCTTCCAGTCGCTCGCATGCCGCCTCTACCGGTGTGAACATCAGTCGCTTTTTGGTCGCCAGTCGCAAATGGTCGCGCGAGCGCTGCTAGCTGCCAGTGTGCACCAGCCTTAACAGTTTGTTCTCATACAATATTTTGCGCTTATCATTCTTTTTCTGCCAAGACATTAGAGGGTAATATGTTCCAGTGCTGGTAGGATAGAGTCCAGTGCTACAATCTAATAAACCATTCTGTATGCTACAATACGGACACATTCCGACACACACAATGCAAAAACATGTACGCGCACTGAGAGGAACAGCGCAGTCTCAAGTACGCACCAGTGCACTCCAGGGAAAATTACATTTCCAGCACTTTCCAGCACATACCATACCCGTGCCACAGAGGCCAAACTAGCTTTCCGAGCAGTGCGACTCAGCTTATCCAGTGCGCTCGCCGAAGTGCCAGGGAATCCAAGCTTGTCGCGGTATACCCATTGTGATCTAGAGCTGTAAAACGGGCTGGTATTACACTGGTTGTGCTGGAACGGGGCTGGTTTTTGCAATAGGAAAGTGTCACTCTTCGTGTTAGATGTAGAAGGAAAGAAGCAGGAGACGTGATGTACAAGTTCCTCACGTCTCTTATGTACATGAAAAAGTTGTACATTTATATTGAGGGCTCAACAACTTCGAATTTTTTTACACACCTGAGCAAAAGAGCGTTTTTAATAGTATTTGCAGTGCGATAATCCTTGGCCTTGTGTTCTGCGGTACTGCAACCTGCGTTGTGTGATAACGCCTACTGCGTGACGTTCCACTTCGTCATCAGCTGCGCTCACGCGGCAGCTGATAAACAACCGCATGCCGATAAAAGCATGGCCCAAGAATAAACCAGAGGATTCCTTGTTCTGCAACTGACACTGTTGTTTCTTTGAGTACGGCAGCTCGGCTGCCGAACTCTACTACACTGGCGACAAGGGTGGGACCCGGTCGGCTTTCCACGTGCTTCTGTTGCTGCTGAAGTCAAGACGAAGGCTACGTGTGCGTCACTGCAATGGCGAAGGTGGGAAAACTTGACATTTTTGATGAACAGAGGGATAGCTTCGAGTCCTACCTAGTAAGATTTGAGCTTTACGTCTCGGCAAATGATGTGACGAAGGGCAAGAAGCTAGCTGTATTCTTGACAGTTGTAGGCCCTCGAGTGTATAAGGTCCTGAAGAACCTGTTAATACCACACTCGCCAGCCAGAAAAACGTATGACGAGGTGACGACTCTGTTGAAAGGTCACTACAGTCTCCGAAAGGCCGTGATGGCCGAAAAATGTCGATTTAACCGAAGGGTGCAGTTGGAACAAGAGACTGTGGCCGAATTCGTGGTGCAGCTAAAGCAGTTGGCCAGAAGTTGCGAATCCGGAAAGTTTCTAAACGAACCGCTTAGAGACAGACTCGTTGCCGGGCTGCGCTGCACCAATACACAACGCGAGCTGTTCGCAGCTGAAAAACTGACATTTGAAGAGGCGTGTAAAATTGCTTTAAACCGTGAGCTAGCTTCCACACAAACCCGGGCATTGTCGTTGGAAGAACACCAAGGTAGTTCACAAAAGCGCTCCGGCCTAGAAGTTGATGCTCTCGGGCAAAGCAATCGTCGCAGGGACAGCTGTTTTGGCAGAACGGAGTGCCCAGAGTGTTTCCGTTGCGGCAAACGCCATACTTCAGAAAGTTGCCGGTATCGCAAGTATAAGTGCCATAATTGCGCGGAGCAAGGTCACTTGCGAACAATGTGTAGGCAGCGCCCTGGCAGAGCAAAGGCACTGAAGGCAATCGATGGTCCGGCAGAGAGTTTGGATGAAGGGCAAGAATTATACAGTATAAAAATCAAAAGTCTGCCTACTTTGTCACTGTCAGGATTGAAGGACGAGCCTTCAAGATGCAAATAGATACAGGGGCGTCCGTCACCGTCATGCCGAAATCCGTTTTTCAGCGCGAATTTCCTCAACTGACTATCAAGAAAGCGACTGTTCCTTTAAGGACATACACAGGGGAACTAGTGCCGGTGGTAAGATCAGTGAACGTGCGATTTGAACACGGTGATCAAACTGATTCCCTACCTGTGTTCATGGTAGACGGTGGTGATCGAGAGTTGCCATGTCTGCTTGGTCGCAACTGGCTGAGGAAGCTTAAAATAAACTGGCTAGAAGTTCGAGCCGTAGAGCAAGATCAGAACGTGGATGAATTAATGAAGAATCTCGAGGCAGTGTTTTTACCGGAGATCGGGTTCATAAGTGGCTATAAAGCGCAAGTTCTCTTGAAACCAAACAGCAAACCAGTATTTTGCAAGGCTCGACCAGTGCCATTTGCGCCGAAGCAAGTTGTGCCTGAGGAACTGGCTTCCTTAGAGCGTGCTGGGATATTGAAAAAGGTCACCAGAAGTGATTGGGCAACTCCTTTAGTGGTGGTACGAAAAGATGAAGGAGCAAAAGTACGGCTGTGTGGCGACTACAAGGTCACAGTGAACCCTGCGCTACTTACTGAGCCCTACCCTCTGCCTCTGCCAGAAAACTTATTCACAACTTTAGCAGGCTCTAAGGTATCCTGCGTTCTTGACCTTGCTTCCGCTTATCAGCAAGTGGAGCTTGACAAAGATGCCAAAGGTGTTTGAACGGTAAACACACACCAAGGCCTATACCAATACCAGCGGCTCCCTTATGACATCACAGGTGCTCCTGCCATATTCCAGTCACTCATGGACATGATCCTCAAGGGCGTCCCTCAAGTAGGATGTTACATCGGTGATGTCATCATAGGAGCGTCAAGTATTGATGACTGTCGGCTGAAGCTGGAAGAAGTGTTGACCCGGTTACGCAATCACAATGTGACGCTGCGCAAGAAAAAATGCAAGCTCTTTTGCAGCGAAGTGCGCGACCTGGGCCACGGAATTTCAGCGGAGGGAATCAGGCCACTTGGGTCAAAAGTAAGGGCGATAAAGAATGCACCCGAGCCCACAAATGCAACGGAGTTAGTCTTTCCTTAGAATAGTAACATTCTACTATAATTCATGTCCAATTTCGCAACCAGAGCTGCGCCACTGTATGAGCTTCTCGGGAAAGGAAAGCGTTGGAATTGGGCGGAAAAATGTGCTTTCGCGTTTCAAGAAACGAAGAACTTGCTCTCGACAAGCTTAGTACTCGGTTTTTACGATCCAAAAAAACCCCTTGGCTGTTAGCTGTGATGCATCGCAGTATGGGCTCCGCGCAGTTCACTACGGCGTCTTTCATAATCAAATGGTGCTTTGGGGACGTTAAACCCCACAAATGAATGAATGAATGAATCGGCGCCGTAGTCTTCCACAGACTTCCAAATGGTACAGAAAAACCCGTCGCCTTTGCATTCAGAACGCTATCGCCAGCTGAAGTCGCTATGCCCAGATCGAGCGAGAAGCTTTGGTGATAATTTCAGGCCTCAAGAAATTTATTCGTTATCTGTATGGGTGGACATTCACATTGTTCACGGACCACCAACCGCTGATAGGCATCTTAGGGCCAGGAAAGCAAGTTCCATTTTTAGCGGCCGCTCGCATGCAACGATGGGCTTTAATTTTAGCTTCTTATCGTTACGACTTGAGATATAGAAATGGATCTGAAATGGAAGTTGCAGATGCACTGTCGAGATTGCCTATTTCAAATGGAACCGAGATGGAAGAGACGGATACTGTCGCTGTTTTTGAAACAACTGCGCTGACTGCTAAGGACATCGCTAAAGCAAGCAGGTATGACCGCACGCTTAGCAAGGTTTATCAATATACTTTGGAAGGATGGCCAGCGCAAGTCGAAGATGCAAAGCTCGTACCGTACTACAATAGGCGTTTGGAACTATCGTTGGAAGCAGGTTGTGTCACGTGGGGAAGTCGGGTTATTGTGCCAACAAAGTTGCGAGACGCGGTGTTAGGACTGCTGCACGCAGGACACCCCGGTGCGTCACGCATGAAGATGCTAGCACGTAGTCTGCTATGGTGGGCGGGGCTCGACATAGACATAGAAAGAGCAGTAAAGAGGTGCAGCATTTGTCAAGATATGCAAAACAACGCTCCTCGTCCCCCGCCTGAGCAATGGCCCTTTCCCGTCTGATGCTGGCAGAGAGTGCATGTGGATTTTTTCGACTTCGAAAAAACATTCCTGTTGTGCATTGACTCATTTTCAAAGCGGATCGAAGTGTTTGCTATGCAATCAACTACAGCCGCGAAGACTATTGACCGCTTGCGGAGCTTGTTTGCTTCTTACGGATTTCCCGAGCAATTGGTTTCTGATAATGGTCCCCAGTTTTCTTCGCAGGAGTACCAAGACTTCCTCGATGCTTGCGGTATCCGGCGCACCTACAGCTCGCCGTACCATCCTGAACCCAATGGGGCTGCTGAAAGAGCAGTGCAAACTGTTAAGAGGAGCCTTCGCAAGCAGCTAATGCACGACAAGGGGAGTAACAGCAGGCCGCTGAGGGAGAGACCGGACGACTTCTTGCTTGCCTATCGGACCACTCCTAACACGGCAACAGGCAAGTGTCCTGCCGAACTGTTTCTGAAGCGAACGCTGCGCATGAAGTTGTCCTTACTGTGGCCATCGTTTCGAGACGACATACAAAGAAAGCAGGAAACTTTGAAACGGCAGCATGACGGACGGAGATCGACTTTTCGTGTATTTAGTGAAGGAGACTGGATATTCGTGAAAACTGTCAGGCAAGAGAAGGTATCGTGGACCGAAGGGCAAGTGGTGCGGCCAGTTAGTCCGGTGACCTATCTGGTAGAGACTCGGAACACAGTCCGGCACGTTCATGTTGACCATTTGCGCTCACGCAGTTATTCCAAGTATGCAGGAGCAAACAACGGTACAGAGGCCCTGACACGACCCGCTACCGAGGACTCTGCAGGTCATCGGGAGGCTCCCACCACGCCCCAGCAGGCGCATCCGGAGGCGAACACGGCAGACAATCTTCCCGATGACACAGCAATGGTGGTCCCGCCACCAACAGGGGGGCAGAAATTGCCCCTGCCTGTGGCTCACGACAAACTTCCTCAGACGCCAGCGGAAGAGCCTTCTGACTCTCCACCAGCCCTGCGCAGAAGCCAGCGTACACGGAACGAGCCAGACCTATACGTGCCTCACAATTTCCGTCACTGAAGATAAACAATCTTGGGGGAAGGAATGTGATAACGCCTACTGCGTGACGTTCCACTTCGTCATCAGCTGCGCTGACGTGGCAGCGGATAAGCAACCGCATGCCTATGAAAGCGTGGCCCAAGAATAAACCAGAGGATTCCTTGTTCTGCAACTGACACTGTTGTTTCTTTGAGTAAAGCATTTCGGCTGCCTAACTCTACTACAATTGTGGAAGACAATTCTGAAAAATAGGAAAGTACCTCACTCATGAACCAGTTCAAGACCTTCTTAAGGGCCAATGAAAGAGCGGAGGTGCGCGGCTTTAAAAGTTCGACGGAGATGCGGTCAGCGGTGTGTGTTAGCATCCAACTTTCTCTTGCATGCTATACTTGACGTTGCATTTTATGTGTAGTACAAGCGTATATGCGCCATTGATGAGTTTTTTAACAAGATGAGGCAGATCGAAGGGTCGAGTAGCGAACATTATTTATGCTTATGTTGCTTCTCTTTGGCCTTGCGTTCTGCGGTACAGCAGTCTCCGATAATGGTAAACTTGGCTTGTCACTTGATAGTTTTCTACGCACTACTGCATATTTTATCGTATTCAAGCACACCAAACGTGCAACATCTAAGAATTGATACACGAAGATTTATTTTGAGTATTGACCGTATTTGAATCAATAGGAACAAATGAATAAATAACAACTGCCAAATAATCAAGCTTGTGCAATACCTGGATTGAAAGTGAAAGTCGGTTGGGCAGATAAGACTAGCAAGTTTGCAAATATAACGTGGCAGCAGAAGACACATTATCGCGTTGATTTGCGGAACATGGGACTTGTATTTGCCTGCACTAGGCGTCGTCATGCTGCTGCTGCTGTTGTTGCTCCAGCGGATGATGAAGAGCACCCAGTTGAATGACCATGCGTTCGCTCCTAGCACTTACATGTGTTATCACTATGATGAAGTAGTGGGTCATGCATAGCTTGGAAAACACATCGTCAGTGCTAAGCACGAGACGCTTACCCCGGACATTGTCACTGCTTTCGCTGGCTAGGCCTACCCTCCTACTTCATCTGAAATAACAGTTATGACTTTCTCAATTCTTTATTATATTTGGTGAAGATTGCTGGGTCTCCTCGCAATCCTGGAGTTACGAAGCCGCACTCGACCTGCCGCTATGACCACTGCATCTGCCCGAAGCATTCCGGCTATGGCTCCCCAGGCCATCGCGTGCTCTGGCGCGGTCCGTCAGCGGGACCCCCCCTATTCGGTGGCGCTGAAGACCACGACGTAGACGACTGGCTGGCTACCTACGAACTCATGAGTGTCTTAAACAAATGGAACTAAGCCTCGAGACTGGCCATCGTCAGCATTTACTTCAGTGGCATTGCCCACTTGTGGCTGCAGAACCACGAGGCCGACGTTCCAACCTGGACAGCATTCAAGACAAAGTTCAGGGAAGTATTCGGTCATCCTGCTGTCCGCAAACTTCGTGCGGAGCAGCGCCTTCAGTCAAGATCTCAACTGCCAGGTAAGAATTTGACCAGTTACATAGAACACGTCATTGAATTGTGCAAACGCGTTGATGCGAACATGACAGAGGTGGACCGCATCAAGCATATTTTTAAGGGTATGGACGAGGACGCATTTCAGATGCTCATTTCAAAAAGCCCGGCTACTGTCGCTCAAGTTACAGAGCTCTGCCAAAGCTATGATGAGCTCCGCCGGCAACGTCTCGTCACCTGCCGTGCTGTTCCACATCAGGAATCGATGTCCGGCTTAACTCCCTCGCAAGATCCCGTCCACATCTCACAGATCAAAGATTTTGTGCGCAAAGAAGTTGCCCGCCAACTGTCACTCATCTCCGGCCTTCCAGAGCGCAGTGCGCCGCTTAGCCCTACACTACGGACTATTATACAAGACCAAGTGTCTGAGGTCCTTCCTTCGCAGCTGGTGCCACCAGTTAATGCACCATTGACGTATGCCGAAGCAGCAGCGCGACCACGGCCACAAACGTTCCGAGCGCCGCCTCCATTGCCTGCTCCTGTTTATGCCGCCCAGCTGCCACGACCTCCAGTCCACCGATTCCCTAATCCACGGCTCACTGCCGATAACCGACCAATCTGCTTTTCGTGTGGTCTACCCGGACACGTCGTACATCTATGCCGCCGCCGCCTACTCCATTCACGTGATAACCCACGTTCGTATGAGTACGACCACACGTTTCTCAACACACCAGACCCCGAATCGCACCCTCCTCGACCAAGCCACCGACCTTCTTCTGATCGCCGATCTCCTTCTCTACGTCGTCGCTCGCCCTCCCCGATGCGCCGACGCCCCCTACAATCGACGCAGAAAACTAATTGACGCAGTTCCCGAGGCAAGAACTGCGTCCTCGTCGCAAAGCGCAAGCCCTCTTCGTTCGCCGCCGAAGGTATTTATTCCCGTTCTTGAAGGTGTACCTGTACTTGCCTTTATTGATACTGGTGCCGCCATTTATGTAATTGCCGAGAACGTTTGCCGTTCAATTCGTAAAGTTACAACTCCTTATTTGGGTTCGTGTCTTGGTACTGCCACTGCACAGCCTGTGCAGCCTGTGGGTGCGCGTACTGCCAGACTTGTAAAACAAAAAGTGCCCTACACAGTGCAGTTTGTAGTACTCTCGCACTGTTCGCACGACATCATTTTGGGCTGGGTTTTTCTCTCCGATCACCAAGCCGTCATTTATTGCACTCGTGCCGAACCCGTTTTTGTTCCCTTGGCGATGCCCTACCTGCGGACGATAACCCTTCCTACGCGAAGTTGGTCATTAGTGACGACACCCAGATCCCTCCGCACGCTACTGTCTTCACACTTCTGTCGTGTTCCGCCTTTGTCGACGCTACCGCATTCTTCACACATTCAGCTGCTTTCGTTCATCGCCACCTATCACCGCTCCCAACCGCTCTCGTTACTCTTCAAGGTGGTGGGACCAACGTGCCTGTGGGGAATTCATTCCCATTCACAATTACGCTGCTTCGGGGCGAATGCATCGGCTCAATCAAATCATTCGAATTCATTTCTACACTTGACGTTCCTGATTGATCATTAAAAGCCAGCGCCCTCTCCTTTAGTTCCGGGAACGGCCCTTCAACTGCCGGCATTTTCAACAGTGTCATCGACGAAGGCCTAAACCCACAACAGTGGTGTGAGCTTTTGAACCTTCTTGACAAGTTTCGGCCATCTTTTGACAGTAACAGCGCTACCTTAGGTCGAACATCTACTGTATGCCACCAGATCAATGGAGGTAACCACCCACCACTACGGCAGCGACCGTACCGCGTTTCACCGACTGAACGCCGTGTCAACGAGGAACCAGTAGGTGACATGCTAAAGCGCAGCGTCGTTCAACTATCAAACAGTCCTTGGGCGTCGCTGGTTGTTTTAGTTAAAAAGAAGGATGGCACAATACGGTTTTGCGTAGACTATCGTCGCCTAAAGAAAATAACACGAAAGGATGTTTATCCTTTGCCTCGGATCGATGACGCCCTCGACTCTTTACAAGGTGCCGAGTTCTTTTCACCTTTGATCTACGCTCCGGGTATTAGAGGTTTTTAGTTTGACGTTTTTACGCTCCGCTTAGCAGCTAAGCGGAGCGGGAACGCGAGTGCGCATGCGCCCTCCGCTAAGGCCTTAAGCGGGTTACCGGAGCGGGGAATACGGTCCGCTTACGAGCAGCCTAAGCGGAGCGTGGTGCGTCGCTGCCGTTTCTGCAAGCGGAAGGGCGACAACCCGCGCGCCCTCTCTCGTGCGTGCAGCAACTTTGCTCATTTCAAGATGGCTTCCTCCGGAGACGGCACGCTTTCCGCGAGTGCTGCAGCTTCGCCGTCACCTGCCCAGTGCAAGCCGCGAAAACACAGTTTCAACGGTGAAAAATAAAAACGCCGCCACCACACACGCGTAAAATGCGCAAACAACACACAGTGAATGCTTGCAACGGATCTGGAACGGAACCTTGCTGGCTTTTAAGCGGCTACTATCAAGTCAGAGCTTGCTTCTTTGCCAAAAAAATAGGCGGTTAATACAGTGGAATTAGATATCTAAATACTTCATGAAAAGATCATTTATACGTTATTGTTTTGCTTTGTATACGTGAAAAAAGTTTTTTATTTTGTTTACCGACGATGAAAACGACCAGAGGGCGCTGCAACTGCGAAAGGTCCGCTTCGCTGCCGGCAACGAATAACTAAAAGAGGAAAATCGGCCGCCGCTCCGCTGCGGCTTCGCGGGTGCTCCCGGAGCGGAGCGGACCACAAAAACGTCAAACTAAAAACCTGTATTGTCAAGTGCCCACGAATCCGGATGATAGACCAAAAACTGCCTTTGTTACACCAGACGGCTTATACGATTTTAATGTGATGCCATTCGGCCTATGCAATGCGCCGGCAACATTTGAGCGCATGATGGACATTATCCTACAAGGCCTCAAATGGAACACGTGTTTGTGCTACTTAGAAGATGTGGTGGTGTTCTCGCCCGATTTTCCTACGCACCTTCGTCGCTTGGAACAGGTTCTACACTGCCTTTCTGCAGCAGGCCTCCAACTAAACTTGAAGAAGTCTCACTTTGGAGCACGCAAGCTGATTATTCTCGGACACGTCGTGTCGAAGGACGGCATTCTCTTTGACCCCGCTAAGCTACGTGCTGTTAGCGAGTTCCCGAGGCCCGCGTCTCTCAACGAGCTGCGAAATTTCATTGGGCTTTGCTCATACTTCCCCCGCTTCGTCCGGGATTTCGCCCAGATCATGGCACCTCTGACGGACCTATTTCAGGGAGACTGCAATCTATCTGCATGGTCTCCAGCTTGCGACAGTGCCTTTGCGAAGCTCCGTGAACTGCTTACATCACCACCCATACTGCGACATTTTGATTCAAGCGCTCCCACAAAAATTCACACGGATGCTAGGGGTGTCGGTCTTGGCGGTATACTCGCCCAATGAAAGCCTGGTTACCAAAAATATGTTGTTACGTACGCGAGCCACACTCTTACAATAACAGAAGCAAATTATTTGGTAAATGAGAAAGAATGCCCAGCAATCATATGGCCCATTATGAAATTTCGGCCTTATCGGTGTGGCCGCCCTTTCGACGTCGTTACCGATCACCACGCGCTCTGCTGGTTATGCTTCCTCAAGGATCTCTCCGGACGCTTGGCACGATGGGCTTTGCAGCTCCGAGAGTACGACATCCGTGTCATTTATCGCTCAGGCCAAAGCTTGCCGATGCCGATGATCTTTCGCGTTCGCCCGTTTCTACTGATATTGCGAGTGTCTCCATCCAAGACAACTTACTATCACTATCAGGACCCAATGACATGGCTGCGGAGCAGCGCAAAGATTCGTGAATTGCGTCTCTGATGGATTACCTATCTGAAACACTCGCCCATCCGCCATCTCGAACGCTACACCGACAAGCCTCCCACTTCGCCATCCGTAATAGAATACTTTATCGCCGCAACTACCACCCTGACGGCCGCAAATGGGTACTCGTCATACCCAGGCATCTCCGTGCCAGCATATGTGCTGCTTTTCATGCCGATCTGCAGGGTGCTCACGCTGGTTTGTTTAAAACCTACGCCAGGCTACGTTTTCGGTTTTATTGGCGTGGCATGTGCACATTCATTCAAAAGTACATGTGATCTTGCACAGAGTGCCAACGTCGCAAGCACGATCCTAGCCGTCCTACTGCACCCAATGCAGCTGTTACCGTGCCCAGTGCAACCATTCGACCAGGTTGAAATAGACCTTTGTGGTCCTCTGCCATATAGATCAGCTGGGAATGGCTGGATTATTGTAGCGATCGACCGTCTCTAGAGATATGTAGAAACGGCCGCTCTACCAGCCGCGACAGCACGGGACGTTGCGTCTTTCCTGCTCCAACGTTTTGTTCTTCGTCATGGCACTCCGCGTGAGCATTTGAGCGACCGAGGCCTTGTCTTTCTCGCGTATGTAATTCAAGAACTTCTTGCTGAAGGCCATGTGGTTCACCGCTGTACTACCGCATATCGTCCACAAACGAACGGCTTGACCGAACGTTTCAACCGCACTCTTGGCGACATGCTTTCTATGTATGTCGCCTCCGACTACACCAACTAGAATCTTATCCTTCCCTACGTAACGTACGCTTACAACAAAGCGCCTCAAGCCACGACCGGCTTTTCTCTCTTCTTTTTACTCTATGGTCGAGAGCCATCATCTTTAATTGACATCATTCTCCCCTACCGACTCGACTCATCCGAAGGCGAACCAGTTTCCGAGGCCGCTCGGTATGCAGAAAAAATGTCGGCAATTAGCTCGCACCCTTACAACACAAGAGCAAAGGCCACAGAAATTTCGTCACGACGATGGACGGTACCGCTACCAGTTTTCACCCAACTCTCTTGCTTGGCTGTGGATGCCTCCCACTGCTGCTCCTGGTACCTCTAGAAAGTTTGTCAGCAGGTACTACGGGCGTTATGGCGTCATACAGCAAATTTCCGCTGTCAACTACCTCATCGAACCCCTCACGCCCACTCCGGACCTGCGTCGCCGAGGCCGCGAAATCGTGCACGTGGATCGTCTCAAACCGTATCACGAACCACGTGTCCTCACGATACCTTAGAACACCTACTTGGCTCCGTCTTCAGCGAGGGGGAATTATTTATTGAAGGAGTGGGTCATGCATAGCTCGGAAAACACATTGTCAGTGCTAAGCACGAGACGCTCGCCCCGGACATTGTCGCTGCTTTCGCTGGCTAGGCCTAAGCTCCTACCTCGTCTGAAATAACAGTTCTGACTGTCTCAGTTCTTTATTATAGCACCTAGATGTGTCATGTTATGTGTGCAATCTTGCTTTTAAATCTTACATGAGAGTGAACGTTACTACTGGAAGCCTAGAGTATATTCACAACAGTGTTCTGTAGCAACGTGACGGCCAGGTCCTTCGTGACATGACGCGGCTATCTAAGTAATCCCTCCATTCATTCGCTTCACCATTATCGTCTAAAAAATCTGAACAGCGGAAAGCCTTCACGACGGTGTAGCGCGTGTCATCCACTTATCACCGTTGACAGGTGCTGGCATCCTGTTCGGCAGCTCTGCGCATATATGCACGCCTTTCCGTGGTGATAAGTGAACGGCGCGCACTATACCATAGCAACGGCTTGCCGCTGTTGGGATATCGTTTGACGCAGATGTACGAGAGAATTACGTTATCGCGTTTTGTTGTGAGTATTCTAAACGCGTGCAGTGCGCTCTCAGAGTTCGAGCGAACGGCTCATGGCGTTTGATTTCACTTACTTGCGGTTAGCTCAGTATACACAGTGATGTCCGCAACAACACGATCGACGTTCTTTACAGCACTCTCTAATGTTGAATTCCAATGACAGATCCAAATCAAGTTTCTCTGCTCTGAGCGAAGCAATCACATTCAAATGGCGGATTGGGAGCGATAATTGCGTGTTCCAAGTGCACATTGTGAGCAACCGCAGATCATAGATTGCTCCGTGGAGATATATTTTTGCTCCGTTGAAATCAGTGAATTTGACCGGGGAGTTCAGGTGACGTATTCCATGAGCCAGCCTTTCATCTAACTGATAGATGTCCGGAAAATATTTTTCACTCTCTCACACCCTCTCGTGCTGCCTCGCTATATTTTCGCTCACCAACAGCTCCCATCGAGACGCACGTGTTCCAATTGCAGATTTGGCGAGAGCAATCCCGCTCGGATCTGCGTGCTCCGTTCGCAATCCCGCTCAGCGCTTGTGACCTGCCATTGGAATTCAACATAACAAACAAGTTGCATATTGCCGGAATTCCAGAGAAAAGAGTCAAGCGTAAAAATAGCCAAGTTATTTTAAAGTATCAACAACCAAAAGAGGACCAATAATCATATATTGGAGCTTCTTACGTAATATTAGGCGTACAACTGTGGCCATCCATGTACATAATGCATATTTAACGATTCTGAGTCTAAATCAACTTTATTGCTAGGTAAATGCAATGTTTACATGTGTTGCACCTGCTTTCGAGTGAGGTTTGTTATCAGTTGGACATATTTGTGGCGGCGGTGCTGTACGGGGAACACCCGGCAAAGAGAAGTGTACCGAAATTCAGCCCTTTAGGCAACGCTGGCGTCTTTTGTATTAGTCTGAGCCCTCTTTATTGATTGATGATCCTTCTACCTAGAGATAGCGAACAGCCGCTTTTGATATATGATACGCACTTTATACTCGATCAAGGTGACTTGTCAATTACCGACGGTAAATTTCACTGTGGTTGGATTACGGGTGCCGGAGCACTTCTGGTGAATGTAGCAACAGAAGTGTAGCGCTGCTTAGCGCGTTGTTGATTATGCGATTCCCTGCACAAAGGAATAAAGGGGTTAGCAAGATGTATCACTCCCTGTGACACACAAAAAGATACTATGTCAAAAACGGATATGTGAATATTCTCTTGCTGACATTGCTGTGCTTCATTGGGCACGTCGAATATGGTTATAGGCCTACCATGTCGTAAGAATGCGTTACGTTGGAGCAATTTACACCATGGTAGAAAGAAATATAGAAAGGAAGACAGGAAGAAAGAAATAAAGACAAGTTGTAGTTAGGACAGGCTAACACAGTAATATTTTTTCTCACTTTGTTTTTAGTAAGATTATCTCCTTGTTATTTGCAGCTTATAAAAAGTACAGAGGTCCTCGAATTGCTGATGATGACGGAAGAATCGTGGGTGCAGGACGATTGTATTTGTCTCAAGTTGACGTGGCTGACAGATACCCCTAAAGGATCTGAGCGAACCCTTCACTGCTATGCTGACAGGACACGACTGTCAGTATCTTTACACTGAAATTACTCCGAATTTATTTGCTGATTTAAAAATGTACTCATTTTCCTTTTTTAAAGACAGAGAAATGAGAATAAAGAAAGGTAGGAATGTTCTTTTTTAAGTACTCATTCTGCTAGATATGCAGCTGCACGCACCAAAAAAATACCTTTCTCATGATTAAAAATAGGTGCTCGACCATTCACGCTTTCTTCATATCATACTTCGCTTCCCTGAACGTGTGCGTGTGAGTTCTTTGATGTAGAATGCAGTAAGTCATGCGTGAACAAACAAATACAAAATAAAAGATATCGAAAAAAATTGGTTGGTTTCACGTACAGTGGGAATCAATGATATGCGAAGCACGAAGTAGGAAGGTTGATATGTCACTTTAAAATGAGCACAACGTTACGAGGTGGAGGTGAATTATGCCTTACAGGGTTTTAATTTCATGATTATTATGTTTGAACATGTCGTTTACCTTCTTCATCTATTAATGTCACGTGACACAAAATTTGGTATATCTGGAGCTAGCGAAACGGCCATGGGTGTGATATGAGCGTATACCATGCAGTCGAGTTCTACATGACATGCATGTCATAATTATTAGTTTTGGGCCTGACATTTATTATCAGCGTCCATTCACGTCATGTAACACCGAAGTCAATATCTGTGGAACTAGTGAAACGGCCGCGACAAGCATACCATGATTATCATGTTTGGACGTTTCATATACCTTCGTAGCCTATTCACGTCACGTAATACCAAATTTATTATCTGTGGAACTAGTGAAACGGCCGCTACATTCGTATCAAAGTTGTGATATTTAGACGTGGCATTTACTTTCGTCGTCTATTCACGTCACGTGATACCGAATTTGGTATATGGGAAGCAAGCGAAGGGGCCCTGAGAGCATGATAAGCGTGGTATGTTCTCATGTTCATACAAGACACGCATTCATACATGAGAGCGAAAAATCGGGGTACCCTTAAGCTTCATCTTTAAGAGTTGAACGCGATAGCGAAATCTGGCCCCTAGTGTGCCCTTCAACCACTAAGTGCATACTTATTATTATGATGTGTTCCATACACACACACGCACGCACACACACACACACACGCACACAGTAGATCGTACCAGGGCGCCCTTTCGTATGCGGGCCCCAACCTAGCCTCCCGTCAAACTTGCTTTCCCCCATTTCCCTTCCGCTTTCTAAATAATAAAGTTTATTCCTCTTCCTCCTTACGGCTCTAGAAAGGCATGATATGTTTTCCGCTAGATGGACATAGCTCCCTATTTGTAGAGCTGTTTAAACGTTTCTGTGTATTTTTAGCGGCGATGGCTGCACTATCCCGGCCCTTTTCAGCGTAGATTGAAGCTTGCCAAGTGCGCATAAAATCACCGAAAGGGCTTGTTTTCGTCGTGACACCTAACCAACTAAATGCGTTCAAGAGGCCCTGAAACACTTTTTCAAATAACCATGGAATGAATTCACTAGACGAGCTTATTGTCTCACGAATTCAACACAGCAAAATTTTTAAGAATCCGTCCAGTGCAGGTGGAACTACCAAGGTCAGTCGTATGCTGCAATTGCATTATCTCTTTTCTAGTCCCGACAAAACCGATGGAAGCTAAGCAGGGAAAGGTGGCAGAGGCAAAGAAACTACCGAGCCTTGTGGCCTTGAGCACTTTTTTTTTTCTTTGAATACGCGGCAATATCAGTGTGATCACGCGAACACGCGTGGGCAAGTAGCGGCCTCCCGAGGTCATCTGAGTAACTTCAATTTTCGGTCACAGACGCACGGACAATTTTTCCCTCAAAACCAACGGGGGCGACGCTGACAGCGGGATTTCTACAACACGAGCTCTCTAACGCTATCACGTTAAAACGTGAGCACTCCGTAGTCTGATGGCAGACACAATTAGCGCAGCCCGGCGGCAACTGGTGCGAAACGAGGCATGGTGCCTTTCGCGCCGACAACCTTACTCGTACAGCACTGGCTCTGCCTTAATCGCGATGAAGGGACACCGGGCGTGCTCAAGTGCGCATGCGTCAAAGCAACGCAGCGCGGTGCGCGCCTGCCAGTATATGGCGGGAAGATTGGCGCCTGGGGTGGCATCGCCGGTGTGACGCAACGAAACGAACACCGGCGCACTCGCGCTCTGGGTCATGTCGTAGCCTATTGGTGTGTAGTCATGTTTAACATAACAGGCATCTCATAATTATTACGTTTCCACTAGTCACATAACTAGATAACCCATTCAAGTGACGTCATACAAAATTTATCATATATGAAGCTATTGAAACAGCCGCGAGCGTATCATGAGTTTGGCATGTAGTCATGTTGTTATGTGACATGCATATCACAATTTTCATGTTAGGGCCTGTCGCTTGTGTTCGCAACGCAGTCATGTCACACCATACCAGCTCTGCAACGTGTCATGTGAACGAAACGACTGGAAGAGCAGCAAGACAATGAAATGAAAATCTTGACAATCATGATAAACATGTCATGATTTTCTTGTTATGACTAGTCACTTATGCTCGTCAGTCATGTTATGCTATACCCATTTTGGTATCTATACCATTATCGAAACGGCCAGGAGAGCTAAAAGTCATAGGTGGCTGGATAGATAGATAGATAGATAGATAGATAGATAGATCCTTGAATACTCTTGCTACACAGCTCCAGAGTTGAGCGTGTCAACTTTAATACATGACAACTCTAGTATTTCCTTTCTATGCTAGTGCTCAACTTGATTGCAGCTCTTATTTGATTTTATTATATGGCTTTATGCCTGCTTACTGCGAATGTTCGTCTTTATTGCCTTTTTTTCTATCTTCTGAAGCCTTACGTATTTTACTCGTTTTATTTTTATTCTGTTTGCCAATTTGTAAAGTTAAAATTGTGCATCCACTCTGCTAAAACACTATTTGAGGGTTGCAGTATTCATAAATAAATAAGATAGATAGATAGATAGATAAATAGATAGATAGATAGATACGCTGAAAGTCACCGAAGTCCCTAAAAATCTTTCGCATTGATAAAAAAAGAGAGGGAAATCTCGAGAGAAGACATCTCGGCTCTTCGAGTCCCTAAAATGTCGGCCCCAGTGCCGAATTCGTAATGCCTCTATTTTTATGCTGTCCATAAACCTTGCCTTAACCCATCGTCGTCTCGTCCACTCGTCTATCAGCTCTGCGCAGAAGCAGTCGCGAGCTGAGTAACAGACGCTATAAAACGGCTGGTGACCGTGTCGGCAGAGTTTGAAGCAGTGGCGCCTTCGGGACCGTGTTGGCGTCTCGCCTTCGTAACAGTGGGTACACGTTCAAGAGCTCCAGCCCATCGAAATTTTGTGGAGTCGTCCTCCACAATGTGTGTCAAAATCAAAACTGACTTTTTAAATGCGAAGCCACTCATAGTCAACCCTCACCCTCTCTCCTCTCCTACGCTTCCTATTTTTTGCTTCACAACGCAACGCAGACAGCGTCTTCTAGCATACGCTTGGTGCCCCCCACCCCTTCTTCTCCTGCAATCCCTGGTGTTAACGTCCAATCGCATATCCCCTTTCCGCTCTATTTTCTCCTACGCTTCTCCCTCTCTCACCTTGCAACACCTTTGCAGGCAGCGCTTGGTAGCGAGCTCTTAAAAAAACCAACGGCTCGCACTCACGAGCTATCACTGGTAAGCCTGTATAAAAGGCTTTGGGTCTTGACCTCCAAGGTAGTGGCAGTAGGGGATTTCTCCTGTGTCTTGTTTAAAAATAAAAATGCAACCATCAACTCCTGAAATGGGGAATGGGTTCGTGCCCACGGTAAATGCCTACGGGATTCTCTGGGCTGGTTGTTTTCGTCATATTATTCTTTGAAATGATAGAGGGTGCAAACAGTTTGAAAATAAGATAAATCACCAATTTATTAGCAGTGGCAATGGTTCATGGTGTTTAAGTGCTTTGTACCCTCTGCTTATATGTATTTCAAAGCTGGACCATGAAATATTTATTATTTTATGATAGGTCTTAATTTTACAATCTGTTCATTACAGTATTGTTCCTGAAACTATAGCACACTTGTAAGTACACTTTATTGCACTAGCCAAAACCTAATGTATGTCGGTCTTGTTGGACATCATAAATTCTTCAAGATGGTTGTAGACTGAAAGGCTCAATTCTTCTTATGGCCAGTTTGTTCATTCTTGGTTGTATATAGCAGGGCTGCTAAAAAACACGGCCAAAAAATGTACCCTAGAATAGGCGCACAAATTTTTTATCACCTCCTCGCTCTAACTATTGAAGTGGGCTGCTAAGAATGCTAAATTTAAAAAATCGCAAAACACCTTCCTAAACACGAAAATTTACTAATCTATGACAAGATGAAATAATTTCTTTAGAAACAGTAATCCTCTGCCGTTCTTGAATTCATCGCTGGCGTATTACCTTTTCCTAAAATGGCAAAATCAAGTGTTCGTAAAAAAACTTTGCACTCTTACAGTCACGCCTAATCAACATTAGACCGCAGAATTGCAAGAAACCCTTTTGATTTTAAGGGCCTTGAGACAATCAGTCCTAAATATAATTTAAGTAAAGTGATAACCAGTTGGTATGGCAGGGTTTCTGTTGTGGGCTACTTTGCCGCAAATTGGCAACTTTCTGGGTCCTTTTCGCGACAAAAAGTGCTGTTTCACTTCATGGGTACATCCTGGTTATGTTTTGTCTTCTGTTGTGCCGCGTTGGGCAGCACTTTTTTTACAGAAAAAATGCAGTGGTTTTAAACGTTTCTGTCGAGTAAACCAACGCACAGTCACGGTCTCCTCTCTCTATCAGCAGACCGGTGCTGACAAAAGTATCCTGAAGCAGCGTCTAGCGATCCAGAGAAGTGGTGAAGTTGTAGGCATGTAGGCAAACACGCCAGGGCAATATCGACTACCGGTAATTCTACTGAAAACATTTGTGCTCCTATAAAATTGCATGAAAATGATATTAGTAAATTATTTGGTTAAACACATTTGAGTGGTCGTGACAACATTTATAGTATTCCAGAAAAAAGAGTAAAAGTTGTGAATAATTTATTCATATATAATGTTGAAAACTGGAAAACGACAAATTCTGTTTTAAAGTATTCTACCGTCAATTTAATTTTACTGATGTCCCAACTAAAACAATATGTTCAATTTTTGCCATAAATAGGGTTATCCAAGATAAAAAACATGAAAGATCAGGCTTTCAAATGTTGTGGGCGTTTTGGCTGTGAGAAATTTTTACGTGTTTGAGAAATTGACGTAGAACTACTGAAATTTTTTCTACCCATGTGAAGATTTAGTTATTGAAAAACGAGCTTGCAAAATTGACAAAAATGACTTTTTCGGGATATCGCATCCTAAATAGGCATTGGTCATTGCAATAAAATTATGCGAGATAATTCATCTCATGCACCAACGTATTGTCTAGGGGTGAAAAAATTGTTCTTGTAAATTTCGTTCGAAGTGATAAAATAACTTTTGATCTCCAAAACCAAATAGCCTGGTAAACGCGGGCAAGGGCAAGCGTTTTCCGCGATATTAAGTAACTTATTCGAATCGGTTATCAATTTTTAAGTAGTTTACGTTGTTTCACGTGTTAAAATATTTTTAATAATTTTGAGCATCGATAGCCTGGCTTTAGTCATTTATTTAGTACGGTGGCACCATAAAACTTGAGACAGTAGATGGAAGACAATATGGGTTTCTAAATGGCTACAAAGTTAAAACAAAAAACCCATCTACCACTAAAGAGCACCATGTGTATTTATGAAGCAGCGGGCGCTAGTGCTTTTTTTTACTGGTGGCGATGTTGACGCTGCTGATCATCGCGCTGTTTCGCAGGAGAGGAACCTGGGATGGAACAAGGTACACAGTGATTGACCCGCGCTTCCTAGTAAAACATGCAAATCACTGTTAGTGGGAAATGAGACAGAACACTTCGATTGGACCCACAGATCCGTAGTAAGCTATTAGTTAACGCGCACACTGCGAACATTTATCGGTAAAGAACGCAGAAGAGGAATTTGCCACCAACAGTATATTGAAGATCAAAATCCAGTGTCTTCATATACGGAGTGACAAGTGAACGGTTGTGAAGCGCGAGCAGTCGGTTTTTTCAACCAAGAAGCTCGCTAGAAGACGCAACCTGCGCCGGCGTTGCGATGCGAAAGAGGGCAGAGCGTAGATGAGCAAGTAGAGGGGGGGGGGAGGCACTTGCGCTATGAGAATGTACACACCGCGGGGGTAAATGGCTTAGGAGAGAGACTGTAGATTAGCAGACGCTTCGTGCATCAGCGTGGCAAGGCGAGAGAGGGTTGGAGCGTATGAAAGGAGAGGGAGGGGAAGCTGGCACGCATGCTCAGTAAGAGTGGTCACGCCGCACAACGAATCAAGGTCCACGTTGAGCTGCTTCGCATCTAAAACAACTTCTTGATTATCCTGTACCGTTAGCAGGATCACAATGTAAAAGCATTCTGATCCTTTGCCAAATCCCATGGCGAAAGCGCAGGTGACTTTGTCAGAGGCCCACTTGGTCGTCAGACGGCAGCAAGGAATTTGCAGAGGCCATAAGGTTGTCAGAATTTCACATCACAGAATTTCCAACAAGACAACAAAAGACACTATAGGAGTACCGATGAATCCTAACTGTAGAACGCATGCTCTAGGTGCTTTCGTGGGCTTCAATGAGGACTCCGTCAGTTGTTCACGTGAACTGTGAGAGTTTGGTTTTGCATCAGTGTATACATATTGAAACCAGTTAAATTTTGTTCCTTGATAACAGCTTTTTTTTTACACTTGTGGAAGCAAGGCATTCAATTAGAGCACAGATATAAGTGTTTGGCCTTTGTACTCACTCGTTGACTCTGCTTCGATTCCTGCCACATGTATGCGTGACTGACTTGCTTGTTTTCTCTTTCATTTTATTGATTTATATGTGGGATTTAACGTCCCAAAACCATCATTTGATTATGAGAGACGCCGTAGTGAAGGGCTCAGGAAATTTCGACCACTTGGAGTTTTTTAGCGTGCACGCAAATCTGAGCGAACAGGCCTACAGCATTTTCTCCTTCATCGAAAATGCAACCGCTGCAGCAGGGATTCCATGCAGCAATCTACGGGTCAGCAGCCGAGTACCTTAGCCACTACACTAGCACTGCGGGGCCCTCTTTGATATTTTTCACTAAAAAACAATTATAGGTTTAGTAGAATTAAAAGTGGAAGCTGGGGCTTACAAAGCATTATAATTGTTGTTTATGTAGTTCGAGTTTTGGTGTATTATCTTCTGTTCGAATTTTCGACATCCTAATTATTATGATCGAAATGGGCTGCATGTTGTTGGCGTCTACTTTCTCCTCTGACTTTCAAGGGTGTTCAATGGCGTAATTCCGTAATAAGAGACGTTCTCATAGTAGGCGGTTTGACATGATGCAGCTGTCTTTTTAGAGCATCAACATGGCGAATCCTTGTGTGAGCAGTCTGGGCTCTCTCTTCTTGAAATGCGGAATTAGGCACACATAATAGTGCAACACCATTTACGTTTATTTTGGTCCAGCTAAACAAATCATGTGCTTTCTGAGTCTGACTTAACTTACAGCCTAAGCAGACTTGTTGTTGCCGTCAGACTTTCAAGTAGGCCACCGACACAGTTGGACGCACTTTTCCTATGTGACGTGACGAATAACTTTCACTGTGCTTTTATATTGTGATCCCCCTTGTGGTATAAATTCTTGAAGAAGTTTTTGTGTTACTTGTGTATTCATTTGGAAGCACAGCTTGTCGTCCCTCCACTGTCTCTTGTTGCATGGTGAAGTACCACTCAATAAAGGCCCAAAACAATACTATCAATGCTCAAAAGCAATCAAAATAATCTAACATATTGTAAAACAACATAAACTATGAACATAACCAATATTCAAATGCAATAGGATGATTGATATCGGGGAAGACGCCTATGTCGGTCAGCGTCTACAATTGAAATTAGTAGTTGTGCCCATCAAACACATTTTTTCCTTTAAAAAATTCACAAAAAGGAAAAAATGGCAGATCTCACGTATAGTGGGGATCGGTGATATGTAGAGCACGAATTGGGAAGGTTGATATGTCACTTTTTTTATCAGCAACACGTTACGAGGTGCAGGTAAACTATGCCGTACAAGACTCCCATATCGGTGGTCAAAATTTCCGGAGCCCTCCACTACTGCGTCTCTCATAATCAAATAGTGGTTTTGGGACGTTAAACCCCACAAATCAAATCAAGACTCCCATATCATTATTTTAATGTTTGGACGTGTCGTTCATCTTCGTCATTTATTCACGTCACCTCATACCAAACTTGGTATATGTAGAGCTAGAGAAACGGTCACAAGCGTTCTATGAGCGTAGCATGTAGCCATGTTTTGCATGGCACGCATATCCTGATTACGATTTCTTTTAGACGTCTGATTGACCTGCGTCATCTGTTCACGTCAAGTGATACTAAATTTGGTAAATGTGGAGCTGACTAAAGGGCCGCGAGGAGGCTATGAGCGTAGAAAGTAGGTATGTTTTACATGACATGCATAATATGATTACCATGTTTGGACGTGTCATTCATCTTCGACATCCATTCAAGTCACAGAATACTAACTTCGGTATGTGCTGAGCTAGCGAAACGGTCGCGAGCACGCTATAAGCGTAGCATGAAGTCATGTTTCACATGACATCCATGTCATGATTGTCATGTCTGTAAGTGTCATTTACTTTCATCATCTATTTATGTGGAGATAGCGAAACGACCAGGAGCACACCATGAGCGTGGCGCGTAGTGATGACCTAAATAATATGCATGTCATGATTTCTACGTTATGGTCGGCCACTTATAGGGAGATGTGGGTCAAAATATGCGAGTTTTTTTCCAAAATAGATTTTTTATTTTCGCCTGTTTTCATAACATTAGTACCTCTACTGTTATGAAAAAAATAATACAGGTCGAGACTTAACTGGAATTGCTTTAAAATTGCAACTAAAGATTGCAAGGTGCCTGTTAAAAGGTCGAAGAGAGAGAGAGAGATAAATAGATAGGAAAGGCAGGGAGGGTAACCAAGCTTGGCTCGGTTGGCTACCCTACACTTGGGGTGGGGGAAAAGGAGAATATTAGAACGGAAAGAGACAGAAAAGAAGGAGTAAGAAAGAGAAGCATAAACAGTCAGCTCGAGTCTACACACCAAGGCCTCGCACAGTTCTTTCACAAGGGGTTGTGAAGTTTGGTGGTCCTTAAAAAGTACAAGAGGGCTTTGTGGCTTTGCGCGTATGGGAAGCCGTCAGCCAAGGTCCCAGGATCTTCTCTTCTGTAATCGGCCGTGAATCCAGCTGACAGAGCTTGGCTTCCATAATACGTCGTTAGGTCTGGTATGCTGGGCAATGACATAGAATGTGCTCAAGCGTTGCCTCGCAGGCGCAGATGTTGCATGCGGAAGTGCTCCCCATTCCAAGGAGACGAGAGTACGAATTCGTAAATGCCACGCCCAACCTCGTGGGACACAGTAAAGTTTAAGCACGTCGTGGGAGCCCGGATGGCAAACGAAGTTGCAAGTTTGGGTCGATCGAATACAGGTGCGTGTTAGAGAAACCCTGCGTATTCCATTGTAGGAGAGATACACGGCGAGCAAGTGATTGTAGTAGCCTTGCATCGTCCGTTCTCAAGAGTGGTATGGGCGTGCGCTGGTTTTAGTCATGAGGCAATCAAGCAGCTTCATCCGCGCAGTCATTGCCGACGATTCCGCAATGACTCGGCAACCACTGAAATACAATATCGTGACCTTCCGCGAGCGCTTCGTGGTAGTCGTGCCTTATCTGATATACTGATTGTTCATGTAACCCGTGCTGCATAACAAACCGTAGTGACTGTAAGGCTGACCTGGAGTCGCAAAAGATGGCCCATTAGTTAGGTTGCTGGCGAAGAATGTACTTTACTGCACCTTGAAGTGCTGCGAGCTCTGCTGCTGTCGACGTCGTGGTGTGAGAAAACTTGTTCTGAAGCAACACATTTTTAGACAGAACAACTGCTCCTGTGGAGCTGTTGGAATTAGTGGAGCCATCGGTGTAAACATGTATGCGGTCGAAGTACCTTTCGTCCAACAGACGCAAAGTCAATTGCTTCAAGGCTAGCGTTGACATGCGTGCCTACTTAAAGATTCCAGGAACTGATAAGCGCACGTCAGGTGGACGAAGACTCCATGGCGCAGTTGCTGGATGCATAGCAAGTTTGAAGCCAGGCGGTAGTATGTCCTGATGTTTTGTCACGATACCGCAGTACGAAGAATGGGGCCTCCGAGCTGTCAAACACGCTAAATGATGTGACGGTAGCCGTGATAAATGCCGAATGTGCACTCTCAGTGTCTCCACAATGACGTGCGTTGTGACCGGTTGTTCTTGTGCAATAACAATAGTTGACACTGTCGATGAGCATCTTAGAAGGCCAAGGCATGTCCGAAGTGCTTGGGCTTGAACGCTTTGCAGCGCACGTATGTTAGTCTTGCACGTGTTGGGCAGGACAGGAAGGCTGTACCGGAGAGTTCCGAGAAAGAGGGCTGTGTACAGCTGCAACATGGAGTGCACGGATGGGCCCCATGATTTTCCGGCGACGAACTTGAATACATTCTCACTGCCAATGAGCTTTTTCTTCAGGTATGTGACATGCGGGCTCCAGGTTATGTCATGATCTACGATGACGCCTAAGAATCTATGAGTGCTCTTATATGGGATTGATCTGCCATCGATGCGCAATGAGTAGAAAGACATCGGTTTGCGTATAAATGCCACCGCTGCGCATTTTTCTGTGGTGATAGCCAAACCTTGCTGGCGAAGGCATGTCGATGTCATTGTTGCCGCTTTCTGTATTCTTGCGCGCACTTGAGGCCGTGTCACGCCGGACGCCCAAATGCAGATATCGTCAGCGTAGAGAGATATATAAGCCGTCTGTGGCAGCATTTCGGTGAGCCCCACGAGAACCAGGTTGAAAAGTGTTGGACTCAAAACACCGCCTTCTGGCACCCCACGACTTGTGAAATACTCATTCGTAGACCCATCTTCAGTTAAAACGAACAGGGATCTTTTTGTGAGGTAGCTTTTTACCCATCGAAAGACACGACCTCCAAGTTCAGCTGCTTGAAGAGCATTGAGAACAGCTTCGTGGGTCACGTTGTCATAGGCACCCTTCACGTCTAAGAACAGAGCTTCCGACAGCCGCTTCTGAGCTTTCTGATGCTGAACAGAGGTCACTAAGTCAATAACGCTATCAACTGAGGACCGACCTCGTCGAAAACTAGCCATAGCATCAAGATAGATGTTATAATGTTCCAGGTACCATTCCATGCGTGTAAGCAGCATCCTCTCCATGACCTTGCCAACGCAGCTTGCTAGTGCTATAGGCCGGTATGATGCTAAATCGAATGTAGACTCTCCGGGCTTCAGCAAAGGCACCAGGCGACTACACTCCCACTCATCAGGCACCATTTTATCATGCCAAGACCTATTGAAATTGTCCAGGAGACAGCGCTGTGCCTTCGGGCCTACGTGACGTAGGGCAGTATAGGTCACTCCATCCGGACCTGGGGACGATGAGCATCTGCATGTCTTCAATGCCGCATGAAGTTCTTCTATGGTGAATGCAACCTCCATTTGCTGATCTCGTGCGACTGGAACATCCTGTAGCAATAGATCGATCTGTATAGAGATGTCGCCGGCGATCTTTGCACAAAATTCCCCAGAAACATCAAGCTGTGAGCGATGTTGATGTAGCGCCAGAGCGGCGAAGGGGTGACGCTGTTGCGGATGCGAGTGAATGCCTCGAAGAGTCCTCCATACAGGAGACAAGGGCTTTCGAGGGTCTAGTGAGTCACAAAAATTTTTCCACCGTTGTTCATGAAGTTTGTGCAGGAAAAACAAATAGGCCGGTCGTCGGTTGTTCGCCATTCCGAAGGGTTACGGAAGGGCATTGTTGGAGGTCAACGGCAAGCGTGTCCTCGGGAGTAGGACGGGACCTCAGGGCGAGTCAATAGACATGCTGATGGAAGGCCGAGGTTCGGAAACTCCTGCTTCACCACAGCTTGTATTAACGCCCTTGACGGCTGTTGTTGGTCAGAAGCGAGCGTTGCGAAGAGGAGCCGGACAGGCGGCTTCGATTTCCCGACGAACAATGCGTGTGACGTTGTCATACGTGGGGTACTGGCGGGCGGCTTCACACGATGAGGTTGCGGCCGTGTTGGGCAGCCGGGTGAATCGCTGAGTAATACGGCGGCGCTTGGCTTCTTCGAATCGCCAGCACTCTTTAATGATGGCGTCGACGGTGGCAACATTGTTGTTAACTAGAAGAATAAATGCGTCTTATGCTATGCCTTTCAGCACATGGGCCACTTTCTCAGACTCACTCATGTGCTCGTCAATCTGGCGGCATAGGGCGATGACCTCGTGAATGTACGCTACGTACGACTCCGTCGACGTGTGTGCACGAGCCGCCAGTTGATTTCGCGCTGCGATCTGCCGCTCAACGGTGTCGCCAGAAAGGTCGCAGGTCTTCTCTTTAAAGGAGTCCCAGCTCGTAATCTGCGCTTCGTGCGTCTCGAACCACACTCGCGGTGGGCCATTGAGCTAAAAAAAGCACATTGACAAGCATAGGAGTCGGGTCCCACCTATAGCTTGCGCTGACCCGTTCGTACCGGTTGATCCATTTGTCGACGTAGTCGAGAGTTCGACGGAATGCCGTCTGGTCAGGTAAAGGCATTGTTGAAAAAAAAAACAGGTCACTGACCAATGTCAAATAAAAACAAAGACGTTTCGGGATCCGTACGGATCCCTTGTTCACAATGGGATGACGGCTGAGCAACAGGTTCTTATGTAACGTTGAGCGCATGACGCAAAGTCCGGGAGTACACGTGGTTTAGTGTGCCAGATGATCTATTGATTGTGTTACTTGTCGTTTGAATGATTAGTGATTCGAGGTTCAGTCTGGTTGTAAAATTCTTCTCCGTGGCCATGATGCGTGCGTTGTCCCAGCTTATCTCGTGGCCCGTCTTCTCGGCATGCTCTGCGAGTGCATTTGTCACTGTGTGGCCCTTGGCGACGTCATTCTTGTGTTGCATCAGACGTCTGCAGTAATTTCCACTCGTGCCAATGTACACCGATTCACAATCGGCGCATGGTATCTTGTAGACAACACCAGGAAAGTGTTGCCGAGGGAGAGGATCCTTCACATTTAGCAACTCAGCCTTAAGCTTGCTTGCTGGAACATGCGCGATCTGTACACCACGTTTTCTGAATAGACGGGCTAGGGCTTCGCTTATATTTCGAATATAAGGAATCGATGCACGCTTTTTCGTAGACGATGTGTTATGCATGGCTTGATTAGTTGACTGCAGTTTATTCATGACGGATTTAGTTGTTTTCCTAATAAAAACCTTGGGGTATCCATTCCTGATCAGGTCATCTTCAATGGTCTGGAGCTCCTCCTGCAGGCTTCCTTCATCGGAACATGTGCGAATCGCTCGTTGAACTAAAGACCGAATCACTGAGCGTTTGTGGGCTACCGGGTGGACTGACTCATAGCCCACCCGGTAGCCCACAAACGCTCAGTGATTCGGTCTTTAGTTCAACGAGCGATTCGCACATGTTCCGATGAAGGAAGCCTGCAGGAGGAGCTCCGGACCATTGAAGATGACCTGATTAGGAATGGATACCCCAAGGTTTTTATTAGGAAAACAACTAAATCCGTCATGAATAAACTGCAGTCAACTAATCAAGCCATGCATAACACATCGTCTACGAAAAAGCGTGCATCGATTCCTTATATTCGAAATATAAGCGAAGCCCTAGCCCGTCTATTCAGAAAACGTGGTGTACAGATCGCGCATGTTCCAGCAAGCAAGCTTAAGGCTGAGTTGCTAAATGTGAAGGATCCTCTCCCTCGGCAACACTTTCCTGGTGTTGTCTACAAGATACCATGCGCCGATTGTGAATCGGTGTACATTGGCACGAGTGGAAATTACCGCAGACGTCTGATGCAACACAAGAATGACGTCGCCAAGGGCCACACAGTGACAAATGCACTCGCAGAGCATGCCGAGAAGACGGGCCACGAGATAAGCTGGGACAACGCACGCATCATGGCCACGGAGAAGAATTTTACAACCAGACTGAACCTCGAATAACTAATCATTCAAACGACAAGTAACACAATCAATAGATCATCTGGCACACTAAACCACGTGTACTCCCGGACTTTGCGTCATGCGCTCAACGTTACATAAGAACCTGTTGCTCAGCCGTCATCCCATTGTGAACAAGGGATCCGTACGGATCCCGAAACGTCTTTGTTTTTATTTGACATTGGTCAGTGACCTGTTTTTTCAACAAATTCATTTGTCGACGTAAATGCCATCCTTACCAAAAAATACACCGGGATCACGAGTAGGAGGTAGAATGACGTATGTAGAAGTCACGGTAGGGGCAGGTGGCGAAGACGATGGTTGTTCAACCTGTTACCTGGTTGGACTTATGATGATGCGGCCGTTGCGGAGCTTCGTGATGAAGACGGGGAAGTACCCAGCACGTCCACCACAAAGATGTTATGTAAAAATGACACGAAGCGCGTCTATTTAAAATCTATATTCAAACTGATGCGTATGGCGTCGACTAAGATGGAAGACAGCACGCAACACCGACAGACCACTTCCTCGTTTTCGTCTTCTGACCACTGATATGTAAGCTACGTAGCAATATTGTTAGTTCTCTTGCAAGTTAAACACTTTTAGCTCTGCAACATGACAAAGTGAAAACCTTGACCTTTTTGCTCCCCCCCTCTCTTCATCCCTAAACTTCTGTAATTTTTACCCTTCATAGTTCATAATGCTTCAAATAAAGTGTAGAGTGCAAATAACTAATTAGGAAGCGCATACAAAATATGTAATACGCGTGAAAAATAATTGACGTAAAAAGTCCATATTTCACCTACCCAAGTAAAGATATACATACAGTTTTTATTATATACTAAAATATTGAAATTTAAACTAAATCATTGCACTTGTCACACTTTGTAAAAGATTTGGGCAAAATTTCATGCAGATCCGAGCGCTATAGGTGCCCAAAAAGGGATGCGCACATTGGAAAAAATGGCAAATTTTGTGTTTTGATAAAAACGAGTTTTAAAGTTAAAATTGAGTTTTGCTTAAGAAAGATATTAAATCAGACAAAATTTGCACACAGAAAAGAACAATCCTCCTTGTAGTGGCCCCTGCGACTAAAATACGCCATCATCATGACTTTGTGAGGAGTCGGCTCGAAAAAGCCGAGAGGGACAGACATTTCGCTCACAGACAGGGCCATGAAACGCTTGCCAAACTTCCGCTCCATCTGGCAGAGCCTTGTGCCAACTACAAGCTAGGACGAAGTTCGACAGAACTGCAAAATCTAAACTAAGTCCAGTGTCATGCCATTTTGAAGCCATGCTTGTGCCACATACCGTCGTCCATAATGGCAATATCGTCCCTGGTAAGTTCTCTCACTGCGAGCTCTTTCGACCTCTCAAGATTGGCGCTGACGTCATCCATTGGCGCATCACGAACTTTCCGGCTGACGGGTGTGAATGACTTTTGATGCATTGGCTTTTGCAAGCCAATAACTGCAGCAAATCGGACCAGCTGCTCGTAGCCTATTCCTACAGAGCGTGCCGCACAACGACTTTCACTGCGAGCAATGGCTTTTTTTATTCATAACGGTGATAATTACACGAGAAAAGCATTGTTCAGCTGCACTGCTGGACAAGACTTGAACCCTGCAAATAGGCTTCACAGCACATACATGCGCGCAGCGGCCAATGGCGGTCCCCCGATCCATACCACGTGATAAGCCAGTCGTGGCACTCGAAAAACGCGCAGAAGAGTGCTTCTTTTTATTATTTTTTGCACTGCTTCAGCGAAAGAAACTGTTGGTATTTCAAGAGTGAGACTCGACTTTTCGGCTTATGCGATCAACAATTGCGAGCGGCAGCGCATTAGCGGCGGCAAGGTGCTCAAAGACTGCACACTTTCGACCTTTTTCGACGGGCTTCGGGTGCTGAACGACGGCAGCCCTACTTATCTCCGAGGAGTATCTTACAGCAGTTGCCTGGACTTGACATTAGTGTCGCATAGCATTGTCACGAAAGTCCAATGGCTCACAGGTATTGAAACACATGCCAGCGACCATATCCCCACGTGCGTGACAGTAAGTAAGAGGTTTGGACGATTCTCCTTCCCCTGGACATTCAAGACTTATTGACTGGGAAAAGTTTCAGATATCAGTGCAGAGCAAGTGCATGCACGAACCACCGGAATCCATTAAAGAAGTGATTAGTTGTGCAATGGAGACTTCCACGAAGATATGTTTGAAAGAATCGAGACGCACGGCACTCGACCAAGAGTTGAAACAACTTCGAGCGGTCCGCCGACGTGCCGAAAGACGATACAGACGCACGAAATCTATCTCTGACCTCAGAGAATCCAGACACATTCAGAAAAAAATCCAGCGTCGAATGCACAAACTTCATGAACAACGGTGGAAAAATTTTTGTGACTCACTAGACCCTCGAAAGCCCTTTTCTCCTGTATGGAGGACTCTTCGAGGCATTCACTCGCATCCGCAACAGCATCACCCCTTCGCCGCTCTGGCGCTACATCAACGTCGCTCACAGCTTGATGTTTCTGGGGAATTTTGTGCAAAGATCGCCGGCGACATCTCTATACAGATCGATCTATTGCTACAGGATGTTCCAGTCGCACGAGATCAGCAAATGGAGGTTGCATTCACCATGGAAGAACTTCATGCGTTTCTCGTTGTTGCCGCCGCCTTTGGTCAAACCAACCACGTCAGACTTTCTCTACCTTGGCGCTCATGCATCCGACGACCCCTCGATGTTCAGTCGGCGCACCCTTCAATTTCTATTCGTCGTCATAATACGAGCCTTCCACTGACGCCCCTTTGCCCGGTCGCCGCTACCCTGACACTCCTTCGTCCGGTCGCCGCAGCTCTCGCTCCCCGTCACCGCTACGTCGCCAGTCCCGCTCTCCACCACCTCAGCGCTTTTACTCGCCGAGCTTCTCTGCACGACCGCAGCAGAAAAACTAAATATTGCAGCCTAAAGAGGTGAAGCTGCAATACCAATGACGGCCGAAAATCCTCTACTGACGCTTCCCACGCACCATAGCCTGCTTGAAGTACAAGCCGACCATGTTCCTGTGACCGCCCTCATTGACACAGGTGCGCACCTGTCTATTAAGAGCGCTTCTCTACGCTGCCGCTTACAAAAGATTATGACGCCATCTACGACACAGGCAATACGTGTTGCCGATGGCGGTACTGTACCAGTAATCGGAATGTGCACTGCTCATGTCAGCATTGCTGGTCGTCACGCCGCGGTCCTTTTTGCCGTGCTAGCCTGCTGCCCTCATGACCTCATACTTGGCCTTGATTTCATTTCGGCACACTCGGCCTTAATTGATTGTTAGTCTGGTACCCTCAGCCTTAATCTACCAATCTTTGCCGACTACTCTGCAAAGCCCACCAGCCCAACCAACTTAAGCCCAACCAGTTTCGTTCGCCTGCCACCTCAAGCCGTCACGTACGTGTCTTTGTCATCGACCATTCCCGTTCCTGACGGTGGTTATATCGTTACGCCAATTACTGACGTTCGGCTGACGCGCAGTGTTACTGTGCCCTATACCATCGCGACCATAGCGGATAACTGTGTGTTACTTCCGCTCCTTAACTTTGGTCTCACCCCTCAATTGTTGCCCTGCCAGATGTCTCTAGCCCGACTAACTGCCATAACAGAGGACGATGTCATTGTTGTCGCTGTATCTGCTCTTGATCGAAGCACAGTCTCATGGTCACCCAGCTCAAATGATGGTATTTTTCGAAACATGATTGGATTGGAGCTGTCGCCTCACCAGGCCGACGCTCTCTTTGCCAAGTTTTGGCCTCATACAGTGACATTTTCGACACCGACGATCGTCCCTTGGGCCAGACTAAAATTGTCACTCACCGAATCAACACAGGTGACTCTGAGCCCATTCACCGTCGGCCGTACCGGGTGTCAGCATCTGAGCGAGAAGTGATTCAGAAAGAAGTGGCCAAAATGCTTACGAAAAGTGTAATCGAACCATCAACGAGTCCTTGGGCATCTCCCGTTGTATTAGTAAAAAAGGAAGACGGCTCATGGCGTTTCTGCGTTGATTATTGCCACCTCAACAAAATTACCAAAAAAAGACGTGTACCCTCTACCACGCATTGACGATGCCCTTGATTGCCTCCATGGTGCCACCTTATTTTCATCTCTCGACCTCCGTTCTGGCCACTGGCAAATCGCTGTAGATGACATGGACCGAGAAAAGACCGCCTTCGTAACCCCTGACGGTCTTTACATATTCAAGGTCATGCCATTCGGGCTCTGCAACGCTCCAGCGACCTTCGAGAGAATGATGAACACGCTCCTACAAGGATTCAAATGGTCGACATGTTTGTGTTACCTGGACGACGTGATCATTTTCTCACCTACCTTTGCATTCCACCTTGAACGCCTTTCAACCATTCTACCCATATTTCGACGGGCCGGCCTGCAGCTCAATTCCTCTAAGTGCCACTTGGGTCTTCGTCAGATTACCGTATTGGGTCACCTTCTTGACGCTGCCGGCGTACGGCCAGACCAGGCGAAAGTACGCGCTGTAACAAACTTTCCAGTTCCACGGTCTGTCTATGATGTTCGCAGTTTTGTGGACCTCTGCTCCTACTTTCGCCGGTTCGTGAAAAACTTTGCGGCACTCGCTCGCCCACTCACCGACCTTCTCAAACAAGACCTCCCATTTTCTTAGGGCCCTCCTCAAGCAGACGCCTTCTCTCAGCTGATCACCGCTTTAACGACACCTCCTATTCTTGCACATTTCGACCCTGATGCTCCTACAGAAGTGCGAACAGACGCGAGTGGTCACAGAATTGGTGCACTTTTGGCGCAAATTCAGCGGGGCAATGACCTTATAATTGCGTACGCAAGCCGTCTGCTTCCTAAGTGTGAACGCAATTATTCTATAACAGAACGGGAATGTCTCGCTCTTGGTTGGGCGGTTACGAAATTCTGTCCTTACTTGTATGGCCGCCCTTTCCGTGTCATCACAGATCATCACGCACTGTGTTGGCTTTCTTCTCTGAAGGACCTCACTGGACGACTTGGTCTTTGGGCATTACGCCTACAGCAGTATTCCTACTTGGTTGCTTATAAGTCTGGACGTCTCCATCTGGACGCCGATTGGTTATCCCGCTACCCTGTTGAGCAGCCCGACGAACCTGACATCGAGCCTAGCCTCAGCGTCATGTCAATGTCCCAGTTTCTTCAGATTGGTGATGAACAACGTCGTGATGCTTCTCTTCGACAACTTATTGACCATCTTGAAGCTGCTCAGAACGACACGTCACTTCGCATGTACGTCCTCCCGAATGGCACGCTGTACCGTCGTAGCCTCCAGCCACATGGCCCTGAGCTCCTTCTTGTCTTGCCGAAAAATTTGCGTTCAACCGTGCTGCACGAGCTTCACGATGAACCAACTGCTGGTCATCTGGGTGTATCTCGGACGTAGGACCGCGTGCGTCATCGCTTCTTTTGGCGCGGTCTCGCCCGGTCCGTTCGCCGTTACGTGTCCTCCTGCGATAAATGCCAACGTAGGAAGCGACCTACCGCGCCCCCGGCTGGACTTCTTCAACCGATCTCCATCCCAACCGAACCTTTCTTCCGTGTTTGTATAGATCTTCTTCGTCCTTTTCCCGAGTCGAAATCGGGCAACAAGTGGGTCGCCGTTGCTATAGACTACGCGACTAGGTATGCCATCACTCGAGCGCTCTCCACCAGCACCGCTACTGACGTTGTGGACTTTTTGCTCCACGACCTCATCCTACAACATGGCGCTCCTCGCCAATAACTCGCAGATCGTGGCCGCGCATTTTTGTCCCGTGTGATCGACGATCTTCTGTGCTCTTCCTCAACGCACCACAAGCTGACCACTTCCTACCATCCCCAAACAATTGGCCTTACCGAACGGCTAAATCGGACCCTAACGGACATGCTCGCGATGTATATGTTCTCCGACCACCATGACTGGGACCTGGCGCTACCTCACGTGACCTTCGCGTACAATTCTTCGCGCCACGACACTACTGGTTATTCACCCTTTTATTTGCTTTATGGCCGTGATCTGAAGTTGCCACTCGACACCCTACTTCCAACCACTACAACGCCGTCAACCGATTATGCACGCGACGCTATCGCTCGTGCCGACCACGCACCTCAGATCGACGCTCTAGACTTTCGGCTTCGCAAGCCATCCAGAAAACCATCTGCGATAGCCGGCATGCTGACGTTCACTTCTCACTCGGTTTTCTTGTTCTCCTGTGGTGCCCAGCTCGTAGAGTTGGCTAATCAGAGAAGTTGTGGTCTCGCTACATGGGTCCTTACCGTATCATCCGCCAGGTAACCGACGTCACCTATGAGATTATTCCTGCATCTGAGACCACAAGCCTGCCTGCAACCACACCCAGCGATGTTGTGCACGTCAGCAGGCAAAAACCTTACCACCTGCCAACTGAAGACCGTAGTTAATGTGCATCTAGACGGCGCTTTTACCGCCGGGGGGGGGGGGTAATGCTACGTAGCTGACATATCAGTGGTCAGCAGACGACCACGAGGAAGTGGTCTGTCGGTTGTGCGTGCTGTCTTCCATGTTAGTCGACGCCATACGCATCAGTTTGAAAATAGATTCTAAATAGACACGCCTCGTGTCATTTTTACGTAACAATTAATTTAAAATCAGCAAAAAAGTTTCCATAAATAGCTCAAGTTTCATTGCTCTAGGGTGAATATTAAAGAAAAAAGTATCTTCGAGTAGCATCTCCCCCTATGTCCGCCATGCAGTGTTGTGATGCCATACAAGTTTTGCGATGTGTCAAGTGAGTAAAACCTACCGCAAGGGCTGCAAGACCATGAATTTAAAATCACGACATTCATGATATATCAAAATATTCATGTTATGACTAGTCACTTATGCTTGCTATACAGTCAGGGCATACCAATTTGCGTAACGATACCACAATCAAAACGGCCAGGAAAGCTAAACGTTGTTGGCGGCTAGATAGAGGGATAGATAGATAGATAGATAGATAGATAGATAGATAGATAGATAGATAGATAGATAGATACGTTTGCTTTTGCCGAAGTTCTCTAAGAAATCTGTCGCATTTAAAATTTCACTTCACAGGAGATGGTGTCGGGGCACACGATGAACTCTCTCATATATTTTTATCGTGATGACCTTCATGCCTATTTAATACTGAATACCCCCAAAATATTTATGTGTTCTTTCAAAGCATGTGTTTTTATAAACAATTGCTTACATTTGAAGATATTTTTAGCACATACTCGATCTGTGAATCGGTAAAGAAGTAAAATAAAAAAACTTTATGTCAGAAACAAGCCTGTCATTTTTACGCAAACAACCCTGCTATTTTACGCAACTTGCGTGTTTTGGTTATATATTTGTAAAAATACAAGGTTTTACTTGTGACGCCACGTAAAGTAACTGGAATTTTGTAAGGCTTTAAAGCTATTCGTCATTCTACCCAGTTACAAAGTAGAGTAGGAATAAATTATTTACAACTGACTTTTCTTTTTGCCGCAACAATAAAAGAGTGGTCAGGCGACTGCAAAGTTTTTTGAATGAACGTAATTTACTGAGATGAATTTCACACTAATTTCATCGAGCTCATTTTTTTACTCGAATTACCGGCAGTCAAAAGTCGGACTGAGACGTATCACTTTTAATGGCCAAAATTGGCGGCTAGCATCGCTCAATCTGTCCACCTTCTGTACTGATGCTACGTGCAAGTTTCAGTGGTTAAGCCTTACACATTTGATTTCAAGTGGCACAGTCCGTGTCTTTCGCCATTCTCCTAACCTGTGTGCATGTCTGAAGCACAATATTACCTTTAAACTCAACTGCTCATTAAATGAGTCAACTGTACAATTGATCAAAAATGTCATAAGCTTGCCAGCCCACAATAAAATTTGCTTAAAATGAAAATATTGAAGTTTTCACTTGCGCTCTACTTAATGCTGAACCACTTTTCCAGAGCCGGCACCATGAAATTGATCAAAATGTAAGTAATGAAATATTTCGTTGTAACGCTTTGTTCTGTTTGAATGCTCTGCATAACGGTTGCAGAGTATAGCTTTAACAATACGAAAGCTTAGAAGAGGTACTGGTTATCCATGCAATGAATTGTCTTCAACCAAACACTTATTGCATTTCTAACTAAACTGTGCTAATGAAATGAACCTGACCTGATTGTGCTGCCGATCCCAAATAACATAACACATGAGAGTGTGACCTACCCGTTCTGCACCCTGTGAAAAGCAAAAGAAAAAACAGTCCTTCTTGTGATTGAAATAAAGCAGTGCTTTGCCAAATGACTCAAAAAGATGTACACGTTAGTGTTTCACATCAGCGTCAGCACTAAAATGCACTTAATTTCTGAGGTTTGGCTTGAACAGTTATGCAGGCTTGTTTACAAAGTATTAACCACAATAAGCGATCAGGCACGAAGAAACAGATAACTGTTTCCTTCATTACACGTGAATATTTTACACTGACCGGTCTTATGAGGTGGGTTTGACGTGAAAATAGTCAAAGCGACCTTTTTTCTGTTATATGCTTTTGAAAATGTAAAGTTACACTGGACGATGCTGTCTTTTTCCGTCTTCAGAGAAGAAATGGCGCGATTCACTACCTGACTTTGTAATATGGTATTCAATGTCACCGATTTAAATGCATATTAACGACCAAAGTCAAGTTTGTGTAAAACGGATTTCATTTGCTTGCGCATGAAAGCAACACACTCTTCAGTGATTTGTCGGAAATTAAAAAACGTTTGAGGAATGCGTTGCTCCATATATTACGTGCGTCACGCAATGATAGTAAAATAACTAGCTTAAAATTACTGCCACAAACACGTCTGTTTGGGTTCTGTGGGTTTTTCTTAGGGCTTTCACAGTTCAATATAGTCACAACCCTTACTTGTTTTGTGGACTACGACGTCAAAGTGTTCCTGATCACGTTTGATTGGGTGGGCCTGCTCTGCGACCGTGAGTGGCATCGTGGATGTGGTAAAAGGCAGTGCAAGGCAGGACGTCATTGACATAGGAGGAAGTCGAACATAACAAAGGTTGGTTTGATTTGGTGGTGACAGCTGGTGGGACTCACGGTGGTCATGTGGTCATGAGGCCTATGGAAGTGCATGCAAAGCAGATGGGACAGGGGGTTGGTTTTCGGAATTGCGCCATGATTTCACGGCGCACTTTCGAAAACTAACCCCCTACTCATCTGCTTTGAATGCGCTTTCATAGGCCTCATGAACTTCACGGCTTCTATCCAGGCTGGGGGGAAGGGAGGCGACCGCGAGGCGGCTGCTGATAGAACTGTATAGACTGCTGTTTGGGCTTATTACTGACTTCGGCATGTGTAGGTGGTGCACCTCCATCAAATACATGACGTACAGTAACGGCCTCGGCGTAACGCAGCACGCCAGCCCAGTGACTGTTAGGTGGGCCAGGGTTCTGTGGTGAGGCTGCCTGGAAATTCATTGTGGTGTTTCGTAATGGCGAGCTAAAAGCAATCTGCTGGAACGCGCTTATGAAATGTGTCGGGAATTGCGCATTTCAGTAACATATTTACTTGCAGTAAATATTACGCCCAATCGGAGTTTTCAGGATTGTTTTATAGTGCTATCGTTGATTCGTTTTATCACGGTTGGACCGGATACGCACACGAGCAAATGTAACAGTCACGCGCCATTTCAATCTGGCTGTGGTTCTACAGGCTGCCGAACATAACATAAAATTCGTCATTTCTATTCATCTGAAAAGCAGCGCAGAGGTATCTCTTGTAACTGAATTTACACTGAACAATTCAATTACCCAAAAGCATTGTGCAATGAGTAAAAAAAGAATGAAAAGAGAAGGGCTGACCAGTGCTTTTTCCTTCTTGCTACGCAATGATTTTTGCTTTGACACACATTAATCTTGAGAGGACGGTGGTGGTAATTTGTTTGTCGTTCCACTAAGCGCGGAAGTGCACCCATGCAATAAAAGTGTCAGAAATATTTCTTGATGATACGTTTTTAGGCCTGGGATGTTACTATATATTTTGAAGCTGTGTCACCGGTCTCGTTAATTAGGAAGGCAATCGCCGGGCTAATTCCAATTGCCGAAGTATCGGCCCCCCTAACCGCACCACCAAAGCGTGGACAATTTAGAAGTGGTCCTATTTGGCGCGCCAGCGGACGCCGGCTGTGGCCCAAAGAACAAGTCAGAGCTGAGAGTTGATGAACAAAACAAAATTATATTCTCAATAATGGCAAATCAAAAACGATACTCAAGTAAGCACACTCCACAATAGTTGTATACAATATGTCACCAATCAAACAACGTACTACACAGTACAATCAGCCACACTCGAAACAACGGACACAAACAACAATACGCGCTACAATGCAGTCGCATGCATTGAACAACCAAGACACTTAAAGACTAAAGAGATGGAAAACCTATTCAGCCCAAAGTTCTCAGAACAAAAGTCTGGATGATACTTTTCCGAGAATCACTCACTCAAAGTCCAGCGTTGTTGTCGTTCCGCTGCCCCCGAAGTTTCTCTTCCAGGAAACCTCGACGGCCCCTGAAGTTTCTCTTCAAGGAAACCTCGCGCCTTCACTTGGCCACTCTCCAAGCTTCAACCTTCTTCGCCGGAAACACGTCGGCTTCACACACGCAGCTGTTGCCACGCGTCTTCACTCGATAGCGCTAGACCCACGCTCTTGCCTGTAGCTCGAGCCTTCACCCATCAGGTGGAAATTCTCTTCTGCTCATGCTTTGTCACTACGGACAAAACCTTCGCCGACTACATGGCGGGATACCCTGCGCGCTCTGGCGCTATCTTCCGTCTTCTCCTGATCTCCCATCTCGGCTGCTCGATTAAATACTTTCCTCGCGAGATTCCAGAAAATTCTCATATTTCGTCGGCGCAATACGCATCGAAGGCTGGGGAGAGGGCGAGGCGGTTCGAAGGCCGTCCGCGCCGGATGACGCAACCCGGCATCACCACGCCCCCTTTCATCTAGAATTTTCCAGTGCTTGCTCGGCCGCCGACGTGGGGTGAGGAGGTTCGTCGGCGAACCTACGCATCCGAGGGGCGAAGGACGCGCGCCCGAGGAGTCTGTGAATGCTTGTTTTGTTTTTTTTATTGCTGACCTCTCGGCGCTTCGTCACGAGAATTTGGCGGCGCACCCGTTTTTGAGCGCTCGTTTTGTGACACTGCCCCCCACTTTAAGAATATTATCTCATAATATTCAAAATCACACAAACGAGCGCGAACAGTCCCCACACTATCAAAGACTGTAACATAGTCCGTCACTCATGACACGTCACATTCACAATAGATCACTCTATTCAATTCTACATTGTAATTCAATCTCACATACATGAAATATAACCACAGGTACAAGAGTACAACACTCCATCACATATTCCAGACAATACAAATGTACAAAGTTCTTTCATTACAACAATTGTACAATGCTATACATCACACGACCATAACGAACATTTTGATTCGCTCGACATACAGTTGTTACGCAGGATAACAAAACACAACAAATTGAGGCTCAACACAGACAAACGCATTTCGATTTCATTTCAGCACCTATCCCGTGTACTTCGAGCTGCGCTTGCGTCCTTTTTTGCGGTGCTCGCTCAATCTCTTGTTCCTCCTCGTTCTTTTTCGGCAAGCCCTTTCAAACGACGGTATCTGAGGCGGCGTCTCAGCCATCGTTGTCACTTCCGACACCGTTAACGGGTCATGACATTCAACCGATCCTGTCTCCCGCTTGTTCATGTCACGACATTGGGCCTGGCGGCCGACTCCGTCACCTTTACATTGCCGGTCAGTTGAGGTCGAGCCGACGTAAGTCCAGCTGCCAAGCACGTAAACTCATTCAATACGATCATGTTATCATTCGCTGTCTCTTGCGCCCAGGCTTCACCTTGCGCTCTAGTGAAATGCTTCACGGGATTTTTCTCCGCTGTATCTCGTGGCTCCTGTGTCGGCGGGGGCTCCATCTTCGGGTCTTCCCCAAAACGTGCTGGTTCGTTCGGCCCTCGTGCCCCATCGATGTTTCCGATGACGAGGTCGTACAGGGGGGTCGTCATGCATAGAGCCGTAACCTTCCCGCTGAAGTACGGGGTTTCAACCTCAATCTCTGCTTCGGGAAGCATCCGAACCGTACTGTCAATTAGGCAAACCGGTTTCGTTTTGCCTGTTAACTCACTCTCCCGCACCAAATTTCTTCGCACAATAACCGTGGAGCTACCGGTGTCCCTTAACACCGTAACCTTCTTGCCCGCAACTTTTCCAGGCAGCGTTGGCATTCCCTTCGTAACACCGGTTGGCTGTTTTGTCTATACAGCACCCACAACAGGAAGTTTCTCCCCATTATCATTTCTACGAAGCCGTCGGTGACGGCATTATTATCGGATTTTGGTGCCACTTGCGCACAGGATACCTGGTGAGTTTGACTAGCTCCGTTACGACATGCGTCTGCCTTGTGCCCAGTCTGACCACATTTGAAACATTTTACAACAGTAGGACTCGTGAAGTTAGTTCGGCAGTTTTTAGCACGGTGACCCACTCGGTTACACAGAAAACATCGAGGAATCCTCTCCGGTGCACGCTTCTTTTGTTCGGGTGCCGAATTCTTCGAATCTTCAGGACACTCCTTCTTGACCTTGGCAAAATTAGTGCCACGTTGCGCTTCCAAGAATTGTTCCACTAATTCAAGCATGTCTTCAATTGACTTAGCTCTCCTCTCTTTCAAGTACAGCGATAGGCTTGGGTGGCAACTGGTAAGAAATTGCTCTCTAATTAGGAGCTCTCTAAGCTCACCATACTCCTGTGCTGTCCCTGAAAGTTCAATTCATCTATTTGAAAAGTTAATTAGAGCACGAACACTTAACACGATCACCCACACACGCACACACCCATGCATCAAACACACAGCGCTCACTTACAACCGATTTATTCATAGCTCGAAGGCTTGAATATATACAGCACACATTGTGCTCACACACACCAAAGAAGGCCAACAGCACACATTACCAAACGTACAGTTAATCAATGTCATAGCCTTAGAGCGATAAACTGAAGTTCGCTTGGTAACAACGAAATTGAAGGGGCGCTTACACAGTGATCTTTATTTTTTTTCGATGAAAAAGGCTTCAAACACTTCGAGTGCAGTTTTACTTGCGCTTCTGCCCAGAATCTTAGTTTCAGAAAATCGTGCGTCACAACCACACGAGATGACATGCGCAACCAGGTGCGCATACTTGTCATATCTTTTCGTTAATTTTTGTGCGTGTTTCCTTAATCGGTCATTAATACACCGTTCGGTTTGGCCAATGTTCACTTTTCTGCAGGATAAGGGTATGGAGTACACAACCCCCACGGAACACTTAACAAAGGCCCTCTCATGTTTCTTCTGACAGCCGCTCTTCTTTCTATCGCACACACTTTGGCAGTCTTCCAATTTTGTCTGGTGCGAAAAACACCATTGGTACGCCGTGCCTGGCCGCGACTTTCTTAAGGTTGTGCGAGACCTTATAGATGTATAGCACAACTTGAGGCCTAATCTTTAAGGGCTGGGTAGCAGTCCTCGCTTCCCGTATTCCACGTTTAAACTTCTGCAGAAGTGATTCAGCAACGGCCGTAATGACCGATCGAGGGAACCCAGCAACCTCTAGTCGGCTCACCTGATTAAGGAAACTAAGTTTCATGCTGTGTGGGCACGACCTTTTTAGCGCTGATTCTAAGCAAAGAGACGCAACGCCCCTCTTCACAATCTTTGAGTGGGCAGAATCGTACGGCAACAGCTGCTTGTCAACACGAGGATGGTAAGACCAGCGCATATGCTCATCGTTCACGTGAGGCATAATTCTAAAAACTGCAGACAAGCTTCTTGAGGCAATTCGACAGTAAAGGAAAGCCTTCGTCCTAGACTTATAAAAACGTTTAAAATAAAATCAGGGTATGTAAGGTCACCCTGTTTATCTAAAGAATTAAAAAATCGTCAACGTACCTAAAAACCTTTAAACCTTCCCCCCTTTAGAAGCATTGTGCAAATCCCTATCTACATCTGCTAAAAAATATCGCAAAGGACCGGGGTGACACAGAAACCAATGCAGATTCCTTGCCGCTGAAGAAAAGGCTTTTCGTCAAACATAATAAAAGTTGCATTCAGATAAATTTCTAAAAGCGATAAAAAATTGTCTACATTCACGCCCGCGTCATTGATAAAATCGACGTCACCATTCTCTTCTCTGCAGAATTTTACAGAGGCTAGAAGCTTGTCATGCGGCACGGAATAATGCAGATCTACAACATCCACAGAAAGGCGTTGCTTGTGGTAACGCGAGACCGCAAAAACTCGCACACATCACTTGAGCCCTTCGTACGGAAAGGGTCATTCACCACGAGATTCTTTAGCTTGCTCTGAAGAAATCTGCTAACGTTAATCTGCCAAGACCCTCCTACACTAACAATAGTGCGAAAAGGTACATCCGGTTTGTGTGTCTTGGCCAAAAAAAAAAACGTTCAGGTTGCTCCCTTTGCTGTTCTTTATGTTCTTAGCTAACATTGTAAGCCTAGCATTCTTGCAAAATTCAGCGAACTTAGACCTAACGCGAGTTGCTCCAAACTTAACTGGGCGGAAGTTCTTCTTGATAGCCGCTAAAGCCTTTTTTTGTAAGCTCCCTCAGGCAATACCACAAAGCAAGCTTCTTTTTCGGTTAGCATTAATGTTAATTTGTGGTTTTCAAAGAACGACACGATGTTATTCAAGCCTTTGAGTTTAGGTCTATCTTGATTATGCGGTGCACATTTCGATAAACAGTTAATACCATCTTGTAGGCATCTGTCCCGGTCTTGGTTGGCCTTCACAGACAAGTCCCTGTTTAGTCCGACAAGTTCATGGGCAGAAATACGAGGCGGGACGGCAAACTTTGGTCCCATCCAAAGCCATCTCTCGATTTCTACCGGAATGTATGCGTCCCGTAGCACCACAATGCGCTTCTGTTCTTCCCTTCTTTGCTTGTCAAACACCTTGAGCAGTGGGTTCAGGACCTGCTTCCACCTCACTTCCGTGAGTACGCCCAGTTGCTGCCTCAGCCATCGAAGGTGTTGAGTAGCCTGCCATTGCGGAAGAAGACTGTAGTGGACCACGCGGAGCCAGTCTTGAAACAAACGCACCTGATGCCAAAGTTCCGCCTTGAGAATCTTGCAGACTCTTTGAGGCAGCAACTGGGCGTACTTACGGAAGTGAGGTGGAAACAGGTCCTGAACCCACTGCTCAAGGTGTTTGACAAGCAAAGAATTGATTGATGGATATGTGGGGTTTAACGTCCCAAAACCACTATATGATTATGAGAGACGCCGTAGTGGAGGGCTCCAGAAATTTAGACCACTTGGGGTTCTTTAACGTGCACCCAAATCTGAGCACACGGGCCTACAACATTTCCGCCTCCATCGGAAATGCAGCCGCCGCAGCCGGGATTCGAACCCGCGCCCTGCGGGTCAGCAGCCGAGTACCTTAGCCACTAGACCACCGCGGCGGGGCTTGACAAGCAAAGAAGAGAAGAACAAAAGCGCATTGTGGTGCTACAGGACGTATACATTCCGGTAGAAATCGAGAGATGGCTTCGGAAGGGACCAAAGTTTGCCGTCCTGCTTCGTATTTCTGCCCTTGAACTTGTTGGACTAAACAGGCACTTGTCTGTGAAGGCCAACCAAGACCGGGACAGATGCCTACAAGATTTTATGAACTGTTTATCGAAATGTGCACCGCATAATCAAGATAGACTTAAACTGAAAGGCTTGAATAACATCGTGTCGTTTTTTAAACCACAAATTAACATTATTGCTAGCCGACAAAGAAGCTTGCTTTGTGGTCATGCCTGAGGGAGCTTACAAAGGAAAGGCTTTAGCGGCTATCAAGAACTTCCGCCCAGTTAAGTTGGGAGCGACTCGCGTTAGGTCTAAGTTCGCTGAATTTTGCAAGAATGCTGGGCTTACAATGTTAGCTAAGAACATAAAGAAGATAAAGGGAGCAACCTGAACGTTTTTTTTTCGGCCAAGACACACAAACCGGATGTACCTTTTCGCACTATTGTTAGTGAAGGAAAGTCTTGACAGATTAACGTTAGTAGATTTCTTCAGAGCAAGCTAAAGAATGTCATGGTGAATGACTCTTTCCGTACAAAGGGCTCAAGTGATGTGTGCGAGTTTTTGCGGTCTCGCGTTATCACAGGCAACGTCTTTTCAGTGGATGTTGTAGATCTGTATTATTCCGTGCCGCATGACACGCTTCTAGCCTCTGTAAAATCCTGCATAGATGAGAATGGTGACGTCGATTTTATCAATGACGCGGGCGTGAATGTAGACAATTTTTTATCGCTTTTAGAATTTCATCTGAATGCCACTTTTATTATGTTTGACGAAAAGCCCTTTTTTTTAGCGGCAAGGAATCTGCATTGGTTCCTGTGTCGCCTCGGTCCTTTGCGATATTTTTTTAACGGATGTAGATAGGGATTTGGACGATGCTTCTAAAGGGGTGAAGGTTTTAAAGGTTTTTAGGTACGTTGACGATTTCTTAATTCTTTTAGATAAACAGGGTGACCTTACATCCCCTGATTTTATTTTAAACGTTTTTATAAGACTAGGACGAAGGCTTTTTTTTACTGTCGAATTGCCTCAAGAAGCTTGTCTGCAGTTTTTAGAATTATGCCTCACGTGGAACGATGAGCATATGTGCTGGTCTTATCATCCTCGTGTTGAGAAGCAGCTGTTGCCGTACGACTCTACCCACTCAAAGATTGTGAAGAGGGGCGTTGCGTCTCTTTGCTTAGAATCAGCGCTAAAAAGGTCGTGCCCACACAGCATGAAACTTAGTTTCCTTAATCAGGTGAGCCGGCTAGAGGCTGCTGGGTTCCCTCGATCGGTCATTACGGCCGTTGCTGAATCACTTCTGCAGAAGTTCAAACGTGGAACGCGGGAAGCGATGACTGCTACCCAGCCCTTAAGGATTAGGCCTGAAGTTGTGCCATATATCCATAAGGTCTCGCACAACCTTAAGAAAGTCGCGGTCAGGCACGGCGTACCTATGGTGTTTTCCGCACCAGAAAAAATTGGAAGACTGCCCAAGTGTGTGCGATAGAAAGAAGCGCGGCTGTCAGAAGAAACATGAGAGGACCTTTGTTAAGTGTTCCATGGGGGTTGTGTACTCCATACCCTTATCCTGCGGAAAAGTGAACATTGGCCCAACCGAACGGTGTATTAATCACCGATTAAGGAAACACGCACAAAAATTAACGAAAAGAGATGACAAGTATGCGCACCTGGTTGCGCATGTCATCTCGTGTGGTTGTGACGCTCGATTTTCTGAAACTAAGATTCTGGGCAGAAGCGCAAGTAAAACTGCACGCGAAGTGTTAGAAGCCTTTTTCATTGAAAAAAATAAAGATCACTGTGTAAGCGCCCCTTCGATTTCGTAGTTACCAAGCGAACTTCAGTTTATCGCTCTAAGGCTATGACATTGTTTAACTGTACGTTTTGATAATGTGTGCTGTTGGCCTTCTTTGGTGTGTGTGCGCACAATGTGTCCTGTATATATTCAAGCCTTCGAGCTATGAATAAATCAGTTGAAAGTAAGCGCTGTGTGTTTGATGCATGGGTGTGTGCGTGTGTGAGTGATCGTGTCAAGTTTTCGCGCTCTAACTAACTTTTCAAAAGGATCTACCAACTAGCCCAACAAGTTCTCTTCAATGCATCTGTCGAAATAATGGCAAAGTCGGGCGGTACACTGCGTAGCCGTCTCACCTGCAGCTGGCTTTCCTGTCCGAAATCTGTCCCAGAATCTTTCCACAGTAAATCTAAATCACTTCAGCAAAGCAGTTTCCACCTTTGCATAGTTGGCTGCATCGGTCGGCGTCAGCCTGCTGTACACACTGAGCACTTCACCACTCAAGCAAGTACTCAAAGCAATTGCCCATTGATGTTCCGGCCAATTCTGGCTCCTTGCAATCGTCTCAAATCTGTGAAGGTACGTGTCAAGGTCATCCTTCCTTTCATCAAACGCTATGAGCAGCTTGCTTGAGTTCAAGCGGAAGTCCTGATCCCCCCGTTCCCTGCTTTCAACTCTAGCTTGGACCGGAGTTTCACTTCGATGTTGCAAACGGAGCCGCTCCAGTTCTATCTCGTGCTGTCGCTGCCGTCCTCTTTCCTCTCTTTCTTCTTTCGCCCTCTCAGCTGCCAACTTTTCTCTCTCTAGCTCCAACTTTAATTGCTGCTCTCTTTCTTCCTTCAGCTGTCGCTCCCTTGCCTCTCTTCTCTCGCCCATTCGGCTGCCAACTTTACTCTCTCCAGCTCGAACTTCAATTGCTGCTCTCTTTCTTCTTTCAGCTGTCACTCCTTTGCCTCTCTTTCTTCTTTCGCCCCTTCGGCCGCCAACTTTTCTCTCTCCAGCTCCAACTTCAATTGCTGCTCTCTTTCTTCTTCCAGCTGTCGCTCCTTTGCCTCTCTTCTTTCGCCATTTCAGCGGCCAGCCTTTCTTTCTCCAACTCAGCTGCTTTTTCTTCCTTGGCCCTCTCAGCTGCCAACCTCTCTCGTTCCAACTCAGCTGCTTTTTCTTCCCTGGCCCTTTCAGCTGCCAACCTCTCTCTCTCCACCGCCTCTTTCTCCTTCTGGCTTACCTACTTCCGTAGCTCGGCGCCAGAAAGACCCATCTTCTTACTAAGAGCTACTAACTTTTCGAGATTCATTTTGTCTCGCAAATGAAGTCTTGCCGCGTGCAAAACGTATCTGCCTAAATCAGTCTATCGGGACACTCCCCTGCACACGTTAACGAGAACACTGAACAACACACAAAATCGTTCCGATAGCACTATCAACAACTCGAGGATCTTTCTCACTACTTTGGGCACACTGTGCACCAAAAGGTCCTCGCCGCGGACGCCAGATTAGTTGTCACCCGTCCCGTTAAATAGGGAGACGATCGCCGGGCTAATTCCAAGGGCCGAAGTATCGACCCCCTGAACCGCACCACGAAAGCGTGGACAATTTAGAAGTGGTCCTATTTGGCGCGCCAGCGGACGCCGGCTGTGGCCCAAAGAACAAGTCAGAGCCGAGAGTTGATAAAACAAAAGAAAATTATATTCTCAATAATGGCAGATCAAAAATGATACACAAGTATGCACACTCAACAATAGTTGCATACAATATGTCCACAATCAAACAACGTACTACACAGTACAATCAGCCACACTCGAAACAATTGACACAGACAACAATACGCACTATAATGCAGTCGCATGCTTTGAAGAACCAAGACACTTAAAGACCAAAGAGATAGAAAACCTATTCAATCCAGAGTTCTTGGAACAAAAGTCTGGATGATACTCTTCCAAGAATCACTCACTCAAAGTCCAGCGTTGTTGTCGTTCCGCTGCCCCCGAAGTTTCTCTTCCAGGAAACCTCGACTGCCCCCGAAGTATCTCTTCAAGAAAACCTCGCGTCTTCTCTTAGCCATTCTCCAAGCTTCAACCTTCTTCGCCTGAAACACGTCGACTTCACACACGCAGCTGTTGCCACGCGTCTTCACTCGATAGTGGTAGACACACGCTCTTGCCTGTAGCTCGAGCCTTCACCCCTCAGGTGGAAATCCTCTTCTTCTCCTGCTTTGTCACTACGGACAAAACCTTCGCCGACTACACGACGGGATACCCTACGCGCTCTGGCGCTATCTTCCGTCTTCTCCTGATCTCCCATCTCGGCTGCTCGATTTATTACCTTCCGCGAGAGATTCCGGAAAGTTCTCAACATTTCGTCGGTGCTATACGCAGCGAAGGCTGGGGAGAGGGCGAGCCGGTTCGAAGGCCGTCCGCGCCGGAGGACGCAAACCGGCATCTCCCCGCCCCCTTCCATCTAGAATTTTCCAGTGCTTGCTCGTCCGCCGACGTGGGGTGAGGAGGTTCGTCGGCGAACCTACGCATCCGAGGGGAGAAGGACGCACGCCCGGGGAGTCTGTGGATGCTTGTTTGTTTTTTTTTATCGTTGACCTCTCGGCGCTTCGTCGCGAGAATTCGGCGGCGCGCCCGTTTTTGAGCGCTCGTTTTGTGACAAGCTGTTACTCTCTACTCTGAAAACCTTTTTGTAGAAAAATCAACATGGCGGCCTCAGAGATAAGTTCCGGCCGGGCATCTTACAACATCGTCAACCTGAGGCCATGTGTTAACCATCATGGTCAGCATATAAATTGTAGCGTGCTGCTAGGTCGGTGCGCACCTTTTTTGTAGTCTTCACTGTCCGCTAGCACCTGACTACGTGGGGCTGGCTAATTAACTATTTGGCTGAACGGCATACTTTGAAATTAGGCCCCGACATGCTTTGATCAAGCTAATGACACCAATCTATGGTAAGGTCGTAGCCTGGAGCCTGGAGTGTCGTAGCCTGGAGTGTCGTAGCCTGCAGCCTACCAGGCTCATGCACCCCGCTTAATTTTTTTGCCGTGGCACAGAGAGCGAAATATAACCATTTCAAGAGGGTGCCCCTCCTGAAAATAAGAAGTTGCCGCCCCCCTTCGAAAAAAATTTCTCGCTACGCACCTGGGCTGAGGTTATTACGCGACACCTTGAGAAGACGATGCTATTGAAGCTAGTTAAATCTAGCACCGGGCAAACCAAAGCGTGCAAGCTGATGAGCTAACTAAACTGTCCCAATTAACAAGACTTTATTTATGAGCACACTAATTATTTATATGCTTATTACCTCTTCCTAATATGATGACAATTAGTATCGTCCTGATCAAGATTACGTTTATTAGCTCCCTACTGATCACGGCCTTTCTAAATACACCCGAGATAATTTTGCTTTAATTGAAATCTTATCAATGAAGGCATAACTGCTCAGTGTCTTGATGGTTAAGCCTTAGTCAAACAGTAAAATCAAAATTAACACAGAGCTGGTGCGATCTTCACTTCGAAGCTGACCAAGAGCATCAGTAGATGACCAAGTTAAGAAGCTGCAAGAAGCTAGGTTATACCAAGCTCCTCTAATGTTCCTGCCTTACACAACTATAGTACAAGCTCATCAAGTTATTTCATACGGGAAGAAGCTGCCGCTTTGCATTCAACTCATCAAATCTTGACAGTCACACCGGCACCGTGAAAGCCACAAGTTCAACTGGGGTGTTATCAGAATCAACTAGTACGAATCCGAGTTCACGTGCCAACCAGACTGATCGACAGACGCCCGTAGCGAAGATCGGATACGCCCACCTCAATTGCTCTTGCCCAGGAGCAGTACTCACGTCTAGCGGCGCGATCAATCTATCAGCTTCATTCCGTAGACTATGCACACACGCACGCAGAAGTAAAAGTCATACGATGACGCTTTCAATCACAGTCACGTTCCAACTATGATGCGAGTGCCCCTAGTGCCCACATGTCCTTATATTTATCTGCAATATTTCATAGAAGCGAAGCGAGCAGCAAGAGAGTGCTGCGTGTGTACCTTTGCTGCCTTCGAGAGTGAGAATTTATATGCTGAAGGTTGAAGAAAAGAACCTGTCTGAAAAAGATTAAACGCCCCCAAACATGCCTGCGCGAGGCGTTTGCCGAGTTCGCAAAAAGATGGCGCAACAATCACCCCGACGTCGCTGTACTGTTCAAATGTTGAGTGAGTGGAGGCGCTTACATGTTTGCAGGTGGTGTTTGTTTTTATAACCACCGCAAATGGCCCAGATATGTTTCCAACGCCATGCGCATTTTTATAGCCATTTTTATCAACGTTGCTATTACGTACTCCACACTACCTTCATGCTATGGCCGCCGCAGTGCGAGCTTGGAGTGATCTCGTCTGCCCGAGGAGCTCGTATCATACTGCGTAGCACCCCTGGGTAGATTAGCGCGCACGCGTAAATTTAGGCGCAAAAATCAAATCATCCGTTATCATGGAGGCAAATAATACAATATGCTAGTTGGCATTATATATAGTTTATAGATATTTTGTGTTTTGTGGTTGGCATTTAGGCGTTCTGAATTTTGCCCTAAGTACGTAGAGTCTTATGCCATATTAGAAAATATGTAACGAGTTAGAAACTTAAGGAAATATTATATAACAATGCGTTTTCTTTCACCTCCAATTGCGCGCAGTTCGATGCATTGGAGAACCAGTTATGGCGCTCGGCTGGAGATCCTATTATCGCGAGTTTGACCCCGGCCACAGTGGTCGCATTTCAGTAAAACTAAAACAGTAAAGGCTCATGTACTGTTTGACGTCCGTTCCCATTAAACGACATTAGATGATCTAAATTATTGTAGGCCTTCGCTATGGTGTCCTTCATTATCATAGGTTGGCTTTGAAAGTAAAACCTTACATAGTATCATTATAGCAGCCGCACTCTAGCATAGGTGATCTTGCGCGCTGAGGTTGTTTCGTTGATTCGCCGGTGCACGTTTGACCTGAAACTCGCTTATTGTTTAGCACAAAAGGGTTGAAAAATATGCTATTATGATTATTCGTGCATAGTTGCCATATGCGTTTAACTTACTTTAAGTTCATTTGCGTTTTTTTGTTCATTGTGAATTTTCAGATCAAGGGAAGTCGAAGTTACGGTGGGGAACTGGAACACGAACGGTAAAACAAAGGTTTACCTCACTCCTGCTAAGCGAGGTACGTATTGATACTGTGCATTTAATGTATGCCGAATACGCAAATTAAGTATTTCTCAGGAAATGTGCAAAGAGCACATTTACTTAGCCCAGGTAATATCAAAGCACTAAGTGTCACTTAAATATGCTTTGAGCAGCTATATACTTTCCGCATGTGCGTGTTTACAGACTTATAGCTCGAAACGTGAATGTAAGTATGTGACGTGCGACATCCCTCACGCCTGTATATTTGCACTCCCTCTCTACAAACATTACCAATGGTTATTAAGAACGCCGACACGAAAGTACAGAAAACACCCATGGTGTAAAGGTTTTTCACGTTGCATGGAACCGCACGCAGTTTTGAGCATGCTTGAGCCTTAAAGAAGTATCTGGCTTGTACAATTAGGAGACGCAGGTGGAAACCATGCAATCTTTTTATATAGTGAAGTACTCTCAAAATTTAAATCAAATGAAAGTTTTGTTTCCGTTATGTGATATAGAAAGAAATAGATGTGAAAAAAGGTGTGTTTTAAAACAGCTGTACTAGTTCACAGCACCTTCAGCTTGAATTCTACTAGACTTGAGAAGTTACCACAAAAGAAAAAGGCCACAGCTTCAGCGCTTGAACTTCACCTTAGAGGATTTCGCGAAAGCCGTCTGTGGTGTGTGGTGCGCGTTCACATATGCGTCTTTAAAACGTGCGCGGAGAAAAATGAAGAGAAACAGCAAAGATTTTGCGTGGCTGCGTAAGCAACTATGACGTTGAAAACGTCCAGTGTGAGGGCGCAAGAACAGGTAACGCGACGTCAACGAGAAAAAAATCAAACACATTCAAAGGTCAAAACACACAGATTTTATGGGTCTAACACTGGGTAGCGCATGCTATTCACTAGTTAACCACACTATGATATTTTAACAAGAAAGTGCTTTATGCTATGACTTCACTCATTTATTACCGTCACGCATAAGTTGTTTTACAATATTGCTGCGTATATGAGCCAGTGTTGGCGACAACGAAGCAGCGTGAGCATCCTTGGCCGAGGGCAAAAGACGAAGAAGTCGTCGTACTTTTGCCGACGTCACCAGGGGCAAGTCCCATAGCCCGCGATGGGGAAACTAGACGCAGCGACCTCGTGGGGGAGGGGGGGTTGCCAATAATCGAACTTTAGGACTGCCCATACCATTGCAAGGCATTCTTTCTCCGTCGTTGTGTAGTTAGCTTCCGCTCGGGACAGCGTCCTGCTGGCGTACGCGATCACCTTTTCGTTGTCGGCACCACTGGCACATACGCGCGGCAATATATACGAAGAAAATTCACTGCAAAAATTGTCCCCGCATCTGCATGTTTCACTGCAAATGTCGTCGAAAGACGATAGTCTTGCGTGTGGAGGCAGTGAACAAAACGTTTATGTGATATTCTGTGCGAGAAAGAAAATCGAAGAATTGTATCCTAAAGGCGCTGCGTTAAAGAGTCTTGATTCGTGCAGCGAAGGCTAACGAGCGTATCGAGGCACGTTATACAAGAGCGCTATCTGGCAGTTTTCTTCGAAAACGAAGGAAGGAGGGTGCGCCCGCGGAGAAAGATGCGTGCCCGTCTCGGAGGCTATAAGGAGCACGAAAAGCGACAGGCAGGTGCCATCACAGTGTTGTCTTAGCGAAGCGTTGGAAGCACTTGACTTTTTGGGCATCGCGTTGCACTGTCAGCGCAGCGTGATAAACGCTATGGTCATTAGAATTCCTTGTGTGTGCTTTCTATTGTATAAAGACACACATACAAAGCATAGACGTGTTGTTATGGTGCATCAGATATGCGCAATATTGCTTTTTAGTTGACAATCACACAATGCATTAACGCAGAACTTGAGCAATGTTGGTGGGCGCTGCGGATGGGGTTGGCCGGATTCTTGCTGATGGGATTCGACCTGAAACGTGTTGTGAGAGCAGAGTCATCTTTCTGCTAAAGAGCGGTGGTGGAGCATAAGACCCAAAGGCATGGTGACCCTATTTTTTACCGAACTCTGACTATAAGATATTAACTGCTATATTATCGCATCGCATATCATCCGTCCTACCTGAAATAATCAGTAATGTGCAAACTTGTTGTGTTCCAGGTTGTACAATTTTTTCTTCACTTGCTTTGATCCGTGATCTGTTCACGTCTGCTACGATAAAACAAGTGTCTGGTGTTTTTCTCTCCCTCGACCAAGAAAAAGCTTTTGACGAGGTTGAGCACAATTATCTTTTCGTCGTGTTGGAATGCTTTGGTTTTTCTACTTGTTTTGTCGAGGTTCTTCGTCTGCTTTATACTAACCTTGGAAGCTTGCTTAGTAGTGAATGGCCACACCACTGAATTCATCGCTGTGAGTGGTGGTAAACAAAAAAAAGATGCCCTCTCTCTGCGCTTCTTTTTGTACTCTGTATCGAACCTCTGCTAGAACAGATCAACAGATGTAGTTCAATACGTGGATTCCCCCTTTCTGGCCCGAGTGAAGTGAAAGTGGCAGCTTATGCCGACAATATTTCACTTTTTCTCAGGAATATGGATAGCTACAGGTCTTTCTTGCAACTTTTTTACACCTACAGCAGCCTTTCGGGAGCACACCTCGATCAAGATAAGAGTAAAGCAATGAGCTTTCGTAGCTTCGCTGAACAGTTTCCCGATAGTCCACTGGGTAGACGGAGTGAAGGTTCTGGGGGTGACCTTCTTTGCGCCCGGTGAAGTAGCCCGCACCACCTAGAATGAAATTAACTGCAAAGTTGATAAACGCATTGAGATTGCGGGACTTTTTGTTTACCTTTTACTGAACGTGCGTATCTCATCAAGACAAGCACAGCAGCTTTCCTTTTTTATGTAGGGAAAATTGCATGGCCACCTCGACGAGTTTTGTTAAGAGTAGCAAACGCATGTGGCTCCTTTTTTTGGGATGACCATGCGGAAAGCGTCGCCAGAGCACAAGTCCACCTACCAACAAAAATGGGAGGTTTTAGCATTCCGGACTCCGAAGCTATGTGTCGTGTGTCGGCCTTGAGAGCAACATGGGAACTGATCTCAAATACGACATACCGAGGACGAGAACTCACAAAGTACCTCTTTGGAACTTCCCGTCGTTTCTTTGGATTAGCAGACGAAGCGGGACCGGCAGCTGAGTGGCCACCACCCTACTATACGTACGTGGTAAAATGTATGCAATTATTTTTTGCAAAATAAGTTACCAGACTGTGAACTAATGAATATGTCCCCACTAAAATATGTGAATGTATTGCTGTACAAATTTCTAACGATGATCAGCGCAATAAATGCCGCAAAAGTCGACGCTGGTTCATGAAAACCACTACCCCACCCGCTGAAGTCCGAGACTTCACTTGGTTGAAAGAATGGCAGGCGTTGCCAATGGTCGACCGCCTTGCGGCGTGGGGTATCGCGCCCTCCGCCTCATGTCCGCAGTGCGGCCGAACGGAAACGCTGAATCATGTACTTTATAAATGTCCTGTGGCACGTAATTTCTAGAGCTGGGGACCAGCATGTTTCAAGTCAGCATGCAATGGTGCTTTCGTGTATTGGTGCTTTCGTATTGCGGAAGTGGAGGGGACGGGCATGCCTGCGGGGACCCCCTCAGAGGGTCATGTTTCCTCTGCTACATCGCTTAAGCACAGTGATGCTAACACACTTGAACGAACAGTTATTTTTTCTAGGGGAGGAAGCCTTTCTCATGCCGTGTTCCACGCGATTTATTATACTCAGACAGAACAAAGTGTTCGTGCTTTGCCTTCATTACTGACAACGTAGACTAGTGTTTGTGATTTCACTGAACCTGCATTTAGTATTTTATAGGTATTTATTTATTCTTATACGCATTTCTTAAACGTTGTTTTTCGTTCCTTTTGATGAATTGTACGTACCCTCAGCATATATTTCTTTATGCACGCTAGAATTTCTGTTTATAGGTACAAACAATTCCTGTTGTGCATTTGAATGTATATTAAGATATATTAGCATGTCGTGAGAATGAACAATGTAACACGTGAATGTATTCTGTGCATGTAACATGCCCATAGGACTGATGGGGACAACTATGATGTTCTATTGAGGAAGTGTCCCCTGGACACTTAAGGATGGCTTGAAGCTCTCCCGTAGTAGACTACCGAGTTCTTTAAATTGTTAGCCACTTTTTCTAAACACACACACAAACAAATGTACAGACAAACAGACCAAAATTATGGTTTCGAAGGCCCCCAAGAAAAACTATCGCCTATATGTCAAAAGACAAACAGACAGGACAAGTAAGCGTAGGAGAATAGTGTAGGAGAAGGGAGAGGGGGAGAGTCGAGCATGCACTGTAAGCATGGCCACGTAGCATGCCAGAATAAGCTTGACCACTAGATCATTCGCATCTAAAAAGCGAGAAAAAAAGCTCCTCTTCAAAAATTGGCCCCGTATTCGTATGTTACACTGACAGTCCTGCGTCTGTAGAGAGTGAGCAAATGGTTTATTTGATGTTCTCCGTAAGAAAATCGGTGAATGGTATTCTGGAGGCACTGCGTTAGAGTACCTCGAGCGTGCAGTGGAGGCAAACGGGTGCATCAAGTCACGTCACACGTGAGACAAGAGCGCTCTCTGGCAGTTATCTTGAAAAACGAAGCACGCGGCGTGCGTGCCCGTCTCTGAGGTGATAAGGTGTAGCATGCAAAGTGGCAGGTAGATGCCGCCACCGTGTCATCTTAGCAAAGCTTTCGAAACACTTGCCTTTTCATGCAAGCGCTGCAGGGTCAGTGCAGAATGATAAGCGCTAGGGTCCTTAGAATTACATATGTGTGCCTTTTCGTGCAAAAAGACACACATGCAGATTACTGACGTGTTGTTCTGGTGCCTCAAATATTCGCAATAATTGCGGCGCTTTGGGGTATTGTTAGGTGCCGTTCAGGGTACCGTTAGGAACAGACAATCGGACAAATATACAGACAGACAGACAGACAGACAGACCAAATGTTTGCGCCGAAGGTCCCCAAGAAAGACAATTGTCTATAAAAAAACAGTACGTGCACGTTTCTTAGCTTGATAACTGCAAGCCAGCTATATGCACTGTGTACAGTTAGCTGTCCTGAGAGCTCAGCAACTTCAGAGCATTTTCAGCATTAGAGCCGAGATTACGTGAAAGTCATGCGTTCATGCGCCCGTGCTATGCAAGTCCAAACCTCAAACCATGCCACTTCGTTGCAACACAAGCGCGCCTCCACATCACGTGGTCAAAGTCGGTTCCATGTTGTGGTCGCACACACGCGCGTTTTCTATCTTGGTATTCGGCTGCTATGTACTTCTGGTGCTCCCTCTGTAAGCTTGTTTTCAAGTAAGAATGAATAAAAGGGGAACGAAGGTCACTTCATTCGCTGCCACGGCCGCGTTTACGAAAGGAGAGCGCTCCTCGCACAAGAAGTAATAAGAAGTGTTGCAGCTGTTCACGCTCGTCCATGCTTATACTATGCGCCCGTTTAGTGCGTCTTTCTTTTTGTTTGAGCAACGTACTTCACTGTGATAATTTTGTCCACGCTCGTCCTGTGTGTGGTTATTTCGTGCGTGCTTTCTGCTTGGGGTGCCCACACTAAGTTTCGAGATTCTTGCCTGTCACGTGACATTGTAATTTGTTGCTATAGCATTCATTACTTCACCCTTAAATTGTGGCGAAAGAACGTACAAAGAACGGTCAAGTACCTCGGTGAAGACAAGTTTTTTTCGTTAAACCTGTTTTCAAAGAGAGGGATCATTTTTCTTGTTACCATGGTATATCTATGAGTTTAGATGAAATCTGCTGAGGTTAAAATAGGGTGTCTGTCTGTCTGTCTGTCTGTCTGTCTGTCTGTCTCTGTCTGTCTGTCTGTCTTGCCGCTAGCCAGCCAGTGATCTGCTTTGAGCTAAACGATTTCGTAGTGTTCTTCCTACCTTAATATGCACAGAATTCATGGTATGTCGGTATTCAAACTGCGTTGAAAATTTACTTTTTTTTGTTTTGATATGATGGGCTTCCCTTTCCGTTTATCACAGTTCCTATTCGTTACCTGAAGAGCTGCGCATATTCGTGTGGTAGCAGCTTGTATGGAGGCATGATTTAAATAACCACGAATTCTTTTCAAATTCGGGCTCTTTGTCCGCGTTTTTTTTTGTGTTTATAAACCCAATTATTCATGAAATGCCAGCTCGGGGCTGCATTCAGGTGCAGCGAAACAAAATAAGCTGAGCATGCGAAGCAGTGCGTGCTCTACGCCTTGTAATGAAACACATTGCCGCTAATGTTGTTCACGCAATAATTTAGGTCATGTCATTAAAATGATGTTACTAATAAGTTATACGTGCATGTTACGTGTTAGTGTTAAGAACAACACAAATATTTTTGCGATGCTTCCATTCTTCCAGCAAATGACATATCAGAAGTCGACAAGTCACTTTTTGGTCTATGGAATGAATACAACATTCTCATGGCGAAATCAACTTGCGTGACTCTTACATTTCCATCAACCACAATTGGTGAGTTCTATGATAGCATTCGAAATGCTTATAGATTGTAACGCCGCCAGGTGGAATTCAGGACCGTCCCCCCAAGGAGGGTTCGTGAACTACTCATTGAAAGTACTATGCTGTCGCTGCCTAGATCACCTGCGGTCACCTCATCGTCAACACACTTCCAAAGAACGAACACACAACATTGTGTGTTTTCTGCATCTAAGCGCGAACCGCCCTTCCACGAACAGAATAAATCTTATTCGTTGTTGCGAGCCATGAAGTTTTTGTGAAAATGCATCGTAAACTGCACTGGGAATGGTGGCCCACTGGGTATACCTATCAGCTTTTCGAGCGTTTTTTATCCAAGAAGGTGATACGAGCACTACCATCTCCACTTTGCATTGAAAACTTTCCTAGTTTTATATCCATATACCATTTGCCATTTTTGTTTGTGGTGCATGAATTCCATAACACTGTGGTTAGTGAATCCTATAATTTTGGTGCATGAATTCCATAACACCTCTGCAACTTTTGGCACTTTGCCGCGTTAGTGCGGAGAGCGATCGCGTTGCGTTCACATTGACTGTGTGCCTGCTCTCCCCTACTTCAGCAGGAGTACTCAAGTTTCCACCGTCTAATCAGCAGAAATAGATGCTGCAGACTCCAAAAAATATCTAGTAGATCTGGTCGATTGATCTTAGTTCACTGCTGCCCGCCGACGCAAGCCGAAGACCACCACTTAAGCTGCACCCGAAGCCTTCCCTACCAAAAATCAAGTGACTCCCACGGCCGCAACCCCTACCTGTGGATGACGTAAAGTTGGTCTTAAGACCACGAGGAGGCATTCGCCTGAGTCAATGGGCACATTACAGGGGGGCACAAATCAACTTCATGACTGCTGGGCTGCCGCTAAAAACGGTCAACATGCTCCTTTTTCGTATACAAGCGGAACGCAGCATAGTGATTGCGAGTACGCCAGATGAAACTATTGCTACAAAGTTACAAGCCATCACTGACCTAATCTAGGATCACAGAGACATGAATCGCCCTCTTATATAACCGCAACAGACAACTATTGCAAGGGCGTCATCATCGGTCTCGAGAAGAATACTTTAACCACCGAACTCCTCGACAACATTGTGCACCTGACGTCGAGTCCTGCACGCCCGGATGATGGAATCTACAGACATAGTTTTGATAACTTTTGCAGGCCTTCTATTTCTACGCTATGTCTACTACATACAGATGCTACATTCATCGACCTCGCAAAGGAGTTTACGAAATCTACCTTGCAATTTAACATCAGGCAGACATATTTCCAACTCCGATAAAAAGCCGATGCAAAGCCTGTGGAGTTGAGAAACTAGCACCGGAGCACAGCAGTACAACTTAATGCCTCGACTGCAAGGATGACCACCTAGCTACGCAACGTAAATGTCCTACCAGAGAACAGAAACCTCCAAACAAGCATTACGTGAAGAATGCACTGGAGGGGAAAACACTAGCACAACCACCTGCATCACCAACCAAGGGACACCGGCCCCGGTCCAGTACGAGGCGCAGCTAATCCAAGAGCAGGAGGAAGTCTCAGGACAGGCCATTAGAATCTTTAAACAACCCGCCAGGAACCACATTCAAAACCAGCATCACAACTCTGGAACTGACTCCCAAAATAACTGAGTTGAAACTGCAGAGAGACAAGAATCGCCACCAGCCAAGAAGCCAGCGGCTGCTGGACAGAGGTTAGTTGGGCAGCGGGGCCCCACACCCTGAAATCTTCTTTACGTCAGGCCTCCCATCCACCCTCATCACACACACACCCCCCCCAACATACCTCTCACATCTAACGTGGCCCGCCGTGGTGGTCTAATGGCTAAGATACTCGTCTGCTGACTCGCAGGTCACGGTATCAAATCAACAAATCCCGGCAGCGGCGGCTGCATTTTTGATGGAGGCGAAATGCTGTAGCTCCGTGTGCTCACATTTGGGTGCACGTTAAAGAACCCCAGGTGGTCGAAATTTGCGGAGCCCTCCACTACGGCGTCTCTCATAATCATATGGTGGTTTTGGCAAGTTAGGCGACTCATATCAATCACCAATATTATATCTGACGCACATGACTGCACTAAGCAAGAGCTGCTAGATGCCCTAGCAATACTGAGGGACTTGCTCAAGGCTGAAGTGACCAAGTATGATTACTCAGGCAAATAACAATTTCCGTGAAGAACTTAGGGATATGTTGAAAGCCTAAGGCCAAGCACTTGTAACAGAGCTAAAGCAGCGCATACAAGTAAACTTTAAGTCATTTAGTACAGGGCCCAAAACTCACTCACAGTAGCTTCAAACACATAAAGTCTGACCAAGCTACCACACCCTTACATCCGCCCACCACATTTAACTCAGGACACAGTCCACAATGACCAAGATGGGCTGCCCACATCGCCTTAGTCTGACCGTCACAATGTGGCAGTGGAAATTCAGGGGGTTTCAACGAAAGAGGAGCTCCCTGTTACAGTACAGAGCTACTTACGCGCGCCCTCCGGGTATTGTGGCTCTGCAGGAGACGCAGTGCACAAATACCTTTTTGGACTTCCATACACACACAGATCACCAAACAGGGTTATATTCACACTACTCGTATTAAAGCACTTGACAGCTATAGAACACTTACTTTCGTCATTCATTCCAAATGTTCGGGTAGAAATTTCTCCTCGAAAACGTAGTCAGCAGAGCTTGTTTATACTGAAGATCTACAGCTCTCCTAAATCTTGGACCGATGATGATTTCGCGTACCTTATAGCTGAAACGTTGAAACTAGGAGAACAAGTTCCAGTGGTCGGTTATTTTGACACCCCACACACTTCATGGGGATACCTATCGTCCACACGTAAATGTACGAAGTTAGAACGCCTCATCTGCATGCACAGATTTACACTGCTAATAGATCCACAAGCACCAACTAGAATAGGAACCATCACAACCAGAGATACGTGCCCTCGCCTACACTTCGTATGAAGAGTAAGCATTTATAGCAGGTCAACCCTGCATGAAACGTTACGTAGTAATCATTGTATCATTACCACGACGCAACATATCTCCCACTCCCGTTCTTCAGAGTAGAAAGTCAGTCTCACTAATTGAGAAACATTTTTAAAAGAGTGGATCTGACAGACAACACTGGGCTACTTTTAAAGTGAATGGCTGCATTGCCTGCAAGCAGAGCCTAATAAATCAACGAACAGGATAAGCACTGCAACCGCAATCCCAAATGTAGACAGGTACTTTCTACGCCTGTGGGAAGCACGCAAAAGCCTTATAACACGCTGGCGTAGGCAGACGCACAATCACAAGCTTATATTCACCGTAAGAAATCTTTGGTTTGCGTGAGGCTCAAAGTCACACATTAGCATAAAAAGAATATATATATATATATATATATATATATATATATATATATATATATATATATTATGAGACCACGTCCGGTATGGCAGTAACCAGGTTATCTTTTTAATCCAGACGCACGAGCCACAAAGCCAGCCCGTGTGAAATACGATGATGATCACTGCAATGGTTTGGTCATACAGATGAAGATGAAGTACATAGTCAGCGCTCATACTATTTTCCCCACTTCGCGAAAGAGGGCAGCAAGTTAGAAAGGGGTGGGGCGCCGAATATATCGTTTCAGTCGAGAGACGTGGGCGATCTCTGTGTGGCGGCGACGGCGATCAGGAGCCGCATTGGCAGGAGCAACGCAATAGTTGACATCAGATGTTCGTTCCGGGACGGTGTATGGACCAAGATATCGGTGAAGGAAATTTTCGCAGAGCCCAGGTGCACGAACAGGTGTCCACAAAATGATTTCGTCGCCTGGGTGGAACACAACAACTCGACGCTTTGCATCAATGTCGATTTTCCTTTTGTCCTGAATGGTAGCAGTGTTGGCACGGGCGATTTCACGGCAGCGGGCCACGCGAGCGGTGAACTCTTCCGGAAGAGATGAAGATGGATTGGAAGATGTGGACAAAAAGGTGGTGCCCAGAAAAAAAGTCGGTACACGGCCATACACGAGAAAAAAAGGGCTGAAATTCGCCGTACGCTGTATGGCAGTATTATATGCAAACGTGATGAAAGGAAGTAATGTGTTCCAGTTTTTGTGATCCGGTTGCACGTACATAGAGATAATGTCAGACAAAGTTCGGTGAAAACGCTCGAACAGAGCATTAGTTCCTTGGTGATACGCTGATGTGGTCTTGTGGATGGTGTTAAAGGCCTGTAGGACTTCAGCAAGGACATGTGAAAAAAACGTCTTGCCACAGTAACTAGCACACGTGGTGCGCCATGTCCTAAAATAATGGCACGAAGGAAAAAAATTGGCTACTTCAGAGGTAGGACTAGACGAAAGAGCTGCCGTCTCCACGTAGCGAGTATGGTGGTCTACAGCAATAACAATCCATTGGTGACCGGCTGGCGTAAGCGGAAGAGGTCCGTATAAGTCTGCGCCCACAAATTCAAAGGGAGTGAACGGGCACAGCAGTGGTTGGAATGGCCCCACGGGAAGAGACGTGGTATGTTTTCGGTGCTGGCATGACGCGCAGAAAGCGACGTACTTGGCGACAGAAGTGGAGAGGACAGGCCCAAACCAGCGAGTCTTGAGGCGGTCGTAGGTCTTGTGGAACTCTAAGTGGCCAGCGGTCGCGTCGTCATGAAACGCTTGTAGAACTTCCAGACGATGATTGATGATTATGTGGGGTTTAACGTCCCAAAACCACTGATAATTATGAGAGACGCCGTAGTGGAGGGCTCCGGAAATTTCGATTACCTGGGGTTCTTTAACGTGCATCCAAATCTGAGTACACGGGCCTACAACATTTCCGCCTCCATCGGAAATGCAGCCGCCGCAGCCGGGATTCGAACCTGCGACCTAACTTCCAGACGAAGTGGGCGAGGAATGACGGGAAGCCATTTATTACCGAGAGGATGGTAAATTTGCCGGCGTAATTTTCCATCTTGAAGCTTGAAACGGGCAAGTTGTTGCCTTAGGCGGCTGTTTGGAGCACGCGATAAGCCAGTGAGCCGGCCCGTGTGACATACGATGATGATCGCTACAATTGTTTGGTCATACAGATGAAGATGAAGTACATAGTCAGCGCTCACAATATATATATATATATATATATATATATATATATATATATATATATATATATATATATATATATATATATATATATATATCTATATATTAACTTTATCACGCGGAAAATAACAGTATTCAGTCCGCAGCCGCAACACAGCTCACGGACAACGTCCACTTCTTCCCTCTCAATCTGGAGCGCCCTTTTTGGGTATGTCTCACGGTGCCCTGTTACAGTCAGCCAAAACCACGTAACACAACTCCCGGCGGCAAAAGCACCGACCCGGCGAGCTTACGGGGCCACAGCAGGAGCAGTGTGGTAACGCTTGAGCCTTGATACGTGGATGATGTGCCGGGACAGCAGAGCAGAACATCACCAGGAACAATTTCATGTGTAGTGTCAGTCACTCGTCTGAGCACGCGGTATGGGCCCGTGACACGAGGAAAAAGCTTTTCTGAAAGGCCTGCATGTCACGTAGGGGACCAAAGAAGAACGAGGGAAGCTGTCGGAAAGTTTAGTCGCGATGCCGTTCGTCGTAACGATGCTTCTGTTAGTCTTGGGACGCTGTTATTCGGCTGCGGGCAAGATGACGGCAAGGTCAGCTCGGGCAATAGCGTCGCGTGCATATTCAGAAGTAAAGTGCGTAGCGGCTGGCAGGAAGGTATGCAACGGCTATGTAGGTTCGCGTTCAAACAGAAAGTAAAATGGCGTGTACCATGCACTGTCATGCCGGGACAAATTCTACGCGAACGTCACGAATAATCGGTCCCAATCACGATGGTCGGCCGAGACGTATTTCCATAACATGTCCGTCAGGGTGTGCTTTAAACGTTCTGTAAGCCCGTTTGTCTTGGGGTGGTACGATGTCGTGAGCTTATGTTGGATAGAGCAGGAACGCAGGATATTGCCAACCACTTTCGAAACTAACGTACGGCCTCGGTATGTCAGCAGTTGACGACGGGCTCCATGCACTAAAATAAGATCGCGTAGTAGATAATCAGCGACGTCTGTAGCGCAGCTTGTTGGCATGGCTCGTGTAACTTCATAGCGGGTCGCGTAATCTGTAGCAACCGTGACCCACTTTTTTCCGCAAGCGGTTGTTGGGAAGGGACCGAGAAGGCCCAAACCAACACGGAAGAATGGCTTTGATGGAATTTCGATGGGCTGAGGACACCCGGCCGTGAGTCCCGATCGCTTCTTGAGGCGCTGGCGAATTTCACAAGCGTTGACATAACGACGTAGAGAGCGTGAAATGCCAGGCCACTAGAAGCGGCGGCGCACACGGTCATATGTGCGTGAGGCACCAATGTGACCCGTTGTTTGCGTGTCATGGAGCTCGCGGAGGACTGTGCCGTGCAGGTGCTTTGGTATGACCAGAAGTAGGTCAAGATCATTGGGCGATAAGTTACGCGTATATAGGGTGTGGTCTTTTAAGGTAAACATGCGAAGGGAAGCGTCTGGCGGTGAAGATTTGAGCTGTTGTAATAAGCGGCTTATATCCAGATCGCGATGCTGCTCGTCCCCGAAATGAAGCAGCTGAGAGATGGAAAGGACGCCACCCACAGAATGAGTGCTTGTAGGATCGCAGTCGGCGAAAGGGTAGCGTGACAGACAACCCACATCTTCATGCAGTTTTCCTCATTTATTTACTATGGTGTAAGAATACTCCTGGAGGCGGAGTGCCCAGCGGGCGAGACAACCTGTGGGATCTTTGAGGGAGGCGGGCCAGCAAAGACCGTGGTAATCGGTGAGAACTATAAATGGCCGGCCGTATAAGTAAGGACAAAATTTTACGACTGCCCATACTAGCGCTAGGCATTTATTTATTTATTTATTTGTTTATTTATTTATTTTACCCTCAGGGCATGCAGCATTATAGAGGGGAGTGGGTTTAGAAGAAAAAAATACAATTGAAACGTGAAAAACAAATCACATTCAGTACATGCGTACAACACTCGAGAACAACGTGTAAATGAAGCACCGCGACAACAGGAAGCACCGCGACAAATCAAACAAGGAATCAAAAATCAAAATCAAACAAGGAAGCACCGCGAAAAAAAAGAAAAAAAATAGAAAAAAATTGAAAAAAAAATTACAACATGGCACAACGTATTTGCGATACACAAATGAACGCTAACCGAACAGCAGCAAACAAAACCAGGGAAAAAAGAAAATGCGTGGAGCACATCAATGCATAAAATTTTCTAGTGCCGCCCGAAAGCGTTCATGATTAGTAATCGTGACTAGTGACGCAGGCAGGTTGTTCCAATCATGGCATGTTTTTGGTAAAAAAGAATGGGAGTATGTTACGGTGTTTTGGCGCGGAATATGAACCTTGTAATGATGGTCGAGGCGTTCAGATAGGAAAAAAGGAGGGTTGAGCCAACGTGATTTAAGTATGGGGTTATGGTGATACGCTTTATGCAGCACACAAAGGCGAGCAAGTTTCCGGCGAGTAGCAAGAGGAGCAAGGTCAAGGCTGGATTTCATGTTAGTAACACTGGAAGTGCAGTGATAGTTAGAAAGTATGAACCTCGCGGAGCGGTTTTGCACAGCTTCAATTTTATTAGATAATGTTACATAGCCAGGGTCCCAAGCTGAGGAAGCATATTCAAGCCTAGGGCGCACGTAGGTTATATATAGCTGCTTTTTTAAGGAAGACGGGGACAGCGAGAAATTTCTTTTCAAGTAGCCTAGCATGCGGTTTGCATTAGATGTTACATATTCAATTTGGAGCGCCCAGGATAGGTTATTGGTTATGTGCACACCGAGATATTTGTAAGATTCAACTGACTCTAGTAAGGTATCTTTAAGAAAGTAATCAGGGCTAGGTAGTTTGTTACGCGAAATTCTCATTCATTTACATTTAGAAACGTTAAGATCCATGTGCCAGAGGTTACACCAGGAAATAATGTTGTTAAGGTCGGATTGTAGACAGGCAATATCTGTATCGTTAGTAATTTTACGGTAAAGCACACAGTCATCAGCAAAAAGACAAACTGGAGAACAAATGTTAGAAGGCAGGTCGTTAATGTATATTAGAAACAGTAAAGGCCCCAGCACAGAACCCTGAGGTACTCCTGAATGTACCGCCACCTCGGGAGAGTCAGTTTCGTTAATGGATACAAACTGCGTGCGGTTAGCAAGAAAGATTCGGATAAACTGTAGTACTTGTGGATCAATTTTCAAATGGCTGAGTTTATGTAATAGTAGCTGGTGATTTACTTTATCGAATGCTTTTGAAAAATCTAGAAATATAGAGTCAGTCACAAAACCTGAATCAAGATATACATGCAGATCGTTAGTAAACGTGATTAGTTGTGTTTCACACAAAAATAATTTCCGGAAACCGTGCTGCGAGTAATGGAAGAACTTATTTGATTCTAAATGCTTAACGAGATTGGAAAAAATTATGTGCTCAAGAATTTTGCATGGAACTGAAGTAAGTGAGATGGGTCGGTAATTCGAGCGGTTATGTGCGTCGCCCGATTTGTGAAGGGGTACCAACCGGCCTGTTTTCCAATCTTTAGGCAAGTAACCGTCATCGAAACATTTAGTGTAAAGGCAATATAATATAATCGACATATACTCTTTAGTATTCTTCAGAAATTTTGAATTAATACCGTCAGGGCCACATGAAGAAGACAGTTTCAGGCTGCTAATGACGCCAGAAATTCCAGTTGGATCGAAAGCTATAGGGTCCATTGGGAAAAAGTTTACACACTGAAGATCTGGAAAATAATCTACAACCGGGTTACAAAAAGACCTGGCGAAGCTATTATTTAACAGCGATGCGCACAGATGGCTAGAAACTGGTACACCGCGATTATCAACCATGCTTATTGTGGTGTCGTTTTTAGGCTTCATTATGCTCCAGAAACGCTTAGGATTTGTCTTTAACAATAACGGCAGAGTTGACTGAAAAAAGGTACGTTTTGCCGTTAGAAGGGCCTTGGTGTGAGATGCGGCTGCTAATTTGTAGGCTGACCAGCGTTGCGGCCCAGTAGATTTCTTGGCAGTACGATAGAGCCTGGCTTTCTTGTTAGACAATCGTTCCAAATAACGGGTAAACCAGGGAGCATTAGCACCAGGGAGTGGTGATCGGTGAGAACTATAAGTGGCCGGTCGTATAAGTAAGGACAAAATTTTACGACTGCCCACACTAGCGCTAGGCATTTATTTATTTATTTATTTATTTATTTATTTATTTTACGCTCAGGGCATACAGCATTATAGAGGGGAGTGGGTTTAGAAGAAAAAATTGCCCGCAGCTTCCCTTGGGGAACACTGAGGAGGATGCGGAGCATATAATTGGTTAACGGGGTGTAAAGTGCGACTTACTTGGGTCGATGGCTAAATTGGTTAACGTGGTTGTGAAATGGGGTGTTAAATTGCGACTTACTTGGGTCGATGGCTAAATTGGTTAACGTGGTTGTAGGAGGGGGTGTTAAATGAGTGAACACGTACACACGTATGCGAAAGGGCGGCGCTGGTCGAAGGGACGTCGATCATTGTGTTTGTGGATTCGTTGGAATTCATTTCACGCGACCTTGGACGTCGACGCGCCGTACAAACCAACCGACGAGCGGCAACTGAGCGAGCGAGCGCCGACCTTGAGTATATATACAGCGCGACGGCGCATGCACTGTCAGCTGTTGAATGTTCTCGAAGCGCGACGCCACATGCGCGTCCACTGGAGAATCAGGAGAATTGTAGATGTCGAACGCGGTGTGTAGAGGAGGAAGGGTGCACAGATGGTGGAGGAGTGAAGCGCGCGCGGTGTGTAGAGGAGGAAGGGATGCACAGATGGTGGAAGAGTGGGCGACGGCACGACGGCGCATGCGCGCGCGTCAGCTGTCGAATGTTCGAGAAGCGGTGCGGACGGCGCGGACGGCGCGGACGGCGCGGACGGCGCACTACAAGGCACGAGTATAAGATGCTTCCGCATCTAAAAAATACAATTGAAACGTGAAAAACAAATCACATTCAGTACATGCGTACAACACTCGAGAACAACGTGTAAATGAAGCACCGCGACAACAGGAAGCACCGCGACAAATCAAACAAGGAATCAGAAATCAAAATCAAACAAGGAAGCACCGCGAAAAAAAAATAGAAAAAAATTGAAAAAAAAATTACAACTTGGCACAACGTATTTGCGATACACAAATGAACGCTAACCGAACAGCAGCAAACAAAACCAGGGAAAAAAGAAAATGCGTTGAGCACATCAATGCATAAAAATTTCTAGTGCCGCCCGAAAGCGTTCATGATTAGTAATCGTGACTAGTGACGCATGCAGGTTGTTCCAATCATGGCATGTTTTTGGTAAAAAAGAATGGGAGTATGTTACGGTGTTTTGGCGCGGAATATGAACCTTGTAATGATGGTCGAGGCGTTCAGATAGGAAAAAAGGAGGGTTGAGCCAACGTGATTTAAGTATGGGGTTATGGTGATACGCTTTATGCAGCACACAAAGGCGAGCAAGTTTCCGGCGAGTAGCAAGAGGAGCAAGGTCAAGGCCGGATTTCATGTTAGTAACACTGGAAGTGCGGTGATAGTTAGAAAGTATGAACCTCGCGGAGCGGTTTTGCACAGCTTCAATTTTATTAGATAGTGTTACATAGCCAGGGTCCCAAACTGAGGAAGCATATTCAAGCCTAGGGCGCACGTAGGTTATATATAGCTGCTTTTTTAAGGAAGACGGGGACAGCGAGAAATTTCTTTTCAAGTAGCCTAGCATGCGGTTTGCATTAGATGTTACATATTCAATTTGGCGCGCCCAGGATAGGTTATTGGTTATGTGCACACTGAGATATTTGTGAGATTCAACTGACTCTAGTTAGGTATCTTTAAGAAAGTAATCAGGGCTAGGTAGTTTGTTACGCGAAATTCTCATTAATTTACATTTAGAAACGTTAAGATCCATGTGCCAGAGGTTACACCAGGAAATAATGTTGTTAAGGTCGGATTGTAGACAGGCAATATCTGTATCGTTAGTAATTTTACGGTAAAGCACACAGTCATCAGCAAAAAGACAAACTGGAGAACAAATGTTAGAAGGCAGGTCGTTAATGTATATTAGAAACAGTAAACACACTAGCGCTAGGCATTTATGCTCTGTGATGGAATAATTACGCTCTAAGGGGGGCAGCAGCCTACTGGCATAAGCTATCACGCGATGCTGCCCACGTTGTCACTGAGCCAACACAGCACCTATTTTGTAACCACTGGCATCGGTGTGGACTTCGGTCGGTGCCGTAGGGTTGAAGTGAGCCAGAACAGGAGAGGAAGTGAGCAAAGTGCTGAGGTCGGAGAATGCTGCTGCTTGCGAGGGACCCCAGGTAAACGTCTCATCTGGTTGAGTAAATCTGTTAGGGGCCGAGCAGTTTCCGCGAAGTTCTTGATGAACCGCCAAAAGTAGGAGCAGAGCCCCACAAAGCTGCGGACATTGTGGCGGTTTTTGGCACAGGAAAATCCTTCACAGCTTGAACTTTCTCGGGTCCGGTTTTACGCTGTAAGCGTAAACAATATGCCCAAGTATTGTAATGCAGCGGCGACCGAACCGGCTCTTGGATGAACTCAGCTGAATGCCAGCGAGACGGAATACATAAAGAATTTTGGACAGTCTCTCAAGGTGCACTTCAAAAGTGGGAAGAAATACAATCACGTCATCTAGATAACAGACACGTAGACCACTTGAATCTATGGAGCAAGGAGTCCATCATTCGCTCGAAGGTGGTGGGGGCATTACATAAGCCGAAAGGCGTGACATTGAATTGGTGGAGGCTATAAGGTGTTACAAAAGCCGTCTTCTCTGGGTTCATAGGGCTCACAGAAATCTGCCAATAACGAGAACGAAGATCGATGGAAGAAAAGTAGGCGGCACCACGGAGGCAATCAAGGGCGTCGTCAATTCGTGGCAGTGGGTATACGTATTTCTTGGTGATATTGTTAAGGTGGTGATGGTGCACACAAAATCACGACGATCCTTCCTTCTTTTTAACTAATACAACTGGGGATTCCCAGGGATTTGAGGATGGTGCAATAATTTCCTTCACTGGCATCTTGTTCGCCTCCTTCAGCGTGATGCTCCGCTCAAAAGCAGACACTCGGTAGGGACAGTGGTGAACAGGGTTGGCATCACCTTTTTTTAATTAATGTATGTAAGGAGAGGTTGGTGCCAATGCGTGGCGCCAGCTGCTCCTCTCTCTTGCAAAAAAGTCAACATCGCACATTTTGTAGCAAACACAAGGCTATACATATGTACATAGCACAACAATTACACACTGACTTCACGTTTTTCCATACTGAGTGTCCACACCACACAAAAATGAGTCCACACTGCGTAGAACTGTGTCCGCACCACAGTGGGCTTGTAAAAAAAACCACACAAGTAATCACGCCAGCTCAAGTGTTCACACAAAAACGCGAAATTTCATTAAATTGTCTAAGGTGATCTTGTCGCTTTAATACTGACATGTTTTCAGAAAGGTTTTCCCAAAAATGTCGTATTGAAACACAAAATTACTGCTTTGAAATATACCACGGTTAACATTTGTTTTTGTTTAGTACTTTTGAGATATTTCTAATTTCTCCAAAAAGTGAACGACTGCACGTGCTGCAGTGGCTTGTAGCTTTCCTTTTGGCCATGAACCCAAGATTTTTGGAATTGATTGGGGTCGCTTATCCAAAGAATTGAGTTTTTGAAAAAGGTTCTTCCGAGGTACGTCATGATTTTTACAATGCAGAAGAGTATGCTACACGTCTTCTTGAGCTTCTCCTTATGAGCAGGTCCTCCGTGTGTGCGATGCTGGACAATGGACGTCTGTCCTAGAGGTCAGTCGCCAAAATCGAAAAGATCCCGGTAGGCCTCGAGAAGATGCTGTAGGGCTTCCGCGGAGGTGGAAGATCAGTGGCGATCATTTCTACAATTTGATGGCTGCTCGAATGTGCTGCCAGCGATGTGCGTTGCGTTGAAAAGAGAGTATCTGAGGCAAGCACTTTGGTTTGTGAATCAAGCAACGGACACAGGTGGGCCACAGAAATGCCTTGTGGAAGCACATGTTTCATGTAGCCGATAATGACAAGAGGTAGGCAAGTTTTGGTATCTCTGATGCTGAGCACCGTATAGGGCACTGCAACATTGTGTGCAAGGAGTACGTTGGTGAGAGGCGTAGCGTAATAGTCACCGTCGGGCACAGCTGGTGAGCACAGGAAATTGATATACGCCACATTTTCGGAGGGTACGTTAACAAAGTCACTGCATTGTAATCGGCATGTAGGTTGATATGGGGCGTCACTGGTTTGCGGCAGTTCAAGTCGGAGCACGCCACCAGAGCAATCAATCAGAGCAGAATTTGCAGCAAAAAAAAGTCGAGGCCTAGTATGAAGTCGGGAGGACAGGTGGCTAGGACAGTAAAAAAGGCCACAACTTGATGATTGGCTTCGGTAAGTTGAGCTGTGCCTATATCGAAGTCAGCGACTGTTGCGCCATCTGCGACTTTGACGGCACTGGTAAAGGGGGGCATTGTAACATTCATGCGACGACGAAAATGCGAACTCACAATGGAGACGTGAGCACCCGTATGAATCAAAACTTCAACATTGTGCCAAAAACATATACTTCCAGGTTGTACCGGTTCAAACGTAAGGGCAACAGAGGATATTTGAGTAAGGTAGACGGGGCAGCTTCACCTCCGGAAGCTGCACAGCCTATTTTCCGGGGACATGCGGCGGTAAAACGTAGCAAGGGAGAGCGGTGACGCGCATTTGAACGAGAAGAGTGGCTTTGAGGTAGGGGCGACGACGGGACAGGGTGGCTGTAATCCTCAGGGGCAGCAAATGCTGTAGACTCAGTGCGGTTCGGATAACGGTGGTTCGGTGGACGAAATGAGTTACTGTAAGTGGGATACGAGCCAGAAGGCATAGATGGCCATTGGTTGCAGCAGTAACGAGCGATGTGTCCCACGTGACCACTGTGGAAGGAGTTTGGCTTATTATCAGCTGTTCGCCATTCAGACGGGTTCCTGGTTCGAAGACTGTACGGACGACGACGTCTCATGTCCGCAGAAGCTATCGAGGATTCAGTATTATCCAGGGTGGGTGCAGTGGACAGGATACCTAGGTTAGCGAATTCCTGGCGGACAACAACCTGCATCAAGGAGACAGCTGTCGTTGAAGCGTCGGGCAACGTCGGTTTTTTGGCAGCCTGGTAAGTGACCTCGAGTTCATATCGGACAATGCGCATCACGTCTTCTGTTGTAGACGGCTGACAAAGAGTGGCTTCGCAAGACGACGTTGCAGCGTTGTTGGGTAGGCGCTGGAACTGGTGTAAAATGCGTCGACTGTTCGCCTGCTCGAGACGGCGGCACCCTTGGATAACGGCGTTGATGGTCTGTACGTTCGTAAATACAGTCAGGCTGAATGCATTATCGGCGATTCCTTTTAAAATGTGCGATATATTGTCAGCCTCAGTCATGTTGGGATTGGCCCTTTGACACAACGCTAAGACGTCTTGAATATAAGTCAAGTATGGCTCGGTGGGCGTCTGTGTACGTACGGCAAATTGCTTTCGGGCATGAAGCTGTTGACCAAACGGGTTACCAAAAAGCTCGCGGAGCTATTGGTGAAACAGTTCTCAGCTTGTGATTTCGTGCTCATGGGTGTCAAACCAGATGCGAGGTGTCTTGTCAAGATAGAACATGACATTCGCAAGCATAGCGTTGGGTACAATCCATATTGCTTGCTGACGGGCTTCTACAAACTAAGCCCCTTGTCTACATTCGCGTTGTTCTCTCCCGTAAAGCACCAGAATCCCGGGGATGCGTTAGGGCGACGTACCGAGTTTCTGTCGCTGCCGAGGTAGGTGGCGAAAGCGTATTCTCACCCGAAGCCATGGTAGCAGACTTAAGGAAGCGTCCACTGCTTAGCTCTATTGCCATAGGAGCACCTAGCACTTCCACCCAATATTACGTCGAAAATAACAGTAGTCAGTCAGCAACCACAACTCAGCTCACCGACAACGTCCACTTCTTCACTGTCAGTCTGAGCTGAGGCGCCCTTTTCGGGTACGTCCCAGTATGCCCTTTTACAGTCAGCCGAAACCACGCAGTATATATATATATATATATATATATATATATATATATATATATATATATATATATATATATATATATATATATATATATATATATATATATATATATATATATATATAGTTTATCGGTGCACATTGGTGCCAGCGAGATACAAGACGACCACGTTTGCGCGTCGCGTGCTCGGCCTCCTGTTTTCAGCACTGCAGCTATGTTGCTTGCCTTCGCACGTCTCTAGCCGAAACTCTTCCGAAGAACACGTTTGTTACATTTGGCGGAGTTATTGGGCTGTTTCCCTTCTGCTCCTGGAGCTCTGCAACCGGGCTTCACCGTCTGCCCCCGAAGTTGCCAAGGACACTGCTCCTTCCATAATTGCACCTACGCCCACGTCAGTCATGTGGGCTGGGATACTACGTCAACATGACCCATGACCCTCCGACGTTCAGCGACACCGAGGAACTTGACGTCGAAGACTGGTTTGTGGAATCTGAGCGTGTTAGTGGACCCGAAAAATTCACTTCAATAGTGCAACTGTCATATTTAAAAGCTAGGAGGGAGCACGAGCGCCGAATACTCCTTCTTACTACTGCGAAATAAGCAATACATTCGTGAGGAATTGGCTCGTCAGCTCTCTATTGTCACATCTGGCAGTGAGAGTCCCACAACAAAGAACCACTTGCTCTGTCGTGTCAATCAGTCTCAAGTTATTGAGGCGCTCCCGCCTTCTGTACCACCAACTCAGCTTGCGGCGCCTCTCACTTCTGCTGAGGCTGGCACCAGTTCCTATACGAATAAGTAACGGCCTCAGCATAAGGCGATATGTTTGACCAACACCCGCACCATCCGCCCCAGTCACTAACTTCTACTCACCTCCATGCCCTGTTCACCCACTACGCCCTGTTTTTCCGCAATGTAGTCCTCTTGCCTCCAGGACTCCCTCACAAACTTTGGTGCACCTTAGACAACAGGCCCATCCGCTACGCCTGCTGTATTCTTGACCATGTTGCACGTCACTGTCCTTGTCCCCGCAGTCTTTTTTTCAACGATGACATCCCCAATCACGGCTATATGCCACGGCATCTAGCACACCCTGTTTATGCAACTCGCCCGGCGCTCATTCGTGCCGTGACAGTTCTCCCTCACGTCGACATCCTTCTCCCCGGCGTCATTGCATTTCTCCATTTTCAACCCAACGCAAGAAGAAAACTAAGTGCCGCAGTTCCTAACGCAAGAGCTGCGCCCTCGTCGAAAACTTCACGGCATCATCTTTCGCCTCTGAACAAACTATTGTCATGACGAACGTTCTTGTCAACACAGGAGCTGCAATTTCTTACTTAAGGGAAATTTTGTGCTGCAAACTGCAAAAATCGCCAAAACCCATTTGTGATGTTTTATTACGGATGGCGAGCTCGCAGTATGATTATGCTTCAGCGGCATGCACGTTCTGTTATTTTATTAGTGACGCATTCTAGGTCTTGGAATTCGTTGTCGTCCCGCATGCGTTCCCTGACGTGATCATCGCTTTGAATTACTGTTCTCGTAATAATGTTGTCGTTGACTGCGCTGAAGATTGATTGACCCGATTTGTTGTATTTCAGTACCAAAGTCGTCTGGTGCCTAAATTGGTCATCGCTGTTTACACAGTCTGAAGAACGTGCACGCCAAGGAACCTCATACTCCTGTTAGCCGTGGTTATTCTTGTGCATGTTGCTAGTGTGGTCTAGGCGTACCATACATACCCTTGCTGGTAACTCAGCTACGCTGCAAATATGTTGGACGTTTGGACAGTTTCGATGCCACTTCCTTTTTGGATACAACATGCGATAAGACATCACTGACGATAAATGCCCTCACTTCCGCCGCGGTTACCACCTCCACCGTCCAAGACGACCTGCTGCCGAGCATCAATAACGCACTTACGCTAGTGCAGCGCACAAAAGTTGTTCAACTGCTTGAATGCTTTTGTGGCTCTTTTCACATTAGCCAGCCATTAGTGGGGCGCACAACTACAGTGGTTCATCGTACTGACACTTGTCACCGTGCTCCCCTGCGACAGCGTCCCTTCCGAGTGTCGCAGGCTGAATGCCGCGTTATAAGCTACCACGTCAATGACATGCTGAAGAGTTGTGGGCTGAAAAGGGTTGAATATATCACTTTGACAATAATTAGAACAGGTAAATAACGTCCTTTGTAATCAGTACAGTTAGGCCGTCAAGTCAAAGAGAGCATTGAATATCTTCAGGCGGAGAAGCCATTGCCGCTTTTAGATTTCAGAAAAGCGGCCTCTACTAATAACGGCTCTAAGATATGGAAACTTGTCTCTATCTTCCACAGGTACAGATTCGGCTGGCGCGCGTGACAGCCAATCAGCATTGCTGTGCTTCCGACTCAACCTGTAGACGACTGCTATGTCATATTTTTGCAAGGCTTCTTCAAGCAGGTCGTCCTGAAGGGTCCTTTAAGCTTAAGAGCCAGCACAGTGAGTGATGGTCACTCACTGCTTGAAACCGTCTACCATACAGATATGGTCAAAATTATCATAAGCTCCATATTACCACTAGATATTCTTTTGCCGTCGCCCCTTTTGTCAGACCACGTTCGTCTTTTTTTTTTCAAACGGTGACCACGTATCGCGACTCTTTGCAAGCATACTTGACACCCGACGCAAGGCCTTCGACTCTTTCTTGGTGCCTGACTCAGGCTAACATCAGGCTATCAATACCCGGCATCCAGAAAAAGCAGATATGTCGCCACCTGCTCTTAAGCAGCTTGTTATACGAGACGAATACCAAGGCTGTATATAAGTATACACGGACGGCTCCGTTTAACCGACCAGTTCAGTGGCATCTGTTATGATACCAGTAAAAGCCACAAGGGAACTTAAGACCCCCCCCCCCCCCCCCTTAGTACAATGACGGGAGCGAAGCTCCCAGCTCTTCGAACCGCTCTGCAATTTGTTAGCGATCAACGGCCATAACATGAACTATTTTCAGTGGTTCAAAGGCGGCATTGCAATCCCTTTTATCACCTTACAACCTGGCTCGCACGAACTGGTGTACGAGATTGCTGAAGATACTCATCATTTAACTGAAAAAAGCACAGGAAATAGCCTTTTGATAGCTTTAAGGTCATTGTGAAATCATTGGCAATGAATGGGCCGATAGAGCTTACTGTTTCGACCATACTGAGAGCAATGAAATTTCTATTCCGCTCTCCAGAACTGACGCTGCACCGAAACTCCGCATGCTTGCTCGCGAGTGCCCCACGCTGCAGTAGAGCAAGCCACATTGCCCACACGCAGGATTACATACCCTATACCCAACTCTCAATCTTAAAATTCCTCCAGAACCCTGCCAAGGAGACGCTACTATGCTGCGCAGGTTACGCTTGGGTGTCGCATATACCAATGCGTCCGCGTTCTGCATCATAGGAGCCCACCCTGCAGAATATGACTATGGCGGCACTGATGAAACAACTTAGCATGTTCTGCGTGAATGCCCACAGTAATGCTTGCAGAGACAGTCACTCTGTGAAGCCCTAAACCAACTGGACAATCAGACTCAGAATTAAAAAGGCTGTGCTACAGACAGAAGTTTATGCCACAGAAGAAAGCTGTGAAGGCGCCTGCGCTTCCTGCTTTTAACCGATCTCTCCAAACGACTGTGTTGAGAACGCCCTGCATGTGCAGGCATGAGTATTTTTTCCTAATTCATTTGATATTTTTTTATCTCTTTTCTCTTTCCGACCCTTACTTCCCAACCCCTGTACAGGGTAGCAAACTAGTTCTACCAGCTGGGTTAACCGCCTTGACTCTTTTATTAACTTCTCTTTTTTGCCTCGCTTTTTTTGCGTCGTATGCAACCTTACGGCACCAAGTCTGCGAGTACGAGACCCTCGTACGAGACTTGGGGCCGTTAGGTTGTATACGACGGGCTATTGGTCAGCTACCAGCTCGTAATAAGTTCGTGGGCTACGTGACGCCACACGGGCTCGTAAAAAAGTGTTCCACACTCGCCGCCACGGCTACAGATGGAGCTGACTGACACTCCCACGTTTAAATCATTATATAAACCTAATAAAGTGGCGGGAGTGATAGCAGTCGTGATAGCTCAGTGGTAGAGCATCGAACGCGTTATTCGAAGGACGTAGGTTCGATTCCTGCGCACTGCAAGTCATTTATTCGCCCACTTTTGTTTCTTTTTATTTACATTACATTGGTTCTAATACCTTCCGCTATACATTCCTTGGCATTATTTTTTGTTAGATCTCATAGTAATAAATGAAGGAACAGACTTACGAAAATTATATACTTTCTTACCCTACGTTCCGGCCTTCCTGGCGAAGGCCGAAACAAGGAATGTTTATACTTTATATATATATATATATATATATATATATATATATATATATATATATATATATATATACTTCTTTTCTTATTCATTAACGAAGGTCTCGTACTGGCAGACTTAATGTCATTAGGTTGTATACGAGGGACTATTGAACAGCTTCCCGCTCATAATAAGTTCACGTGCTACGTGACGCCACACATGCACATAAAAGGGTGTTTCACACTCGCCGCTTCGCTTATAGATGGCGCTGACTGACACTCCTACTTCTAAATTCACATATAAACACAAAAAAGTGGACGGAGGGAAGGCCGCTGAGATATCTCAGTGGTTAGAGCATCGAACGCGTAATTCGAAGGTCGTTGTTTCAATCCCTGCTCACGGCTTGTTAATTTTTCAACCACTTTTCTTTCTTCTTATTTACATTCCATTTGTTCTAATAACTTCCCCTATATATTCCTTGGCATTACTGCCTGTTATTTGTCATTAATATTGTGTCAAAACACGGGAAAATGAGCCCTTAGGTATACACTTTTTTCCTTATATATATATATATATATATATATATATATATATATATATATATATATATATATATATATATATATATATATATATATATATATATATATATAAGTAGATGCCTGAGCATGACGACGACGAAGTGCTGAACGTGACCGTGCTCGGACTGCAGCAGCGTTGTATGCTTTAGCTCGCCAGTACATTCGCCCGTACGCATTTGCTCGCCAGTGTATACTTTATTCCCCGTAACAATATATATATATAATATATATATATATATATATATATATATATATATATATATATTGTAACGGCGTTTATTTGCAGAGCAGAACGCAGAAGGCGAAGCAGTCAGCAGCGTCTGGCCAAGCGCAACAAGCACGAGCTTTTGCTGATGGCGATGCCCCTGAGGCACCGATAAATGCCGCTGAGGCCCCTTCTCTTCGCTAAAATTGCCCTCCGCAGAAAAAGGCGCCATCCTGGCGAATTAGGGAGAAGAAACGACTAATGGGTCATAATATGGCTTGAGGCGAAAGACGTGGACAGTGTCGCGGCCGCGGTAACGTAGGTCTGTGGATGGGATGATGTGCTTTACAATATAGTTGACGAGTGCCTATTGCTCTACAACGCAGTATGGCCCGATGTATTTGGTAAGAAATTTTGCGGAGCGGCCAGGTGTGGTAGCAGGTGCCCGACGCCATACCGATGAACCAGGTGGAAAGTTTGGAGCCGAACGGTCACCAGTCTGGTGGGATCGCTGCTGCCACTGGTCCTCGGTAAAAAAAGAGCGGGTAACCTGGCGGCATTCTTCAGCATGTCGGGCAGCTTCGGACAGAGTTGTACTTTCGGACTCATAAGGTTTATATGGAAGAATAGTGTCTTCTGTATTTGAAGGTTCTCGTCCGTACAGAAGGAAGTGTGGCGAAAACCCAGTAGTAGCTTGTACGGCAGTATTATACGCGTAGGGGACAAACGGGAGAACTTGGTTCTAATTTGAATAATCAGAGGCGACGTACATCGACAGCATATTGCCAAGAGTACGGTTAAAGCACTCCGTCATGCCATTTGTTTGAGGGTGGTACGTTGTACTTGTGCGGTGCACGATTTGACATTCGTTCAGTGATGCCTTCAAGGCGTCAGAAAGGAATTAAGGCACGGCCTCTGTCACTTAAGAGCTCTCGAGGGGCACCATGACGCCAAATGAAAGGTTGCAACAGAAACGTTCCAACGTCATGGGCTGTGCCAGTCGGCAGCGCGGCTGTTTCGGCATAGCGTGTCAGATGGTCTATCACAACACTAGTCCAGCGATTACCAGCTAGAGTTGATGGTAGTGGTCCGTAAATGTCAATGCCGACGCGATCAAAACGTCGACTAGGACAAGGAAGAGGTTGCGACAGGCAGACTTGCCCGGGAGGTAACTTTTGTTGTGGGCGCTGAGCACACGAGCGAATGGATTTCCGCACGTAGTTATACATGCCATGCCAATAAAATCTGAGTCGAAGCCTAGCATATTTCTTGAAGAGGCCTGCGTGGGCGCACTGTGGGTCTGCGTGAAAAGCTACGCAAATAGCAGCTCAAAGATGGCGGGGTATTACAAAGAGACACTTGCGACCGTCAGAAAGGTAGATGCGTCAATAAAGAAGATCATCGCTGAGGCAAAAGTTGCTAGCCTGGCGGCGGGGAGTGCGAGACGGCGAAGGAGTGAGAGGATCAGAAAGAATTCTTATGAGGCCACTGATTCAGGGATCATTTCGTTGTTCCACCGTCATGTTGCGCAAGGCGGATGACGCAAGTGCAGGCTCGAGGGAAGACAGGCAAACACCTTCATCTGATATGGGTGAGCGAGAAAGGGCGTCGGCGTCCGTGTGCTCACGATCGGATGTGTAAATAAGGCGAATGTCGTATTCCTGAAGCTTGAGCGCCCAGCGAGCAAGTCGTCCAGAAGGGTCTTTAAGTGTGGATAGCCAACAAAGGGCGTGGTGGTCAGTGACGACGTCGAATGCGGGACCACACAGGTAGGGGCGAAACTTTCCAAGGGCCCAAATAATAGCTAAACACTCTTCACTGGTCACGGAGTAGTTAGCCTCGGCTTTCGTCAAAATTTGGCTTGCGTAGGCGACGATATATTCATCAAACCCTGTCTTTCATTGCGTGAGCACAGCGCCAAGTTCAACACCACTGGCATCAGTATGAACCTCCGTGGGAGCGGCAGGATCGTAGTGGCGGAGGATGGGTGGTGAAGTTAGCAGGTGGCGTAATTTGGTGAACGCATCGTCGCATACTGGTGACCTGGTGGAAATGTCCTTGTCGCCGCTAAGAAGGTCCGTAATGGGCGCACATACGGAAGCAAAATTTCTAATAAAACGTCGGAAGTATGACGACAAGCCGACAAAACTTCCTTCAAGTTCTTTGGCTTCAAGTTCTTTGGCTTGAAGGAACAAAAAGTTCCTTCAAGTTCTTTGGCTTCAGAAAATCAGCGACTGCTCGAAGCTTGGCGGGGTCGGGAAGTATGCCGTCCCGTGATACGACGTGGTCAAGGCTGGTGAGATTCCGGGCACCAAAACGACACTTCTTGAGCTTGAATTGAAGGCCGGCGTCGGTGAGGTGTGTGAGGACGTGCTCGAGACGATTTGAGTGGGTGTCGAAATCGGTGGAAAAGACAACTACGTAATTGAGGTAGCATAAACATGTGTTCCACTTAAGGCCTCGTAAAATAGTGACCATCATTCTTTCAAAAGTGGCTGGAGCATTACAAAGGCCGAAAGGCATAACGGTAAATTCGTGTAATCCATCGGGTGTGACAAATTCTGTTTTCGGTCAGTCAGATGCTTCCATAAGAACTTGCCAGTATCCATACCGTAAATCCAGCGAAGAAAAGTATTCTACTCCCTGCAAACAGTCAAGGACGTCGTCTATTCGCGATAACGGGTAAACGTGTTTACGGGTGATCTTGTTTAAGCGTCGGCAGTCGTCACAGAACCGAATGGAGCCGTCCTTCTTCTTAACAAGAACGACCAGTGACGCCCAGGAACTGCTAGAAGGCTGCACAATACCTCGCTGAAGCATGTCAGCAACCTGGTCGTCAATAACATGGTGCTCTCACGCTGAGACTCGGTAAGGGCGCTGCCGTAGATGTGTATGGCTTCCTGTGTCAACCTTGTGAGATATGTTCGATGTGCGACTGAGGCCAGAGGCGTGGCTGTCAAAATAAGTAAGAAATTTCGCAGCAGGTTCACCAGCTGGCGTTGTTCGGAAGAAGACGTTGCGATATTGATGGAGCGGTGGAAAGCGTCAAGGAGTGACTGATCAACATCAGAGTCAGAAATGAGTGCGCTGAGGTCCGTAGAAAGTAAACTAGATGGAGCGTCAAAAATGTGACGGGCGTCGATCGGATGCACGTGACCGAGACTTTCACCATAGAATAAAGGTAAAGGCTCTTCTAGCGTATTGTACACGAGCGTCTTCGTGACGCCATGGTGGAGAGCAAGGAGAGCGACGGGCAGTGGAGAACATTTGCGTTGAATGAACAGGGCAGAGGGCGTAAATAGAACATCACCGTCGGAAATAGCGTGACACGACACAGTCATTAGCATAGAAGAGTGCGGTGGTACGGCGGTGTCGTCGGAAACAGACAGTTTAAAATATGGCAGGGAGGCTTCGACAGCGTCAACATCAGGAAGTGCAGATAGCTCAAGTTCAGCACGACAGCAGTCAATTATGGCATTATTATTCGCAAGGAAGTCCCAGCCGAGTATCATGTCATGAGAACACGAGGGCAGCACTACGAATTCGACAATATACACAATCCCTTCGATGATGACTCGTGTGGTACATGCTGCGAGAGGTGTTACACTTTGTGCGTTAGCCATTCTAAGACAGAGGCCGGATAATGACGTCATGACTTTGCGGAGTTTGCGGCACAGGTTGATGGAAAGGACGGATAGAGCAGCTCCGGTGTCGACAAGCACCATGACGACGATACCATCGACTCACACTTCAATGACGTTAGCTGGACAAGGGCGAGGACTTGTGCATGACGGCGGGTACGCAGTTCGTGCCTCGGGAACTGCAGCCATTAGTTTTCCTGGTTGGTGGGTCCGGAACGGCGACACATAGGGGAAAGCGAACGTCGACGTGGAGATGGGGAGCGGTGGGGGGGGGGGGGGCCGTGTGGACGATCAGAAGGAAAGGAAGAGGAAGGAGCACTTAAAGGCGTGGAAGAAAACTGAGGGTCGAATGTTCTGAGCAGCCTGGCGACGTTGACAATAACGTGCCACTTGGCCAATAACGCACAAGCAAAACCTATTGAACGGTTGTCGTAGGTCTGCCATTGGTCGAAGTAGACTCCGTCTTGCGGCTGGGGGGATGAAAACTGCGGCCGAGGTGGTATCGGCATAGGCGGCGGTGAATAGGTCGCCGGCGAAAAGGGCGGCGGCGAATACATAGACGCTGGTTGGAACGCAGGCTGTCGAGGTCGAGCAACGGCCTCGACGTACGTGAGAGGTGCGGCGGCTTGGGGCGGTTCTCGGGCGGGAGGAAGAACTTGTGCGACCTGGTCTTGAATGAAGTCGCGGATTGTAGACGTCAATCTACGTAGTTTATCGGGTACACAGGACATCAAAGAGAACTGACGAGCGACCTCAGTGCGGATGAACTCTTGGATCTTGGAGAGAAGAGGAGCATGGTCTTCTCCTATGACAAGGGTGGACAGGCTGGACAAAGAGTCGTCGAGCACCGAGCGACGTCGGGTGGAAAGACGTTGCCTGCACAACTCGTCAAAACTCTGGCATAACTCGGTCAGTTCTAGGACAGTGCGAGGACTCTTAGAAAGCAACATTTGGAAAGCGTCGTCCTCAATGCCCTTCATAATATGCTTGATCTTAAGCTCGTCGGACATCGACTCGTTGACTCGCTTGCAAAGGTCCAGAACGTCCTCAATATAGCTTGTGAAAGTCTCACCAAGCTGCTGGGATCGAGTAGGCAAGCACTGTTTGGCACGGCGTTTGCGTACCTCAGGCCGTCCGAAAACTTGTATGAGGCTCGTTTTGAAGACAGACCATGTAGGGAGTTCCGCTTCGTGGTTTAAAAACCACAGCTTGGCCACGTTTGACAGGTAGAAGGAGACGTAGGCCAACTTGGCGGCGTTATCCCATTTGTTGTGAGTACTCACTCACTCGTACATTGAAATCCAGTTGTCAACGTGCTTGTCTTCTGTGCCTGAGAAAACAGGGGATCTCGCAGACGCAGAGAACCGGCACAGAGAACAGTAGGCGGAGCCGGTGGAGGAGTTGGAGCGGCGCTTGCCTCGGTAGGCATAATGGATGGTAAAATGCGATTTCGAAGCTCCAGGGTGATCGAAACCCAGCAGACTGCACCACTTGTAACGGGGTTTATTTGCAAAGCTGAACGCATAACGTGAAGCAGTCAGCAGCGTCTGGCCAAGCGCAGCAAGCACGAACTTATGCTGATGGCGATGCCCCTGAGGCACCGAGAAATGGCGCTGACGCCCCTCTCCTTCACTACAATATGTGTATATATATATATATATATATATATATATATATATATATATATATATATATATATATATATATAGGCGTGTGTGTGTGTGTCTGCGTAAAGAAAAATGTGTACGCTTGTCAAAAACTACTGATTTGTCAATGTGTCAGTCGGAGTCAGATCTTCATGAAGAGGTCTTGATGAACACTGGTCCCCAATTGAAACTTCGGCCAGCGTACACGTTTCCGCTATTTGTATACGGCAACAGAAGACAGCCCTTTCGTAATCTACGTTATGTGTGCGTGTGTACTTGTGTGTGTGTGTGTGTGTGTGTGTGTGTGTGTGTGTGTGTGTTTGTGTGTGTGTGTGTGTGTGTGTGCGCGCATCTGTGTGGGACACAGAGCAAACAGTGGCTCTCGAATGATATGTTAATAATTGTACCACAACTGCTTTATTTAACACCAGCGTTGCACGAACCGTCCTCAAAAACTCATATACAGCAATACCAGCATTGAGTGTTCTTCATTATATTTTTCTTTCACAGGGAAACCACACTGCATGATATGGGGAATACGATCCGGTGAAAAAATTGAAGAGAATGATTGCTACAACAGCTCCTACTCAACCTGCGGTGAGCTCTCTATAGCAATAGAAAACCCAACGACTGATCCTTGCTATTCATACGATGTAAGCGAGGAAATTGCTACAAAACTTGCTTACGAGAAAGAAGGAATTGTAATATAGCCATTATGTGTGGCAACCAGTCCATAAAAGTAACTAAACTACCGTGCCTTGGAGTAATAAACTAGTATTTATAAACAATTGTTGAATACTATCGTTCTTACTCCTTCACTAAAGGGTTAAGCACAAAAAACACTCCATATAAATTTAAATAGCGCTGGGCGCGCAGCCTTTTTGCTGAATAATTCATCTGATTTTCATGTTGTTCTGGGGCTGTGAATTTTAGAAGCAAATGTTTGAAATGAAACTTGAACCTATCACTTTGTAAAATTGCGTCCATTCAAATAAATGTCACCGCAACGGTTTACCGAAGGCCTGACTCGAACGAACAATGCGTTAGGACCATAGAGAGTTGAGAGTTTCAGCAGAAGCACACCCTCAGCCTATGAATTATCACTATAGCGGGCTTTAACTTACCAGACAATAATTGAGACACAAAGCAATATACAACATACGCTTCCGAAGCGTTGATTGCTACAATGGTAAATGTTATTCTAGAGAAAGTAGTCAGCCAAACGAAGCGATCGCAAGGTACTGCAAACAACAAACACATCAAAAACTGGCATTATTGAAAGACTATCCGACCACGGTATCCCAATATTTCAGCTCAATTGTCATGTTGTATTTCGTAAAAGTTTTTTAAAAGCAAAATTATTGACTTTGAGAAACGAAAAGACGCTGGCGTTCTTACTTACCTGGTACACGAGTTCACAACATTTTCTGAATTGGCTTCTGATCTGTCGGCAGACATGAATGCCGTCTGTATGAATTGTAAGGGAATGAAACATGACTGCGTTACGAAATTGACACCGTTAAAAACTAGGAAACCAAGAAAGTACAACCTATGGGTAACTGGTGAGGTTACGCGTGCGAAAAAAAATGTAAAAGTTACGCCGCTCACTGAAGTACACAGAAATCAAATCTGTATAAGAATCTATGGTTTTAAAGGCCAAGCAGGAGCTGAAACACAAGCTGAAACAGTCACGGAAACCATACTTCAACACTATCCTACCGAATTTCCGAAAACTAATCTACTCATATTTCAGAATCAATTTCGTGTACGCAGTAAATCAATCCCAAAACGCACTCACAATGAAAACGTTGTTTAGGCTGATGCATTAAAAAAGTACTCTGAATCTGTATTTATTACGGAAAACGAATTTGCTCTATCAGCTGGTTCTACGGCTCCAGCATTGAGCCAATTACCATATCCAACTCGGGATTATAAAGCCTTTTACTTGGATTAGACGCGAAAAAATCAATCAGCTATGACAACGTTACAACGAGTTCCTGAAACAATACGCAAAATGGTGCAGCCGATACCTTGCTATTATCTTTCGCATTTCACTTTCAACTACACGTATGCCAAATCACTTTATTGAAGCAAAGTTGATACATATTCATTAATCAGGTGATACATACTCGCCTTCTAACTATCGGCCCATACCTCTTACCAGTACATAATGTAAGATTTTATCAGTACAAATGCAACCTTGTGTAATGGGTCTGGTATCTTTGGCCTCTCCCCCGTAGACTCTGAGCAATCATGTGATGGCGGCGCGGAACGAGGTCCTGCAGGTGCGAGAAGATTCAACCCGTTGTATCCTAGTGAGAACACGCTGGTAAACACTAGGGCATTCCGGCCTGCCTAAATTATTGTGTAAGAGGTGGTGGCCTCTCACTTTTACGCTCTCTTTAAAATCAAGTGATGACGTCGGTGAACGATATCTTGCAGACGTGCGATAAAACATTGGACTATCACATGGCGTGGCAATAAACCCACATGTCGTTCTCCAACAAGAGTTTGGGACAAATGACGGCAACAAAAACTAAAGTGAAGTCATGTTGTGCTCCATTTGCAATGACGCAATAACATCGGGCAAGATGCCCGTGATACACACCTGCGCTCTTTTGCATGACACTCATGGTTTTCTTCAGTGGGAAATGGTATAATTTCTATGTATTCATCGAGCCATCCTTGTGCGTGAACACCTGAGCCCACAACGTTATCAAAATTTTGATTAGCTGGCCATCATCTTGAAGTACACAAGAGGTAACGAATTCACTACGGCATAGGCAAAGACCTAAGAATCACAGGGGCGGAGCTCTAGCTATGGGATGATGTAGAAATCAAAAGGGAACGAGAACAGCGTACTTATTATCTTGATCTCATGAAAAACCGGCTAAACAAAATCGCAAGAAATTAGGTGACAAAAAAATGAACGCACAAGGCCAAGATCGAGTTCTTCGAGAAGACTTTTGGTTTTCGAGGCACGTTGTTTTATCCAGATGCGGAACAAGCAGTTACTACGCCGGCTGGTAATGTTTTCAAGCTCTATGAGCTGATTTTGCCATTCAAAAAGTAGGATATACTTTAAACTCGTACTTGCAGCCCTTCGAACGAGTTTCTACCAGTCAAGAATGACCCTGTATAAAATGACCGCAATCCCGCAGGGTAGGTCTGATAGGAGACGTCTTAATGGGGATAATGACACTCGCTTCGACGCAGCCAGAGGGTATGGCAGCTACACTATGACCAACTTCCGCAATTCTGTTACACTGCTGAGGCATACGGGAAATGCTGCGAACTGCGAAACTCGAAGACACCACGACCGCCATACTGCATGCCGGAAGAATATCGGGCAGCTTTAACCACTGGTTGAAGCCGCGCCAAAAAGAGAAAAATCTTGATTCTCTTCGAGACGCCATGATTGGTCAGCAATTCTGTAGTCGGTACTTTGCGCCTGCTAAAGTATTGCCTAAAGAAACAGATTATAAGACCGTAGTCTTTTTGGCGAGTATTGCCAACTGCTTCATATACGCACAGTACATCACTAATGTGAGCAAGTATGAACGCGATAGCGTAAGAGAGCTCGTGTCGCTGAAATCTCGCCGTCGGCCCCGTAGGTTGTGAGTGATAAATCGTCTTTGCGTCTGTGAGTGAAAAAGCAAGTTACAGAGATCACTGTGGGAGACCGCTACTTGTCCACGCGTGCGCACGCGATCACAATGGGAAAGCTGCGCATTCATAGAAAAAAAAACTGCTCAAGGTCACCAGGTGCGGTAGTTTCTTTGCGCCCGCCTCCCCTCCCTACTTAGGTTCCAGTGCTTTCGTCGGTACGATAGAAGAGATAGTGCAATCGGAACATGCGACAAAGTTTTAAAACTCCACTCGCACTGAACAAATTCTTAAAATTTTTGTGATGTTCAATTTGTGAGGCAACAAGCTCTTTAATGAATTAATTCCATGGTGACTTGAAAAAGTGTTTCGGGGCACCTTTAACGCGTTTTCTTCGACAGGTGTCATGACAAAAACAAGCCCATTCGGCGATTTGTAGGCACAATTGGGAAGCCTCAAATTACGTTGAAAAAGGCCAGGATAGTGCAGCCATCACCGCTAAAACACACATTTCAAACAGCTCTAAAAATGAACAACAATGTACATCTAGCGGAAATCATATTATGAGTTTCCAGAGGCGTTCATCAAGCAAACAGGAAACGCCAGATAATGTGCTGCTATCTGTGAGGCATTGTGAGACACTTTATGGCCTCCAAGATGGCGAGCACGCGGCGTGTATCTTGGATGCCATGCGACTCTTGCTTTAGATCAAAAACCTGTATGTACCATTTGCATGCGCGTGTTGGTATGATCTACGGTGTGCTTGTGTTTGTATGTAACAAAAACATATTAATAAGTATGCACTTAGCGGTTGAAGCGCGCACTATGGGCCGGATTTCGCTATCGCATTCAAGTCTTAAAGGCGAAGTTAAGGGTGCCCCAATTTTTTAACTACTAAGGAGGTCATGGTGTAGCTTTACCAGCAGTCATATCTCCCAAACAAGACGCTGACGACAGCTGAGTGGTGTTTTCTCGGTGATAGTACTTGACATTAAGCTGCCGAGTGCTCGTACCACATGATGAGCATCCTGCATGATATGACTGGTTCCGCAAAAGTGGACGGCGCGATAACCCGAGACAATGAGCGGGAGAAGCACACCTACCATTTGTACTGCTGTCATCGCAAGCAGAACAAGCGAACGCAGAACGTTATCGCTCTGTCGAACTAGAAAGCCGGGAGACAGTACGAATAGCACTCTAAAAAAATATCGACTAAAAAGGGTGTCTTTGTCCAACAACAATAATCGTCATCAGGCTTGCGTGCCCGTCTTTTCTTGAAAACTCGGCGCTGGCTACTTTCCTATTGAGAATGCAATGTAACCCTGATAATGGGCATGTCGATCGTGACCGGAATGCACCGGGCGCGGGGCGATAGCGCAAAAATTGAACGCAATATAGATGACGATTATTGTTGTGGGACAAGAAGACACAATTTTTACTCGCTCTTTTTTTAGAGTGAGAAAGCACTACATTATTGAGACCAATGCCCTATGGTGAAAGCAATAATATGCCAGTTGTAAGAGCATTCCTGGAATCACAACGTGTCTTTGTCTCACGAGGCACTTCATGCAACACTATGGTCACGTGACACGTCTTCATCTTTAAGTGAAAATGACTGGGACTGAAATAACGGCACTTATTTTCGATTACCCAGTTCACCATTTGCCGGAACTGACAGTGATTTTAAACATTGCCTTCTTCACAGCATCCCTCGTGCTGAATGTATATGAGGGATTTTTTACTTGACGGCGTGCTCAGAAATAGTGACGATGCCTGTCTACCTAATTAAACACGCGGCTATTTCTGAAGAAGCTAAGGCTACTGAAATGAATTTCTCAACCATGAGGTTGTCACGATTCTAATAAATATGTCTACTAGACAAAAAGCACTGTGATGTATGTGGCTACAAGTTCAACCTCACGCAAAACAAAAGACCAGACGCGTCGTGAGCTGACATCATTGCTGTGATAAGGACCACGTCTGCACAATCGCTTCGAACACTGATGGTACGGCAGCCCATGGTCGTCACATAGGTAAAGTAAAGAAAATGGAACGTCTTGCAAGAGCGAAATTCGTTCGTGACGCATTGCATGAAGAAGATCAACAAAATAGCAATCATGAACGAACACGAAAATAAATATTACTGGTATAGTGACACCCTATACACCAAGTAAAAAATAGCACGTGGTAGACTAGTCGACCAGTTGATCATGAAAAAAAAACTACGAAAGGCCATAATGATATCACCTCATTAAGAAACCACACTGGTAAGCAAGGATGTAACAAGGACGGTCAGTCGAATAGTCACTGAATTATACCGGGCACGACTCGAATAAAAAACCAGATTATTTATTAGTTCATGCGACGTGTGTCGAAAACCAAAGAGTTACATATCACGCGCTCACACGGCCTCGAATCTTTAGATACTCAATATTGAAACAAAAAAAACCTTTGTTATCAGTGAAGACATCATAGAAAATTTCCTTCTAGTACTTCAACCAAAACGAAAAGAACCTGGACTAACGTACTAATCTTCGTCCAATAACTTCTGTTTCATTTGTGCTCCGCGTGACCGACATCGTATTGCCTTTTCGCTCCTCCTCGACTTTATAAAATTCAGGGTAAATGTGAAACTAATTTAGCGTGTTTTAAAGTCCGTTATGTCTGTCGGTTCACATGAAAGTAGAGACGCCGATGAGCAGATCTCGCAATCGATGGTTGGAAATAGCCTCCCCTGATTGCTCTTTTTGCGGAGTGAATGAGTCACCCCAACATTACCTCATTTCCTGTAATAGATACGCGTCCTTACGCAAAAAAACACGTTTGGTGATGTGTGCCGCCTCCTAAGAAAAGACTTAAATGCGCAAATTGTACTTCCTTTCAAGTTTTTGTCTTTTGGCCACAGCGACGAGAAGATTGCTGACGCATCGCAGGAGTTTGTCAGAAGTTCAAAGAGGTTTAAGTGTAGAATTCATTCTTCAGTATATGTTACTACTTTTCCTGATTCATTTTTAGTTCAAATGCGCCACTTGGTTGCATTACACTATAATTTATTTACTATTCCTCATGAAGTTTGTCATGTTTTATCTTTCTTTTTCTTTCTCCTAAATAGACAATCGTAAGGGGTTCATAAAGAAGTCTTTCATCAAAACTATGCGGTTCATGGCCAATCCAGCAGCGTGGGTGTGTGCCTAATCTTGAAGGAACTTGACTTTGCGCTAGCCTGAGCTACCTGGGCGGAACCCACGTTCCAGATAAAGAGAGCGTCGCCATTACCCAAAGCTTGTGGTGCCAGCCGTCTTGGGTATCGCCGTCACCTACGGCTTCTGTGACAGGTATTCACGCGGCGTTGGTGCGTTTTGGAGTGGCCTTGCCTTGAGCGTTGTCTGTCTCGTGCTGCGTGACGACCCATACTGACACTGCTAGGACTATGCCCTGGATGTTATCTGGATCTACCACAACAGTATCATCGTGTAGCCCAATTCATCGCCAGGGTGCCATTTCCAGGAGGATAGGCGCTACCGACAAAACGATTGACTTGAATGTGTTCTTTGTGCCAGTGATTGTTAAACATGCCCGTAATTTTGTCGAGTCTAACCCCACGTCACACACTTGACAGAACGACATAACTGTTCCAGTTAAAAAAGTCATAGCCTTGCCGCAAATGCGAAGAAATGAACGCGATAGCAACAAATTGGAAGGTCACGCACAGTATGGCAAGTATATCGAAACGTGTCTCGCGTTTCTCACGCACTAATGACGCACGAACAAACTCACAGGTGCAGATGAACACGACTAAACCCCCTATTCACAAACGCTCTTTGACTGGACTTTCACCCTTCACTTGACAGGGTTGAGCGTTGCGTCGCCGCTCGGCTGAAAATGACGCTGCGCTACTTAAAAATCACAGCAGATTATCACTTATATGCAGTGACTTGTCGTGACTAGAGATGGCGCTCCCTACGGATTTCTCAAGTGAAGGTGGAGCATTGAGTGAAGGGACGTTCTAGGATATGGGGGCAAGTGTCTCAGTTGTTACTTAGCTGTGTCTGAAAAGTGCGCCATTTTCGCAAGCAGATAGTGTGCAACCATTTCAATTACCTTTGTGTGCCCCATGACTACAACAGAATCGTTCCAGCTCAAGCCCTACGCCAGCGAAGACATATGATCCTCACCCCCGGTAAATATGGGTGCCTGAGAAATTGTCCACTCTTTCTCACTGCAGGCCAAAGTACGCATGAGAGATGAGAGCCACCGTTAGGGTTCCTCGATGCACGCGCGCCCCTTCGCTGCTTTGGAGGGTGGACACAACCGCGTCGTCTGCACCGGAGTCTACCATTACGATGCCCTCTACGCAAGCTGCCTATACACCAGAACACAGCAAGCTCAGTGCTTGCTGCCATATTGAAAAGCGTGTTACGCCATCTGTTGCAAGTTCGGCGAAGCAACATCCTCAACTACCACGCGAGCAGACGCTCTCCAAATTAAACGCGAAACTTCACAATCCGAGTGTTGCTGTAATCATAGTTTTCGCTGTTCCTGCGTTGAAATTTGATGATGATGTCGTGTGAAACGTCGAAGAGACCTTTCTCAACAGTGCGGAGTGTGTGGAACACGTGCATTGCAGACTGCGGAAGCAACTTCATCAGGTATACTTATTATTGGCCTGAAATAAACGCGAACAGCATTAACTGCGGCGTGCCTTTGCTGTGACAAGGCAGAATTTGGGCTGTAAGTCGGCGTCAACGTAGCGCTAGAATCTGGCTACAACTTATGCTTATGCACCGCATGTGTATCAATTGCCTGTCCTTCCAAACACTGGGGGGCGGGCAATTGATTTAAAATGCTACGGTAACACCAGCCGAGACACATGTAGATTCGCCTAGTGACGGTCAAGGCTTGACGCAGTTCGACCGAGTTGAAAGCCATGTTTCCCGCGCCGTTCACATCTCCTTTCATCGCAATAGTAGGCCGTTATGCGCAGCGCGTGCGTCCACGCGTGAGTCTCAATACGCATATCCTATTATTGACATGCAGCCTGCGAAAGAGTACCGCAATAGTTTTATGCCACATACTAAAGTCATACTGCACGCAAATAGCGGCTGTAAGATGAAACACCGTGGAGTCACGTTTGGCCCCGCCGCGGTGGTCTAGTGGCTATGGTACTTGGCTGCTGACCCACAGGTCGTGGCATTGAATAGCGGCTGCGACGGCTGCGTTTCAGATGAAGGCACAAATGTCGTAGGCAGTGTGCTCAGATTTGGGTGCACGTTAAAGAACGCCAGGTGGTCAAAATTTCCGGAGCCCTCCACTACGGCGTCTCTCATAATCATATCGTGGTTTCGGGACGTTAAACCTCACAATTAAATTAATCAGTCACGCTTAAATAAACGCAATAAATATACATACTCGTACACTCTACTGGGAAAGTAGTTTTGCTGCTGATGGCGATTATATCCTATAGGGCAGCCGAGCTCAGCGTTTTTCGTTGTGGACGGAACTCTGTGCAATCGCAAAACACCACACCGGCACGATTCCCGCGATGTGCTGGGAACTTCACTGGTGGTGCTTAGTAGTCTCTCCCTCTTGCGCTGGTTGTTAGCGCATCAGACGACAGCGAAGTGGTAGCCAGATGACATTTTATAAACGGGCGCAGCGTGAACAGGCGCTTTTTCGCATTTTTAACTTCCAGAGCCACTGAATGCCATGCGAGCGAGGCGTGCCTTGGCAGTTGAAAACAAATGATGGCGTCTCTGGGAGCAAGGGTATACCACAGAAGGCGCCGGGGTGCGAGATAGGCGTGCTCTCGTCTATAGCCACGAAGGCCAGCTAGCGAGTGTTGCGCGGCTGCATACAAAGTTTGTTGCATAAAAACGAGTGGTACTCAGACAACGTGAGAGAAATGCAAAGTTTTTTCATCGGGTGTGTGAAGGTCTTAGATATCAACTCCCTAGTCTTCATTTTTAAAGTGACATTAGCAGCTGGAGTTGCTCGCAGCAGAAAAATACCATCGACGCAGGCCGCGTCAACACCTTCGATTAGCGTCTTTTTGGACTAGCCGCTAACTACTTATATGGGTTAAAATGGGAAACACCTGCACCTAAGTCACATGAGCTTTCAATATGTCTGTGTGTTGTGTGAATTCCACAAAAGTGTAATAAAAGTTTGTCATTTGCCAGCTGCCTGAAAAAAATGAATAAAAAATACGTGCTGTCGAGAGAAAAGAGAAAAATCACAGCATATTCACTGAGTGAATGATGATGTGTCGGACGAAGCGTTTATCCGTGTTCTCGTCCGTGTTTCTGTCCGTGCGTCCGTTCATGCGTCCGTCCATCCGTGGTCCCTTCATACGTCCGTCTGTCCAGCAAATCTATGGAGCACAGCATAGCACGGACGGAAGAACCCTCCCTTCTAATCATCATCGTTCAAGATGAGTGTGGCTAAGCGTACGTCCGTCTGTCTGTTCTTGCTTTCGTTCGTCCATGAATGTCTGTCTGTCTGTCCATTTGTCTGTCACTCACAGTAGTACCACATGCTTAGTAAGTCATACAACTAGATGGTTACGATCCAGTCATAAACATGCGTGGACAAACCCACGGCTTTAGAGGACTCGCCTCTAAAACTGTGATTGCGTACCATATTTTTATATATTGTTTTTGAATTATTCATTAGCTACCTCACTTACAGATCACTTCCTGCAATGCACAGTACATGCACATTGTTTTCATCTCTTGTACCTTACTGCAAGAACAGATTGGCAAAAAATTGTTGAAAGCTAATTATAACATTCGGTGATTTACGTGTAATTTTTATGGCATTGAATCACTGCTCGAACGCTGACAATCACTGTCAAACCAGATTTACCGTGTTTTCTATAGGAATATATTGAACATTATTATTGTTAAAGCATTCATTGATATCGTTAAAATGAAGCGACCACACGCTTTACAACAATTAGAGAACAAATTGCATTTATTATGCAGCAGTTTCGGATGCCGCGGCTTTATTTGGCGATAACTTTTTTATATTTCAAAAACAAGCGTTTTAAATCCCTGCAAGTTAACTACAGTGCATGTCTTGCTTCCACTTCCACTGGTTCTCGTTGTTTCGAGCTGGCGCCGGTGAATGCGCAGCTTTACTTGTGCATAACTTGATATCAACATTTTTTCCAGAGAACCCCTCTATTGCTGGCATGTCTGCACGCTGCACTTCGCCCTTTTGATTGAATATTCAGTTACAGCTTTGAGAGGGGACATCAAGGTTAACAGGTTGTCTGCTTAGGGTGTGATTAAGTCCTCTTCCTAATATAGGAGAGAGCTCATAACCTCACCGCTCGGATAACACAAGTTCTTGCCATCCTGAACATACTCCTTCAGTGCAGTTCAATATGCGTGTTCATTACTCGCCGAGCCTTTAATTGCAGCCCTGTACTGACCACAATCTGTTTTTTTTTTCAAGAATCCTTACACAAGAAATCCTCCTATATGGTGCGCAATGCTGCATTTATTGAAGTCAACGCTTCAATCAAAATATTTTCTCTATCATCGTTTTCCTCTTCGTCATCTCCACGACACTCTACTTTCCCTTGGAAAATGTTGTCAACAAGATACTATAAGCCATCATTTTCATAACTAGAGCTCACCGGCATGTGCAAGAACTGGTTGACACACACAAGCTTTAAGACCCATTTCATGTCTGTGATAATATGGGCAGAAGAGTGAATACGACAAGGAAGAGCGCACGGAATCGGGAAGTACGTGACAACGTTCGAGGCAGCGAAGCAGGCAAGGAGAGACGCTTCTTGGCTGGACGCCCGGTCCGGGGCACTAGGAGACGTCCTCTAGGCGCTGTACTGTCCTCGGCTCCGGCTGGGTGACTGGTCCAGGGACAAGGCGTTCTGCTTCTGTTCCGGCTGCCGTTCCTGACAGCTGGAGAACTGGTGAACGAGGCCTGGACTCCAGCTGGCTGACTGGCCCAGAGACCAGGCGAGGTTCCGCTGTTCCGGCTGCCGTCCCGAGTGGTTACGAGTTCCCGTTTGGTGTGGGCCATCGGTCCTGCTGCCGTTACGGGTGGCTGGCACTACCCAGGTGTGCTACTGGGACAAACGCGGCGGCTGAGAGCTGTTGCTCCAGTGCGGAGCTTCCGAGCGACCGCTACCCTACTGCTGCTACTGCGGCAGAAAGCCGTGAGATGGCTTGGGCTAATTCACGTTGAAAACGTCAATGAGACAGATGGCACGTCACCCCGAGTGATCGGCATCCAAGCCAAAGCAAAAAAACGGCGAGAGACTTCTGATTTAGTGAGAGATTTCGTATAGAACTGCATGTGACAGACTATGTTCAGAGATGCCCCATTAGTAGTCGCTTTTCCGTGTAAATATAGCGTGTGTGTGTGTGTGTGTGTGTGTGCGTGTGCGTGTGCGTGTGTGTGTGTGCGTGTGTGTGTGCGCGCGCGTGTGTGTGTGTGTGTGTGTGTGTGTGTGTGTGTGTGTGTGTGTGTGTGTGTGTGTGTGTGTGTGTGTGTGTGTGTGATTGGTTCTTGGCTAGCGGTCCTGGGCCCAAGCCTGACACTACCTCACAATGTCGTAGCGTAAGAAACATGCGCATGGGCGGACGCACAGACGGATGCATGGACGGATAGATGGACGCACGAATGAACTCAGAGATGGACTAACACATGGACGAGCAGAAGAATGGACGCACGTAAGCATGAACGGACTGATGGACCCTTCGCCCCACTCATCATCATTCACTCTGTGGATATGCTGTGGCACCATTTCAATTAACATGCAATGTAATTTTCTACAACGACGACACGCAACATACGACCCTCGGCGTAAAAGGCTTTGCCCCTAAAAAAATAGTTGAAAGCACTGGCAGCAACAAGTGCACAACGTAGGCGAACATCTTCACGCAATTAGAGCTTGTGTACAAGAAGCGATTGAGAACAACACATTTTGTGCGATCCAAAATGAACAAGTTAAATGCGCATCTATACAGCATGCAAATGACGTGTATTGTACCCGATGAACTGGTGATCGCAATTAAGCCCGATCGGAATCGAATTTCACAACAGTGATTGGCGCCGTTCTGAATCCGTTGTAAGAGAGTCAATCACATCGAGCTTTATTGCGGTTGAAAACGCTCGTGTGGCAGCGCTTAAGGTTCAACTCTCCAAATGCTGAAATGCCATAAATTACGCTGCACAAGCATGAACGGTCCGTGGGTTGCCACTTCTCGCACGTGATCTTTACAAGGCACAAGAGCCACCTTTTTGGATATTTCGGGAATCTAAACATCCTGTAGCCATTTCGCGAGCGCTTTGTGCACTGTGTCACGCAACACACAGGCATTTTACCCGAGAAAACGACGTAGACGTGTCTCACTCAACCAGCCGCGTCGAGACATGGGGAGCTGAATGGCGGCCGCCGATCGGAAGACGGCACTCACCCGTTCAAATAGTGGCTCCACCCTCCAAGAGGGCGTGCGCATCGAGGAACCCTATCCGGCATGCGCTCATTGTGCCATCTTGATGATAATGCTGAAAACACAATAGTTTCCCTCGAGGCGTCCGCCAACAGCAGTAAGTGGGAGATATAGATAGCTTGCCGTATAATTTACGAGAGGAGTACCTTTCAGTGGCTCAGTGATTAACGCCTTGCATTCACACCGCGAAGGTCCTACGTTCGATTTCGTGTGCCAGAGTCTTTTTGTGGATTTTTTATTTCTTGCGTTTATATATATATAATTACGTATAAAAATTCGGTGCGTGACAACGGCACCGGCGGTGAAATCCAGCCGAAGGTGTCCAAATAATTGCTATCGCAATAAGAGTGAATTGCTTTGGCTTTCTGAATTTCCGGCCCAAGCCATGTCTTTAGCCACTGTAAGAAGCTTGCAGCTATGGAGAGAGTGACTGCACCAGCATTGAGCAAATTTCGCATTTGCTTGGTTTTTCAGAACTCGCGACAGGTTTATAAAAACACCCGGTATATGATACAGTTGAAGAACCAATATTTCTAAATATTTTCTTGTGACCAGTGAATGGTTTCATATTCATGGTGGGCAATATTTAGAAAAATGTGCAGCATTTTTTCTTAGCCTTAATATGGTGGATGCGGAATAGATGATCATGATCTTGAAACTACCCGTGAGTTCGTGCACACAACAAAAAGAAATGGCCACGTATCTCGGTGCTTAGCGGGAAATGTCATCAAAAGAGGATAGCCTGCCAGCCGGTCATATTTAGCGCTCCACTTAGTCATTCCATGTATTATATAAAATATGCATATTGCTGTTCAAGAACTTGAGGGAAAAAACTATGTTGTTTTTTTAACTTTCCTCGTGGACTAAATTCAGAGCCTTCCGACCTTGAGGCATTGTGTTAATTTTATGAAGGGCGTAAAAAAAGGTTGAATAATTTGTCTTCGTGTTCTATTTCGCATCCTAGCAGCTCAAAACTCCCTTCTTTGCAAATTCGCCTCAATTATCAAACGATCATAGCTATGCTCGTTATTCAGATAAACCAGTTATTCATCACACACGACGTGCATCAGTGCCTCTTTCTTGACAGGATGTGCTTGATATGTTTTGTCCCACTTTAATGGCTCCCTTAGTCAGGGCATATGCGTGTTCGCGTATAGTGTGCAGCGCGGTGAACTATATAGAGGGCAGCTCTCTGAGGGCTTCGAAAGTAATCAATAAGTATAGAATGTGCTTCAGCTAGCCTTCATGAATCAAAGACATATTTAAAGGTTAAAGTAGAATCTTCAAGCTTTAAAAGCTTAAGACCGCGTACGACTGGCGATAAATCACAAAAAATAAGAAAATGAAGAGGAATGAAGAATCGGAAGAGGAAGAGAGAAAGCAGAAAGGGTAACTGGAAAAATTTTCGTTTGGACCCAGTATGATTAAAAAAGGGCAGCACAAACATAACGAGGTGGAATGAGGGAAATATATAGGCTGTAAGTTAACTACAGTGTACCGGTGTGCACGACAACATGGATGCGTTTGCACGAGACCATCGTACCTATATATAATCTCGCCATATCCACGAAGCGAAAGCTCACGAGAAGGCGAAGTAGTTGGATCCTTTTGAGTTACCCTAAATCACCCCTAACATTTAGCACTCACGCATGTAAATGAGTTTAGGGCGGTGTACAGATAGAGACAATCATAATTGGTCCTATTTGGTTTGTTGTGCGGAGTTTGCTCTCAGTAATACTGCTTTGTGGCATCGCATCTAACTTGAAGTTGGCAAATACGAGACCAGGGCTTTTTTTCTGGTGGTCGTTCGTTTTTTCCAGTTACACCAAACGTGTTCCCCAATGACGCTTGCCCCGCATGTGGGAATGTATCTACGCTGGCGCACATGCTCTAGGAGTGCAAGGCAATGTACACTAACCCCAACACTACATCGGTCAGGTGGGAGGCGGCCCTACGCAGCTACCTCCTGGCCGACCAACTTTGGGCCGTCCAGCTGGGCCGCAAAGCGGCCGATAGGCTTCGCCTAACGGTCCCGACGTGGGAGTCTGCCGCTGCGCGCTGACGCGCGCTCTGCAGGAACACAATAAATTTTCGCAACCAACCAAACTCATTGTAGAGCATGTCGAGACGTCATCTATAACACAAGCCAGCCCTTTTTCATGATCATCATGAGCAGCAGCATCATCACAATCATCGTGGCGTATAGTCGGTCCCTTTCTGGGTCTTCTTGCATGTGCTGTGGTAGCAGAAACAGAATTCGTGGTCTGGAACGTGCTTCTTCTAAATCGTCCTCAGCGTCATCGTCATCGTGGTGAGATATAGTGGGTACCTTGCATATCCGGTCCTGTGATGGGGAACAGAATGTGTGGTCTTGAAAGCGCTTGCTATTCATCGTCATCAGTTCCGTGATTATCATCAGCGGCAGCTACAGCGCGACAGGAAAAGGGATTTGTTCATGAGCTGCTTCACATCTGAGAGAAAAAAAAGTGCACGAAAGACTTTTTGGGCCGACGTGAGATGGGGCTGGTGTTCGGTAGCACCAGAATGGGAAGTGTGCAATCAGTTTATCATATAAGTGCCTTAGAAATTACTTTTCTCTCTGAGGCGAATCGGGAACTAGAGCGCAGCAAGCGCTCATGTCTTCCTTGGAGCCGCAAACAATGCAAACCACACCTTTGGTCATTGCGATGGACGTTGTATACACTTTGTGATATAACGGCTGAACAAAAGCAACCAAACACATTGGCCCCGTGTCTGCATGTAATCTGCAAATGTCGTCGAAAGACGATAGTCTTTCGTGTGGAGAGAGAGAACAAAACATTTTTTGATGTTGTGCACAAGAAAATCGGTGAATGGTACTCTGGAGGCGCTCGTTAGAGTGCCCCGAGCATGCAGCGGAGGTGAACGAGCGCATCAAGTCACGTCACACGTGAGACATGAGCGCCATCAGGCAGTTTTATTTGGAAAACAAAGCGCGTGTCCCTGAGTCTCAGAGGCGATAAGGTGTAGAATGTAAGGCGACGGTAGGTGCCACCACCGTGTCATCTGAGCAAAGCGTTGGAAACACTCGCTTCTTCAGTGCGGCGTGATAAGCGCTGGGGTCCTTAGAATACTTATGTATGCCTTTTCTAGTAAAAAACGAACATGTAGAATATATAGGTGTTGTTATGGCACCTCAGATATGCGCAATATCGCTTTTTAATTGACAATCGCGCACGTATAAACGCTGATTCCTGAGCAACATTGGTGGGTGCTGCGGATGGGGTTGGCCATTTGGGGTATCGGCTGGTGCTGTTTAGAGTACCCGGTTAGCGGTAACGGTGGACAAACAGACAAATGTACAGACAGACAGACAGACAGACAGACAGACAGACAGACAGACAGACCAATGTTTTTGCGTCAAAGGTCCCCAACAATGACTATGGTCTTCAAAAAAACCATGGCGTAAAAGAGGATGGAGGCATTAACATGGTAGTCACTCATCTTGGAGCGATGGCGTATCTGTTTATGCAGGAGATATGAAAGGCTACCTGCGAATATGTCAAATTCGCAGAACGTTATTATAAAGCACTAGATACTACTGTTGAAAAAATTACAGCATATCCACGGAGTGAATGATGATGAGTAGGGCGAAGCGTCCGTCAGCTCGTCCGTGCTTCCGTTCGTCCGTTCGTTCGTGCTTCCATCCGTCCGCGCAACCATCCATGCGTCCATCCATACGTCCGCGCTTCTGTTCATGCATCCGTCCATGAGTCCGTTCGTCCGTCTGTCGGTCTGCTCGGGCATCCATCCGTCCAAACGTCCACGCGTCCGTCCATCTATCCGTCCGTATTCTAGTCTGTCTGTCCATCCGTCCGGGCGTCCATCTAGTGAACACTCCAAGAACCGCCATCTCGCATCCTCTGTGACACATACCTGCTCCGCACGTCCATTCATCCCTCTGTCAGTCTGCTAGTCGGTCTGTGCGTCTATTTATGCGTCTGCCCGTGAGTCCGTCAAGTAAACACTCCAAGTACCGCCATCTCCCTTCTCGCATCACCTTTGCACATACCCGCTCTAGAGCGGGTATGTGCCATCGGTGGCTACGTACATCAGAGGATGTACAGACCCACGCCTTAAGGAGCTTCGCCCCTAAAATAAAATCAGGTAATGTATTATCCTATGCACAATATCGTAGTAAACGAAACTTCAAATTCAATCTCTACGCGCTAGATGTCTCAGCTATTTTGACGGTCAGTACATTTGAATTTTAAAGAAAAAAGCAGTGGCTTAAATCGTTTATGCGAGGATACACGTAGTGTGAGTTACAAGCGGATGCATGAATGGTTGGATGGACAGAGAGGCAGGCACATATACACATAGATGGACGAATGGACGCAGGAACGAAGACATGGACGGACGGATGCACACTAGGACAAACAGATAGAAGGACGGACTATTGAGCGAGCTCACGCGAGTCAAGCGCCAGCCCAATAATCACACGTCACTCCAGAAGCTTCCTAGTTTTCTCCGGCGCTCCAGCTGTGCGCCATGTGAGGTTACTGCTTCTCGGGCATGCGCTGCACGGGTTTCGATAAGCCAAGCAAAACTGCTAAACCACGGCCAATGTATTTTTGGCTAGAAGACATCGCCCAATCACTTCATCCAGATGGTAAACCAGCGAAGCTGGAACGTGTGGCTACAGGCGGTTGCAGACGTCGCAGTCGAAGGCAAAGTGTCGCTCTAGAAACTCCTGCTGAAAGCGGGCGTCGGCCTCAGTGGACGTGGTCCTGCTATTTCCTCGTTGAGGTTGCTGTGCCTGCAATGCTGTTTCCACCCCTTGCCATTTGATTCGGCCCGCAATGCTACCGGATACTGGGTGAGTAGTAGCTGCTAGCGCTTCGCCACCCAGTCTTGTCTTTACGTCTACAATGTTTCAGTGGCCATTCGAACATGAATTCTCTCAAATATCAGTTGTCTGCGCTATTCCTAGAAAGTTGTCGGCTGTTCGGGTGTTCCAACGAGCCCATGCCTTCCCCATGTTGAAGCTCCAAGATAAAAGCGTTGCGCCGCTACTGCGCATGGACCGCACGGCACTGCTGTGAAGGGGTGACTGACAGCCTTTCCAATTACGCAGGCTCATGATTGTGACGTATAGAACAACATTGCTGTCGAAGCAGCCAATAGAGACCGTTATTGGTACTCGTGGCGTACAAATTTTTGTTTATCCTAGCCTTATGCAGCTTTCGCTGTAAAGGATTAGCTCATTTGTTGGCTCGAAAACCTAAAGTTGTTCTCATATTTTCAAGATATAAGTTTTTCGCTCCCATGGGAGCTCATAGACTGTCACAGATGTTTATACAGGGTTTACTTTTTGAAACTTTGTTTTGAGAGAACCGTTCTTGTTTCAATGCCAAATGTGGTTCACACATACTGCTAAGTCCCTTCTGGAAGATGTTTGTGGCTAAATGATTTTTCGGCACTTTCTTGCATCTTCATATTGATAAATAGAGCTGCTATCTAGCGAAATATTTGAAGTGATAGAATACAAAAATACACTATTCTTGCAAACTGCGTCTTCCCTTTTTTTCTATGGAAAGACATTGAAATACACGTCAGATGTCATGGCCCAAGCAAACTTTGCTGTTTTTAAGCTGCCCGTAAAAATGACTCTTTCACCAGGATATGAAAAAACTCCAATAAACAAAAGCAAACTTTATCGTTCTGAAGATACTATACTAATCCTTCATTTGTTAGAACAAAGCTTCGATAAATAAAGTGAGTGGGTTTAGGACGACCTGATCAACCAAATGTTTCTTCATTGCAATAAATTAAAAGAACCTAATGAATGAGACTTTAAGGGTCCAAATTAAACGAGATATGTTGATAAAATTGACAGATAAAAAAGAAAAAAGTGTGATGACACTGACAACGGGTAATGACTGCAGGCAGCCAGAAACTTCTGTACTGGAAAAACTGAAAACCGGTCTGTGAGTGTAACGGTCCATTTCATTGCATCACACTGACCGTGACGTTGAAGTATAGCTCTCAGAAGTTCAGATCTGTTGAAGACGGCAAATGGAACAGCCGGGACGAAGTGGGGTTGTTGGTAAAAAAAAAAGACAGGAAAGAAAATTCTGCTTTACAAAGGGACTGCCTGAAAGTAAATGGAAAGAAGCGCGACTTGGAAAAAAAGAAAAAAAAACACCTAAGACGAGAGATGGATGGATTCCCGAATGGAGACCGAAAACCTGAGAATTTTTCCCTGCAACTATACTGTTGAAAAAACTGAGGTGCTTGTCAAGACAGTGGTGAGTATGGCGAAAAACATTGGAAGCAAGGCATGTTATGGGAGGGCACCAGAAGTATAAAACCAAACGAAAGAAAAGATATACGGACCAGTCAGGTGAAGTGGAAATTTAAAGCTGAGAGTGTTGGGATGTTAAATGGGACAAAAATAAGGAGAAATATTTATTACCGCCTCATAGCATGAGGACATGAAACTGAAAGAAACGCCATGTATGATGCGGCATAGCAACAGCGTAAATATCCCTACCTGTTCGAAGAGCATGCAGTTTTGTGCTTAATCAGGAAGATTCAAGTTCGGTGTCTTTTAGTGGCTGTTTTCACCTTGATTTGTATGCTGGATGGCCCCAATTATGCATTCCGGTTAGAGCTGGGTAATGTGGTTTTCCAGCGTCAGTAGTTGCTGGCGTTGGAAGAGGCAATGAAGTTTCCATTGTCGGAATTGTCTTATAGGTGCTCATATTCTCACAACATGTGACTAAGAGTGGCAACCTCGACCATTGACATCAATCTGTTGCTAGGGTACATGTCTGGATATGTGGTGTGCATGAGCCTGGAGATTCCGTATAGATCTCTTTGCAATTATCTGTATTGTACCACTTGCGTCCTGGTTAGCCTAGCTTGAGGATATGGGTATATTCGTCTCTTTAACGGGTGGCCCCGCCGTGGTGGTCTTGTGGTCAAGGTACTCGGCTGTTGACTCGCAGGTCGGGGGATCAAATCCTGGCTGCGGCGGCTGCATTTTCGATGGAGGCGAAAATGTTGTAGGTCCGTGTGCTCAGATTTGTGCGCACGGTAAAGAACCCCAGGTGGTCAAAATTTCCGGAGCCCTTTACTGCGGCGTCTCTCATAGACATATGGTGGTTTCGGGACGTTAGATCTTACACTTCAGTCAATCTTTTTAACGAGTGGTCTTTCGTGATATCGTGAAACCTGGTCATACAATCTTCCCACCGCTAGACGTTTGCAGTAGCAATAGAGTCTCTGCTTGATCCGACGTTGCTTGGTGGGTGAGGTACGTGATTTTGGAGAAAGGAAGCGAGAAGAAGTCTATTCACAAGTACTGTTTCCGCTCAAAAATATTCCCCAATCAGTACTACTCTTTAGAGTGTGTGGTTACCTAAAACAAAAATAAAATAAAGGGGAAGTTGAGGACACCATGGTTATGACGATTGAATTCGTTGCAGAAAACTGTTGGATAAATTGTCGACGCGGAGTGCGCTATGGACACTTTTCGCCTTATGCTTTCTGGTGGCCACTAAGGAGGTCCTACTGTAGCTCCTCGCTGACGTCACAAGAGTGATTACATTGGTAGGATCTCCCAGAATCTGGGTCAAACAGAGCCAGTGTAGGGCGACACCCACCGAGTGCACGCAATCTGCCGTCTCCACTATCAATAAAGACAGCGGGTACGACAAGCGTCCGACAATGACGAGCTCTACTCGGCTCTTGCGCTTGGCATTGCTTTGCGCGGAACTACGAGCCTAACAGAAACAATGTGACCTGCTGTAATTGCACATACAAATATAAGAGGCTTAGAACTTATCTAGTGGCCAGAAAACTCTTTTCTTATGTTTTCCTTTTTTTCAAATAGCTGCGATAGAAAACAGGACCTATAGGTTTTCGTGCCACGCTGGCCGTCGTTATTTTACAGCGAAAGCTGTTATTGTTGTTGTTGTTCACCTAACAATAGAGGCGCATACCCACTACGGGGGATTGGCCAAGAATCGAGTGGTTTCAAAAATTACTGTTCAGGTTTAAAAAAACGGAGGTATAACAGAAACATTATCGATAGCCTAGGAAAATATCGTGCCTAGTGTAATGTATACAAATATTTACATAAACGAATTTATTCTTAGAATAAAGCAATAATCTGATTTTTATACGTATATAATTTTGTAGAGATGTTAGGATAATGAAACAGGTTAATTAGTCAACCTATTAGTTTCATCAATATAGTCCAGGACGGCCGCGCATACTGTCGCATTAGAGAAACCTGAAACGGAAGCTCCAAAATACAAAATGAAAGGCACAGATAAGTCCACATCAATACCACGTAAAGCTATTTCTAAAAGAGCTTTTTGTAATGTGTTAAAGCACCTGCAGGACAAAAAAACTGATTTATTGTTTCCAGTTCATCACAAAACGCACACAATGGCGAAGGTGCCTGAGCAGACATGTGTTTATAGAACTTTGGTACCCGGCAACGCAGCCTTGTGGTAGCTACTTCTTGTTTACGAGTGCGGCAAAAGTCTTTTCGCCAGATATATAATAAATGGCGATATTTTGTAAAGTTTGTTAGTGCTGTACCTCTATAGACTACCATAAGCGTACGTCTGCGGAATCGAGCAGCAGTCACATAAACGGATGATGATGGACAGTGCGGTAGAATCGGTTCGCTGATTGACGACTTAGCTAAGAAACCGGCTATTTCATTTAGAAACAAACCATTATGTCCAGGCACTTGAACTAATCGTACTTTTCTCAAATGCGCAGGTAATAGTGCAAGGAACGCCTTTGTTACTTGATTATGAGCGCGAACAGAAAGTGCCGCACAGAGAGATAAGGAATCTGTTAATATGACAGCTGATGTAATTGCAGTATCTAACTTGCGTAAGGCGAGCACTACTGCTAGAAATTCAGCCACAAAAACGGGTATGAAATTGGGTAGTCGACAGGAATGATTCCAATCTAAAATCGGGCTCAAAATACCAACCCCTGACTTTTCATCATATTGCGATGCGTCTGCAGCAATAATAACGTTCATTGTAATACTGCGCAGGTTATCTTATAGTAAACCATCCAAAATATTATGGGTAAGTAATTTGGCATTATTTGGAAAAATCTCATCAAAGTGAATTTCCACAGGGTATGAATTATCATGTCTCGGCATGATGTCGCATATACGTACGTTTAGAGGCTCCAGTAAATTTTGCACAAATATAATTTGTGGGGTGTGCGATCGCAGCCATCTAGCAACAAAAATGATTCCGGGTTGTAAATAAAGGCTGTTTCTGAATGTCGTAATGGTGATTCATAAGTTCTTAAGGATGTCTGAACAGTCAGAAGGCGAATTCTTCAAGAACGTGGAGGGACCCTCAATTCAAGATACAACACATTGTTAGAACTGTTTTGGGAAGGCCAAGGCAAAGCTTCTTTTTCCAGAAGAATTAGAGGCCGCAGCGTGTAAGCTGGAACTCCAGAGAAAAGAGAAAAGCTGTTATTATATCACAAGTCCAGTCACGCACAGTTGCGAGTTGGCCGCCTCGACCGCTGCTGCCACCACCGGTGTCCGTAACCACATCACGAGAAAAAAAAAACCTTGCGTCAATGACAAGTAGGACTTTAACGCGGGTCCGCTGGGCGCCAGCCCAATATTCTACTACTGAGTTACGCCGGCGCTAGTAATTTGTCACACTTGCCTTAGGTAGGCATGGCCTAGCACCAATGGCACAGTGGGGCTCGAACCCAGCACCGCTAAGTGCCAGCCTAGTATTCTACCACTAAGCTACCACTACCCGGTGCTTGTGACATGTTGTCAAAATTGCCTTAGGCAGGCTTGATGTCGGGAAATCAATGGCGGTAGTACGACTTATAAAGCGTTTTACATCACCGAAAGAACAACCAGTTGTCGCACAATGCGAATAGCGTTACGAGTGGGCCGTCCAATGCTCCAACCCATTACAAATGCTAGTTCTTGTTTCCCTAATAACTCTGGTGCATACCCACTTCAGTCATAATTTCTCATCATCGTCAGCTTCTGCATACACAATTGGCACCAAATTCCTAGCAAGTGTTTAGGGGATACCACGTTTTTCTGAAGAATGACGAAAAATAGCATAGCGAATGCCGGCCTAATACCCAAATGTTTATTAATAATGCCCTTGTGGGTGCCAAGCAAGCGTGCTTGCAATAGTTACCAAATGAGTGTTTTGAAAACGCTCTGAAAGGCCGCTAGTCTAGCTTTTGTTGTGACTCTGCTGCGCCTACCACGCAGGCCTGGCGTTTTTTAGAACAAATGCTCAACTAAAAAGACGCAGACAAGAAATAAGAAAACACAACCCAAAATACACGCTCGGGGTGTTTTCTATGTCGTGCGTGTCTTTTTTGTTGTTACCGGAAATGGTCTGATGTTTAAAAGCCTTAATCAGTGTCGAAGACACACCCAAAAAGCCAAAGCAGGAAAACAATTTGTCCCGCCAGAGTCTGTGACTGATCGTTAATGGACTACACGGAAGAAGCATCATGGAACACAGTTAATTACGTGCGAATGAATTCCCAAACTTTTCCACGTCTCGCACTGTACGCAGCACCACATAGGGGTTTCCTTTGAAAAGAGATCCCATTCAAGAAACATTCTTTTCTTTGAACTTCGTGTTGTCATGCTACATTTTTTTAGAAGATACGTGCATGTTGTTATCCAAGCTTTCATAAGCGAAAAATTAATATTTTTACTTTTGTTTTCTAGACATTTATCAATAGCTCATTGGTGTAGAGGCAGTCGCTACTTGGCAATTCACATAAGTTACTTTAAAGATTTCACGCACGCATACTTTCTATCCAAATAAGCCACTTGAGAAGCGCACTCGACGTTAGCGCTGCCTCCTCCTTGCTGGGATGTGCTCGATTTGTATTGGCCTGTTTTATTGTCTCACTATTCAGACCACGCGCATTTTCACCGTCGTTCACCAAGCCACTAAGCCATATGAGAAAATATAAAAGGAAACTATCCGTAGGCTAAAAAACAAACACCAGAAAAAGTACCGCGATAACCATATTTACAACACAGCGACAAAAAATACGTGAAAAGCTGTACGATGTTTTGGCTATTGCTATGAATGTGCTTAAATCATTTTTTTGTGAACCAAAGGCGTATTTGTACGTTAAAAAAGAATCTTCAAACACGAAAAACCTATTATTCAGCACAGCTGGAGCTAGTGCGTTCGATCATGCAAAAGAGAGGATGAGAAGCGATAGAAGAAGTGAAGTGGAAAGGGAGAAGGCACGGAGCACAATAAGGAACATTTCCTGTTATGCACTGAATGATTAGAAAAGGGGAGGAGAGATATGAAAAAGAAATATAAAAAAATGTTATTTGGGCAGTAAATCGACCACAGATAGCGCGCGGGCGTTAAAGAGACAGGAGCATTCGCTCATGCCCGACGTTCGTAAAAGGCGCAAGAGTGCATTTACTGTCTGATGGGCCTACGAAAGATGGACACCGTTTTCTAGAAGCAGCTCAACGAAAAATGATTGATGGCCTGTCGTCACAGCGCGTTGAAAAGTACTTGCCTCTCCGAGGCAGATTGTGGCCAATGGTACGGCAATTGGTCTATGTCTTCTTTGGTGTCGCCAACGTCACGAACAGCAGTACCAACCTTGCCGGTTGATGTTCCATATGAAACCACTTGCAGTGATGTAAAGTGACAAACTTTTATGAACTTGTATCTACTACACTTAGTGGAGTGGAAGAACCGTGTAATCGGGGCTTTTTTGTATGCTATCTAAGCTTACGTCTTTATTATTTTATGACGAAAATTTCCAACCAAATGAGATAGAGAGGAAAATCCCTCCGTAAAATTGATACATAATGTAACTTACGGCCTTGGCTCATCTTGGAATTACGACGTATCTCTTCGAATGAGATACACAATGGACTGCCTCTAAGTAGGTCATATTCACTGAACACAAATATAAAATACTATATAATACAATACAAAGAAAAATTAGGCAATATTCCTTTTTGTTCGGGGCGCAGTAATGAACCACCTTTAGCATGAAAATCCCACCCTGTAAAACGTTTCACTCATTTTGAAGACAATCCCAAATGCATTTGAAAAAAATGATGCACAGTTATTGATTTGAAACTGTGAATCGTGAGCATAATTTTAGACATAAGTTTTCGCCTAGGCCAAGACGGCAGCCGAAGCTGAGGGTTCCTGGACCAGGGAACCTTTCGCCTTACATTGCCCGAAACGCTGTTTTGAAATAAACGTTTATTTCTCACTGTCTCGTGAGAGCTTTTTGGCTTTACAAGATTTTCCTCTCTTTGGTCGTCGTTGAAAAAAAAATTAGGTGAGTGCTATTTCTCATTTCACTACGACACTTTTCTTTACATAAAGGCCTTCATGTGAGGTTCTCGAAGCTATTCAAGCTAAATATAATTTTTGAAAGATTTTTGCGTATGTATCTCGAGAAATTTTATAGCTACTTGTTGCAACACACTCGCAGAAATTGAGAATATAGAGCATTCTGGCGATATTCAAACATCCAAACGTGCATCCTTTTACACGTTTCTTTACGGCGAAAGATTGTAGCAGTAGTCGGTTGCAGCACAAATTGCGCATGTTCATGCAGCCAGGCTAAGTGACCCAGCCACCTAGAAGAAGGTATACTGAATTGCAGGAAAGTTTATGATTACGTAGACGGTCTCATAGTTATCTATTTGTTAGACGAAAGCTGAAATAAATATGAAGATATGCTTAAAAAAGATATTACAGATCGCATGGCTCTTCGTTGCAATGATACATACATTAAAGAGGTAGAAGTAAATGAGAGATAAAAGGTCTAAATACTCTTTGCATTAAAGAAAAAAACAGCAGAATAAAAAAGAATGAACTTGTGGTGCCACCGAAAATACGTTATGATTACAGCAATCTCGGGCCTTCTGAAAAATAAAAACCCGGCCTACGAAATAAACGATCCATTTCACTGCATCAAACCCAGAGTGGCATTGAAAATTATGGGCTGCCCACAGTGCAAATTTTCTTTCAGTTGGCAAGTGTAAGAGCAAAATTGAAGCGCAGCTGCCTTACAAGTGATTAGGAAAAACAGAAAAGTTTAGAAAAGATGTGGTACAATTGCGAAATAAATGGGAAGAGAAAGTTTGACTCTAAAGGAGCAAGAAAAAAAAGTTCCAGAAAAAAAGATGGATGGGGTACCGAGAGTAGACCGTCGACTTGAAAATCGTTTTACGGAACCTGGCCACTGTACTCTAAAAAAAAAAAAACGCGGAAGTGAAGTGAAGACGTGGTCAGGGAAAGTATGAAGAAAGAATGTTCGATGAAAAGCATGTTACGTTAGGGTGCCAAGAATAGGGAGATAAAATGAAACAAAATGATATCAGGACACGTCACGTGAAATGACAATATGAAGTAGTGATGAATGGAGGCAGGTGGTTATATAAAACACAAAAGAGAACAATTATATATAACCATTTGATTAGATACAAATAGCAATTCAAAAAAAACTATTTACGCAATTAAAATGGCGGAATTGTTGGTACCCGTCAAAGACAACGTTTATAATTCATATAAAATATTTTGCAAATATTAGGTACGCGATGCACTCCTAAAAAGATGTGATACCACTGGTTGTAGTCTACCTCAACCTCATCCTTCTAGTTATTTTACTCTCATGGTCTGGCTTCGCGGTTACTACATGCTAGGACATATTTTTTTTTCAACTTCCAGTGTGTCTCCACCTATCGCAAAGCGCTGTTTTTTGCCGAGACTGCGGCACACTACTTTAGTTTTTATGCACATTAATTTTCAGGTCTAATCTTCAGCTTTCCGTGCGCAGTATAGTTCATGAGTTGTTTTTGTACTTTGAGTAACTCATCAAGGTAATATTATCAGTGGATCGCAGGTTAGTAAAAGACTCTTCGTTAAGTGGGTATGGTAGAATAAATAATTTATGTCAGTTCTAGCGTTGAACGTTAGAAACTGCTTCAAGTATTTTCATAAAACTTTGTATGCTCACAGAAAATGCCAGTTGCTATCAAATTACACAGTCTTTTATGCCTAGCTTACCTATCCTTCCTATGGCCTACTACCAAGTTTAAAGCGGCGTTTACGTATTCAAAGTACTGTTTCTCTGCAACTTTCAAAAGGTATATAATATATTCAGCCATGTTATTGTAGAGGCTCATAGGTTAATTCATGACTAATAAATAAAATATTATCTATGATTTTTTGTTTAAAATAAAAGTACTGCATGTGCAAGGTCAGGAGAGTGTGCTCTCTTGTGTAACTTTTTGCAGCTCCACTATTTAGGAAACCTGGAATATTTATAGCTCTAATTGTGTCTATTTTTTGTATCTTACACATACAAAGTTTCATAAAAATCTATTCATCTGTTTTTGAGAAAATGTACGTTGAGAGAAAAAGAGAGAGAAAGGTGTAGACTTTATTATTTCCGGCATATTGCTGGAATAGACTTCCACCTAGGGACCAACAGAGAGACCGTAGTTGAAAATTTTATTTCAAAATGCAACTTTAGGAAAACGAAGTTTTACGTGCGAATTCCGCTTGCGCCAGAGTGTGTGTGGCTCAACATATACATCGCTTGGAGCAGCCGCTTGACGTCGGGATTCCATAGGTTTGTTCGGCAGAGTGCAAAGGATTTTGTGGTTTCGAAACTACAAATTCAATTTTTGGGGGGTGTACCTAATTATCCTCAATAATATCCCAAACTATTCCTAATATGGGGCCCTGAAAACCTGCACACACGCGGTGAATAGCAATGAAGAGATAATGTCTCCTTGTCTCCATCACCTTGCACCCTTCTTTATTGTGATTCACTCGCTTCTTTTATCTATGGCAATGTACCCAAAACCATCAAGAGCAAGTATGTAAAAACTCTATAGTAGTGGAACTTAGCTTTGGAGAAGAAGTCTGCAGGCTCACAAAGAGGGTTTAGCTTTATTTCAGAAAACGCATTGAGCGATGAAAAGGAAAATAGTAGGAGTAACCTTAAGAGCCAAGAAGAGAGCAGAGTGGGTCAGGGAAAAAACCGTGGTTGAGGATGTCATGGTTGAAATTTCAAAGAAAAAATGTACGTGGACCGGGTACGTAGCACATAGGCAGGATAACCGCTGGTCATTAAGGGACACTGAGGGGATTCTCAGAGAAGACAAACGCTTGAAGGGGAGACAGAAAGTTAGGTGGGCCGATGAGAATAAAAAGTTCGCAGGTATAACGTGTCAGCAAAAATCAGAAGAACGGTTTGATTGGCGGATCATGGGAGAGGCTTTTGCCGTGCAGTGGGCGTAATCAGGCTGATGATGATGATGAGAATGATGATGAAGTGCCACATGCACTTCTAAAAGACGTGAAACCGCATGGCAACCTACATCTGTGAATTTGCTTATAACTCATAAAAGGCTGCCAGGATATTTTCGATTCAGCCTTTCTCAATAAATTAGACATCTGCAGGACTGAAATAACATTTTTTCATTCCATTCCGTAATCTTTCATAGCGGCAGTCGTGTTCACAATTTTTCTAAATTTATTCTCATAGAAGCTAATTCCATGACATTATTTCTGGAGCGCAAAATTTGAAGTCTGAAAGTTATCTAAGGGTGTGGTGTTTTCTCACTTTTTTAACTTTATCAGGCAACTATAATCACCATCTCTGATGCTGGCCGTCCCTTAGTTCAGAAACGCACTCCTAGCATACTTCCTTGTTACGAACTGTTGGCACACTATCATTTAGGGATAAAGTTCATGGTCAGAAAGAGGTAATTCTCCAATTGCACAGAAAGCAAGCGCATGTACACCTGATCACGATTAATTTTTTGCTCAAGAACACTCCAAGAACCGTGATAGTCATTTTTAGCGTGTGATTACGTAAAGCAAAAAGAGATAGAGGGAAAGTGGAGCAGATCACAATGATGAAGCTTAAGTGCGTTGGAAATTAGTGCTGGAATAATTGCCCACGCGGAGAGCACTAATGACGCTTCTCGCCTTGTACTAGCCGGCGGTCACTCGAGAGGTGCTGCACTGGGTCAATGCTGACGTCACAAGAGTTGTTGAAGGTACGGCACTCTCTCGGAATCTGGGTCAAATTGAAGAATGTAGGACGACACCCGTCGAGTGCCCGCAGTCTGTCGCCGTCACTACCAATAAGGCTACGACAGGACCCAAACCACAACGCACCCTGCTGGGCTCCCGCTGTTGTGATTACTGTTGCGCGGTACTTCGGTCGTGTTGGCTCGCGATACGTGGCTCGATTAACAATAAACGCAGGCTGCTCCCGGGGGATAAAAGGGTGGCACGTAGAGAGCCGAGAGTGCCTGAAGATGAGCTTGGCATCGCAAAGCTGAAAACATGTGACTCTCCGGCCTCTCTCAGTAGAGGGAACAGGGACAACAGAAGTGTTTATATCGACAATTTCCGCCAGAGTCTAGCCACAGACACATACAACACGCACACACGCACACACACACACACACACACACACACACGCATATATATATACATGTGTGTGTTTTTGTGTTGTACGAGTTTCTGGCTTGACTCTGGCCGCATTGTCAATATAAACCCTTCTGTTGTCACTGTTCCCTCCACTGAAAGAAAGCGTAGAGTCATATATATATATATATATATATATATATATATATATATATATATATATATATATATATATATATATTCATTTTCATTTTTATTTTCATGCTTTTTCATGTTTTGAAAATATTAAGATCAAAGAGCCTAAAATGCCAATGAATGTATAGGGGACGTTATTATACTTAATTGTAATGTAAATTATCAAGAAAGAAAAGGAGCTGGAAAGACAACTTGCCGTGGCCAGGAACCGAACCTGCGCCTTTCGAATAAGGCGCTCGATGCTCTACCAAATGACCTACCACGGCGGCTCTCTCCCAGGCACTTTATTGGGTATATATATATATATATATATATATATATATATATATATATATATATATATATATATGTGTGTGTGCATGTGTGTGTGTGTGTGTGTGTGTGTGTATGAATAAAAGGTGAGAGTGTCAGACAGCGCCACCACTACTGGCAACTGGTTTCTCTGCGTACTGAAAAGCACTTTTGATGTATGTCTACCTATCTGTCTATCTATCTATTTATGTATTTATCTGTCTATCTATCTATCTATCATTTTAGTTTTTATTTCTTTATGAATACATTGGGCTTGTCAGCAGCAGAGAAGGCAACATGCTCAGTAATCCGCTTTGCCTTGCAATACAGGTCTTGGCGATTCTTCTTGGTGAAAGCCCTGCGGTATGCACCGTCTTTCCGGGGCTGGCTCGGGATGATGACGTCGCCTCGTCTGGCTGGCCTGGCGAAGCCTGGTTATCATCACCTGTGGACGATCGCTGCTGCATCGAGGAAACAACGCCCCTTCTCATCTTAGCGTCCACGTGGAATCAACGCCGAGTGACGTCGGTTCCCGTGATCGCTTCGGAGCCTTTAAATCCACGGGCAGTCTCATACCATGGCAGTGGGCTTGTCAGCAGCAGAGGAGGCAACATGCTCAGTAATCCGCTTTGCCTTGCAATACAGGTTAGTAGGTACTTTCCTGCCCCCTGTTATCGAAGTGATAACCGATTCCTGCTGCTGCTGCCTTGCCCACTGTGTCTTAAACTTCTTTTTGCTTGCGTCACACCTATACCTGTTGATCTGTTGGTTTGCGGTGACGTTGAAGCTAATCCTGGTCCCCTTACGGAAAAGGAAATGCTATCTCAGCTTCTCGCTGGCCAAAAAACAATGAAAGCAGCTATTGAGAACGTACAGGCCAACCAGAAAGATTTAGTTGAAAAATTTGGCACGCTAACAGAACGAGTGGATGCCATTGAGCGTCACATGAATAAATTTTCTGCATTGCCTCAACAAGTGAAAGTACTTGAGGATACTATGACTCAAATGCAGCAAAAATTAGCATTCCTTGAAGGTAAAGTTGATGATTTTGAAAATCGGAGCCGTAGAAATAACCTAATCATTTATGGACTAAAGGAATCCCCTAGGGAAACACCTCAGATGCTCCAAGATAATGTCGAGGAAATCCTCGAAAATACATTAGGTAGAAAGGCAATTACTGTTGAAAGATGCCACAGGCTTGGACGCATAGTTGAAAACAAAGACAGACCAGTTATTCTAAAGTTTATTGATTATCGTGAGAAGATGTCTGTTTTGAAGGTTAGGCACAAGTTAAAGGGCTCTGTATTGTCCTTTTCTGAAGATTTTTCATACAGGGTTCGTGAGGCACGCAGAAATCTGTGGAAAAGTTCCGAAAAAGAGAGAGAAAACGGTGCTAAGGTTAAGCTACTCTACAATCGACTGAGTGTGGATGGGAACTTGTTCAGTTGGGATGAATCGAAAAATGCACGTGTTAAGCTAAAGAAGAATGAAAAATGACGGGATATGTGCAGTGTACCGTCGCTGAAAATACTAAATTTAAACTGTAGAAGTGTTATTAGCAAAACCACAGAATTAGAAGGAACCCTCCTGGCCTATAGTCCCCATATTGCTATCCTAACCGAAACATGGTTGCACGATAACATACTTGATAGTGAATTTGTTCCGCGGGGCTACCGTGTGTACCGTAAAGATCGTGGGAGTAGAGGTGGTGGAGTGGCGATCCTGTTTAGACAGTCATTGCAAATTACAAAAATGCATGACATACGTAACGTCGAGGGCATATTTTGCAAAGCATATTACGGAAAGACCAGGTACGTTATTGGGGCTATTTATCGCCCACCCAATTCCTCCATGGATGTTCTGGATGAACTACACAACTACCTCGCCGCCCATGTGAAACCTGAGGATCGGATTATTCTAGCTGGAGATTTTAATTTGCCTCATGTTAGTTGGTCATCTTTCTCTTTGCAACAACCTAACTATAAAATTGGTGAAAGAATGATCGATATAGCGTTTTCTTTTGACTTGATGCAAATCGTTGACAAATGCACTCGAATACACGCGAGTTCTTGTTCAATTCTAGACCTTTTTTTCATTAGTGGCTCAATCTCTGCCCAAGCTAGCTGTTCTGTTCTCCCTGGAATATCTGATCATCAGGCTGTGATACTTACGCTTACTAATGTTGTTTTAAAGAAAAATTGCAAGGTGGTCTCGTTCCCAAACTTTTCACGTGCTGATGACACCTCTATATTGGATTTACTAGCATTTGAATTTGATTCTTTTTCGAGTTGCACTGCTGATATTCATTATCTGTGGAAGCGTTTCAAAGACCTTATAAATGAGTGTATTGATAGATTTGTTCCTCGTATTGTAAAAAAATCGAAAGGAAAGAACCCCTGGATTTCTCGGGAAACGTTGCAGTTGCGAAGACGGCTCAAACGTTTAAAAAATCAAAGACGGTGCTCTAAAGACGTAGGTATCCTCCAGCAAAAAATTTCTGAACTTGCTTCTCAAGTGAAAGCAAATGTTGTGTCTGATAAGGAACGCTATTATGGCCAACAACTTCCGAGTCTCATGTCTTCGTCTCCCGAGAGGTTCTGGAGTTTACTTTCGCCTAATACTGTGACTACTGATGTTTTTGTAATTGATGGTGTTGAAACTAGTGATTCATTTGTTATTTCTAACGCTTTCAATGATCATTTTAAATCTGTTTTTACGAGGGATAACGGTGTCCTGGAAACATTTGATGTGGCAAGCCCACCCCTTCCGGATATCATCATAAGTGAAGAGGGAGTTCTTAATCTGCTTTTAAAACTGGATGTTAAGAAATCTTCAGGTCCGGATGGAATACCGAATGAGTTCTTAAAGCGCTACGCACAATGGGTTTCAAAGTACCTAACAATTCTCTTTTCTAAATCTCTGAAAGATGGTCAAGTTCCGGATGACTGGGTAACTGCTAAAGTCAAGCCCTTACATAAGAGTGGAGATCCCCATTCTGTTACTAACTATCGGCCGATCTCATTAATTTCAACTTCCTGTAAACTCATTGAGCATATAATACATAAGCACATTTCAGACTTCCTAGATAAGCACAATATTTTGTCAGATTCACAACACGGATTCAGGAAAGGATTTTCTACTTGTACTCAGCTGGTAACAACAGTACATGATTTTGCGCTATCTATAAATTCCGGAAAACAGGTAGATGCAATTTTTATGGATTTTGCTAAAGCTTTCGATACGGTCTCACACAATAAATTACTCTTCAAACTTGATTTAATTCTTAAAAATACCCAGCTTCTAAACTGGATTTCTGGTTATCTTTCGAATCGAAAACAATACGTCTCTTTCAATGAACATTGTTCTCGTACAGTACCGGTTGACTCGGGAGTGCCCCAAGGCTCCGTGCTTGGGCCGCTCTTCTTTTGTTGTTTATAAATGACATATCACATGATATACCTGTAAAAGTCAAGTTATATGCGGATGACTGCATTCTATACTCGGAAGTTGAAAACCATACCGACCAAATTCATTTAAACGACGCATTTCAAAAGGTCATTCGTTGGTGTGATAAATGGCAGATGTCAGTTAATTTTAAAAAGACTGTTTTCATGAAAATTTCCCACAAACGTACCCCTCTTCATTTTGCATATTCAGCCAATAATGTTTTTTTGCAGGAGGTACAACACTACAAGTACCTTGGTCTTTGGATTTCGAATGACCTAAACTGGACAAGACATATTAATACTGTAATAAGCTCGTGCAATTACAAGCTATTTTATCTTAGACGAGCTCTCAAGCTTTCAACCCCCGCCGTTCGCCTTATTGCTTTTAATGCAATTGTTCAACCTTCTTTAGATTATGCTTCCATAATCTGGTACCCTCACACCAGAAAAAACATTAGCGAAATGGAAAAAATTCAAAAGAGAGCTGTTAGATTTATTTATAACAGTTTCGGCCGCACTTCAATAACACGTTTATTATCAAAAGCCAATCTTTCAACACCTACTCAAAGGAATAAAGTATTAAGATTGAAATTTTTCTTTCAGTTAGTTAAAGGTTATTATAAGTTAGACTTATCACACATACTTAATTTCTCCACGGGATATGCCACAAGACAGAGGCATTCCCTTACAATAACCCCATTCTCCACCCGTAATAACACGTTCAAATATTCATTTTTTCCGAGGACAATCATCGAATGGAATAACCTTAGTAATGAAGTTGTTTCCCAGTCTTCCTTGAATCTTTTTGCTGCGCAGCTCCAGCAGTGAGTGTCTGATATGTGATCCTGCTTTTTATTTCTATCACTGTAGCAATTCCCCACTCGTGACCAACTTGAATGTAGCGCTGATTTCATTATATGCCCTTATGACTGTTCATTGCAAACCATTGTCTTTTTGTGTACATACCTCACCTGTTTTATATTTACTTGTTTGCCGATTTGTTAATTTAGCAAATGTGTATCCACCCTGCTAAAACCCTATGTTAGGGTTGCAGTATTCATAAATAAAAAAAAATAAAAAAAAATACTGGAACCCTCAAACAGGGTTTCAGACGAGTGGATGCACATTTTAACTTTACTGACTTGCAAACAAAATAAAAAAAGTGGGTAAAGTATGTAAGAATTCAGGAGATCAGAAAAGGCAAAACAAGACTATGATTTCGTCAATGCGTTCGTCGTGAAAAACTTTCCACATAATGTGTGCAATATACCAAGTGCCAGGGTCTACGGTTGTGTGCCACAGGTGATTGCCAGTTTAAATCTACCAAGGCATGCCAAGAATACACGAGTAATTTTAACACGTGAACGTTAAGAAAACACTGACGTCAGTAGCTTTCACCGGCAATGTAAAGAATCATTTGGAAGGCGCCAGCAGGAATCTAACCCCACCATTCTGCGCGGAAATCAAGTATTGTACCGCAGCGCCAGGCTGGATCTTAGAACTACTTTTCAAATAGACTCTAGTCTTCGTTAAACGCCAAATTTGGTTGCAGTTCTGGCTATCCAGTCTAATAAACATTTCATATTAACTCCTATGATACAAATGTCGCGGTGGGTTAACGCCATTTGTAGGTGAAGGCCATTCGCTGAAGCTGTATTCTGTAGCTGTGTCCACAGCGGCGTTTCTCGCGAGCCCCAGAGCTTCATACTAGTGCAACATTTCTGGTGTTTCTAATATTTATGCTGGTGTTGGCGCGAGCCTAAATAAGTGCTGCTACAAAAGATAGGCGCCTGCGGGAATTATTGAGTGCAAATAATTGGTGCGAATATTTTTACAATTGTACAGATAATAATATGTATGCGTATTGTTGATGACTGTTTTTGAGAAGAAGAAATAGTAGTCATTAAAAAAACGCCAAGCCATCAATACGGCAGGCGCAGCGCAGTCACTGCGAAAGATAGAAGAGCGGCTTTTCATAGCCTTTTAAAAACGCTCATTTTGTAACTACTGCAAGCACACTTGCTTGGTACCCACTATAGCAACAATAATAAACGTTTGGGTATAGTAGGCTGGCATTCGCTATGCTATTTTTGTCATTATTCTGAGAAGCATGGTATCCGCTAAGCACTAGCTAGAAATTTTGTGCCAATTGTCTATGCAGTTGCTGATGACGGTGAGGAATTACGGCTGAAGTGGGTATGCGCCACAGCTAATCGGAAAACAAGAACAAGCTTTTGTATTGAATTGGAGCATTGGACGGCCCATTCGCTACGCTAATCCCATTGTCCGACGAATGGTTCTTATTTCGCCGTTGTAAAACGCATTAGAAGTCGTAACAACGCGATTGCTTTCCCGATGTCAAGCCTGCCTAAGGAAAGTTTGACAACAAGTCACAAGGACCGCAGTAGCTCAGTGGTAGAATACTGGGCTGGCACCCAGCGAACGTGGGTTCGAGCACCCACTGTGCCATTGGTGCTAGGTGATGCCTGTCTTAGACAACTTTGACGAGAAGTTAAAAGCACCGGCGTACCTCAGTGATAGAGTATTGGGCAGGCACCTAGCAGACCCTGGATCAAGTCCTACTGTGTCATTAGTGCAAGGTTGTTTTTTTTCTGATTTCGCGCGATGTGATTACGGACACCGGCTGCGGCGGCGGACAACATGCAACTGCGCGTGACCAGAGTTGTGGTCTCATAACAGCTTCCGCTGTAACTATTGCGGAGAACCAAAAGGACGTAGCATCGTGAGACAGACGAAGGTTAATTAAATAGCGGGAAATGGCGGTGTAACACTTTGTAGAGAAATTCAGAAAAAAAGTGTTTCTCAACACGCTGTACGCAGAAAATAGTTTGCCAACGCTGAACTAGGAGTGCTCCTTTCATTAGGAACTACGTCGATTCGGCTTTGTTCAGTACTAATTGTGTCATTTCTCATACACGATTCTCATCCACTATAGTTAAATATTATTTTCGCACTTTTCTTGCACTCAGTGCTCAAGGGCCTCTATAGGAAAATCTAACTAGCGCGCACCAAGAAGAAATGACCCGGGGCTCAGATATTATAATTTTCCTTCCGTACGTCCTCTTTTTCTTTTTACTTTATTCATTCGTTCACAAAGCCACGTATGCCAATTGATGTTTCTCAATGGCCTGAGGTTAACACGTGTCTTTAGCCTTGGGCTAAAGAACTCCGTGGTTATAAAAATGCTCAGTACACAAAAGAAAAAAAAAAGAAAAAAACCAGCAGCTTCTTCTGACTTCACAACCTAGAGAGAGAGAGAGATAAAGATGCAAAGAAAAACAGGGAGGTTAACCAGACGCACATCCGGTTTGCTACATAACCTAAGCTGGTAAGGAAGTACGTAAGATGAAAAAGGCAGCAGACAAGTAGACGGTATATAAATGTTGACGCGTGACATCCACAGGGATCACTCCATTAGGCGTCAAACAGAAAGCCGTCACGAGCACCTCAAAACAGTTGCTGTTTTTTAATAGAAAAACTGAAGTGTTCTTGCGTCATCTTGAAAATCTGAACGGCTCTGAGAAGTTCTTTCGCATTGTTGGTTCTATGCAGAATTCGTTCACTGTCATTCTTATTAAATGTGGAACGCGGTTATAGATAGATAGATAGATAGATAGATAGATAGATAGATAGATAGATAGATAGATAGATAGATAGATAGATAGATAGATAGATAGATAGATAGATAGATAGATAGATAGATAGATAGATAGATAGATAGATAGATAGATAGATAGATAGATAGTGTAAGTAAATTATTATTTAATTAAACAATATAATTTGAGTGAGTGAGTGAGTTTGTGAGTGATCGATTGATTGAGCGCTCTGCCAACTACTCTCGATTTAGATAATTTCAATTTAAAAATTCCAGTTAAGTATCAGAGTTATTTGTACAAAATGTGCTCGCAAATGTTGCGGGCAAAGTAGTCAAGTTTTTGGTCTTTAAGGGGGAAAATAAATATCATCACACGATCTTATCTCAATGCCTGTGTCACGTCTACAAATAGAAGACGTAGAAAAACACATGAAAAGTACAGCAAAAGCGCCACACGAATAGAGCATGTCGATTAAGCTCCTTGAAAAATTCATCTTGAGAAAAACGTAGAAGTGTAGCTAACAACTGTGTTCTCCGGCCAGCCAATCAAACTGTTACGCCGATGTGCGAAAATTAGACCCTTTTTTCAGAGCACACAATTCAAAATTCCATGCATGTATTCTCTGTAACATGACAGCCGGTAGTATTCGAGAAATTGGATATCTATTTCCCGCACAGCCTTGAACTCGCCATGAACAGACCGCGTCACATATGCTGTTGTGGTTTTACGTTGACACAGCACTTCATGGAATCAGAGCCTGCACTGGGAAGATGCTCTCTCAGGTGTCCTAGCACGAATATCGATCCTGAAGAATGTACCAAAAGATGCAACGACAGTTTTTTGTTTCGGTCAGAGTTGTTTGTCCGCACAAACGGCGATGGTGAATTCGGACTGCTGTATAGCCTTGGCAGAACAGATCTGCCCAACAAGCTATAAAGCTTCCTTCCGGTCACAGAGCGAAACAGGGAATGACCATGACACCTTTTCTTTCGTCCAGACAGCGACGGGGCCGTTCGGCGTGCCAACAGCTCCGCCGTGTTCTCGTTCATAAACCGAGGACCTGTTTTTCTCATAGTTCCCAGGTAAGGTAAGTTATAGGGTGTAAAGAAGCTGGCCGGATAAAATATTGGTGCTCCACTTTCAAAAGTGAATGACGGCAATATTGGTTCCAGATTAATAACGGGCAGCGTCCTTATTAAACTACCCAAGGTAAAGCTCTAATTGAAAACACTTTTTATGTACTTTAGCATCAGACCTTTGGGTCAAGGCTGTTTTCTCAATAACATGACCTACAGTAACGATCCAGAAATAGGATTTCGATTTCCCGCATTGTCTTTAAAATGCCCTGGATAGGCCACACCTTGTGTGCTGTTTCTATTAATCGATATTTTTCTACTCATCGGGATAAAAACATGTCTGGTAATGTTTGTACTGTATGCTAAGTTTACATTGGTGATTTCTTAGTTTCATTCTTTATCTTTTCTGTTTCTCTAGCTGTTCCATTTTTTTTCCTCTTCTTGGACGCATGTGATTCTACAGACGAAGAAACGCATATAGAAAGAGGAAGAGTGAACGACCACTGTTAACATGAAAAATAAAAAAAAATTCTTGTACGATGGACCACTTATGCAAGGCATCGCTAGCTACTCGCAAGTTCTGTAGACTGTCACGCCGCCGCACGACCACCAGCGTAATTTTTTAAAGAGTATCGGAGTGGTGGCAGGGAACCAGTACTAATAGCCCGTGCATGTACGTCTTGGGTGGCGTTGGACTTTCACTAAAACGTTTCTGTTGTAATTACCGGGCGCACAAAGGCCACTGCGATCGTTGCACTGTCTCCGTTTGCGAAAAGGGTATTCTTTTCGGACACAGCGAGGTAACAACTGAGTCGTTTATTTGCGTTCATCTGTACTTGTGAGTACGTTTTGTGCGTGATTTGTACTTGAGAAACGCGGGGCACGTTTCTATCTACTTGCTATTCGGCGCGTCACCTTCCGATTGCTTGCTATCACGTTTATTGCTTCACCTTTGCGGCAAAGCTGTGACTTTTTTGAATAATTCGTCGGACATATTGGCATTGTGATAACTTCGCAACATCTCACATCGGTAAGTATCCACTCAAAACTGAGGACGTGAAAGGAATTACAGAAAGTTATAACACTATTAGGGGTTTTGCGTTACAAACCACGTAAGGATCGTGAGGCAGGCCTTTAGTGGAGGGAAACGTCCATGGACATCGCACGCAACAACAGCTGATGTGTTTGACATTCAGGACCTCTTCGCCAATGAGGCATCGTATCCGAGTTTTCGAAGGGTCTAGGCAGCGCATAATATGTGACTGCAAAAAAAGATTAAAGTCATCGCGATGCAAAAAAAAGCATTGCAGTGCAGGGCGCACATGTGCTCAGTGACTCCGATACTCTCTGTGGGCGCCATAGTGAACCATCGTGTGTGCCCCCTATAGGTGACGAAACTTGCGAATAGAGGATCCTCAGGCCTGGTCGAGGGTTGTAATTTGGTTTCCCAACGTTCATTCGGATAGTTGCGTCTCCCACGATGAAGTGTGCATTCGGTGCTCATGTCCGGTGTGAAAGGTAGCGCAGTTCTCAGGAGCGTGCCATGCTATATCTGTCAGTGTAGGATTATGTTCACAGCGTGGACATGCCTTGAACTATCTCTCCGGGTACATGTCGTGAAGGTTATGCAGATTCGTAAATGTCATCGGGCAGCACCAATTTCGTGCTTCGTGTCTGTGGAGGTCCTTGTGAGGTGGTGGCGAAGTGCGGCGATCTGATTTTTTCTTTTGTCAAGAATGACTCGTCGTATAACCCATTGTCTGTGCCCTCTTCAGAGGCGTTAAGGCATGATACTTATCTGTCGGATACTCGAGCTTCACATTGAACTAGTTCATTGCCATCCTTGCTTTTGCTGGACTGAAGACTGTCCTATGACTGTCCTGTGATTAATGATGATTGACAGGGTAGCCTTTCGTAACATGCTCGCAGCTTTGAACATCGTGAGTCCCATACAATCATACCGTCATTTTCAGAAGTAAACACCTAAAATTATTGTATTTCATTTGAGCAAGCTACTAAATATGCAATTCAAACAGTGTGGCGCTCGTCCTTCTGCAACACAATACTCGTTCTTTTAACACATTTGTGACCGCGCCTGTCCCTATCGATAGTATGTTTTCGAAGTTTAAAAATTCAATATTTGCCCTGTTTCGAAAGATTTTGGACCCCTTGCGCTATCGAACGTGCAGAAGGAGAAGTATTTTAGCAGTTTTGCTGTTGTGTTTCCCTTTTTTTCACCATGTGGTGATTTCAAATAGCCTATTCATGCGCGCGAATGAGCATGCGTAGTGTCAATCATGGCGTCGACGTCGCGTGTGACAGCTCCACGAAAACGGTGAATTTCGGGGGATTCTCGTGCGTCTGGGCTGGAACATTCACGTGACAACAGCCCATACTCGGAAGACGACATCAACACTTTTGATTTCAGCGCGGACGGCGAGAGTTCATCAAACCGCCTCGGAACCTTATCGGTCGTCCACTGGTGAGTTTAGCTTTGTGCTCGGACCACGTTATTGCCGGTGTGCGTTGGTGTAAGCTGATTTAATGTGCTCTGAAGGTTAGGGCTCTTGTCTGCAGGACGTCCAATTCCTTCCAACGGGACCAGGCGTTTGCTGGCGGCAGCGCAGAGAGTGAGTGCAGTTTCGTGCATGGAGGCAGCCGGAAGTGAACTTTGGAACTGCGCTCCGTAGTGCTGCGTGGCCCCCTACGTAACGCGGTTCGTGAGCAGACGAATCGAAATGTCGGAGTATGGGAGGCGTGGTGAGGAGCCGTCGGAGTTCCTGAAATGCATCATCACACGCCTGCGACCACGCTGACAAATCAGAACTTCCGGCAAGAAGATTTGTCATGGGGGCGATAATGGAGGCAAAATTGCGGACGTAGAGCCGGAAGTAAGAACATAGGCCGATGAAGCTTCGAAGCTCTTTGATGGTTGTTGGCTTTGGGAACGCCGCGACTGCATTAAGTTTCGTAGGGTCCGGGAGAATGCCATCCTTAGAAACCACATGGCTGAGAATTACAAGCTTGCGAGCACCGAAGTGGCATTTCTTCAAGTTAAGTTGAAGTCTCGCCGTGGAAAGGCACGTAAAAACTTGCTCGAGGCGGCTGAGGTGGGTCGCAAAGTCGCTTGAAAATACCACAATGTCATCCAAATAACAGAGGCACGTTTTCCATTTCAGACCTTGCAAGACGGTATCCATCATCCTTTCGAAAGTGGCAGGCGCATTGCAGAGGCCAAAGGGCATAATGGTGAATTCATATAGTCCATCCGGTGTTACAAAGGCTGTCTTCGGGCGTTCACCCTCTGCCATGGGCACCTGCCAGTAGCCAGAGCGTAAATCTAACGAAGAAAAGAACTCTGCTCCTTGTAGGCAGTCCAAAGCATCATCGATGCGCGGCAGAGGGTATACGTCTTTGCGCGTTATCTTGATGAGTCGGCGGTAGTCAACGCAGAACTGGATGGATCCGTCTTTTTTCTTGACGAGAACAACCGGTGAAGCCCAGGGACTGTTGGAGGGCTCGATGATGCCACGTTTCAACATGTCGTCCACTTGTTCGTCGATGACACGGCGTTCAGCAGATGACACACGGTACGGACGCTGCCTTAGCGGGGCTTGTTGACCGGTGTCAATACGGTGAACGACCGCAGAGGTTCGGCTTAAGCCTGACTGGTCACGATCGAATGAAGAACGAAAGCGGAGAAGAAGATTTATAATCTCTTCGCGCTGAGTTGGTGTGAGCTCAGAGTCTATGGCATCCGAGAATACGTCCAGAGCATCATTAGGCGCGTTGGTAAGAGTGACAGCACAAAGTGGGAGCGAAACCGCAGAATCGGGTATAGTAGCCGGAAGAATGCACTCGTAAGGTTCGTAGCTTCCCAGGCATTCTCCACGTAGTAGGGATGACGGGCTGTCTGAGGGATTGCACACATAAATGGCAGCGTGACCATTGCGAAAAATGACGACGGCAAACGGAAGCATGATATTTCGACGGCACGCAGATGGGACCGATGGCATAAACAACAAAGGTGATTTCGGAGGGGAGGCACACGACACCGAGACAACAACAGCTGAGAAAGGCGCAATGTCAACGTCAGAAGCAGCAAACACTCTACACGAAGCACCATCGCGGGGTCATAGCACGGCACAGATAACGCGAGTTCAGAACGAGCACAGTCGACCAAAGCAGAATTTGACGAAAGAAAGTCCCACCCAAGGATAACTTCATGCGAAGAACGAAATGAGAATCAGAATCAGAATCAAATTTTATTGTTACTATGAAGTAAAGTCATTACAGACAGAGGAAGGAGGTCCCGTAGTCGGAGACTGAAGGAGGTCCCGTAGTCGAAGGAGGTCCCGTAGTCGGAGACTGAATTGGGACCTCCTGTGCATGATGAACATAAAAACAAATAAAACATAGCTTCGACAGGAAGGGAAAAATTCCAATAATCCTAATGATATGGGTGATCAACCACATTTCATAATATAAAGAAACCATGTAAACACGAGATGTAAAAAGAAAAAAGAAAAGAATATATAAATATATACACACATACATACACACATACATATATACTTACATATACATACACATATATATATACACACGTATATATACACACATACATACATGTGTGAGAGCATGCTTTAGGGGCTATGAGAATGAAGTGCTACGTGTTGTATTGGTTGACAAAGAGCTTTTTTAATTCTTTTACAAACGAGTGTGGATTCATTACTTTTAAGATGGATGGAAGTGAATTCCATAAGGAAACTGAGCTAAAATGAGCGGTTTGTTTGCCATAGTTAGTCCGGGCTTTCGGTAAGATGAAGTTTTTGTGGTAAGCAAATCTAGTGTTGTTGGTATAGAGAAGTGAGGAGGATGGAATGATGGAAATGGGAAATAGCTCGTTGATATGCTTGGATAAACATATGACTAGATTATACTTAACCATATCGCGCACTGTAAGGATGTTGTAGCTGTAGAATAGTTGTTTTGAATTGGTGTAATGTGAACTAGAAGTGACTATTTTAATTGCTTTGTTTTGAACAGTCTGTAACGTTGCGAGGTGAGTGTTGTAGGTAGTGCCCCAGGTAGTTATACAGTAGTTGATGTAAGAATAAATTAATGCGTAGTATAGTGACAAGAGAATGGAACGTGAAAAAAAAAAGGGGCGAGACCGAATGAGGATGCGTATACCATAAGACAGCTTTTTCTTGACATCTAAAATATGAGAGTGGAATTTTAAGTTTCTATCTAGTTTGACGCCCAAGTAAACACAATCATTACTAGCGTGGATCGAATGATTTGGGATACTAATTGTGGGATCCGTTAATAGCGATCGCTGATGTGATGAAAAGAGAATGAATTGGGTTTTTTGAGGATTGAACTGTAATTTGTTTAGTTTACACCAGTGTAGTATATTGCGAACATCTGTGCTCAGCTTATTTATTGAACAGTCTTTGCTATTAACGGAACTAAAAATCGTCGTATCATCAGCGTAGAGCAAATATTTACAGTGTATGATAAAATTAGGTAGATCGTTGATATAGATTAAAAACAAAAGTGGGCCCAGAATGGACCCTTGTGGTACTCCTATGTTCGTTGTTGTTTGTTTGGAGTAGGTACCGGAAATACTGACCGTTTGGTTTCGATTAAGGAGATAACTGCGAATAAATAACAGAGCAGGACCACATATTCCCATTGTTTCCAGTTTTATGAAGAGTATCTGATGGTTAATAGTATCAAAGGCTTTTGTTAGGTCAACAAAAACAGATCCAGCTAAACTGTCATCGTCAATCGCCTGCTTTAGAAATTCAGTAAGATATAATAAAGCGATTGATTGATTGATATGTGGGGTTTAACGTCCCAAAACCACTATATGATTATGAGAGACGCCGCAGTGGAGGGCTCCGGAAATTTCGACCACCTGGGGTTCTTTAACGTGCGCCCAAATCTGAGCACACGGGCCTACAACATTGCCGCCTCCATCGGAAATGCAGCCGCCGCAGCCGGGATTCGAACCCGCGCCCTGCGGGTCAGCAGCCGAGTACCTTAGCCACTAGACCACCGTGGCGGGGCTATAATAAAGCGAGATCAGTAGAATATCCTGTTCGAAAACCAAACTGAAAATCAGTAAGAATGCTAAACTTTCGAAGGTAATTAGTTAGGCGCTTTTCAAATAATTTCTCAATTACTTTGCTGAGGAACGGGAGCACACATATAGGCCGGTAGTTCGTTACCAATGATCGGTCTCCTTTCTTAAATACTGGGGTAACTCTAGCACGCTTAAGTTCGTGAGGAAAAGTTCCCTTTTTAAATATTAGATTAATGACATGTGCAAGAATGTCACATATAGATAGAGCAATCAGCTTTATGTGTGATGGACTGATGTCGTCTAGAGCAGCGCTAGTTGTTTTTAGATTCCGAATTACCGCGGTTACTTCATCGGCAAAAGTGGGGAACAAATGGGACTGGGGTAAGCGAGTGATTTCGTAATCTAAAACTTGGTCCGATGGCAGATTGTTCAAAAAAAAAAGAAGCCACTGAATGTATCAGCAATGTCACGTGGATTTGAGTGCACAATGCCGTTATGAATTATTGAAGTAATGCTTCCTCGGTCGCCGTTTCTATTTAGAAAGGAATTTACTAATTTCCATTTTTTATCGGAGTTACTTCCACATTCCAATATTTTCTGTTCGAGGTATTATCTTTTTGCTCTTTTTAAGTACGCACAGAGATTGTTACAGTATTTCTTGTACCTTGCTCTTAGCTTAACATTGAAAGGCTGTTTCTTGGTTTTTTTGTAAAGATTGTCGCGTCTGCGCATTGCTTTAAGTAATTTATCAGTTAGCCATGGGTTTTGAGGTGACGCAATGATCTTCTTGCATTTTTTCCTATGTGAATGGGAATGGAAGTAATGTAAAAGTAAAGAAAAAAAGCGCGAGAATGCTTCTTGAGGGTCGTTGCTTTCCCTTACAGCAAGCCAGTCTGATTTCGTAATGTTCTCGATAAGTGCTTCCTTATCCAAAACAAGTTTATGAAAGCATGCGGAACGACAAATGGGAGTTGAAATAGTTTTAAGAATAATGGGATAATGGTCGGTGATATCACTGGTAAGAATGCCTGCTTCAGGAGCGACCAGAAGGTTTCATAGCGCATGATCAATCAGTGAGCATCCACCGTCACGAGAAAGACGTGTAGCTTGAGTAATTAGGCATTCAAAACCATAACTGTGATAGCAGCTAGAATATGTCGTGAAGTTAGCGGACGCGGTATCAAGCAGGTTGATATTCATGTTGTAGCCAAGCCTCCGAACTATGAAATGGGTCAAACTCTTGAGTACCTTCTAGTGGGGCTACCCAACAAGGACGCCGCTCGCGCTGAGAGCCCGTGCTTTGCTGTGACTGTCGCCATTGCATATTCTCGCTCGTTGCCGGCTAATAAACGCCTTAACAATTTGGTGGAGAGTGCTGCGATCCCTGTCTATGCCTTTGGAGCTACGATCACGTACCCTGCCATCTACTATGTACCAAGACGCTTCTCAGCAAACGCCTCCTCCAATGCCACCCCCTTGTCCCGGTGTCCCCAGAATCCACGATCCACCTATCTTCACTGGCGCTGATGGCACTGACGTGGAGGACTGGCTCGCCATTTATGACCGCGTGAGCGTCCCCAACAAATGGGACGAGGACGGCAAGCTGACAAACTTGGTGTTTTACCTTGCCGGTGTCGCCAGTTTGTGGTACAACAACCACGCGTCCGATTTTGCCACCTGGTCCGATTTCAAAACCGCAATCGTCAACGTCTTCGGCCGCCCTGCTGTTCGCAAGCTGCAAGCCGAGCAGCGCTTGCGTGAACATGCTCAGGAGGCTGGTGAGTCATTCACCAGCTATATTGAAGATGTCCTGGACCTATGTAACAAGTCCAATCACACCATGTCCGAGTCTGACAAGATCCGAAACATCATGAAAGGCATCGACGATGATGCCTTCACGATGCTGCTCGCCAAAAACCCCGGCACGGTGGCTGAGGTCATCACACTGTGCCAGAGCTACGAGGAGCTCCGCCGGCAGCGTTCGATGACCCGACGCTCCCCACCACGAGCTGCAACGCTTGCTGGCATGGAGGCCAGTTGTGACCAAGTGGCGTTGATGGCAGAACTGAAGTCCTTTATCCGTGAGGAAATCGCGCGTCAGTTCTCCCTCCTGCCCTTTTCCCACCAACCTGCTGTTCAACAATCGGCTACTAGCCTTCTCCCTCCCATCCGCCGAGCGATTGAACAGGAAATAGCGGAGGTAATGCCTGCTTACCACCCCCAACAGCCTCCGGCTCCTGCGTCCCTGAGTTACGCGCAAGTGGTCGCCAGGCCACCCCAAGTCGTTCAACAACCCGCCCCTCTGACCTACGCTGAAGCTGCTGCACGACCTCCGTTCGTTGCAGCGGGTATGCCCGCTACGTATGTTGACGTAACCCCTCAGCCTCAGCTTCAATCCACCATGCAGTCACCGTTCCGTCCATCAGCCCTTGCGACATGGGTAAGACCTACCCCGGTGAACAGATGGCGCACACCCGACAACCGGCCCATCTGCTTTGCCTGCGGTTACGCCGGCCACGTGGCCCGTTATTGCCATCGCATACAGCCGGCTCCAATTTCTTCACCTGTGGCTGGCCAACTCAGCCGTCCTTATCGCGAAGAACCGCCGTCTATGCCACCTCGATCTCGCCCAGGTCCATCTCGAAGATCACCGTCTCCACGACGCCGTTCCCTGTCTCCCATGCGGCCAAGTGCGGCAGATCATGAGCGGGAAAACTAGTCGTCGCAGTCCCTGAGGCAAGGACTGCGACGCTTTCGCAATGTGAAAGCCCTCAGAGCAGCCCCTCGAATGTCATTGACGTGCTTGTGGACGGTGTTTGTGCATCGGCTCTTATTGACACTGGAGCTGCCGTATCAGTTATGGACGAAAAACTCTGCCGCTTACTTCGAAAAGTGACGACGCCACTTTCTGGGTTATCCCTCCGTACTGCGAGTTTGCACCGGATTCATCCTACAGCAGGGTGCACAGCTCGCGTTGTCATCCAGGACGTTCTGTATGTCGCCCAGTTCATCGTCATTCAGGCATGCTCTCATGACGTCATCCTGGGATGGGACTTTCTCTCCCGCCATGACGCCGTCATCCATTGTGCCGCCGCCGAAATTGAGCTCTCACCCTTCTCGCATTTGACGCCAGAAGACAGTGCCCCGACACTGAGCAAGATTCTAACGAGAGACGATACAACAGTGCCTCCAAACTCGACAACGGCTGTGTCTGTCTACTGCGCTGGTCTCTCCGACACCATTGGACTTGTTTCGCCATCTGACCACGCTTGCAGCAGGAAAGGGTTGCTAGTACCTTTCGCGACCGTGCAGGTCAACCAGGGCAACACTGCTATTTTTGTAACCAACCCGTTCCCGTACGCTGTTACCTTGCTTCGAGGGGAATGTCTCGGCAGAGTGGAACCAGTCGACGACGCACAAGTCCTGGACGTACCCGATGACACGCGCGCTCCCAGGTCGTGTACCATCAATGCTGTTTCCACTTCTGATTCGTCGTCTGCTGATGTATTTGGCCCCTCCATCGCTGACAACCTTACGGCCGTACAGCGTTCCCAACTTCTGGACCTGTTACAAGAATATCGTTCTTCTTTCGATGTCGGGCGAAGTTCTCTCGGTCGCACGTCCGTTGTTACGCATCGCATCGACACTGGTGCCCATCCACCTTTACGGCAACGTCCATATCGCGTGTCGCCTGCTGAACGTCGAGTAATTAATGATCAGGTTGACGATATGCTCCGACGCGACGTTATTCGGCCCTCCGACAGTCCATGGGCGTCTCCTGTTGTTCTTGTTGCGAAGAAAGACGGTTCTGTGCGGTTCTGTGTGGACTACAGACGGCTCAATAAGATCACTCGCAAGGATGTTTATCCACTGCCACGCATCGATGACGCGATTGACAGCCTTCATGGAGCCGATTTTTTTTCTTCTCTCGATCTGCGCTCGGGGTACTGGCAAGTACCCATGGCTGACGACGCTCGACCAAAGACCGCCTTCGTCACGCCAGACGGCTTGTACGAGTTTAACGTCATGCCGTTTGGTCTATGTAATGCACCTGCGACCTTTGAGCGCATGATGGACATCATTCTGCGCAACTTGAAATGGTACACGTGCTTGTGTTACCTCGACGATGTCATTGTCTTTGCTCCGGATTTCTCCACGCATCTCCAACGTCTGAAAGAAGTTTTCGCACGTCTGAGCAATGCCGGCTTACAACTAAATCTGAAAAAGTGCCGCTTTGCAGCACGGCAACTCACCATACTGGGGTACGTCGTGTTCAAAGACGGCATTCTTCCTGATCCTGCCAAGCTTCAGGCCGTGGCCGAATTCCCCAAACCTGCATCTGTCAAAGAACTGCGTAGTTTCGTGGGCCTGTGCTCATACTTCTGACGCTTCATACGAAATTTCGCCACGATCATATCACCGCTGACGAAGCTCCTTGGAAGCAACGGGCCCTTCAATTCGTGGTCATCCGAGTGCGACGACGCGTTCGCGAAGCTCCGCCATTTGTTGACGTCGCCTCCCATTCTACGCCACTACGACCCTACAGCCCCAACGGAGGTGCACACGGACGCCAGCGGAGTAGGCCTCGGCGCTGTCCTGGCGCAGCGAAAACCCGGATTCCCTGAATATGTCGTAGCATATGCAAGCCGTACGCTCACGAGAGCCGAGAAAAACTACACCGTCACGGAGAAAGAGTGCCTGGCGATCGTCTGGGCTCTTACAAAGTTTCGACCTTATTTGTATGGTCGCCCATTCGATGTCGTCACCGACCATCATGCACTATGCTGGCTTTCATCTTTGAAGGATCCCTCAGGCCGTCTCGCCCGTTGGGCTCTTCGCTTACAAGACTACGATATCCGCGTGCTGTACCGCAACGGACGCCAGCATGCTGACGCCGACGCCCTCTCGCGCTCCCCTCTGCCTGAAGGTGATGTGCTCTGCTCAGTATCCTCGGCTGCTGTTTCTGCCATTGATGTTGACATCATCGCTACCGAACAGCGAAAGGATAATTGGATCGGCCCGCTCATCGACATGCTCTCTGATCCATCCGCAACGCCATCCACGCGTGCATTGCGTCGTCAAGCTCGCCATTTCGCCATTCGTGACGGCCTCCTACACCGACGCAATTACGACGCCGACGGCCGGCAGTGGTTACTCGTGATACCCCGCAGTCTGCGGTCAGAGATATGTGAATCATTCCATTCTGATCCGCAATGCGCGCACTCTGGGGTATTCAAAACCTACCATCGCATTCGACAACGCTACTTCTGGCGCGGGATGTACCGCTATGTGCAGCAGTTCGTTCGCTCTTGCCTCACTTGCCAACGCCGTAAACCGTCAGCCAACATGTCGCACGCCAGTCTACAACCGTTACCTTGCCCTGACCGTCCCTTTGGGCGCGTAGGTATCGATTTGTATGGACCACTTCTTCTGACGTCGGCTGGTAACCGCTGGGCCATCGTTGCCGTTGACCATTTAACGCGATACGCCGAAACCGCTGCTCTCCCTGCGGCTGCTGCGCGCGATGTTGCGTCCTTCCTGCTGCATCGATTTATACTGCGCCACGGACCACCCCAAGAGCTTCTCAGCGATCGAGGCCGTGTCTTCTTGTCGGAAGTCGTCGAAGCCATTCTGACGGACTGCCATTCTGTCCACCGCAAAACTACTGCTTACCACCCACAGACGAATGGCCTCACCGAACGCTTTAACCGCACCCTCGGCGACATGCTTTCTATGTACGTCGCTGCCAACCACAATAATTGGGATAATATCCTGCCCTTCGTCACCTACGCCTACAACACCGCCCCTCAGAGCACGACTGGTTTTTCACCTTTCTACTTGCTGTACGGAAGGCACCCGTCGCACACCATGGACACGATACTCCCGTACACGCCGGATCCATCTGAGTGTACACCTATTTCCGAGACAGCCAGGCTTGCTGAAGAGTGTCGCGAGCTTGCCAAGACTTTTACGACGCAAGATCAAGAGCGGCAGAAGAGTATCCGTGATGACTCCACCACTTCTGAGCCCATGTCCCTTCCTGGTGCGCTTGTATGGCTCTCGATCCCGACCTCTGCCGCTGGCCTCTCTTCCAAACTACGTCCCAAATACGAAGGCCCCTACCGTGTCATCGAGCGCACCTCACCCGTCAACTATCTGATCGAACCCGTTGAACAATCTTCGGACATGCGCCGCCGTGGGCGAGACATCGTCAACGTGGAGCGCCTGAAGGCTTATTATGACCCGCTAATAATAACAAGCTGTTAGGTCGCCAGGCGGCTCCCTCTTCGACCCCGGGGTAATTGTAGCGAAGCCTCCGAACTATGAAATGGGTCAAACTCTTGAGTACCTTCTAGTGGGGCTACCCAACAAGGACGCCGCTCGCGCTGAGAGCCCGTGCTTTGCTGTGACTGTCGCCATTGCATATTCTCGCTCGTTGCCGGCTAATAAACGCCTTAACAATGTCACCAACGATAACTACATTTTTATTTTCTGATGATATTAATTCAAGCACATTGTCTAAAGCGTTGCAAAAATCGGTAATGGAGGTAGAGGGCGAACGATAAATACAACCCAAAATAAAATTTTTGTTGTCGATGTTAAGCAACAAATGATCGAATTCTACCCTTACAGCTTCACAGTTAGGTAAATGTAGTGCAAGGTGATGCCGTCGTTTAAACGCCAGGTTTGATAATACATAGATGGCTGCTCCACCATGACTGCTTGATGGTCTGTGTGCGTATTCAGATGAGTAGTTGGGGAAGCCGAAAAGATTTTTATCAGCGTCTGAAAGCCAAGTTTCGGTGATACAAATGATAGGAAAGGGCTTTGTGATTGTAGAGAGAAGATTTTGAATGTCGTCGTAATGTTTCCGCCTACTACGAGCATTGAAATGAATAAGCGAACATGAGCTGTTAAAAAGAAATGATCCAACTCCAAAGTGTTTAGGTAAACTCACATGGTGAATCAGATACAGTGATGGTGAAGAAAACAACAGCGTATGCGTAAAAAAACAGGGATATCTAGATTATAAAAGAGAGATCAGATTCCTTAGCAATGCGGTAAACCTGACTGTCGGTAGTTTTCCTTGCCTTAATTGCACAATTCTCTGTCCATAAAAATTTCCAGTTATTGGCTTTTTTTAGAGTTAGAGCCTTGGTGAATAATGATTTATTTGTTGGCGTTAGGTGATCATTTACGTACACAGGGCTGTTGATTGCAGAAGAGATACTAAGATCCCCAAGACACAACTTAGCTTTACGTGCCTTAGCAATGAATTCATTCTTCTTCGAACGCGAGCAAAACCTAGCAACAACATTCTTTTTTTCCTTGACCTTCGTCGGGACACGGTGCACAATGTCAAGGTCAGAGGGCACAAGGGGGCAACCTACAGTATCGCCAACTTTTTGCAAAATCGCTACACAGTCTTCCCCTTGCGTGCAGGGAACGCCCTTGATTTCTACATTGTTGATTCTGGAGTACTGTTCAAGTTCTTGAACCTTTTTTGAGAGCAAGTTGTTTTCGTTCAACAGTCTTTTGTTATCGGCAGCGAGTACCTCTTTTTCTGAACGCAGTGTCTCAACAATGCCATTCAGGATTTCCATGCTCTCTTTTAAATCGTCAGTTTCGCTTTTGAGCTCCTTAACATCAATTCCTGAAGATTGCATTCTCAACAAGACTTTACCGAAGACCTCATGAGCCAGACGGTCAGTCTCATTGTTAAAGTTCGTTTCAATTGCATCAGTGTGCTTCGCAAGTTCGGCACACGTCGGCATCGCTTAACAAGTTTCAGTCACACCATAAATTGCAAAAAAAACTACAGTACTTCGGTAGCAGCAGCAACAGCGAATTGAACAAAAGGGTTACCTTGGAATACTTAACTACTCACCTGCACGAAAGACAGAATTCACTTCAGTACGTGACCATCCCGCTGTCGCTGCTGCAATGGAGCCTTGGTGGGGACGGTACCTTTATAAGTGGCAATTCAGAGCAGGAGCGTCACACAGTAGGGTCGCAGGAAGCTCCTTCCGGTGTCGTCAGGCTGCCCTCAACGGGTTGACAGATCGGCACAAATGATGAATTTGATCAGTCAAGGCCTATGGTAGCTCCTCCTCACGGCGGCAGAATGCCCTCCACGTGCCGGTAATCGCGCTGGAAGGGCACGATACGGTATCTGCACGAAAGACAGAATTCACTTCAGTACGTGACCATCCCGCTGTCGCTGCTGCAATGGAGCCTTGGTGGGGACGGTAGCTTTATAAGTGGCAAAAAAAACTACAAAAAAAACTATAAAACTACAAATGTGACGACGTACATCGCACCTTGAAGGATGACTCGTGCAGTGCACAAAGCTGAAGGCTAAATATGATGGGACGTAGCTGTCTGCAAAGATAGGTCGGTAAGTTGTGTGGTCACTTTCTTCAAGTTTCGGCACAGTTTCTCGCTAATTACAGATACGGCAGCTCCAGTATCAACAAGTCCGTGCACCTTAATGCCAACAATATAGAGTTCGATTTCATTCGGGGGACAGCAGTTAGGTCTTGAAATTTTCGCTGCCAACGCAGTTCTTGCCTCCGAAACTGCGCCCGTCAGTTTTCCCCTCGCGGTGGGCTGTTGCGACGTAACATCGGAGAAACAGATCGACAACGAGGAGAAGGTGAACGGCTTGCGCCGGATGGTCGGCGACCGGGACGTACGTCTAGAGGTGGATCGGCAGGAACGGGATATCGCGGCTGAGTGGGCATGGTGGGCATGTAATGTGAGGCCCCTGCAATGTCGTGAGAACGGAAGCTGCGACGACGGCAGTGGCGAGCTACGTGGCCTGGGATGCCACATGAAAAACATATCGGCCGATTATCCGGAGTGCGCCATTGGCTGACGATAGGGGCACTGTTCGCTGAATAAGGTACCGTAAAGGTCGTACAGGCGGCGGCGTCATATAAACGTTCTGATCTGTTTCATATACAGCCGGAGACGGGACGGTCAGCGAGCGGGAAGGTGGCGTCGACGAATAAACGTGGCGAGTAGCTTTGTAGATAGCCGGAGACGCTGGCGCACGTGGCCGAGCAACTGCGGCTGCATACGTTAGTGGTGCGGTAACAGTTGGTGGAGCCTGAGCTGGCGGCAATGCTTCGGCAACTTGCGATTGAATGACCTGGCGAAGCGAAGGCGACAAGGGTGCCATCGGCTCGGTAGTTCTTGTGATTATAAATAGCGGCCGGGCGACCTCCTCGCGTATGAATTGCTTTATGCCTGGCATCAACGCGTAGTGGTCGGCGGTGTCATGGCGATAGTCGAGGGATGAGATGTCCGCGGTGTCTTGAGCAGCGCAACGTGTAGAAGCGCGCTGCCTACGCAGCTCATCATAGTTTTGGCAGAGCTGAATCACTTCGGCGACCGTCTGGGGACTCTTCGCAGCCAGCATTTGGAATGCACCGTCGTCGATTCCTTTCATGATGTTCTTGATCTTGCCTGCCTCGTCCAGAGTTGAATCGACGAGCTTGCAAAGAAATAGCACATCTTCGATGTAGCTCGTGAAAGTTTCATCTGCTCTCTGTACTCTGCCCCGCAAGCGTTGTTCAGCACGAAGGCGGCGGGCAGCAGGACGGCCAAAGACTTCCGCGAGGGTTTTCGCCAATTCCGACCAGGTACTGAAATCACTTTGATGATTTCTGTACCATAGTTTTGCCACGTCGGTCAGGTGAAAATTCACATTGTGAGCTTATCGGCTGCGTTCCACTTATTGACGGCGCTCGGCAATCCTACCGGCAATCCAGTTGTCCACATCTTGGTCCTCTGTGCCACCAAATATGGGGGGGTCGCGCTGCTGGAGAGCGCCAGCGCAGAAGACAGGCACAGGTGCGAGATCTGGAGTAGCAGCATGAGATGACCCCGGATCACTCATTGTAGGAGGTCGTTGGAGTGTGCGGCTGCGAAGTTCCAGGGTGAGGACCAGGTGTACCCAGCATCTCCACCACTTGAAACGGGTTGTTGAACAAGCAGGAGTTGACTCGGCGAAGGAGAGCTTTATTTAGCGCAAGGGCTAACTGAACGCAAGCCTGCGATCACAACAAGTCTTCTTCCTTTTCTATCCTCGAGCTCCATGCCTACTGCCCTCGTTACAGCACAAATAAATATGCTTGGATGCATACTTTTCAGAAACCAACGTTCAACGAGAGACGGTCCTCGGTGGTCTCACAGTCCATCTTGATGCTCCTACTCGAAACGCTCCTTAGGGCTCACGGCACCCGCCCCCCTCCCCCCCAATGTGTATATATATATATATATATATATATATATATATATATATATATATACATATACACATTTACAGTTCCTGATATATAAGAATATATATATATATATATATATATATATATATATTCTTATATATCAGGAACTGTAAATTATGCTATGAACAAAGAAAAGTTGAACACAAAGCAGTTGTTGTTTTTTTTTTGAAACATGTCTAGCAAACCTGTGTTTCACCGCATCGCAAAACTGCTTCGCACGGTGGCATGAAAGACACTACGTGTAATGTTACTTTAGGTACGCGCAAACTTTTGTGTTTACAACACTTATACTTACAGGAAAATTGTGTGTGCTCCTTGCACAATGCATATTTTCATTTTTTTATGCTTAGCCTGTTCGGAGCAGTGTTGATGGTTTTATGAAATTTCTTTGTTAGTGTTTACAATGTTTTTCGTATGATTATTTTTTTCGTACTATTTCTAATAAATTTGTAGTTTTAAACTAGCCATGTTTGAAAGATAAGTGGCAGCTGTACAATTTGACATTATAAACATTTACATCAGTAACATTGGGTGCCATAAAAAAAAATACGATTTTTCGACTACTCAAAACCGTCCAAATTTATCGTGGTCACGAAAGTGTTCTGGTGACTTCTTATCTGAGACAATGCCTGTTGATGTGCTCTTTGTAAGGTTGGTTTAGAGCAAGATCATGACTATGTGGTACAAAGTATGACAGCCGCGTCAAATACACGGTTCTGGTTGGGCATATAACCCTCTATTTGGACAGATTTTTATCACGTCACATGCGTTTTTGTTTGAGACTTGGCATCCTTTTAGGCAAGAGTTTGATGAGATAAATGAGTTTTTGCCTGATAAACACACATGACTTTTAAGCAGCAGCTTTGGGAATGCAGACGGTAATATCACTGTGTTTTCGAGAGCACACATTCATAAAGTTGCTAGTTATTTTCGCAAGAGCATGTGCACCTTCGTATATAGCTATTTCCGGCATCTCATACATTGAAGAAAACTGGAATGACGACTACTGTATTTCATGATCTACGGGTACCTAAAGGTAAGCACTGAGTAATGTTTCTAAATAAAAATTACAGACAAAAAATGGCCCTGTATCTGCATGTAACCTGCTATTGTCGTTGATAGACGATAGTCTTGCATGTGGAGAGAGTGAACAAAACATTTATTTGATGTTCTGCGCAAGAAAATCGATCAATGGTACTCCGGAGGCGCTGAGTCAGAGTGCCTTGAGCGTGCAGCGGAGGCGAACTAGCGCATCAAGTCACGTCATGGATGAATGGATGGATGAATGGATGGGTATGGCTGTACCCTTTAGATCGGGCGCAGGCTAGCGCCACCAAGCCGTAATACTTAATGAATCAAAAACTAGATCTATTTCCTTTAAATAGTGAGGTTGAGGAATCGTACATTGCAGTGATGGGTTTAAATTTCACTCGTGCCTTGACTTTAGTCACCAATCAGATAACCTCCTTCTAGTTAATTCCATCCGCTTAAGTTCTATTTGGCCCTACCTGTCCCTAAACCCCAGTGTTTTGAAAAACTCTGCACCATCATCCTGAACTATAGGGTGAAGCCCTTTAGAGAACATTATCAAGTGTTCAGCAGTTTCTTCTTCCTCTCCACACACACTGCATACCTTGTCTACCCCTTCGTATTTGGCCCGATATGTCTTGGTTCGCAATACTCCCATCCTGGCCTCAAACAGTAGAGAACTACACCGAGTGTTATCATAGATCCTTTCCTTGGCAATTTTCTGCTCAAAAGTTCGATGGATCTCTTGTGCGGACTTCTTAGTTATGCCAATTCTGCACTTATCGGTCACAGCTTCCTTCACTTTCTTCTTAACCGATAAATCTTTTTGGTGTGGCCCCCTGCCGTTTTCTAAGTATTTACCACTCCATTTTCTGGTTCGCTTCGTCCATTTTGTATTGTTGCGTAGCCACCTCCGTGATCCCACCGCTGACCTCCACTGTTGCGAAGGCCGGACCGATCCCGCCGAAGCCACCACTGTTGCGAAAGACGGCGACGCCGACACGGCCTCGAAGGCGCCACTGCTTTCAACTCCGCCGGGAAGGTCACCAGCCGTTTGGTAGCGTATGTTTCTCAGCCCGCGACGGCTTCTGCGCCGAGCTGATAAGACGAGCGGACGAGACGACGGTGAGTTAAACAAGGTTTATGTACAGCATATATACAGAGGCGTTACAATTTCGGCACTGGGGCCGACAGAGACTCGAAGAGCCGAGCTCTCCTCTCTAACACATAGGTCAGCCTTTCGCCTAAGACCGCTGACTCGCATACATGTCGGCCCTCCGACATGGGGTCTCCTCGCTCATAGGAACGCCGATCGCGACGCGCCGCAGGGCTTCTTTTATTTACACCGGGTCCAACCAAAATGTCCAATCAGAAGCGCCGCTGGTCGTCAGGGCAGGTTCCGCCAATGGGGCCGCCGCGCCATGCGTCAGACCACCAGGCACGAGAACGCCGGCTCGCTGTCACGTGCGCCGCTGACTCAATGCACGTGGGCCAGAGGGCGCCGCGCGTGTTCACGCCGTCGAGGTGATCGCGCCAGGCCGACTGCGGGCTGGCCTTGACCCAGATTGCCTTTTTCAGAGGCACGGTCGTTTGACGAGGACTCGCTGGCATAACAGCACCCCCGCCGCCAGACAATGCACCGGAAAGACGAGCTGCTTCCACGGGGCTCGGATGTCAGGTGCGCTCGTTCGCCAGGTCCCTCCAGGTTCGCCTCCAGGGCCATGTGGAGAATACAGCTCCAAACTGTTCCGGGAACACATCCCATTTTTGACGACGGATCCCAGCTCCACTGGCTTGTCGCCACAACTTGCTGACCAGCTTCACTCGTCTCTTCTGACCATCTTCGGTTTCAGCACTTGTCGATGGTTCTGCAACTTGCTAAGAACGGTTCGACAACAGACAACACACGACACAAGCAAGTGCCCTCGGTCACCCGACAGAACACCAGACAAAGTATAGTACAACATATACCTATCTACGTGTTTATCAGAATTTTGTTCCCTCTACATCAAGAGGCACATGTGGGACAAAAGACCCTTAAAATGACAACTCAATTTTTTTTTTCCCACGTACAACAACGTAACGAATTAGAATACCACAAAGTTGGCCCCTTGAGATCACTCTAAACGAGAGCGCTCAGCCCAGGTCGTGATGAGGTCAAAATTTTGCCCCGAATCGCCAGCCAGAAACCGAAAGGTTGAGAAGTTACTAGCTGGAACGCACTGCTCAATGCACCTGCATTAGCGTTTACCTTTCCTTTATTTTTTTTCTTTTATAGCGAACGTCAAAGTTGCGCTGTGGAGCAACATGCTCCACTTCAGTAACCGGCCACTTTTAGGCGACGATACATATGCGGCACCAAGAGCGGCTCACACTTGCGACGTTGCACAGGGGAACAACGATACGACTTGCTACTGATTGACTCCTCACCGCTTAGCTCGATATCGTGTTCGATCACCGTCGTGTCTCCGGGACGGTCCGACAACACATACCCAAACTCGGAAACAATCTTTCTCAGGTCCTCTTTCTCAGGTCCTCCTTCACTTAAGCTAGCCTCTAGGTTTATCTGCTCCCGGATTACTTTCGATCCCCCTTCAATTACCTCACTAGAACTCAAAATTTCTGCTTCCTCTTCCTTTGAAGCATTCAACAACCGATTTACGACCGCTTGATGTTGAACATTGGGTCTCATCAAGTTGTAAATTTTGTTCTGCCGCCTTCCTACTTGCACCTCATAATTTGTATCGCAAGGCTTCGATAATACTTTGGCGGGCCCTTCCCGATCAACCTCAAGCTTGTTCTTTTTGAACGGCTGCAGCAGCATTACCTGACTCCCTACTTCAAAAGCACGCTTCTTCACCGATTCCTCGTAGTGCTCCTTCGACAGCACTTTTGCCGCGTTTTTCTGGCTTTCCACTAGCGCTTCAATCGAGAGGTCCTCACGCGGCTCTCGAATGAGCGTCTCTCGATCAACTCTCGGCAGCTCGCTCCAACTTTCCGCTACAGGCGAGAGCGTTGCAGCCCCCTCGCTCTGATTCAATGGCGCCATGTCGTCTCCCCCAACGCATACCGCGCCGGCCGCTTCCGCGACGGGCCGCTCGCGTGACTGCTCACATGACTCACGCGGAAAATTTCCTTTCTGAGGTTCCGTCGACCCGCCGACAAGGTCACCTGAGCGTTCACCGCATTGAACCAGATCAAGCTCCTGCGAAAGCTTTCGCGCTTGCGATCGCGTGAGGGCCATGCACGCTAAGTTGGGGAAGAACGATTTGCCCTGCCCTTTGAGAAGCTGCTCTGAGTTGTTGGAGAAAAGATATGGAAAACGATCATTTAGCGCGGCAGACACAGCTGCTTCGGTGCGAAGCTTACCGAACGGGCCTTCAATGACCACCGTGGCGATTGGTAAGCGAACACTCTGCACCTCGGCGACTTGCCTGATCCACGCGCATTCTCCTGTGAAGTCATCCGGAGACACCAATGAAGGATGGACAACGTCCATGGTTGCCGCTGAGTCTCTAAGTGCTCGGCACGTTTTCTCATTCACCTTAATTTCTTGGAGATACGGCTCCAACAACCGCATGTTTTTTTCTGATTGTCGGATCGTTGCGAAAGCAAACTTTTCCTGACAGTTTCTCGCGATGTGCCCTTCCTTTTTGCAATTGTAGCAGATTAGCGGCTTCCGTTTGTTTTCCGATTCAAATGCCTGTGTGGTAGAAACCTCACTCGATTTCTCCGCTTCTGTTTGCCCTTCCCCTACAGTGTCCTTCGTAAGAGACGGGTCCTTTTTGAAATTACGGTGCGGAGCGGGTTTCCGTTGATCAGGTTTCTTTGAAAAGCCCTCCTTTCTTTCATCCTTTTCAACGCGCACTGCCCTGCTATGCAACTTTCGGCGAGTATAATACTCCTCAGCTAACTCTGCTGCCTTGTTTAGCTGTACTTCACCAAGTTTGTCCTGCAGCCAAAGTTTGACATCCTCCTCGATGCAGCGGTAGAATTGCTCCAGTGCAACGCATTCCACCACTTTATCGCGGTCGTCATAAACACCTTCACCCTTGAGCCATTCAATTAAATCGGCCTTAAGACGAAACGCGAAGTCAACATGTGACTCATTCCCCTTTTCAGCATACCGGAACCTTTGCCGGAAAGCCTCGGGTGACAACTTATAACGTCTCAAGAGCACTTCCTTAACCTCGTCATAGCTCTCAAACGCTTCCCTCGACAAGCAAGTTATCGCGTCGGACACTTCGCCGGGAAGAAGAGCTAGCAGGTTCCGCGCCCAAAGAGACCGCTCCAAAGCGTTTCGCTCACAGACGTGTTCAAACTTGACGAGATACTTCGCCATGTCCTCGCCTACTACGAACGGTGGCAGTTGGTCCCGAATTCTAAAACCGCTGACCTGAATCGTCGGAGAAGCTACGCTAGGCGCCTGCGAACACTGTAGGATTGCCAATTCTAGTCGTTTCAACTCTAGGCGCTCTTGTCTCTCGGCCTCCTCGCGCTCGCGACGTTCGCGCCTTTCAGCCTCTTCGCGGCGTGCTTTAATATCCACCCAGGCCTCATCGGCTTCCTCAGCCGACACTCCCTCATCCTTCATGATCTCAAGGATCGCTTGCTTTCGTTTCGCACGGCCCAAAGTAATGCCGAGTTCCTCACAAATTTCGATGAGTTCCTTCACTTTAAGGTTCTCCATCGTTCACACTAGCCTCTTGCTGTTTGCCCCTGTTAAAAATCTACTTGCCGTACCCACTATAAGCCTACTAGCAAGACGCGCAAGCAATTTTTCACACTCCCGTGTTTAACCCCTCTGCATTAACTTTGGTTTCAAAGCGCTTCGACTTGGCTTGAAACGATCAAAGCTCACTCTAATGCTTCACACAGCCCTTCTCTAAACTACTACAACCTGAGCTAGAGTAGTCTGGTGAACTGAGGGGAAAACATCAGGCACTCACCGCATCGATGTCGCTGACGCCGGCCGATCCCGCAGCTGCCAACCACTGTTGCGAACGACGGACCGATCCCACCGCTGCCACCACTGTTGCGTAGCCACCTCCGTGATCCCACCGCTGACCTCCACTGTTGCGAAGGCCGGACCGATCCCGCCGAAGCCACCACTGTTGCGAAAGACGGCGACGCCGACACGGCCTCGAAGGCGCCACTGCTTTCAACTCCGCCGGGAAGGTCACCAGCCGTTTGGTAGCGTATGTATCTCAGCTCGCGACTGCTTCTGCGCCGAGCTGATAAGACGAGCGGACGAGACGACGGTGAGTTAAACAAGGTTTATGTACAGCATATATACAGAGGCGTTACAATTTCGGCACTGGGGCCGACAGAGACTCGAAGAGCCGAGCTCTCCTCTCTAACACATAGGTCAGCCTTTCGCCTAAGACCGCTGACTCGCATACATGTCGGCCCTCCGACATGGGGTCTCCTCGCTCATAGGAACGCCGATCGCGACGCGCCGCAGGGCTTCTTTTATTTACACCGGGTCCAACCAAAATGTCCAATCAGAAGCGCCGCTGGTCGTCAGGGCAGGTTCCGCCAATGGGGCCGCCGCGCAATGCGTCAGACCACCAGGCACGAGAACGCCGGCTCGCTGTCACGTGCGCCGCTGACTCAATGCACGTGGGCCAGAGGGCGCCGCGCGTGTTCACGCCGTCGAGGTGATCGCGCCAGGCCGACTGCGGGCTGGCCTTGACCCAGATTGCCTTTTTCAGAGGCACGGTCGTTTGACGAGGACTCGCTGGCATAACAGTATCGACATTCTTCATGTACAAGTCGCTGAATACCTTCTTAGCCCGACGCTCCTCCCCCATTTCTCTCAATCGCTTCTCATATTTTATCTAACTGCTAGCTTCCCTGTGCTCAAATGATTACCATCCCATATCACCGTGTACTCCCTGATTTGGTGTATTCCCGTGAGCTCCTAAGGCAAGCCTACCTATTCCACGTTAATTAATTTCTAATCTTGCTTGAACTTCTGATCTCATGCACAAGACCGCATTGCCGAACGTCAGACCAAGAACTATGACCCCTTTCCATATTCCTCTCGCAACATCATACCTATTGTAATTTCACAGTGCCCTGTTTTTCATTACGGCTGCATTTCTGTTACCTTTAGTCGTCATGTATATTTTGTGTTCCCTTAGGTACTCAGCCCCATTGGTAATCGATACGCCCAGATATTTGTATTTATCTGTTATCTCTAGCGTGACCTCCTGTATTCTAAGCTCACTGCCTTCATCGTCATTAAAATCATGACGGCTGATTTTGCCTTATTGAATCTGAAATTTAACCTATCTCCCTCATTACCGCAGATGTCCACCAATCTCTGCAAATCTTCTTTGTTGTAAGCCATTAGCACTATATCATCTGTATACATCAAGACCGGTAGTGCCAGTTCAATGAGTTTTCCTTGTTTGACGAAAGAAAGGTTGAAGCCCAGTCCACTGCCCTCTAATTTGCCCTCTAATCCTTGTAGGTAAATTATGAATAATAAGGGTGACAGGGGACGCTTCTGCCTACGCCCCCATTTTACCTCTGCAGGCTTGGATACCTGTTTTTCTAACTTTATAACTACTTTGTTACCTTTATAGATATCCTTTAAAAGAGTAGTGACTACATCTTTCACACCTTGTGTGTCCAGTATTCCCCACAATTCCTCTTGAACCACGCTATCGTACGCTCCCTCGATGTCGAAAAATGCTAGCCACAGGGGCCTGTGTTCCTTTTTTGCTATTTCGATGCACTGCATCAGTGAGAAGAGATTGTCTTCCAACCTCCTGTGTTCCCGAAACCCATTCTGCAGTTCCCCCAGCACCCCCTCATCCTCTATCCATGCCTGCAGTCTTTCCTTTATAATCTGCAACGCCAGCCTGTAGACCACTGATGTCACTGTTATAGGACGGTAGTTGTCTATGTCAGCTTTGTCCCCTTTTCCGTTATAAATCATGCTCATCCTGCTAAGTTTTCATCCATCGGGAACTACACCATCGATTATTATTTTGCTCACTGCCTCTCTTAAAGCCTGCTTAGACTTCGCACCTAATGTCTTTATCAGCATAATTGGAATGCCATATGGGCCTGTTGATGTACTACTAGGGAAACTTTTCTCAGCCCTTTTTCACTCTCGTTGTGAAACTGGAGCCATTGCGCCACTTGATTCATCGTTGTCTATTGTTGTGCATAAAACACTTCATTGTTGAAATTATTCTGTCACCCTTCTTTTTATACATTCAATAGTTTCGTCCCCTTCTAGCCTAAAACCTTGAGCTGTTGTAGTTATAAACCTCTGCTCTAGGGTCGTCTCATTTCTTAGGGAGTTTAGATGGTTCCAAAATTTCGCAGCTGCCTTTCTATCTTTTTTATGTACTTCTGCCAGCTACTGAGCTCCCTTTCTTCTAATCTTTTCATCGATCAAAAGGGTGAATCCATTCTACAGCTTAGAAAGATTTTCCATTTTCTTTCAACATCATGTGTCGGTTCACCCCATTGCTTAGCATGTCTGTGTTCCCTAGAGGCTTCGTGACGTTTTGCTCTGGCTCTCTTAACTTCCTCATCCCACCAACTTTTGGGATTGTGTCTACTTTTCCGGGGTGACTTGTCACGTGCCTTTGCAAGCTCTAGCTCAAACAGTCTAATTAGATTCGTGTAGGTTCACACTGTTTTATCATCTTCAGTGATTACTTTCTCAATTTGTTTAGTGACTATTTCAATTTGCCTTTCTGTATAAAATTTTTCCTGTAGTTGCTCAACTTGTCTCCTTCCCACTTTCACTGCTCTTCCAAAACTTAGCTTGACACGTTTTTGATCACTACGCATACTTCTGGTGCCAGCATCATCTATGTGAATGCCCCTGAGCTTATCATACATCCTATGTGACATCAGTGCGTAATCTATTGTCGACTGCAGCATTCCTACCTCCGATGTTATTTGCCCTTCACCCTTCTTGGTACTGTTGCAAATGATCAAATCAGGCCTTTCACACATATACATGATCATTTTGCCTGTCGGGTTGGTATTCCCATCTATATCTTCTATATGCGCATTCATATCTCCTAGTATAATTATCTCGCACTTTCCTCCTAACTCCTGAATGCCCTTTGATATACACACTACCATTGCCTGGTTTTCCTCTCTGGCCTTTGCTCCCGTTCACAAGTACACGAAACCAATCATGTCACACGTGAGGCATGAGCACCACCTCGCAGTTCTTTTTTTGGAAAACGAAGCGCGTGGCCCTGAGACGGGCGTGCGCGCAAGTCTCAGAGGTGATAAGGTGTAGAACGCAAGGCCACGGCTAGGTGCCACCACTGTGTCCTCTTAGCAAAGCGTTCGAAACACTCGCTTCTTCGTGCAAACGCTGCATGGTCAAAGCAGCGTGATAAACAATATGGTCTTTAAAATAACTTATGTATGCCTTTTCTATTAAAAGACGCACATGCTGAATATATACGTGTTGTTCTGGTGCCTCACATATGCGCAATAATTCATTTGTAATTGACAATTTCGCAAGTATGATCGCTGAAACTTGAGCAACATTGGTGGGTGCTGCGGATGAGGTCGGCCGTTCAGGGTATCGTCTGATAGTTTAGAATACCCAGTTTGCGTTTAAGGTGCACAAACAGACAAATTTACAGACAGACAGTCCAAAAAGTTTGCGCCGAAGGTCTCCAAGAAAGACTATTATCTTTAATAAACAGATACGCAGAACCTGAGAAAAATAGAGCTGTTGTCAATGGTCACATACATTTTCATGTCTCACTTTTCAATCAATTTGCTGGTGAATACCATTCACAAGAGGAGGAGGAGCACAAAAAACAACAAGAGAGAAGGCAGGGAGGTTAACCAGGCACATACCCGGTTTGCTATTCTACGCTTGAGGAACGGGGAGCATATACAATTTTCATTGGATTGACCGACAGTGCAGAATGCGACGTCTGCGGCACCGATGCAGACATCAATCGTCTGCTATGCCGTTGCCCTTGATTTGCCTCTGAAAGACAGAAGCTTCGTGACGCATCGCATCAATTGGACGACCGGCCACTCTCTATGCAGATGCTGCTGGAGCACCGTCCTCGTGTTTCATCGGCTCAAAAGGCAGTCAAAGCCGTTTTCCGCTTTTTGAGGGTTTCAGGCCTATGTCAACACCCTTAGCTTTTGTGTATAGTGTCAACGCTGCATACGCATCAGCCCGTTGACGGACAATCCTTTTTTCGTTTCTCCTCTCTTTCCTCCCTCTCATCTTTATGCTCTATTCATGAGTGAATAATGAATAATGTAATTGGTATACCTAATTATATTTTCGTCGTAACCAATGTTCTCTTTCTGAAAGCTGTCCAGTGCTTTCAGCGACGTATATCTGAATATTAGCAAAATTTTCGGCAGGAAGTCGAATTTTCAAGTATAAGTAAACAATGTTGTGGCTGCTTTTAGATAAGTATGTAGCTTCCAATATTCAGAAATAAAAGTAGTTCAGGGAAAGCGTTTTATCGCTATTTCAACACGACTTAGCTATAAATGTCTTGTTGGTATGATCATCATTTCGGCACGCTTCGCAAATCCATGTAAGTTAAATATTTATAAATTTTTAAGAGTGGCATGGTAATTCTTTTCAGGAATGATTTTGTAGTGTTCATTAGAAAAGACATAAACAAAAACTGTCCTCTTCTACTCGCATAGGTTATGCAGAGTCAATAAATTATTTTTACTGACTCGTTTACATATTTGCTGCATCTATGTTCTGCACGATGAATAGTGATTTTGCTCAGATCATCGGTTTAATTATTTCATAATCCGGTAGTGTGAAAAGACTTTCATATTCAAACTATTTTTTTTAGTATGGCGAAGTGTATGGTCAGACGTTAGCAAAACTCAACTCGAGAATATCTTCTGGCAATTCCTCGCGTTGTCGCTTTATTACGAAGAATCCAGGTAGGCTTAGATGTGGTGTAATGTTTTCCTTCTTCATTGCTAAATGCGAATATGAACAGGTACTCAGTTCACCTGTTTAGAGTCTTAACTTCAGGCCTTATATATTCAGCATTATACACCCCGACTATATTTACCTTCATGAATATCTTACTGTCGTTGGCAACAATAACTCATGGTGATTGTTCATTTGTATTTTATTCATTGTTCATTACTATTTACTCTTTATATTATTCCCTTTTTATCACCCCCAGGTATGGCTTGTTGATTGAGCGAAAGCTTCGCTACTCTTTCATTCATTACTTCATATTATTCTCGCTCTGTCTCTCGTTCTCTCTCTGTATATACACACACACACACACACACACACACACACACACACACACACACACACACACACACACACACACACACACACACACACATACATACATACATATATATATATATATATGAGATATAACAGACAGTAATGCCAAGGAATGTACAGGGGAAGTTATTAAAGCCAACGGAATGTAAATAAGAAGAAAGAAAAGTGGATGAATAAATTACCAACTGTGAGCAGGAATCGAACCTACGACCTTCGAAATACGCGTTCTAGAGCATCGAACGCGTAATTCGAAGGTCGTAGGTTCGATTCCTGCTCACAGTTGGTAATTTTTTCATCCACTTTTCTTTCTTCTTATTTACATTCCATTGGCTTTAATAACTTCCCCTGTACATTCCTTGGCATTACTGTCTGTTATATCTCATTAATATTGTGTTAAAACACGGAAAAACGAGCCCATAGGTATACACTTCTATCCCTTATATATATATATATATATATATATATATATATATATATATATATATATATGTGTGTGTGTGTGTGTGTGTGTGTGTGTGTGTGTGTGTGTGTGTGTATGTGTGTGTGTGTGTGTGTGTGTGTGTGTGTGTGTGTGTGTGTGTGTGTGTGTGTGTGTGTGTGTGTGTGTGTGTGTGTGTGTGTGTGTGTGTGTGTGTGTGTGTGTGTGACGTATGAAGTGATGGTTGGTAGAGGTAGAAGAAGAAGATGCAGAATGGAATAAACATGGCGTATGAGCCAGGCCACGTTGCCCATTCATCATAGCGTCACACGAGTCGACAGGATCGAGACCTGCCAGCCCCTTCGTCAGTCGCACATCATTGACAAGGTTCTCCGCAAGACACCCTGATCATAAATGAACTACCGAACCAGCACCAACAGTACACATCGACGAGCATCATGACGGCATGATCGACTGACCTTCTTATCCCCAAGTACACCAGAGCAGCAGACGATGGACCTGTACAGGACTGGTTCGACCTGTTCGAGCTCCACGCTACAGCTGCATGTTGATCGGAGCGGGAGATGGTCACGAACTTCATCGACTATGTCTCCGGTGAGGCCTTCAAATTCTACCTCACACGCATATTTCAAAACGACGAGTCATGGGAAAGGGTCAAACAAGAAATGATCGTTTGGTTTGAAGAATACAATCACGACTACGACGAAGACTTGCTTATAACCCACCATCCACAAACAATCACGCTTGGTCGTCGCAGTCAAAAGCAGTCTTCGCGCATGAACCCACCTCCTGCTTTTCCATCGCGTGGATCTTCGGTCGCTCACAACGCCCAGCTTACGTCTCACAGGTTCACTATGGTCGAAATAGAGCAGAGGAGCTCGCTGCGTACTCAGTTAAGCCCGGGACCTACACTTCCGTTTCATGCACCAGAAGAGCACGCATCGTTCGTTGCACAGAAAGGCAGCCATTTCCAACTGGAATTTGACCAAACCACGCCTGTTGCAGCGTCGCCATTGAGAGTGCAGCCATCTGAAAGCCCAAACACAGGAGGCTCGGAAGTGACGCTGACAGGTTTCCAGGTGTCAGACGCCTACGGAATCAATGGTGTCGAAGGCGCCTCTGATGTTCCTCCTGTCGAATCTGCCCTACCAACTTCACTGCCTCAAAAGCGTTACAACAGCCCACAGACTACCAGCTATCGACTGGACACCAGATAAAGTTGTCGAGAAAACCCGCCAGATGTTCAAGAATGGCTCCCACCGCAATACGTTCTACAGCAACATCGGCAACGCCAGCAAAAGCAAGTCCATGAATCGCAGACACTCCAACGGATACGTCAACAAGGACGACGACGCAAAGTGAGTCTCTTAAAGCTAACTCAAGACGTGAGGCATATACGCCACAAGCGCATTTGGGCCAAGAGATCAAGACTGTGCCTACGATTACAGCTTCGAAACCACAGAAAACGACAAAAGAGACAAAAAGGCATCATCTGTAGAACGCAGAGACCAAGGCACCATTCCGTCAGCCACGACCATCGCACTCGCAATCTGGAAGCACACCGTCTGTTTCCGCCACGACACAATATTAGATGCCTTCGACACCAGAACCTGAAGTGCTGCAGGGACTCACAACCTTGTCCGTTCTTCACAAGAACTCAACCGATGTCATCACCAGTGGAGATCTCCAGGGTGTGGTTACGCCATCCGGGACGCAACAGCCAGCCTCGTCCACCCGAGCTCTCTATGGCCAAACTGCTTCCCTCTGCTGTGGACTTTTTGTGCGAGCTAAGGAACTCGCTTCTGAAATGGAACTACGGTGCATTTTCACATTTTTCGCTCTAACCCTCTGCGTTTTTGTTGTTTTGTTAAGTGTGTGACGCGACCTCTTTCGGGGGGAGGGGGAAGCGTGTGACGTATGAAGTGATGGTTGGTAGATGTAGAAGAAGAAGAAGCAGAATGGAATAAACATGGCGTATGAGCCAGGCCACGTCACGCATTCATCATAGCGTCATATATATATATATATATATATATATATATATATATATCTGTGTGAGTGAGTGAGTGTGTCTGTATGTGAGTGCGATTTATTGGCGATTATTGTTTTGTCGCTTAGTTTATATTATTTCTAATTTTTGTACCTAATTATTTGGCCTGTCCATGCGAATGGAGAACATGAAGCGACAGTGTTGCGTCTCTCCTCTTCGTAGAGCATTTTGCAAACCTGTCACTCTCTTAGCAGCTATCGCTCCAGCACAACAGGTTATCGTCAGGCAAAACAGAGTGGTGAATGAGTTGGTCCTGATTCATCATGGCATAATAGTCGCGCAAAGAAACGACGAGGACAAGAAACTGAACACCTCAAGCGCTTGCACACAACTGGAACTGACATATATATATATATTTTTTTTGTTCAAGCAATAAAACATTCAGTCATGAGTAAACGCTGGTGGTCTTCAATTTCTTGTCCTCGTCTTTTAATGGGCTACTTTTACACCTAAATGTTCATCATGGGCTGTATAAGCAAAAACACTGCAGCTTAGTTGCCCTGACAATGAGCAAGGCTGGCGAAGGCGTCCTCGCCGTACTAACGTCCCTGTAACACTGCAGCATCAACAATTCCGTAGCAAAGTGGTTGCTACAATTGCGGTAAAAAAAACATGTGCAGAAATAATAAGATATTACTGCACCCAGCATAGCGTCATCTGATTCGCATTGGTTCTAGTGGACGGAAATTATATGCCGTTAAAGCTAAACTGATAATATTAGTTAACACTTATAGAATCCTTTCATCGACAATACAAAAGAATAGGGTTGAGAGAACGATGACGCCAAGGAATGTTTCTTCCTCATAAACACGTGGACAAAGGAAAGAAAACAGCTCAATGCCCGCTGTGGCTTCCCGATTAACCAAATGATAGATGAATACACTTCACGTCTATTATGTTTTTTTTCCTCGCTAAATACCAATGAACCGGGACATCACGAGACGTTGGCTCTTTATTGCTGTTGCATTGTTACACCAATCAACATTACCCTCAACTTCTCCTTTTCTTTTCTTTTCAAGTGTTCTGGTGAATTCCCAGCCATTACGAGAGAAAGCTACTGGCTTCGGTGTAAAATGAGTGAATCAAAAACGAATTTGCGCTGGTTTGCTCTTCGCACGCTTTCTCATATATGCATCATTGTGGAGCGCCATGCACTGATATGCGAAAGCAACATTGCGCTAAGAACATAAAAAAAGCTAACCAACTGGTGGTCTATTGCAATTTCGAAGCCGATTTTAACGCTCCATTGTGTTTGAAGGCATCACCACGACCAGGGGTAACGCAGGGTTCTCAAGACAAAACTAAGAAAAGAAAAAGAAGCACCGGGAAGCTTCATGCGTTCTCCGTCTTCAATATCATATCTGATAAGCGCGGTCGAGCGTGTCATCGGCGGGTGCATGTCTCCGCCCACTCGCTCAGCCGCGCCTTCGCGAGTCGATAACTCTACCGCGTTGCACTTATCTTAAGATTGCGTTCGTCGCCAGGTGGTGTGTACGCTCGTCAGTGGCCGCGTTTTCGCGCAACCAGAGTGAACACGACCTCTGCCGCGAACCGTGAATTAGAACCGAAGCTTTTGCATTGGTGGATTGATTGATATGTGGGGTTTAACGTCCCGAAACCACCATATGATTATGACAGATGGCTTAGTGGAGGGTTCCGGGAATTTCAGCCACCGGGGGTTCTTTAACGTGCACCCAAATCTGAGCACACGGGCCTACAACATTTCCGCCTCCATCGGATATGCAGCCACCGCAGCTGGGATTTGATCCCGCGACCTGCGGGTCAGCAGCCGAGTACCTTAGCCACTAGACCAGCACGGCGGGGCCGAAGCTTTCGCACTATGGTAAGCTACAGCTCTTGGTGTCCCTCTGCGTTTCACAAAAAAAGGGAAGCCCTCTCCTGATTCTCTCTCTCTCAAAGGTTTGACCACATGGCTCAACAGCAGCGACGGCAGTGTCCCCGCTTTACGTTGCTTCTCGTGGTTTCTCGCCTAACCTGCGAAAATGTATCGCCGACGTGCAGTGAGAGTTCGGAGGCCACGTAGGGTGCTAGACACCTTCCGCTAAACGGAAAAGATTAGCTAGGCACAGATGATAGGACATGTTTCTTGACCCTGCAGCAGTATCCATGGCATGCCTCGCTTCTGTGGCAGTGGGCCAGGAGGTCGCTGGTTCGATGTCAAGATGTGTTTCCACGAGTCTTCATAATAACATACGCAGCAAACTTCTCGGTTCGCTTCGCATTGGAAGAGGCCCGTGAGTATAACTTCACACTTTCCAAGCTGTCTTCTCACCTTGAGCGCATTTTGATTGCCGTAGAAGTTGCGCCGAAAGCTCGTAATAGTGCGCAACTAGTTGCCTTACACAGGCTCGGCTTCTGTATGTCGGTTCCGCATTTCGGTTATCTTCAGCGGCCGCTTGAGTTCTAATAAAGCAGTCATTAGTAATGTTCGTTTCGTGGTTCAGATAAACTTCGTTTGTTCGCCATATGTTAAATATTCCTGGTTCAACGAATTGTGAGCGTTTAAAGACGAAGTGAAAAAAAACGCCAGGCCTACGCGGAAGGTGCAGCATATTTGAAGCAAAAGCTAGAAGAGCGGCCTTTCAGAGCCTTTTCTAAACACTCATTGGGTATTGCTGCAAGCACACTTGTTGGGTACCGACTACAGCATTAATAATACTAATGATTCCTGGTAGTAGTCTGCGGCATTCGTTACGAAATTTTTGGTCATTCTTCTGAGAAGTGTGGTATCTGCTAAGCACTTGCAAGCAATTTTGTGCCAATCGTTCATGAAGCGGCTGAAGCTGACGATGAATTATGCCTGAAGTGGGTATGCGCCACAGTTAATAGGTGAATGAAAACAAGCTTTCGTAATGGGTTGGAGCATTGGACGACGCTCTCGTTACGATTTTAGCATATATGGCGACGACTTGTTGTTCTTCCACTGTTTTAAATTTTCCCGACATCAAGCAACCCTAAGTTGAGTTTGCGAACAAGTCCCAAGCACCGGCTTGGCTCAGTAAAAGACTACTGGGCTGGCACGCAGCGGACACTGGTTGAAGCCCCACTTTGCCCGCTGTCCAAATTTTTTTTCTAATTCCGTGCGGTGTGGTTACGCACACAGGTGGCGGTAGTGTCCGTTACTATAAAAAATCAAGTTTAAAATTTCTGTATGCCCAAAACATGACAATCTCATCTGAAGTGGTGATTGTGGTGACATAATGTATAAACGTTGCATTCAGCGCACAATACGTAAGTGAACACGCACTGCTCAACTCTAACATTTATTTTTACGGATTTCTTGGGATGTTTGCCGATCATTCAGTTTTGGCATCCGGCTCTATTGCCTTTTCCTTCTGGCACAGACAAGAAATAGAAAACACTATCAAAACTGCGTTCGACCTGAATCACACTTGCCTTGCAGATTCAAGCAGATTGTTGCACACTGCGTCTTACGCTGTTCGAAACGCTTTGAAATCAATTTTTCACATATCCAGCGTCTATAATTTACTATAAACACTCACGTTGCCAGAGAGGTACACGTGTTTTCTTTCATATTTCTCGAAAAATCGTGGCGTATTCGCCACCGTAAGGAAGGGATTTAGACTGCCTTTACCGCATTATTTGCGAGTCCTCAAATTTTCCTATCGAACATATCCCCAGTGCCACGCGTTAATCTCACGAAGCATATTTCAAACTCCATAACATTTTGAAGAGAAGCCGCTATCCTGTAGCTTTCTTTGGAATAAGAATCTTTTTCTTCGCTTTCTTAGTAGATGTCTTGGTTAGAGCTAGTGATGAATAGTTCTCGAAACATTAAACATATTTTCTGTGAATACTGGTATCCATCCTGATTCGTCTTAGAAGCTTTGCGCCTAAAGAAGGCGATCTTAAGTGCAGGCTACATTCCCAATAGAGGGGCTGCCTCATTTTAGTTTTGGCAAAGTGCTAGAATATCTCCATGCTCTATAGCAGTTGCTCTAAACCACAAGGGTGTAAACTTTATCCACTTCTTCCGGATATCGCTAGCCTCATCATATTACTTTAGTATTGTCCTGTGAAGTCCCGAAATTGACTACATAACTTTCACCTTGCGTGTTAGAGACATCAAGTTTATGGCCCTCGCACGGCCGAACCTCTTTGTAGCCTCAACTTCTAGAGGAAGCACGGCATTTAATGCGCATTCTAAGTTCAACTAGAGTCTCAGACCATCCGCATGAATTCATGAGCAAAAACTTGCGAGACCTTTCTCAGTTGCCTTCAGAATTTCACCTGGACTCTGCAGTGGTGGCGTGGTTTTGTCACGTGTCTTCTTTTTTTGCAATAGACATCACGTTGAGAGGTGAAATCTTTAGGAGGAGGGTGGAAGAGGGTCAATACGTTAACTTAGAAGAAGTTGAAGAAGTTGAAGAAGTTTGTCTTCTGGTCATTTTAGGCAAGTTCAGCGGCTAGGTTACCTGCCTCTTTATTGAGTTGGGAATTTCGGAATCATTTGATATTGTTTGAGCTGGTAAAAATATGACGATGGTCGATGAAAGCAGAGTCTTGGTGGTGAAATGAAAGCCTTGCAGTAAGATTGTAATCTGGCTCCAAGAGCTACCATTCAGTCAGTGATGCAGGTTGGACCGCTATACCTGGGCAAAACGGTCCCACAACTTTCGATGATTGATAGAAATGCAGGTCCAGGAATATGACACGTCATCCAGTTATGAGGTGTGGCTGACGGCAGTGCTGCCATGGCAAGCGCGTTCCGGTTACTACAACTGCGACCCTTTCAACCACTCGTGTTTCCAAAAACAGAGTAACATATATGTTGTTTATGTACTATAGGAACGTATCTCGACATTCGATGTTTTTTTCTGCTTTCAAGCTTTTAAACAAACCTCTGAAGCAGTTTCAAAAACTGTGTAAGGTTTCAGGTCTAATAAATTCTTCGAACACCTCATGATTAGAGCAGATAAGTCACACCTTGTAATTTTAAGCATACTTCAACCCGTTGTCTTAGCAACTTTTACAACCTACTCGTGAAATCGGTCAATCCTGGATGGCTTTGGTGAAATGCTTTAAACACAAGCAGGGCTAGAGTCATGCACAAACAGTCTCAATGGCAACGCAGTAGTCGCGTCCGTTATCTGGCTCTTGTCGTGTGCCCCATTCTTATTAGATGTGGCGAAAACAGGTCGCGTGCTCTAGCTCTGAACGGACCTGATTTGGCCGCGGTTTGAACCCAGATTCCAGAAGAGGCAGCATTACTTGAACCACTTTTTCATATAAACATTGCCTCTCTGCGGTACTTCTGTGCAGTTTACTTGGACGTCGAGTGTCAGATGTGTCATTTTCGTTCTCTATTCGAAACTCACAAAAAGCTTGATCTGATAATTTTTTTTCCTTTAAACGTTGTGTAGCCCAACATATTGACACACAGATGATGAAGCGTTTGTATTCGCCATCTCCTTCACTTCACCTGCAATCACACTACAACGGCTTAATTATTTGTGCCGTGTCATATTTGCCTGCTTCTAAAGTACTCGTGTTCAACTGTTGTGCGCTGTTCCATCAATTCCTCTCCAGCCAACAACTTTGTGCGAAAACACTGCAAGAGTCTCCCACCTTGCGTGACTTGTGTTGTAACTATTGGGGAAAAAACCAACGCGCCGATGGAGGATACGAAGAAAGGTAACACTGCACAAGCACTGGTCCTCAATTTGGAATTTAATGTGATATTCAAATTTCACGGGCGAAGCTTCTTATGGCGTGGCTTGTGTGTCCCTCGTTGTAGTGCGAAGCTACCAGTGGCACATACCCAAAAAAGCAGTCCTTAGTATGTCCGCTGGATGGCAGCACTTGTATATGATGAAAACACGCTGAAAAAAATGTGAAATCGCTGTACTTGGAGTGCTACTAGACTGACGGAAGGATGGATAAATGAACATACAGATGGATGGATGGGCTAATGGACGCACAGACGTACAGAGGGGCGGACGCATGGATAGACGAATGGACGGACAGAGGGGCAGCAGCATCAACACAGGCAAGGACGGACGGACAGATAGACAGATGTACGAATGAACAGATGAAAGAACGAACGTACGGATGGATGGATGGATCGACGGTTACGCCGATGAATGGACACACAGAGGGACGCATGGAAGGACGGAAGCACAAATGAACTGACGAACGCTTCGTCCAACCAATCATCATTCACTCTGTGAATATGCTGTGGTTTTTAATATACATATTTTGCATATTGAGCATGCGCAGAGGATTTCTACTGATGGTCTTGATTTATTTTCATGCAAAAATAACAACGTCTCACTTACGCGTGACTCTCTTTTTTCGGGATGAAATGCTTCCACTAATAAACTTGCCACCAGATCATTCTTTGTCAAGAGCACCATAGTGTCCCTGAAAAATGGCGGGCCTTGGCACAAATGGCCGTAAGAAAGCGAATAGGCGGATTGCCAGTCTTCATTCATCAAAAGTGTTTATTTAGCCTTACATTCAGGCAGCGCCCAGCTTGGTCTTCGTATGCTTTACAACAGTTTCAAGGTATTCTGTATACACCTAGAGCCCAACACTGGATACCTCTTTCCTATCACTCCATTTTTTCAGGCCACTGCCTTCTTTTTATTTTTTTGGCGGGTGGGACGGACACCGGTGGGTAAAAGTTGTCTCAATTTTTATAGTAAGTTGAAATAACGTGTATATTCTTAAATGTACCAGGTTGAGAGTAACTCGCTCGTTTAATGTTACTGTTCCTCTCCCCATCCGTTTCCGAGCTGTCCTTTTTTTTTTCATAATGCAAGTATAACTCCCCCAATTTTAAGCATAGCGTTATACTTCAGTAACGTTCCAAACTGCGTACGTCAAGATAAACTTTTTTTTTTGTAAATTTGTAGTCTCCTATGCTCCTTCTGGAAATCTCGGGCATCCCTGCAGACCCCCACTGCGATGTCGCGTGGGTAGAACAAATTGAATTCCGGGCTTTTTTGTTTCGCCAATTTTATCGCACCTTTTGTTTCTTCAGTTCTGTTCGCAAGCCTCACAACTTTCTTCTGACATTTCTAATATTTCTGTTTTCTTTATTTCGCGTTTCACGTCCCTCGTTTGCGAAGGGTTTTACTTCTCCAAGCTGCCCATTTCCTTTAACAACCGTCCAGTTTTTTCCAAACCTTTACGCGCAGGATTGCTAAAAACAATTTTGCAATCGCTTCCTCTCTCTGTTTCCATGCCCATTCTTCGTTTCAAGGCCCCTTGCAACCCCGTCACCCACATCTTTTATCTGCCTTTCATTTTCTGAACTTTGCAAAACCGTTGAAACCACCCTAATTATTTACCCTTCACATCTTCTCACGGTTGTGAAAATCTTTACTTTTTACGCTAGTCACTAGTGACCATGAAGGCCTCAAAAGCCGTTGTCTGGCCTTGTCTCACAAGCACTACTTCGTGTCTGATGCAATAAAACGGATCGTTAAACTCACAATTCGGTTTTGTTCTCTCCCGTTTTCTGTGTCTGTTCAAGCCTTTGATATCGACAAGGAGCTTGGTGTGTTATATTTTTAATTATTTTCATAGTTTTTCTTTCTTCGTCATGTTTGTCGGTCAGTCAACGCTTCTCTTTTTAATTTGCATAAAACACAGCAGCCTTTAGAAGCCGGGCTACGCTGTTGATATGAATTCCTTTATAGGAATGCGAGCATCGCATCGTTCTTCTATGTACTGCTACAGAATCAATTTCCTTGTATTTGTTCTTTTGACCCATTTACTCATAATTCACTGTCACAACTTTTTTCCCTTCTTTCATTATTCTTGGCTATTGCGTAACGCCTGGGACACCTCCTTTCTTAATCGTGTTTCGCTATATCACACATTTAAGCGAAATACCTTTCATGCAACAGACACCCATTGTGCACTCACCAGCTCGGGGAAGTTGTGAATAGCGGTGTGAACAAGTGAGCCATTGTTTGCCATTCAATTGATCATAAAAAAGGTGCACATGTTACGCAAATGATGAACACACTTACGCTATCATCAGTTTTGAGTTCATAAAACAATAGACTGCAGCTTATATTATTAAAGGTTAATGAAACCTACACGCGCTTCATTACACGCCATGAATGGCGCTATTGTAGTTTGAGTCAGACATTGAAAGCCACTAATGAAGGTATGCTCAGTCTAAACCAGTCATTTTTAACACGAGTACTCGTCCTTTTCGAAGCCTTAACGATCACACATCGAAGTGTTGCTTGTCAGATACGACGGTAATTTGTGTTTGCTGCTTGCGGCTGAACATATTGCTTGCACACTTGCACAAGTGTTATATACTTTCGGTACAAGCATTAAAGCTTTCGGCTGGGAGTAAGCGCTTGCGGTGTACTCTTTCTTCTCCGCGTCTTTTTCGCGCTGCATTTGCGCTTTAATGGATCAATAACAACTCGTTCGCCTCTCCGTTTTGCTTCACCGAGAAGACGTAGCACCGAGCTAGCTATTCTTTTTACTATTGTCCTCACCAGTGTTGCCTTGTATTGACGGCATCTTATATTATATACCACGGTTTTTTTGTAAACGCCAACGACAAAGCACCACGTTGCAGCTGTTAGTTTCGACAAGGTGTGAGAGAGATATCCTATCAGCATATCACCCTGCAGTGCTGCTCCTCCTCATCACTTGCTTAAAATTGAACGAATAGAAGGAGCAAAAGCTAAGATGGGAAGGCGGGCGCACTCTAGCCTATCTTGCACTTTATGTGTGATTCGACAGCTCTTTGTCAGCATATATATGTAACTGTTTTTTTTTGCTTTGAAACCGAACTTTGCTCACACAGTGAGCCTACTAAGAGAATATGACCTCTCCAGAAGTTTTGTTTTGTATTTCCTTTCATTTTCTTACCTAATGAACATAAGCCCCGTGTCACGCTTCGGACAAGTGCGGCAAGGCTATTTCGGTAGGCTTGACTGAATTACATGTGCAAACGCCATCCCAACGTACCTGCACGTAACCACCGCGCATGAAATGTCCTACTTCGGGTGCAATCAAGGGGCCCAGTACGATAATGGCCACAGAATGCAAGCGGCTACTGTCTGAGTGTAGTGACTGTGCGACTTCATCTGAAAACAACGAGAGAATGGCTTATGCGTATACATGGTACTATCGTGACTGACTGTGTCAGCTGCACCGAACGTGTTTTTGCACCAGACCTTCTCATAACAGGTGCTAACAATCATTGCGTTTCTATGTCCCATAACAACAATATAGGTATGATGAATGCCATAGTGGAGGGGATAGAAATTGAGATTATTTCAGGTATTTTTATACGCCTGTCACATGTGGCAACATAAGTGCACTTTGAACGAGTGTACTTGCGCTCACAAAGTGTCCTTTTGGCGGTTCTCTGCTACACGAAAAAGCGAAGTGTATTTTGGAAGTGATGACAGTGGCAATTTTTGGGTTTGTGTAACAATATATACTTGTTTCTTTTGCGCCCGCGTCTCGTCGTCGGACCACGTTGTCTTCGTGGAAGTGGCACCAGTGGCACACGTCATCGTAAACGACAAGAGAACGACTCGCCTACACATGTCCTAGTGTGGCTGGACGTAAACAACGCAATGGACGCGGCCATTGCACCGCGTGTGCTGGCACATCCTCATAGCGGACGCGGCCGCAAACTGCTTGAAAGAGAGAGTAGCGAGAATTTTCGTTGATTTATGACTTGTTTTAGTACATAGCAAAATTCCTTATAACAAAAACATTAGTTTAAAAACAGTATGAGTGCCGCTTTAGGCAACAGCGTATTTCTGTGCAAGCCACTGGTACCGAGGCTACACACTTGGTCGCAGCGAAGTGAGGTTGGGGAACGCACTTGCCGGCAAGTGTACTTTGCAGCGAGTGACACTAAACTTGCTCGTGTGACAGCGCTCAGATGACACTCGCGGCTAAGTGTACTCGCTCGAAGTTCGCTTAGGTTTCCACGTGTGACAGGGGTATACTGACATGATTTGGCCGCAAATAATACACACACAGAGTAAAGAAACACTCAACGACAAGCAGAAGCGGCACTTCTAACTAAAGTAGACCGGACGAAAATCCAGACTTAAGTAACAACGACAAGAAGCATGGCACGATGTACCGGACATGTGCCCAGAGGCGTTGTTTATGAGATTTCTTTTTAGATGCGGAGCATCTTATACTCGCGCCTTGTAGTGCGCCGTCCGCGCCGTCCGCGCCGTCCGCACCGCTTCTCGAACATTCGACAGCTGACGCGCGCGCATGCGCCGTCGCGCCGTCGCCCACTCTTCCACCATCTGTGCATCCCTTCCTCCTCTACACACCGCGCGCGCTTCACTCCTCCACCATCTGTGCACCCTTCCTCCTCTACACACCGCGTTCGACATCTACAATTCTCCTGATTCTCCAGTGGACGCGCATGTGGCGTCGCGCTTCGAGAACATTCAACAGCTGACAGTGCATGCGCCGTCGTTGTGTATATATACTCAAGGTCGGCGCTCGCTCGCTCAGTTGCCGCTCGTCGGTTGGTTTGTACGGCGCGTCGACGTCCAAGGTCGCGGTGAAATGAATTCCAACGAATCCACAAACACAATGATCGACGTCCCTTCGACCAGCGCCGCCCTTTCGCATACGTGTGTACGTGTTCACTCATTTAACACCCCCTCCTACAACCACGTTAACCAATTTAGCCATCGACCCAAGTAAGTCGCAATTTAACACCCCATTTCACAACCACGTTAACCAATTTAGCCATCGACCCAAGTAAGTCGCACTTTAACACCCCGTTAACCAATTATATGGTCCGCATCCTCCTCAGTGTTCCCCCGAGGGAAGCTACGGGCAATTTTTCTTGTGGCAACTCGTACATCTGGACTACCGGGCGCTGTATTAATGAACGGGTTAGGGAGCATGAATTAAATTTAATGAAAGATGGCTTGGCGCATTTGCCTATGCAATGTAAAGCCTGCGGGTGCATACCACGTTTTAACGAAGTTAAGATTCAAGGTAGAAGTAGGCATAAAACTGCGCGTGAGTTGATGGAAGCATATTACATTAAAAAGAAAGGTGAAAATTGTATCAGCGAACCACCGGTGACATTGTACTCATCAGAAGAGATGTTTTTCGATAGCTGGATAGCGTAAGGTTGTGTGAAGACTGCACATGTCTGTATGTTGTTACTTAAGTCTGGATTTTCGCCCGGTCTACTTTAGTTGAAAGTGCCGCTTCTGCTTGTCGTTGAGTGTTTCTTTACTCTGCGTGTGTATTATCTGCGGCCAAATCCTGTCAGTAAGCAAGTACCAACTAGGCCAACAATCAGTATTGTGACAGGGGTATAATGTGCACCTCAATCTATTTACGTGCATGGAACGCTAGCACTGCATTTTTTCCCAGTCTCAGCAGGTGCAGGCGGGATTGTATCCCTTGAAGTATGGGTCAGCAGTTGAACAATGTAAGCACTGGACCAGTAGGCTGGTCTCCCGCAAGTAGCAAACTCGGGGCACAGGTAAACGTCATGTAGTAGCAATGCTGAGTGTCTAGACAAAATTGCATGGAAAGAGGGTTGCCCCACTGTGGCGGTCTAGTGGCTAAAGTACTCGGCTGCTGACCTGCAGGTCGCGGGATCGTATCCCGGCTGCGGAGGCTGCATTTTTGATGAAGGCGGAAATATTGTAGGCCTGTGTGCCCAGATTTGGGTGCACGTTAAAGAACCCCAGGTGGTCGAAATTTCCGGAGCCCTTCACTATGGCGTCTCTCATTATCATATGGTCGTTTTGGGACGCTAAACTCCACATATCAATCAATCAATTAAGAGAGTGGTAATCGGTCTCACTGCCCCACATTGTTTCGTCTCATGAAACTGTGCGTATGCGACAGGTATATCTCTACGAATGCAATTACAGAGTCGCACGTCATCCAGGCTGACGGAAGTAAACTTCGTCCGACTTACACTAACTATCCCACGTTACATGCAGAAAACCGTTCGCATTCTCCCCTACTTTCTATAGTGGCGTGCCCAGGCATGACAGCGAACTATCGTATGCACGTGCTTGATGTAAATATATAGAGTTCTTAAGCAAACCAAGAAGCGTGCTGCAGTGGCGTGAAAACTTGGCCCTACCCTTTTTTATGCCAACAAGCATCACCCCATAGATGTCAGCGACCTGCGTGAGCGGGAGAAACACATTTGTTGCTTTTTTTGAATTTGTTGCAGAACCCTTAGCACAGATGTCGGTGAAATGTGAAGTAATTCTTGTATTCACTTTTGTCCTTAAATTTTATTTTTTTTTATTCGCATCTTCCTTAATTTTTTATTCTCGCACAAGTGGTTGAGTTATCATTCAAAGGCAGCTGCGACTACGCCTTGGTCTGCATTCTGCATGCACTCCTGTTACTCCTCATAATTAGCGAGAAACGAACATATGGTGGAAGAAAAACCACAGTGAGTAATCAGGGCACTATGCAAACTTACTTTAACGTACCTTAAATGATGGTTAGCGTCACTCGTGTTTTTTTTTCTTTTAGAAAGCTAATCCACTGACACGGAAATCGTACCACGTTTATGAGCGTGCTATAGCGACAGACAGCCGTTCAACCAACATGTGAAGAAAAGCAGATTACTTAAAACGGCACAATTCCTCGGTACTGATGAGTTGTCTTACGAAGGCTAAGTGCCAATTTACGCTATAACTTAACACCAGCTGCATATTCAAAGCGAGGCCTGGCATTCCACATTAGAATGCGTAGACCACGCCTATTGGCTTCAGTATATTGCGCATTCTTTGTAGCCTCCACGGAAAGAAAAACACTTTAACAGAACCACCTGTTCAATGTCTTTCTCGCTCGCCTTTTGTTTCAAACGAAAAGATTGCAACAATTTCTTCCAGACTCCAAGCTACAAGTTATTTTAATTCAGGAGTGAAGGTTGTTTTAGGCACTTTCACCATCTGGTACGAATTTCGTCTCAGCGTGGACAATTGGGAATATTTTTCTCGGAGGTGTTATGCTTTGCGGATATTTACAGACTTCGATAGTCAGAGTGTATACTTATAGTGAAATGCATATTTGGTACACTAACTACTGGTTACTTACATGAACATAGCTGAAGATGATCAAGAAAGAAATGCAAACACAGAACATTTTGCCTGAATTCTTTAGTCGTATAATGTAAAAAAATAAATAAGCCGCAACACTTTTATAGAAACTCAAACATGTTAAATAAACATGTTCACTTGCCGTGCAACCAAGCTTGACATATCGCAGGAGGCGATGCACTACAAATATAAAAGTTCTGAAAGTCAATACTTCGATGAACTTTTGAGAAATTCAAAAGGCTTCCACACGGTTGAAAATTTTTTTTTACCCGTGCTATCGAAAATCTTTGTTGTCTATATTGCAAGAAACAGCAAACTGATTCATAAGTACACTTGAGGTACTCAATTTAGAATGAAAGTGCAGCATTTGCCTTTCTGTTTTGCTCATTGCTGAAACTAAACCACTGGTTTCTAATGCTTCCAAGTGCACGCTATCATTAAGGTCGAAGGTCAACACGTTAACATCATATTACTTCACTGAAGGCACTCTGAGAATCCAAATGTCTGTAGCTAGTAGATTATGCATAGCTGCTCACTCGTTTCATAGATTCGACGTAAAGCTTCGTTTTACTAAAACATTATTTGAACTATTTTTGGTGAACTGGTTCAATATTATTTGTTATGTATCTCTTTCGTTTACTGTGCAAGCACTGCGTAGCTGGTATTAAAGTATCTGAAACAATGAAAGTGTGCAGCATGGCGAAAGAAACTGATTAGTAATTAGAAAAAGAAATTCCTCACATTTTGTGTTTACCAACTTTCCTCCCTCCACCAAGTCGTTTGTACCCGTTTTCGAGAGGGTATATCAAGCGAAATAAGGCACCGTGTAAGCAGAAACGTAAGAAAATTATAACAGTGTGCATATTCCGCATCAGCACACAAACAACCATGGCGAGAAAACCAGGTCAAGTTCTCTGAATATGTGGCGCACACTTACGTTGGAAGATTGGCAGGGAACCAAATAGTTTTCATGAAAGGATTGTTTAAGGAAAAGTTAGGATTGGTTTATTCAAAAGAACGATGAAACTGTTTACCTTGTTAATGTAATAATAAAATGTATTGGAATACAAACAATGAAGCGGCGCGTTTGAATTTAGAAATGAATTTGGAAATGGGAAGTAATGTTAGAGAGAAGATCAATTTCAAAACTTGAACCTCTTCGAACCTTTGACATTCTCCTGCATTGCGCCAGCAATGTTCTCGTCAATGTGGCCAAAAGAAAAATTCCCGGAAAAAAAAGCAGGTCGTTCTATTTCTTTATTTTATTTACTGCTTTGTCTTTCAGACGAAATTCGCTCGCTCTATGCTAGAACCTTTCTCTTCGGAAGTGTGTGTACAGTCTCGTGCCAAACACAGACACGGCAATTCTATGCGCGGGCTATTTGGAACGAGTTCGAGGCCGTGCTGGGAATAGAAATCCTATTTCAGTACCTTTCTGAGATGCTCGCGCAGCTAGTAGGACAAGCAAGGAATTGTTTATTCCTGTGCTGCTATCAAAAAACACCAGTCGGTAGCAGGTGACTCTTCTATCGTATCATTTCTCAGAATGACAAAGCTCTCACAATTATGCTTTGTTCCTGGAAGCATAGAGTTGTTCAGGACTGCAGCCCGCCCTCCATGTCTTGTTATTTCTTTTTTTTCTTTTTCACTTGTATTTTTGAGCGTAAGCATTTTATGTATCGACGTGGAAGATTTGAAAGGAAAAAAACGACAATATTATTTGAAGCAAGGACTGCTCCGACGCATAAAGTGAGCACGAAAAAACATGAAGCTTTACCATCCCGTTTCCATTTTAAGCAGGGCCTGTTGCGATACATAGATTGTGTGTGTTTCTTTGGCATGCATATTCTCAAATCATGTTTCCACGTACTGACCAATTTTACAGCGCAGTGCCGAGCAGCAAACCGAATATAAGCACTGGATTAAACTCTCTCCCGTCCCCTTTCAGCTGTCTCTGCATGATTGAAGTTGAGCATTACGTTCCTTCTCCGTAGTCTTTTTGTAAGTTATTACCACGAAGATCCGAGGACGTAATGTTATTAGTCTAATAGGTGCATCCAAGTTCCGATAGGTGATCATGAATGACTTCCGCACACTATAGTATGTGTCGACCGGGCTATGTGTCAGTTACTGGATCATTGATGTGGATTTGTGGCTCATCATTACAAGGCACGATTGTGCCTACTGATGGAACGCTTGTGCTCACACATGGGGAATATTTTTGATAGGATATGACAGGGGCAGTTTGATTATTATTGAGATAGCAATTATATGGACACACTCGACTGGAATTCGCCGCCGGCGTCAGCGTCGACGTCATGCACCATATATATAAATAAATAAATAAATAAATATATATATATATATATATATATATATATATATATATATATATATATATATAAGTATCTATATATATCCAGGGCGCGAAATCGAACGTAGGACCGTCGCGTCGTGAATGCGAGGCATTATCCACTGAGCCACCGAGAGGTACCTACTTCAACTTTCAAAAGGCAAGCTATTCATATTTAGCCCTTACCGCAGCGGGCATCTCGGGGGGGGGGGGGGCAATAGTGTTTTTAGCATTATCAGCAAGGTGGCGCAGTGAGCGCACGGCGGCTAGAATAAGGAGGTGTACCCTCGATCGCGCGCCCTAATCTTGCAGTGTGGGGAACCTTACGTCTTGGCTAGCCTTTGAGTTTCGTTGGAACAATTCTGTTGTAGCTACTGCGCGCACAAGGGTCATTGCAATCATTGCACAGCCTCCGTTTGCGAAAAGGGCGCGCTTTTCAGGCACAGCGAAGTAACAACTGAGACGGGTATTCGCGTTAATCTGTACCAGTGAGTACGTTTCATCCGTCCTTTGTGCGTAAGAAACGCGGGGCACGTTTAGATCTGTGTGCCATTTCGCGCGTGACCTTCCACTTTGTTGCTATCGCGTTCATTGCTTTGCTATTGTGGCAAGGCTGTTTTTTTGCAGTTTGTACACTACAAATGTTCTATTCTTCATGTCTTAGTGCTATTACAAGAAATTTTGCCTGAACCTGCCTTCTTAACAGCAAGAATCAAAGCTTTTGTAGGAGGATTTATGACTCACCTTTTCGGCTTCGCAATTCATATTCGTTTTTTAGGTTACTGACCGATGTTATTCTACCATGAGTGTAAGTCATTCGCGGATTTTCTCATGTGCTGCTTTTTTAAAGCTTGGTCTTTTTGCACGTAAAATACCTCAATGGGCGATTGTTATAGCGCGAGAGGAGAACGACGACAGAGAGACAAGAAGTACACGACGGACATGAGCGCTCGTGTCCTTCGTGTCCTTCTTGTCTCGTGACAATCATTACATGACAATCATTACATGACAATCAATACATGTATGTCATGAATGTCAAGATTTACATATCGAGGTCCTGCAGCTCTTGCAGTGCTTCCGTTCACATGGCATGTTACAAAACTGGTCTGGTATGACGTGATTGCGTAGCAAACACAGGCGACAGACCCTAACATTAAAATCATGACGTGCGTGTCATGTAATCATGACGTACGCTCATGATGAGCTCGCGGCCGTTTCGCTAGCGTCACATATACCAATTCTGGTATTACTGTAATGTGAATGGATGGCGAAGGTATGTGACTAGTGCAAACATGATAATTATGATGCGTGTCATGTAACAACATGACTACATGACACGCTCATCATGCGCTGGTGGCCGTTTCACTAGCTCCTCTTATGCCACATTTGGTACTACGGGACATGAATGAAAGACGAAAGTATGATACTAGCATAAAGATGATGAACATGAGATGGATGTCATGTAACAACATGACTACAAGCTCCGCTCATGATGTGCTCGTGGCTGTGCCGCTAGATTCACATGTACCAAACTCGGTATTACGCAACACGAACGAACGACATAGGTAAATGACACATCCAAACATGATAATCATGACATGCGTGTTATGGATTAACATCTCTACATGCCACACTCATGAGGCGCTCGCGGCCGTTTCGCTAGCTTCGCATATGCCAAATTTGGTATTACCTGACGTCAATGAATGACGAAGGTATGGGACTGGTGCAAATATGATAATCACGAGATGCATGTCATGTGAGAACATGACTATATGCTACAGTCTAGACTCCAATGTACTTCCTCGTCACGTGGTGTACGTGCTCACCAGCGTTTATTTTATTGCGTCACAACGGCGTTGCCACGCCAGACACCGGTCCTGCCATGTACTTGCAGGCACGTGCCCCGCTGCATTGCTTTGACGCATGCGCATTTCAGCGCGTCCGGCGTCCCTCCGTCACAAAGAGAGAGAGAAAGACGCAGTGTTGTATGGGTAACACATTGGCCCGAAATGCAGCATGTCGCAATTTGCGCCGGTTGTCGTTGGGCCACGCCGATAGACGCTGGTCGCGCCGGTCGCGCCTGCCGTCATACTATAGAGTGCTTGTGTTTCGCTATAGAGTGCTGTGTTTCGCGTCGCTGTGCCAAGCGTGCGCGCGCGTCAACGCTACATTGGAGTATATTGGGCCCATCATGATGTGCTCGCAGCCGTTTTGCTAGCTCCACATATACCAAATTTGGTGTTACGTGGCGTCAATGGATGACTAAATATATGACTGGTGCAAACATGGTAATCCTGACACGCGTGTCATGTAAGAACATGACAACAGACCATGCTCATAGCATGCCCACGACCGTTTTGCTATGTCCACATATACTAAAGTTGGTATCACGCGACGTGACTAGATGACGAAGGTAAACGACACAACAAAACCTAATATTCATGACATGGAAGTCGTGTACGGCAACACTTACCTCCACCTCATAACGTTGTGCTTATTTTAAAGTGACATATCAACCTTTCTCATTCGTGTTTCGCATATCATCCAATCCCAGTGTATACGTGACATCTGCCAATTTTTTTTTAAATACTCACAATGGTATTCATGTAAATGTAACATCAATTTCGTGTTTTCTGCTATATCTCAAGCGTACATCATTGGGAGGAAATTATTTTTCGTCGCAAGTATCACATATCAAGTGGTCCTTGTAAAAACCAGTGTCCAATACGCTATTTCAAGGCTCTTTCACTTGCCGCCATTGCAGCGAAAAAAAAATCGTTCCGTTCGCTCCATTCACTTTGTTCGCAAACGCCGCTAAGGTGGTTTCGTTTCACTTGGACCGCAAACGGTCCGCGATTCTCAATCTGTCACTGGAGTAGCGAGTTCTTTGTGACAGACACTGCAGAATTTTTCAAACGTAATGTAATGATTTCTGTATTATTATATCATTAAGTTTCTGTAAACGGCAACGAAGGCTCACGTGTTTCAACGTTTAGAAACACTTTTTAATTTAAAATAACTTTAAAATGCACAGCATCAATCGTTACTAAAACAAACACGTCAACGCTTTTTTGACAGCTCAGCCGGCCCGGCCCTATTTCAACGGGTCCCGACCAACATTCGTTCCCACCACTGCAATGAGAGCGAAAATTTCCAACATGTTGGAAGCTCTCCGCGGACTACTGCGGCGTGAGCGAACTGGTCTTTTTTCGCTGCGAGTGAATTCGCGCGCTGAAAATCGCTACTTTTTGTGTTATATGAAACGGCTTTAACGCAACAGCGTTGATAAGGTGGTAACGCACAAGTAGGAGCATTGGTGTTGGAGTCGTTCCCAAGCCGTTTGCATGGCAAGAAGGTATTTCACCAAAGAGTAACAACCCTGCAGTAAAATGCTGGGAAAAACGGAAAATTCTTCTGCAGTGCCATGTAGTCAAATGTATCTTGTTTACGCATTCAGTGCTGCGTGGAAGAAATCAAGAATAACACCACGAGTGAAAAACAAGTGAATAGCGCAAACAGTAGGGCATTTTAGGCTGCCCACCTATACAATGTGCGCAACGGAGCAAGAGCTTGTGGCACCTTACGAACGAGTAGGGGGTAGTTCACGACTTAGTAAAAGCAAGACATGTATAGCAACCATACACTCAATGGACATTTTATGATAGCTTCAAACGGCCAATGTTATCCCGACAAACGTTCTTTTTCTTGCGGCATATTTGAAAGCAATGCGCATAGTAACCTATTATAATATAACATTATACTCCTCACTGCGGAGCTCCAGCGACTTCTACCAGTCATTCTCAAAACCCTCGGAGACACTAGAAGCGAGAAAATGTTGATATGAGCCACTTCTTAAAAGTGTCAACCTCTGGTAACACAGCACAGCGTAAAGAAACACAGTGAGTGAGTGGAAGAACGACTTCTAGTGTCTTCACGTGAAGTACTAATATGGTTTTGTGGCCTGAAATCAATGAGCGTTAACCATTAGGTAGAACTTGCTTGCCTACTTGAACTGCTCAGCACAAAGATGATGGCAAACACAGGACAAGGGCTCCTTAACAATTGATTTTTCATTTAAACAATGGTGATCATTAACAAAAAACGCCATGCTAGCGCAGAAGTTTGCACGTAAAACAAGTTTGCTCAGGGGGTGTAGCTTACACTATAGCGGTCAAAAGAAGATAATAAAGCATTGAAGATGGATTTCTCTTGTATATTACCAAAACATAGGTCCCAGCAGTTTTTTTTTACTTTTTCCTGGCCCATTCATTTAAAGCACGACTGCTTCCAGCACTATAAGTATTACTTACTAAAGTACAAAGTGTGTTCAGAGAGACATTGGTTCAAACTACACAGCATGATGGCATATTTTCTTACCTTTAGCGATTATGCAAGCGCTGAGAAAATTTTTTAGTCAGACGTATATGCTTCGACGCAATACGACAACGTTTCTGTAATGTAATTTAGTTAATTCCAAACTACGAAGCTGACAGAAGTGTAATTAGGAAAGCAATCTCGGAAATTGTTAAGCGCTAAAGAAGTGTGCCGTAGTACATTCTAACTAATTGTTTTTTTGTTATTTTCAAAAACTTACATTCAAAAACACAAACCTTACTAGTTGAAATCACCCCTATTATGACATTAGGCCTTTCGCGACATTTGCTCCTAATGGGCAAGTCTGTTTACTACTTCAATTTTTTTGTTTGGTCCTTAGAACGAGTTCAAGTTGGTGTACGTGACTTTCCAGTAGTTTATATACGAGCGCACTGAAGCGCAAAATACTGTTGAAAAGAAGAACTTTACGAGAAACATTCAGTGAATCTCCACTCCGCGCCACGTAGGAGACAGAGTGCGTGGGCTTTCACTTATGAATGTTGAGAAGCGTGGAGTACGGAGGTATTTCACAAACGCCCACAAAAGCGCGGGGCTTGGGCGCTGGTATGAAGGTTCTCTATGGATCAAAGCACCAGCAAGCATACAACGAAGATACCGCTTCTGCATGAACAGGCACTGTCAAAAGAATTCACCGAGCGCGGTCCAGCTTCAAGGTTAACGCTTGACTTCAAACCTTCCATTCGTGGGAGATCTATTGTGTTTACACTGAGGTACACGTGGAGCTCCTGGCGGTCTTTGAGGAACTAAAACGCTCTAAAGAAGGTCACTTCTTCAAAGTCGGTACTGTTCTCACCAGTTCCTACGTGTCTTCTTGTCTATTTGCGAACACCCTAGGGCATCGAACGTGCCTCTTTTGTTATTGAGTGCGAAACGTTTCTTCTTTATTCGGTCTCTCAATACTTTATCGACTCGCGCCTGCGGCCTTCGTGTTAACTTTGTGGACCCTAACACAATAAATATTTGATTTTCACACGTGTGGTACCAGCAAATCAAAAGCGCGTAAAAACAGAGAAAACTCTTACGGCTTCAAGCACTGTCTTCTTATCCTTCTGGGGAAAGCTGACTGCTCTTTCTATGCGTGCTCCTTAAGCTGGTTGACAATACGTGAAGCAGCCTGCGGAAATATGCTAGAGCGTGCGAACACAAATGTCCGTAATAACAAATATGGCAACATTCTTGGGAAAACAATTTTAGTATGCAAGTAACCAATTAGTCGTCGCCGCGTCTTAGTGGAGTGGGCCTTCTGCCCTGTTGCGAACAAAGAAAAAGTTTTTTTTTCAAATGGTTCCTTCTATTGTTTTTAAAGTCTGACGTGCCACCTGAGGAAACTATAAAAAATGAGAGCACTTATTCCTTCGCGTTTTCTTTCCCGAATTTTGTAAAGCATCTATGTTTAACAGTGCTTTATAACAGAAAAATGCGTTTACGGTAACACCATTGATCACCCAAGTAGAATGCTTTTTTTTGGTATAGTTAAAAATTAATGCATGAAAACACTTTCTTTTATAAAATATCTGTAAGGAAATTATCAATGAAACTGATAAACTGTGAAATATAAAAACAGACGTAATGTCATGAACAGGCAATAAAACTTCAAAATAATTGGGTTCTCATGTTCAGTGAACAAGGCTTAGTGAGCATGAATGATAAAAGAATAGGTCACTTATTCTATTTGTTTTGATAAGGTGCGCGTCGTGATTGTAGTCCTGATCACGAGAATATCGTACGCTTTCTCATGCCTCCGGAAGCCACTATACTCTATCACGTAAGTAAAGCCAATATTACTAATTCACATACTCTAGTTTTCTCCGTCAAAACCGAACGGAAGGTAGCACATTCACGCACATTTACCAAACCTTTATGCACATTTACCAAACCATAGGCTATATTTATTGATGTTGAGTAAGCGTCAATGCACGGGTCTTCTTCATTATAGCAAAGCGTAATTTACCAATGATTTGTCGGTTAGCCACATGTACAAACATCCTACTCAGAAAAACCATATGTGAATTTGCACAAAGAGATGTTGGCGCACGACAGACGTATTGAATAATTTAACAATTTCCACTTATAGTTGCGCTGAGAAGAACCGGATTAACTTCAGGGCCCCACTGCTCAGTCGAACCAAGCTAATCGGCAGTGCCTTATTTGCGTTCATCACTATGGATCGGCCACTGCTCTTGATGGTTATAGGGGAAGAGGCTATTGTACGTGAACGTAACCATTGGAGAGATTGTGATCATAACTAGACAAAACTACATCACTACCCGCCCTAGCTTATGCTAGGTCACGTTATATCCCTTTTCAAATAAACTGAAGAAACCGCGCAGACCCGCGACACCGCAACATCCAAGCACTAATCTCACGCTTGAATTCAAGTGTTAGAGCAAGGAGTTGTTTGAAATTTCTCGCCGCAGAACTACAATATGTTTATGGTGAACGTTTTATCGTGCAGGACTCGGTGAGTGTTGATGCTCTGATGTCTTTATACGTGCACCTAAACTATATACTGGAGCCTAAAAGGAGGTTGTGTCACTTCACGGCAACAGAGGCTCTAACAGTCAATTACATCGGTCTAGAGGCAACCCTGCACGTTATGCAAGCCGTATGTAAAAGTGTGAGTGTGTGAGGTTTCTAATGCCAGCATGATCTGCAATTGAGGCTGCGCAACAAATGTGTCTTCAGGCAGCATCAGCGTTCAAAAGAAAAAAAAGGACACCCGAAAACAAACAATCAAATCACATATTCATTGCATTGGGTCGCCTAATATTTCTTGTGTTCTTTGTGTGGTGGTTATCTTCTGAATTCGGGTTTGATTCAATTTGTATCTCAAAAAACGTTCATTTCAATCACCTCACTTCCAAACTTTTTTTTATTTGGTTAACTTGATGCACCTTTTCGTAAGAACACTTAGATAATACAGCGTTGTTTTGGTCACTTTTTGCAAGAATAGCCTAATCCAAGATTAAATAAATTTAAAAACCTTCAAAGCCTCCTGAATATCATGCATTAATACTGCTGGTCAAAAAAGAAACCTGTGCCTAATTGAATGTTTCTGAGCTTTTATAAGATTAAGCGTTTCTTGGACGTCAAACTGAGTCTGCACACCATGAGGGTTGTTAGTGAATTGCAGTAGTAAGGATAGCCGCGTTAGTATGAACGCATAATAAAATATATATATATATATATATATATATATATATATATATATATATATATATATATATATATATATATATATATATATATATATATATATATATATATATATATATATATATATATATATATATATATAGTGTATTCGGAGTGAGTGCAGCAGCACTTTAGCATGTGCGAACTGTTGCCGGCGAGCGACCTGAGTGCTGGCCGCACAACGATGCGATGCCATTCGCTCTGAGATTTTCCCTAAGTGTGAAACAGACCATGCGTGGTTCTGAGATGCCGTCAAATATCGGGAAATTTAGCTTTTTTTCCTTCATAGACCATGTTTCCTCCCGTTTTTCAGTTGACTACAATTTTAATTTTTAGGTTACAATGCGGCTGGGACAATTAAGGTCGGACACTTAGCAGCCATTTGAAGCAATCGCCTTCTCTCCGGAAATTTTTGGTAGTATGAAATATGGGTGAAAGTAAAACTGATCGACACAGATCGGCGGCAGTCTCAAGTAACAAAGATAAAAGAAAACAGCAATCTATTGCATTGAATGACACCTTAACACATGGAAGTGTAAAAGGGTCTGATTGAGCCGCTCACAGCATGAGCGTGGCATTCCTGAAACAGAAAATTCTAAAGGAAAGTGCATGAAACTTCCTGCTCCCCATGTACTTTGTTTCACTTTGTCGACACGAAATTTGTGCGTCTTGAAAGACCAAATTCACTGAACTAGAAATCCAGTTCTTCGTGTGTCTACTTGGTCAACTGTGATAGGTAGCTGTATACGTGTAATCTAATGGCATCCTGATGAATGTCGTACCACAGTATCGGAAAGCTTTCAGTGTGGCGCTACCATCCACCCGCATTATTTCACAAGAATGGCCACACACAAAAACTGGGATCATTTTTCATGCTTAGGTGCTTCGAACGTGCTTCTTCAAGTGCGTTGATTGAGATCAGCTGGCATTTGAAGTTACTTGCTTTACACACCTTGAACTCTGCTCCCTCATTCTTGCTGCTTTATTGCAAACTGATGACCCTCCTCCTGGAAAAATAAAACATATTAAAAACAGGCTTTAATCGATCCAGTGAAGGGGATTGGCCGACAAGGCTGTGATACCGGATGATATGGTGGACAATTGTGGCATAACCCCGAACCAGTGAGCCACATATCATGCAACATGATTTGGAGACAAAGAAAACTCTAGGAACGCAGAACCCAATACCTTTCCAATACACATATAGCAGAAAGAGTTTGCCAACACTTTATTAGGAGTGCACTGAAGCAGAAAATAGATAAGGGTTGGCTATGTATTAAGTTTATTATTGTTGATACTTCACTCCCATCAGCTTCTATTGAACGAATTTTTATACTTTTTTGTTGTTTTGTTGAGCCGCGAGGACATGTCTGGATATCGATCAACGTTTCTCAAAGGCCTGCGGGTTAGCTATAGCGGCCAGGTCCGGGGAAGGGACACGTGACATCCAAAAAGATGACTCATTCTTCGCCAAGTGCAAGAATACCAGCACGTGTGCTTCAACATAAGCAAAATACCACGACTGCTGTATTTCAAAACACAGTACTGAAGTTTTTAATAGGCCTGCAAATTTGATGGCCGTTTGGAAGTTCTACAGCAATGTTGGTTCATTGTTTTAAACATCAATTATAAGTGGAACTGAGCATGACCTATTGATTGATGGGCGATCGATAGAGCATAGGCGGAATGCCCACTATATCCAGCCAATTTATCTCGTCTAAGGAGCTCTGCTCTGTACAGCCACACAATATGTTTGTGTGGGCGTCAACAATAGGCGCCTCTACACGATCACTTGGAGTAGCCATAGATGGAACCCCACGCTAACATGGTGGGGAACGGATATTGGAAGCAGTTCTTTTTATTAGGATTCCAAGAAGGCCTCATAGAAGAACAATGCATTCGTATAGATGCCCTAAACTCACGGTAACGTTCCACACACGTGCAAGCTGGGGGTCTCGCGAAAGTCATGTAACGCACGTGTGCACAAGTCCTGAAAGAACAGGAGCAAGGAATTCATACCATTTTTCACAACAGTAACTCTTTGACTGCCCGTGTGCGGCTCGTGTTTATCAAAATGAAGTTCGAGGCCCAACGTGTGTACAGCAATGAAAACTGAAGTACTTTTATTTGTTTTTTCGAAAATACTTGCAGAGCCCGAGGGCATTATTTTAGAGGGGAAATACACAGCGCAAAAATTCTTACACAAAAAGAACAGTTAAAGAACAAGATGAACAAAACAACAGATCTTGACCAACATATAGCTATGAGTGCAGCAGTATTTGTTTGAATTGTGCTTTAGTGTGGCATACAGTAGTCCCCATTGGAAGCTGATTTCACTGGGAGATTTTGTGCGGAAAAGGGAAGTATTGATAAACGTTTGTTCTCAAAAGACTTCCTGTTAAATTTTAGGGTAGTCAGTTCTAATATAAAAACTGGGAGGTGAATTGTAGGATTACTTATTCATTTGATTATCTCGTGAAATATTTGAAGATCAGTTCTAAGTTCAAGTTTTTCTTATGTGAAACTGATATATCCCTCCCCCCCTAAACTATCTTTAAGCGCAGGGACAGTGACACAAGAAAGACCAGACCGAAAATTATGCTGAAATTTGGTAAAACGTTAATACTTTCTAGATGTTACATTATGACGCTGTAATGTTCAGTGCTTCATTGTTTTACTACACAGGCTAGTTAGGAAAATTGGCCTGTAGTTTGAGACAGTATTTTTAAGCCAGCCACCCTTATGTATCGGAACCACATTTGCAACTTTCCAGTCCCTGGCCTAACATGAAGTACACAATGATTTCTCAAGTATTTTAACAAAGGAATGAGATATTACATCATAGCAACTGGTTAACGTGTAAGGCAGTATACTATTAAAGCCATTTGCAGAAGAAACCTTCATTTTGTCAAGCAACTTAAGTATACTATCATGTGTTACCATCAGCTCCAGCATATGTTCGAATAGATGGTCGGAAATACACGGTACATCACTGTTTCAAGAGTGCATGCAAGAAGCCTGAAATAGCAATTGAAAGAAGCTTTAACTGTGTCATAAATGAAAAATACGCGAACATTTTTTATGCTCGCGATGCCATTTGATTTTTTTCTGATTGAGTTTAGGTGCTTCCACATTTTTTTGTGGTTAATTTGTAACATTGGGCTTAATGCTAGGAAAACTTTTCCTTGACAATCTTCTTTTTCTTGTTTTTATAGCTTTTCAAAGCAACTTTAGGACCATGATTACACCTGCATTGCGTTGCTTTCTATGAGCATGTAGGAGACTATGTCCCTTCTTCATCATTCGCTGGAATTCCGGAGCAGCCCAAAGCTTATTGATTGAAACGCTTACGTAATGTAGTGTACAAAAATACATCGGCGTAAACAACGCTAGCTTCAGTTTGGACATAGAAGCAGCAACTATATCGCGTTTATTTGCAATATAGTGCTCGGGTTACACTTTAAAGCTGTTGGGACTAGCCATGCTCGTAATTGTTGCGGATTAGTTAGTCCAATAATCATTCGTTCAGTGAAAAAATGAAATGTGTGCCACAAACTTAAACGCATGCCTGTGTGGGGTCACCAAATTGAATAGCAAGCGAAAAACAGGCCCAAAATGATCAGAAAAACGCTACAAGTATAAACTAAGCCCTGTACTTCTAAAGTCATAAATTCATAAGTAGAATATTCATAATAGAATAAATTCATATATAGATATAGAACGGTACTTCTGGCAAATGACTTATCCGGCTAATCAATTAAAAAAAACGCTTCGTCTGTTGGAGCATAGTCTTCCTTTGGGATGCACACAGACTTAAATTCTGTGCGGGTTTTGTGTGATATGACCTCCATTAGCGTTTCAGAAACAGAATGTCTAGAATTCTTAATTTCTTATACAGCCTTGAACTCGCCCTGGTTAGACCTTATCACATACTTTGCTGTGGCTCTATCTCTACACAACGCAGGAATCGAAGACTTCTCGGCGAGAATGCTCTGCTAAGGTGAACAAGCCCGAGTATTGATCGAGCTATATATAAAAAATGCACCACAGGTTTTTCCGGTCAGGGTTGTTTGCTCGCACGTACGGGAATGGTGAACTCGGTATGCTATATGCGATAGGCCCGACGGTGTGCCGACTGAACTACAGAGCTCTGTTCGGGTCACAGCATACACCCGGCAATGGCCATGACACCTTTTCTTTCACGCACTCAGCGAGGGTATAGAGTGTCAACAGCACCATCATGTTCTTATTCATGGGCGAGTGTCCTGGTTTTCCAATATTGCTCCAGGCAATTTATAAGGTGCAATAAAGCGGGCCAGATAAAATATTGGGGCTCGAGATTCAAAAGCAACCGACAGAGTAATTGAGGCCGGGTTAACGACGGCCATTCTCGTTGTAAAAGTACCGAAGGCCTAGCCCAAATGGAAAACCTTTTTTACTAGCTGAACGTTGTACTTTTGGGTCAAGCATTTCTATTTTCAAGCAATGTTTGCCTGTCGGTTGTGCAAAGAATTATACTGACCATCACTTGTAGCGTATGCCTGCCGTTACATATTTAATTACTTGGCTTATTTCTGCCTTTTATAGCGCATCTCTTAACGCCCGTTCTTGCGTGAAGTGGCGTCGCTGTTTACGTCGTTGTCAGTGGCGTAAAAAGGCGAACGAGTACGTGCCGCATGAATTGAGCAAGCACCACTACTGCGTGTAGCAGTTACAAACGTCGAAAGAAAACGAAATACGAACCACATGAACAGGGCAAGGTGAAGATTGGCATTCGTAGCAATGAGTTGTCCTAGAAGTAGCTACATTCTCTATCAAACGAGTGTAGGTAGCCTCATCCAATTGCGGCCCCAGAGACCCAATCTGAAGAGCATGTTGGCGGATGAGGTTCGTCGGTGGCACTCTCACAAACTGGAAATTCGCATAGTGAAGTGCGACACCATGATTGCAAAATCTTCACGACAAGTAACACGCAATGATGCCAACAAAGTTATAACAAAGTTATTAGAGTTGCATAATAAATGCAACTTTAATGTGAATGCAAAGAAAAGAAAATGCACAAAAAGGTAACTTGCCGCCAGCGGGCACGCAATATGCAACCTGTGAATAGCATGTCCGACGTTCAAACGCTGAACTACAACGGCTGTCATCCATTCGTCCACTTAAATGATATATATGGGCATTTAAACGTGGACGCGTCAGTCGGCACTGCCTGTAGCCATTGGTTTTAGTGTAAAACATACTTTTTTCTGCATTTCGGCGTCATGTAGCACGTGACATTAATGCGAACTGGCAGGAGGCCGATAATGCGCCATTTACTACAAGACATCAAGTCTACCAGGACGAAACTTTCGCCGTGAATGAAGAAAATAAAAGGGGGAAATCAAAGGGCTTGCTCTCTCTTGCTAGAGGCAATAATACTGATATCTAACAGTCAATGACGCGGAGTACCTCGAATAGATGGTATTACAAGTTTTTTTTTACAATAAAAGTGGAGAAAGAAAAGTAGATGGTAATATTGCTTGCCGCTAGCAGGTACCGAACCTGCGATGTACGAATAATTTGTCCGATTTTTTTAGCACCCTATAAAATGGACGGAATCATGCCGCTGCCACAGCCCAGTAATAGAGCGCCTGTAAAGATTCTTCTCGCTTCTCCAACTGCGGAAACAGACGCGCCCTGCTAGAAGCCACGTGGGCTTCTCCAATTATCTCGATGTTGCCCGGTATTTGCTTTCACGACGTGTGATGTCGGTAAAGCCGACAACCGTTGTACGCTTTGGAGAAACCGTTGCTGGTGCCTTGAACCACGGCATGTGACTGGTCTGCGTCGTGTATTATTTATTACCGGCTTTGAGGTGGTTGCAATGCTCGCGCGTGACACTCTTCATCGAAACTATTACTACTGATTAGACGACCTCATAAAACGTTGGCACAGAGCTCGTCTTTGAGACCAGGCATTTGTGCGACAAGACGACCAGATCTCAAGTACCACAAAAGTTCCTTCATTACATTGATGGACTACAGACGCATGTTCCTTAAAAAATGTATAAAATAAATAGTATTATGCAACGATACATATATGTCTCTGTCAAAGTGTTTGCCTCAATTGATCACAAAATAAAACAGCTCAACAGCTCCACTTAAAATTAGCATTAGGCAGTGTTGTATAAACGTCAATGATTATATTTGCTTTTTCATTTATTTGCTATTTATATGTGTTTTTCTTTTTTTCCCGAAATAGTGCAAGGGGGCAGAAGAATACAAACAACTCTGTATACATGCGCGAGTCAAGCATTTGTTTCAATGAAAACTGCTGTACCGGCATTGCTTATTTTTTACATCACTGGGATCCAGATACGCAATTCTTGGTTATCGGGCGCATCCTTTCCGCAGTGTTTTCAAAGACGCTTCGAAGAACGAGGGCTGCCTGGTGTCGACCATTTCGGATATCACTTATATGCGCGACACCATGTTTCCAAGTTGTGCAATCGCCTGTGCACTCCATCATATAGCTTGATCCTTTTAAGGATTTTGTTTGGACGACTCCCCAAAGTTCCGAGACAATTTTTTTTTCAAGGTACTTTTAATACCGTTTTTCAGTTCAATGCTATATCTCTGTTTATCTTTTATTGTTGTTGGAATAACCGATCACAATGGCAATCAACCACTTGATTTGATCTGCTCCTTTTTTAATATTCATGGTTGTAAGAAAATTGACGTCAAAGTGTACACATATTGACAGGCGACAGTCCCAAGTGAGCGTAATTTCGGGAAACATTTATAGAGAACAGAAACCCTCAACACTCTAAAGTTAAACCAGTTTCTCTTGCACCGGTCATTGTTCCAGCCGGGAATTCTAAAAACAGACGATATTCTGGCTACTGGTGCACAGAACATCGAGCTCTCTTTAGACTCGGGTTGCAGCGCGACAAAAATGATCTGACGTGTCCTATTAGGTCTAGCTTTTCAAAAAGCGTACTCGTCTCTTGTTGGTTGATGACTGATATGCAGCCCTTCGGGTGTCTACAGGACAGAGGAGTTTCACAACATGATAAGCTATGATGGATGGCTGTAGCTGTAATCTAATGTTGCTCAGTTTATGCTGCAGTATTCGAAATGCTTTCGTTTGCAATGCACCGCACACTGGCGAGGTCAAGAAAAGCGATCGTTTTTCGTACTTGAGTGCATCGTTGCTTTTTATAGGTAGGTGTTTTTCTCTTGCTCCTTTATGGACGTTCAACGGCTGGAGTTCGCCTTCGAAATTCCTCCCTTCGACTATCTTCAAGTTTATGCGATCGTTCTAGATGCTCCAAAGTAAACTAGAGAAGCCCCACTCGGAACAATAAAATACAATGAAAAACAGGCTTGACTCACTGAAGGTGAGTGACCGAGAATGCTGTAATACCACTTCATCCGATGCAACAACGTGATATAACCTTGACATATCCAGCCATGCATCGACAGTGCAACGTTTATATGCAATGTGCCATCTGTTCACGCTGACCTTCAAGAGTCCTTGCCATACAAGATTTTAAATAACTACATCTCAGCAATTATGAAATAGGTCGCAAGGTGCTCTCTTTTTTTTTTACGTACGAAGACACAGAGATGTTAAATCTGCTGCATAGATTGTGCTGCCACTTCAGGGCAGTTGCACGTGATGCAACCTTAACTTCACTGGAAAACGTATCCGGTGAACCCTAAGTGTCGCTTTTTGTTCAAATGCCTCGTAAGATCTATCGTGTAATTGGGTACCTATTTTACAATATTAGTTTAAATGCGAGGCATTTCTTTGCGAACTTCAGTGACTTTGAGCGTATCTATCTATCTATCTATCTATCTATCTATCTATCTATCTATCTATCTATCTATCTATCTATCTATCTATCTATCTATCTATCTATCTATCTATCTATCTATCTATCTATCTATCTATCTAGCCACCTACGATATTTAGCTCTCCTGGCCGTTTCGATTATGGTATCGATACCAAACTTGGTATAGCATAATGTGACTGTATGAAAAACATATTCGACTAGTCATAACATGAATACCATGACATGTATGTCATGAATGTCATGACTTACATTTCATAGCCCTGCAGCTCTTGCGGTGCTTTCGTTCACATGGCATGTTGCAAAACTTGTATGGTATGACATGATTGCATGGCGAGCACAAGCGACAGACCCTAACATAAAAATCATGACATCCGTGTCATGTAACAACATAACTACAGGCCAAGCTCGTGATGCGCTCGCGGCCGTTTCGCTAGCTTCGCACTACCAAATTTGGTATTATAGTACCTGAATGGATGACGAAGGAATGTGACTAGTGAAAACATGATAGTCATGAGATGCGTGCCATGTAAGAATATGACTACATGCCACGCTCATGAAGCGCTGGCGGCCGTTTCGCTAGCTTCACTTATACCGAACTTGGTGTTACGGGACGTGAATGAATGACGAAAGTATGAGAGTGATGCAAATAGGATAAACAAGAGAGGCGTGTCATGTAACAACATGACTACATTCCACGCTCATTATGCGCTCGCGGCCGTTTCGCTAGCATCACATAAGCCAAATTTCGTATTACGTGACGCCAATGGGTGACGAAAGTATGTGACTGGTGCAAACATGATAATGATAAGATGCATGTCATGTGAAAATAAGACTACATGCCACGATCAAGGTGCAATACATTTCAATGTGACGCGGTGCACCTGCCCACCGGCGTTCATTTCGTCGCGTCACGCCGGCGTTGCCACGCAAGGCGTGGGTCCTGCCATATACTCACAGGCGCACGCCGTGCTTCATTGCTTTGAAACATGTGCGTTTCAGTGAATCCGGCGTCCCTTCGTCATGAAGAAAGGCAGACCACGCCGATGGACGCTGGTCGCGTCGGTCGCACCTGGCGTGAGACTATAGCGCTCTCGCGTTTTGCTAACGTATAGTGTCGCTGTACTCTGCTTCTGCGCGTGTCAACGTCACGTTGGAATATATTGGGTCCTTCATGACGCACTCGCGGTTGTTTCGCCAGCTCCAATTATACCAAATTCGGTATTACGTGACGTCAATGGATGAAGAAGTTATATCACTGGTGCAAACATGATAATTATGACACGCGTGTCATGCAAGAACATGACAACATACCACATTCAAAGCGTGCTCGCAGCCGTTTCGCTAGATTTACAAATACTAAATTTGGCATCACGTGACGTGAATAGGGGACGAAGGTAAACGGTACACCTAAACATAATAATGACGACACGAAGTCTGTGTGAAAAAGCGTGAATAGAGAAGGTGGTTGGAGATGCCCCCTTGCAATGACCGCACCAAATACCGCGACGTCATCAACATTGAAGGCGTCTACTGGGTCCTGTGTGGCTTCTAATGAATAAAAATGACATATATTGTCATCCGTGGGTGTCCACTCAATGCCGCAAAAATATACAAAATACATTTCGAAATTTTTTACATTAACCATGCAGATTTGGCGCGAACTTTAAACATGAAACTCCAACCTTGATTTTCTCCACTAATAATGGTGTTAAGGTGGTGAAACATATGGCATTAGAGTTTGAATTATGCAGTTTGTCTCTCTAAATTAAGTCATTTTTATATGAATTGTCCCTTTCATAATCAGAAGATGTGAGCAGAGTCTGGCTACTTGTGGCTGCCTCCCTCTCAAACGAATATAAATGTGCAACAGAGGAGTAAATAATGTTGTTGAAAAAGTGGGCGACCCTTAAGTTTCGCCTTTAAGAGTTGAACGTGACATTGAAATCGGGCCCCTAGTGCGCCCTTCAACGGCTAAGTGCATACTCATTATATGTTTTGTTACTCACGCACACACGCACACAGAAAATTGTACCAGTGCGCGCACGCGAAATCACACAAAGGTTTTTTATGTAAAGCAAGAGTCGCATGACTTCCAAGACACACGTCACTCGCTCGCCATCTCGGATGTCATAAATAATCTCACAATGCCTCACAGATAGCAGAACTATATCTAGCTTTTGCTGTATGCTTGATCAACGCCTCCGGAAAGGCATGATATGTTTTCCGCTAGATGGATATAGTTGTCCATTTTTAGAGCTGCTTCAAAGTTCCTGAGTGTTTCTATTGCGGCGATGGTTGCACTATCCCGGCCTTTTTAAACGTCGTTTGAGGCCTCCGAAATGCGGCTACAAATTTCTGAATGGGCTCGTTTTCGTCGTGACAACTGACGAACTAAACGCGCCTAAGAGGCCCTGACACGCTTTTTTAAGTAACCATGAAATCAATTCACTAGAAGAGCTTATTGCCTCACGTACTCAATGGTGCATAAATTTTACAGATCTTTCCAGTGCGAGTGGAGTTACAAAGGTTTGTCGTATGCTGCAATTGCATTATCTCTTTTCTCACCCCAACGAAAACGCTGGAAGCTTAGCATAGAAGAGTGATGGGTAAAGAAACTAACCGCGCCTCGTGACTTTCAGCCCTTTTTAAAGACGATAGTCTTTCTTGGGGACCTTTGACAAAAAAGTTTTGGTCTGTCTGTCTGTCTGTCTGTCTGTCTGTCTGTCTGTCTGTCTGTCTGTCTGTCTGTCTGTCTGTCTGTCTGTCTGTCTGTCTGTCTGTCTGTCTGTCTGTCTGTCTGTCTGTCTGTACATTTATCTGTTTATCCGCCCTAATGGTACCTCGAACGGCATTAAACGGCCAACCCCATTCGCAGCGCCCACCAATATTGCTCAAGGTTTAGCATTCATAGTTGTGCGATTGTCAATCAAAAAGCAATTACTGCGCATATCTGAAGCGCCATAACAACACTTCGAAATTTTGTATGCCTGCCTTTATACTAGAAGAGGCACAGAGAGAGAGAGAGATTGACTTTATTTAAACATATCCTGAGGAGGCCGAGAAAGGGCCATTCCGACCCTTAATTCAACCTGGAGGCTCCGCCCAGGATGGCGCTGGCAGCCGAAGGCTTGTAGCGATGTCCCGGGCCCTCTGGACCGCCTGTAGTTGCAGCTTGTATTGATTGCTCTTGAGGGCTTCCTGCCAAGCCTCTTGGGTATTCAGTTGTGCTGCGCTATGGGTAGGGCACAGCCAGAGCATGTGTTCAAAATTGCAATAGGGATGGTTGCAAAGGGAGCATGTGGGTGGTGTGTCGGGGTCGACTCTGTGTAAGGTGGATGGTGTTATGTACGTACGTGTTTGCAATCTTCTGAGAGTTAGAGCTAGTGCTTTGTTAAGTTTTGGGTGCGGTGCTGGGAAGGCACGTCTTTGTCCCCGGTAATGTGAAGTGATCTCGTGGTATGTGAGTGCTTTGTCCTGGCTGCAGAGATTCTCGTACCGCTCACTCATCGAGGGGTCGTTGTCCGCAGCGCGGCGTGTGAGCTCACGCGCCAGGCGGTTGACCTCTTCGTTGGGATTTCAGTGGTCGAGTCCCGGTAACTGTCCCGTGTCCGCTGGGAACCAGGATACGTAGATTTGAGCTTTCTCTTCCTTAACAAGGGTTTCTTTGCTCTCGTGCTCTCTTATTGCGTTGACGGTGAGTTCTCCTGTGCTTCTAGCTACTAGGCCAGCCGCGAACGTTCGTGCCACCGTCTTAGAGTCTGTGTATATTGTGAAGTAAGGCTTGGCAGCTTTGCAAGGCTAGCGCGATCGCCATTTCCTCTGCTTCGTGGACATGGCTTATTTGGACGGTTGCCGCGTTTATGAGGTTTCCGTCTATATCAACGACCGCTATGGCAAACGCCTCCCTGCCATAGTAGCGGGCGGCATCTACGAATAGCGCGTGCGTGTCGTGTTTTTTTGCCTTGTTTATGAGCGCTCTCGCTCTGTCCTTCCTTCGCCCTTTGTTGAACGTAGGGTGAACGTTGCGGGGAATTGGCTCAACCCTAATGTGTTTCCTCACGTCATTACCAAGTTGTGTTCTTTTCTCTGGTTGAAAAATTGGGCAAATGCCTGCGTCTCGTAGGATGAGGTGGCCTGCTTGCGTTAACGACAGGCGTGTGATCTGTGCCACTCTCTGAGCCTCGAAAATTTCTTCGGCTGTGTTGTGCAGACCAAGTTGCTCGAGTTTCTCGTTGCTCGTGCTATTGGGCAAGCCGAGTGCTGTTTTCAGTCCCTTGCGGAGCATGGAGTCGACCTTTTTGATTTCAGCCTTCGTAAGTTTCAGAAACGGGAACGCGTATGCTACGTGACTTACGAGAAAGGCGTGATACGCCTTCATGATGTTGTCTTCTAGGAGGCCTGCTCTCTTGTTGGTGATTCTAGCAATGCCTCTTGAAAAATTGTTCGTGCTTTTTTCAAGGCGCTTCAGTGCTTCTTTGTTGTGGCCCTCCTTGGCGCTTAACGTTATCCCTAGTACTTCGACCGTATATACTTGCGGTATCGTTTGGTTGTTCTCAGCTTTGAGCACTACTTGCTGCTCCATTCGCCCGAATTCCGTCGAGGGTGAAAGAGCGTTAGAGTAGATTTAGTGGGGGACAGTGCGAGTCCAGTTGGCTTAAGAAATTCTTCAGTTGTAGTCAGTGCTTGTTGAAGGATTCCTTCCAAAACACCATATGAGTGGGCACATGGGACCCATATGGTAATATCATCCGCGTATATGGCATGGTGCACGGATGGGATTTGAGCGAGCTTCCCCAACAACTTGTGCACCGCCACATTAAAGATCAATGGCGAGAGCACTGACCCTTGTGGGGTGCCGATATTTCCGAGTCGTTCGGGTTCACCGCATTGCTCTCCTATGCGTATGGTGGCGGTTCGGTTCGCCAGAAAGCCTTTAATGTAGTTGTAGAATTTCTCGCCTAGGTTCATGTGTGATATTTCACCCAGTATGTGTTCATGTTTTACGGTGTCAAAGGCCTTGGCGAGGTCGAGGGCTAATATGGCTTTGGGCGTGTGGAGGAGGCCGTAACATATGTGTTCTCTTAACATCGACATGTCGTCCTGTGTGGACAGTGCCCTGCGGAAGCCTATAATGTTGTGTCGAAAGAGCCCATTGCTCTCAATGTGGTCCGTGATACGGTTGAGTATTGCATGCTCAGCTACTTTTCCAACGCAAGATGTGAGTGATATGGGCCTTAAGTTATCGATGCTCAGTGGTTTTCCAGGTTTCGGGATGAGCGAAACCTTGACACTACACCATTCTTTAGGCACGGTACCCGTTTCCCATGTCTCATTTATCTTCTTAGTAATGATTACGATTGCTTTATCGTCTAGATTCCGTAGCAATTTATTGTCGATTCCATCTGGCCCTGGCGCCGATCTGCCATTGAGTTGTTGTAGAGCGTACCGTATTTCAGCTTCGCTGAATGGTTCGTCTAGCTTTTCTTGCGGTCGACCTCCATATGAGGGATTTTTGTTTTCCCAGGCTACTGATTTGCCTAGCGTTTTGAGGAGAGCTTGGGATCCACCACTATTCTGGGCGTGCTTGTGCACCAATCGTTCAATTTGCAGCTGGGTGCCGCCTCTGGTGGGTTTGTCGCTGTCCGCCATAAGGTGTTTGAGCAGCCCCCATTTGCTTCCCTTCCTCATTTTGCCATCTGCTTCGTCACATGTGTTGTTTCACTCCTAGGCGCAGATTGTTTTGGCGTGAGATTCGATTTCGTTGCCAAGGTCCGCAATTTTTGGGCGTAAGTGTCGGTTGAGCTTGTTTTTACGCCATGCTTCTTTCAGGTCATGCCTTTTCTGCACCAAACTGGCCAAGTGAGAGTCCATTGCCTGGATGGATTCATCAGTCTCGACTTCTTTGGTGGCCTCATTCACTGCATTTTTTAATTTATTTAAGAGAACTTCATATGATAGTTCTGTATTGCCCTTCTGCTCCCGTATTTTACGGAACTGGTCCCAGTCTGAAGAGGCACAAACAAGTAACTCTAAGAAATGTAGCGTTTATTGCGCTGCGCTGACAGTGCAACGCGATGCTCAAAAAGAAGTTTCAAACGCTTTGCTACGACGTCACGGTGGTGGCACCTGCCCGACGCTTTGCGTTCTACACCCTATCACCTCCGAGACTGGCGCGCATCTTTCTCCGCGGGCTGCACGCCTTCATTTTCGAAGATAACTGCCAGATGGCGCTCGTGCCTAACGCGCCTAGATGCGCTTTTTCTCCTCCGTTAAACTCTCGAGGCACTCTAACGCAGCCCCCCCAGAATATCATTCAACGATTTGCTTGCGCAGAACATCAAATAAACGTTTTCTTTTCACTCTCTCCAGACGCAAGACTATCGTCTTTCGACTACATTTGCGGTGTAACATGCAGATTTGGAACTAATATTTTTTTTAGATTGTGTGGTTTCTTTAGAGTGATCGCGCGCGCACGCGTGGACAAATAACGGCCTGACAAAGCGATCTCTGTAACTTATTATTTTTTTCGCTCATGGACGATTTTTAGCTCACAACGGACGGGGCTGACGCCGACGGCAGGAGTTGTGCGACACGAGCTCTCTAACGCTACAGCGGTGAAACTAGATGCTATGAGGAAAGAGAAATGTCTGTTCTTTATGCCTTCAATAACGGTTTAGTCTAACTAGGAGTAATCTATCTATCTATCTATCTATCTATCTATCTATCTATCTATCTATCTCTCCGTTTGGGGGCTCTCATGATCGGCCCTTAACTTGGGCTACACCAAAATTAGCAAGGAAGATTACGATGGTTTGAAGAACAGGACATGCTGGTCATAACATGAATAATACCAAAATCTGGTCATGTACGTCATCAAACATTTTCGAAAAAAAAAAGCGCAAGGCCTGCGCGTAAGGCGCAGCACAGTCACAGAGAAAGCTAGAAGAGCGGCCTTTCAGAGCCTTTCTAAACATATTTAGGGAATTACTGCAAGCACATTTTATTAATACTCACTACAGCTTTGTTAATGATGTAGGGAACTATGCGAACGACGACGAAGCAGCAAGAAACGGCAAGCCACAGCATTGGTGCACGCGCGCGACTCGAGCTTGCGCTTGTTTTGTATTTTCGGCCTGTTGACGTTCCTCGCTCTTCTGGCGTTCCTCGACCTTCCAGTAGGACTGTACGTAAATAAACTGCGTGACATCTGGTGGAGGTGTGTGGACTCCCGTACAAACCTGGAACTTCGCTCCCGTAAGTTTCCCCCTCTACGTGACACGAACATGGCCACCGAGATGCCTCTCCAGGTGGGACCTTGGAGCGTCCATTTCACTTGCGGCGCAGAGTATCCTCAACGAGACCCTCCTATCTTCACGGGCTCCACTGAGTCTGACGTCGAAGATAGGTTGGCGTGGTATGACGAAATCGGCGCAAGTAATAGATGGGACGACTCAGGTAAGCTGGGCTACGTCACGTTCTACCTTGCAGACACCGTGCAACTGCGGTTTAATAACCACGCAGCTGACATTCCTACATGGTCTGCATTCAAGACTGCTATTACGGACGTCTTTGGACGACCTGCGGCACGCAAGCTTCAAGCCGAGCACCGTTAATGTGACCGTGCGCAGCAACCAGGCGAGACCTACACGGGCTACATTGAAGATGTGTTGCATCTATACAACCGCGTCAACTCTACCATGCCTGAGGAGGAAAAAATCAGGCACATTTTGAAAGGCGTTGACGACGGCGCCTTTCAAATGTTGCTCGCGAGAAATCCCCCCACAATTGGTTTGCTCGTTTACCTCTCTCAGAGCTTCGATGAGTTGCCTAGGCAGTGCGCAATTGCTCGCAAGCTCGTAAGCTTGCAAAATAGGCTGGGAGGTAAACACTCATTTAAAAAACCGCATGCGGTCACTGCTTGTGAAGGCGTTCTCCATGGCATGCCTGTGCTCGTGGCTCCAACGCTAGCAATACGCAATGGGGCCTGGTGTGAGTCTTCACGCTGTTATGGATAGCAAGAAGGAGCATGGCGCTTGGAATTCAAATCGAAGACCACATTTTTTCTTGCTTAATTTGTGTTCACAGAAATAACTTAAAGGGTTCCTAGAAGGTGTTTTCATTGAGTATTGCCAGCCATACCCATCAGGATTATGCGGCCTTACCTCTCATTTGATATAGCGAGGTGAAATTCGTATATGGTGACGGTAACTTATCAGGATAATGAACGAAAATGCATTGTTCTTGCGTATTCGCGTCTACAAAAGAGTTTTCTTCGGGAAGCATACTGGTTTTATATGTATTAGCGTCTAGCAATAAAAAGAACTTCTCTTGGATAGAAGACATCGCGCACAATCATACGTAGCTTCATGACACCGTCAGGTGTGTGTTGGGATCAAAAAGGCACGTACGGTGCGCTGCAGGACTACTTAACGCATTTCGATGGCGGGGGTTTGTTCATATCTCTAATGAAAACCATGCCACTGCTACTCTTCATTTCGCACCCAAATATTTTATTCATAGCTAACCATCTATTCAGTGTTGCATTGAATGTGCTGCCGTAAATCCTGTTCTCTACAAGGAGGTGAAGCCGGACAAAGCCAGTATCAGTGCTTCAAGTAATATTTACGCATTGTGGCCTCATCCCTATTCAGAAACAACAACCAAGGCATCATATACGTAAAAGAAGCGCTTTTTAATGTATATTGAAACCTGGAGACTTTGAAATTTTAAACTCTGAACTGATAACGCGTTAGCCGTAAGAAAAAAAAAATAAAGCGTGTTTTGTCAGCGGCGTATTTTGTGGAAAGCAACAATCCTAGTGGTTTAGTACCTGTTGCACACACATCACGTGTTCGGTGCCAAGCAGAAACTGTGAAATGCTCAGTCCGAACGACAGGTACTGATGTGTTATTTCAAGTAGTTCTAAACCTTCAGCTGGCGCATGGCTATTCTACCTACAAATACACTGGTACATGATTCAGCTGGTATCCAGCGTGGAGTAGAATAGGGCGCAGCACTTTACGCTCCCGTGAATTTCTTGCGTGCCTCCTTCTTTCTGTCTGTCTACCTTCTCATACCCTCATTCCATTCGCCCAGCGAAGGTTGGCACACCGCGTGAACATCTTGTTTCATTTATATTTGGGGTTTAACGCCTCAAAACCACCATATGATTATGAGAGATGCCGTAATAGAGGGCTCCGGAAGTTTTGACCACCTAGGGTTCTTTAACGTGCACTCAAATCTGAGAAAACGGGCCTACAGCAATTTCGCCTCCATCGGAAATGCAGCTGCCACAGCCGGGATTTGATACCGCGACCTGCGGGTCAGCAGCCGAGTACCTTAGCCACTAGAACACCGCGGCGGGGCGAGCATCCTGCTTACTTTCCGTCATTTCTCCTCTTCTTTCTCCTCCATGCATTTACGAACTTATGTCTGGAACTAGCCTAATATGTATGTTGAACCTGCGCTTTATTTGTAACGCCTGAACGGCAGTAGAAACGTGTTGATATGAAATATTCAGATAATATTGCAAAACATATGACGGTGCTATTTAACAACCATTCATTTATTTTCGTTATCTTTCATACTTTCACATCTTTGTCAGGCCCACGTGGCCCTGTTTTCTACGTATGCCAGCTCGTATTCGTGCGTGAACGAAGTATGTCAAACGCCATCACTGTAGAGAAGGGATCACTTTTGGATGTTGCTGTAAAGTTCATTATAGCCCAGTGACGACATGTGAATGCCTGGCTACACGAGGTCACTGTGGTGGGTGCTGGGCTAATGCCAGGGCCATCCTCCTCCATGGCCACCACCGTCGCCGCTGCCACCACCACCGCTGCCGAAACCTCCGCCGCCGCTAGAGATGCTTGTATACGTTACAACGGGCTTGATGGCGTGGGAAACGGTGGCCACCGGCTTCGCCACATAACTTACTACAGGCTTGGCGACGTAGCCTACGCTCACAACGGGCGTTTTGACGTACGAGATGGAAGCTACGTCAATGTCGTCTCCACCGCCGCCGCCACCACCGCCAAAGCCACCACCGCCAAAGCCACCACCACCGCCGTAACCATGGCCGCCGTCAAGAATAATACCCGCAGAGGCAATCGCCGCCACGGCGAAAACGATGAGGATCTGGAACAAAGAAAGATTGTCGTAGTCGGACTGGGTAATCGAACTTAGGTAGATGAGTTGAACCGGATAAATGTGAAAAAAAGTGTTACCATATCTCTGAAGCTGATAGGCGCTTTAGTGTGTAGCTAATGTAGTTGTCGTTTTCTTCACAACTAGTTCCAGCAAACTTGAATGCACTGCATTGTACGTATGCTACAAGTGCCACGAAGGGCATGGTATGTATTTGGCTGACTCGAAATTCATTGATTTATAAGGATGACTCCATGGTGGGAGGTCCTGGAGTCGGTAGATTGATCAGCATGCAGCATTTTTATATACACATAAAGTACCACTTTGATTTTTTTTTCACTGTGTGAAATGAACGGACTTCTTAACTGCTATTGTGGCTGTGGAAATAACGATCGCTAGGGCAAATCTACCAAAGCTAAGGTGTTTGAGACAATCCTAGAGAAGCTCCACCAGTGATGAATATCATCCGTAATAACGTACACACAATGGCTCCTAGCTAACAGAAGTGATAACTACGGCTGTGAGGTGACGAAGCCCGAGCTATCACTTTTGTAGCCGGGCATAGTGCTGCTGAAAATTGTTCAAGGTGTAGCACGCGAACAAGGCTTCACCGTTCGTTTGCTACCACTGGGCGACTTTCTGCTAAACAAAAGCATAGCAAGCTACCACAGCATTGCTACCGGCACCTATGTCACAGTCTTGACAAAACTTCAAGAGAGACATCGTTCATTGTGGCGTCTAAGTGTCCGGCCCTTCAGGCCACTAAGGCGTGGGCATCGCTGCCTGACTCACCGATGCTTGCATGTCTTCCGAAACAGGCGAGTACTGGCTTGCGAATAGACTTGGCGCTCTTTTATACGGAAGACGTGTTGACTGCTTGGAGGAAATGTGGGCGGAAGAGGAAAGGAGGGTCACATAAGCAAATAAAACATAACTAGGGCTTGACACTCGTTTACGGTCATTATGAGGCTCACGCGTCGCGTTAGAAACTCCATTAAACTACTTTCCGCATGAGAACGATTCAACGGACTAGTAACCCGCGCGTCGGAATGGATACGTTATACTTTTAAATCACAATGAAGTTCAGCCGGAAGCTTTCACGGCAATCTTTTCATCGTGGGTCACTTTCGCGGCTGCATGCTTGAGCGACCCCTCTTCGAGACCACATGCCGAGGATTTGAAGCGTCGTTATTCGGTTAAGAAATAAAATGCTCTCCCGGGGCGAACTTGGCAATGTGGTCTCCACTAGGCATTGTACTGTATCTTTAACGTAGCCCCAGTAGTATAACCTCGAGAAGGTTCTAGTGTTTTCCTATAAATTAATAATTGATTTCAGTGCCAACTAGGACATAGATTAAAGGCTGACAGCAGTAGATACTATTTTTATCCATATTTATGTGTATTCACATGTGAAGAGATACTCAAAAAGGCGTGCTCTGCTCTGTTCAATTAATTAAAAAGCCTGTATGCATCAGCCATCAGTCCACATCTATTTTATCAAATTTCAGCGCCTCTAGAAAGTCTTGTAGCCCTTCTTACGAATCGCTCGCTACTATGTTTAGACAGTATCTCGCCTGGGCTCAAAGCACGCCGGACGTGGGTGAATAAACACCATTTATCATATCCCGTTGTATGCAGACAGGTCATAATATTTAGGCGCCGCCAAAAATGACAATATCAGCGCAATATATGCAATATGTTATGCAACTGCTGGTTCTATATCCTGATCATAAAAACAAAAAATGACCAGAAGTATTACTCGTTCTGGCTATTATAACTTACAACAACCAAGCAGCTCGTATTAGGAACACGTGCTACTTCACTCCAACAGGCATAAAAACAGTGCTCCAGAATCGCCGTCATGGCTTCTGGTGGCGCTGACTGGCATTCCCACGTTTAAATTCATATATATATACATTCTACAAAGCATACTGAAGTATAGTTTCTGTAATAGCACAGTAGGTACAGCATTGCACGCAGGTTTAAACCCCACGCACCGTAAATGAACTTTTTCCCCACTTGTGTTTTCTCACACTACCTTAAAATACTTCTGAGAACATTCACTAACTACTTGCCTTGGTACCATCGTTTGTTAGTTTTTATTTTTAATGTGTTTAACAAAGAAAACGAGCCTTTAAATATACATTTCTTATCTTTAATTATAGCGAGACTATCGTTCTAGCAGACTTCGTGCTTTCAGGTCTTATGCGAGAGGTGATTTTTTTATTTATTTATTTATTACATACTGCTGTCCGTAGACCAAGCAGGAGGGGCACAAAAAGGAAGCATAGCGAAAAAAGCGAACAAGTTACACAGCAAGTTAGAATACACAAAGCTACTGAAAAACAAGTCATACAAAATACGATGCTTAGTTATACATATCTAGAAAAAAAAAGCGAACAAACTTCTAGAAACAGTTTCAAGCACAATAAAGTAAAGCTACACAGTTGAAATAATAAGATGAGGTAATCTAGCATTGAAATATCAACGGTGTTGCTTACACAAAAGGTGCATGTAGTTTTTAGAGTCGCGAATGCCACGTTCAGGAAAAACATTTGAAGGCAGTGCATTCCATTCACTAATGGTTCTCGGAAAGAAGGAATATTTGAAAAGGTTAATACGTGCAAAGTAAGGTGTCAGATCATGATTGTGAGCATGCTTGGTTTTCCTGGAAGAAGAGGGAGAGATGTATTTACTGGGATCAATATTTAACTGATGATTATAAAGCAGGAAAAGAAACTTGAGTCTGGCGATAGTTCTACGCTGTTTCAAGAGCGGAATGTTGTTAGTAGCCATAAGTGATGAGGGTGAATCAAGATTGTGATAGGCATTATAGATGAATCTTACCGCTCTCCTCTGGACCATTTCAAGTTTATAAACATCCTTTTTAAAATACGGGTCCCAGGCTACGCATGCGTACTCTATACGGGGTCGAATAAATGTATTATATGCAAGAAGTTTGATCTGAGTTGGCGCGTTTTTTAGTTTGTGTCTAAGAAACCCTAGTTTTCTAGAGGTGGAGGAACAAGCATCGTCAATGTGGTTACTCCACGACAGTCGATTGGTAATATTGACTCCCAAGTATTTAAAATTGCTCACTTCGATCAACAGATTATTATTTAAGGTGTAGCGTGATGCAAAAGGGGTAATTTTGTTTGAGATACACATATAGACTGATTTACTAATGTTTAACTCCAACGACAAGGTATGGCTCCAATCGGAGAAAGAATTTAGGTTGTTCTGCAAGCACTCTTGGTCCCTTTCACTTTTAATTGGCTTGTAAAGAATGCAGTCATCTGCAAAAAGCTTTAGGCTTATGGCGGAGGTGTCAACTGATGAAACGATTTCATTGATAAAGATGAGAAAAAAGACAGGGCCAAGGACACTGCCTTGTGGAACTCCCGAGGTTACAGGTAGAACCCCAGAGCAGCAGCCCTCGACCTGGACAAACTGTTTGCGGCTGGTAAGGTAGGATCAGATCCAATTAATTACAGTAATGGGTAGGCCAATGTTTGAAAGTTTGGTGAGTAATTTACTATGGCAAACACAGTCGAAAGCTTTTCTAAAATCTAAGAAGATGGCGTCTATTTGGTCGCCCTTATCAAGTGCCATTGCGAAGTCGTGAATTGTGGTGACAAGTTGAGTGGTAGTCGAGAGGCCCTTCCTAAAACCATGCTGGAAAGGAGTCAAAATACTGTTTTCTTCAAGAAATGACATTATGTAATGCGTGATGATATGCTCAAGAAGTTTACAAGGACCGGAAGTTAATGATATTGGCCGGTAGTTTTCAACATTTAGGCGATCACCTTTTTTAAATACGGGAATAACACGTGGCGTTCGCCAATCATAGGGAAGAATTAAATTATGAAACGAAAGACGAAAAATATGGGTGAAGACATGCACGATAGGTTCGGCGTAACTGTCAAAAATGCGTCAGGTATGTCGGCTGCCAGCCCGTAATAAGATCTTGTGCTACCTACAGAAGGAGGGTTAAGAATTCGTATTCGTGGCTACTGATGGCGCTAGGTGACACCACCCACGTTTAAATGCACATATATACCCTACCAAGTGGACGCTTGTATAGCCGTCTTCGTAACTCAGTTGGTATAGAGCGTCACACGCGTCTTGAAGGCCGCAGGTCCGGTCGCTGCCCAAGGTATAGGCTTTCGTCCACATTTTATTGTTCACATTTACTTTAAATTTATTGTTATGAACATACACTATATTTTCCTTGGTAGTGTCGTCGGTTAGTTCTCATTATAATATTAATGTGAGGTGGTCACAAGAACACCACGATGCCAATTTCCCGTACACCATGATTTACGTATGACGCTCAAGGTTGGACCGTGACCGGTTGGCTAGCTTGATGTACTATGAGTGTCAAATGAAACCCGACTAGCGGCAAGGCTTTGGGATGGTATAGTGAATACCGTCCAGTTATCAACAGCAACAACAAGTGCATCCTGTTCGACAGCTCTGCGCGTATATGCGTGCCTGTCCATGGTAATCAGCTGAAGGCCTGCACTATACCATTAAGAAGGCATGCCGATGTTCGGGTTTTATTTGACACTGAAGGTACACCAAAATTGGTATTCCGTGCGGTGACTGCATGACAAACATGAAAGAAATCTGATGAGCGTTAAAATCATGGCATTCATTTTATGTATGGCATGAGTTACATGCCGCGCTCATGATGGGCTGAACACCGGTCAGCAAGCTTTATATTCTCGAAAATTAGTAATGTGTGAAGTCATTCTACGACGAACAAGAATAGCGGGTGGTAGCATGAAAACGCGACATGAATGACATGGTCTTCGCAGTACTATTTTTATTGTCTTTCACTTTTTACGCAGTCACTTCGCAAGATACCAAGTTTGGGGCAGGATAGGCTGTGAGCTCACCGTGAGCAAGATTTGTGAATCATACTGTACATGAGTTGAGATGTCAAAAGAGCGCGAAAAAGAGAAAACGACTAAAAAATACACCGCGCAGGCTCTGAAGTGGCCACTTTTATGTGGTTACTTCAGAGTCGCTATTTTTACATACCTATCATGAACCACTAACTAGCTCAACTTTCTGTTCTACAGCGCATGCTGTTTGCTTTCAACGCAGGCCGTTGTTTTAATGTACGTCATGCAGTCGCGCAACACAAGACGATTTTCTGTGTATATCCACGGACCAGTACTTGGGAGTTGAGTATCCCTGTCTTTGTAAGAGATCTTTATTCTGTATTCATTTCACTTCACCGTGGTGAACTCGTTCATGGCGCAAATTTCGTCAACACCACCTCATGAAGTGTGAAGCCAACTAAACAGCTTTATGCTTTTGCATAGTAGTATTAGGTACTTTAAATAGTTAACCACTTCGCCTAAGCGCATCCTGATTGTGAACCAGTCCGAGCATTCTATAAGCGTCGTTTTAAATCACACATTGCTCGATAGGCCTGATATGATTTCAACAATAAACCTGGTATTTATGCTCGCCATAGTTACGTCAAGTAATATGAATTTCGATGCACATCAAGCCAGATAACGGTTTGCGAGCACGCGATGAGTGCAGCAACTAGTAATTCAGGCCGTAAATGACATTGAACTGATAATTCTTTGGCACCATTGGTCTTTTTGTTTCTCATACAGATATATATCTCGTCAGAGTATTTTTTACATACATGTAAAAGAGCATTTTTTACATACATGTTAGAACCTCGAAACTACGTCATGTAAATGAGGTTGTACATGACATTGGTGTCTATATTTGCCCATTAGGAACAGTCAAATACGTTTGTCGTGGAGTTTCACCAAGTCATAGCAATTGTGGTATGTAAAAAGAACGAAAATGCCGTACGAGGACCAAGACAATGGCGATTAATTATTTGTTTTGCCACACGCATGTTATAATTTATTACACATCGTATTAATGACAAAGTTTTAGACGGCTAAATAGATAGATAGATAGATAGATAGATAGATAGATAGATAGATAGATAGATAGATAGATAGATAGATAGATAGATAGATAGATAGATAGATAGATAGATAGATAGATAGATAGATGGACGGACGGACGGACGGGCGGACGGACGGGCGGACGGACGGACGGATGGATAGACAGATGGATGGATGGATGGATGGATGGATGGATGGAAGGATGGATGGATGGATGGATGGATGGATGGATGGAAATGACGACAACCGAGTGCCTAACTGCCACGCCGAGCAGACATGTGCTCAAAGGCGCAGATGTTCGTTCAGAGGGAGATAGAAACAACTTTTGGAGAGCAAATGAGTATTTTATGAAGAGGTGGCGATGATGCGCAAGGCTGACACATTCTTTAAACAATACTTCCCATTCGTTGATGCTGACAGTGAAGCGCCTAAATTCTGCGCAGGGCGCATATCTTTATCGTGTTAGCACGTGTGGGCGCCCGTGTAGGAAAGTAAGAACTGCCACTATTTCTTTTTTAATAAGGTAAAGAAGAATTTTATGGTTCATTTGGGGTTCTAAGTGTTGACGCGGTATGTAAAAAAAAGTGTTACTCTGCATTGAATCAAGCGTGCTCCACACGTGCCTCAGCAACGTCACACGAAATACGTTGGTCGGCCGGAAGGTTGCGGTATTTTCCCCGTGTCACTCACCCTAAGTACATCGACTTAGAAGCCAAGGAAGAGATCCGGGTTGGCCAAAGCTGTAATTTCATGCACGAAGTTAGATTACATCATTGCGAACCAAAAGCCTAAATTTTTTCCAAAGTAATTAAGACAAAACCATTACTGGGCTACTTCGTTTGAAAGCGTTGATCAAAGGTAAATAAATATTTCAATTTATGAATAAGCAAGTGAACCGTTGCTGAAACCTGGGCACAGGTTCACCGCTTCCAGGATGCGTAGGGATACGGTGTCCTAAAAAAAACCCGTGTTGATACATTTTATTCAATCAATGAATCAAATTTATAATTATTATTATTATTATTATTATTATTATTATTATTATTATTATTATTATTATTATTATTATTATTATTATTATTATTATTATTATTATTATTATTATTATTATTATTATTATTATTTTAAAACCGAAGTGGAGCGGCGAATAAAAGCTGTCTGTCTAGCACTTGTAAAGATCTACCCCTCCCCCCTCCCGGAGAAGTCCTCAAGGCAGCAAGGCGACAGTCCCGTATTTTATACAAATGGAAGCAAGATATAACATCGCAAGAAGCACATCAATTCAAGCCATACGTCGATCAGTAAATTACCGCATTAATCGTTTCCCCCATGCCTTCAATTGCATGAACCTGTTAGAAGTAATCCACGTTGATAAAATAATCTGCCCGAACGGGTGTATGCATACCACATATTGAACTTTTATATTGATTTACTCTTACTTATTGGATAACCATGAACCTTAGTAAAAGACAAAACGTTCAAGTGTAATTGACCTTCTGCGCCATAGCGTTTTGCTGCTCCTCCGATTCCCCGATGAATATAACTGTAAAATTTACCTGCCGAATGAGAAAAAGGAATAGTGTTTGTGCCCACTGCGCGGGAGTTCTCTCGGAACATTAGAACTGGCTTTATTGACGTGGTGGTGTGCGTAATTTGCGGTATCGTTTAGCTGCGGCCTCATAAAATGAGAGGCCCATGCGACGGCTTTCAGCTCTCCCACAGTAGAGTACCAAGTACTCTAAATCATTAACGTCATTTTCTAAACACATTGTTTTCAGTCCGCCTTTGACGGATGCATGGAATTGTTGTACAGTAAGTTAGGCCTACGGGACGGATTTTCGCTCTCCCATAGTAGGTTCGTCATACTCTAACGCATTAACAACTCTTTCTAAACACACACACATATCTTTGTCAGGGTGTGAGGCGCAAGGGATGGCTTTACACTCCCATAGTAAAGTACAAGGCGGTACTCTAAATTGTTACCTACGTCTTTAAACACATTATATATGCCCTATTAGACGATCTCGGCGCCAAGGGACGGCACTTTGGTCTCCTATAGTAGAGTACAAAGTAGTCTAAACCGTTAAACACTCTCTCTAAACACATAATCCACGTGGAAGTGTGAGGCCCACGGGAAGGCTTTATGCTCTTCCATAGTTGAGTACCAAGTACTGAAAATTGCTAATCACTTTTTTCAAACGCACAAACTTCTCCTCTCTGGCGCTGCCAATGGATATTCTCAAACGTTGACCTCGTGTCGGAACTGGCAATGCCTAAATATTTGTCGATTTGGCCTCTAGCTCTCCCATAGTAAAGTACGAGGTACTCTAAAAAAATCACAGCATATTCACGGAGTCAATCATAATGAGTGGGGCGAAGCGTCCATCAGCCTGTCCGTACTTACGTCCGTCCATTCGTTCTTGCTTCCGTCCGTCCACGTGACCATCCGTGCGTCCATTCATACGTATGTCCGTCTGTGCATGCGTCCGTCCGTCAGTCCATCCATGCATCCGTCTGTCTGTCTGTTCGTGCGTCCATCCGTTCGTACGTCAGCGCATCTGTCCATCCGTCCGTCTGTCTGCTAGTCCGTCTGTCCACCCATCCGTCTGTCCGTGCATCCTTCTCGTGAACACACCAAGTACCGCCATCTCCCATCTCGCATCCCCTGTGGCTAAGTGTTGACGCGGTATGTAAAAAAAAGTGTTACTCTGCATTGAATCAAGCGTGCTCCACACGTGCCTCAGCAACGTGACACATACCCGCTCTAGAGCGGGTATGTGTCACTGGTGGCTACGTACTACTACATACATACAAGGGATGAACAGACCCATGCCGCAAGAAGCTTGGCCACTAAAATTAGCCACCTTTGCAGCGAAAATTGTTATGAGATCGAAACTTGGGTCACGCGTGGTGCCATGGTTGTCCGCCGCCACCGCCGCCGGTATCCCTACAATGATAGAAAAAAATCTTAGCAAACAAACACATAAATTCTACAGTGCCATTCGACTCCGGGTTCCCTGCGTACCAGCCCAGTGTTCTACCACTGAGCTATGCCAGTGCTTGAAACTCGTTTCTGAACTTGCCTTAGGCGAGCTTCATGTCGGGAAAATAATAGCATTATTATGAGTAATAAAGCGTTTTAGAACACAAAAACAGCCAGGCATCACACAGTGCGAATTGCGTAACGAGTGGGTCATCCAATGCACCAAAAACTTGTTCTTGATCACTTAATAACTCTGGCGCAAACCAATTTTTGGCATATTTCTTCATCGTCGTCAGCCACTGCATGAAAAAAGTTGTACAGCCTTCCTAACAAGTTTGTAGTGGATGCCACTCTTCTCCAAAGAATGACAAAAAATAGCGTTATGAATTCTGGCCTACTATACAAAATTTATGACTATTTTATGACTAGCAGTGTGCTTGTAGCATATATACCAAACGGTGTGTAGAAAAGACTCTGAAAGGCCGCTCTTTTAGCTTTTGCTGTGACTGTGGAGGCGTGGCCTTTTTTCTAAACACATTAAGTGTATATCGAGACAGCTCAGGGAAGTTCCACGCGCTTTCCGCACAGCCGCAACGCACGTGTCGGGACCCCTGCCGCACGCAAGCAGGGGACAAATAAGCCAATTGGTGACGCTCTTTCACCTTCCGTTTGGGAGCGGCAGATGTGCGGGTACGTGCGTTGCGGCTGTGCGGCTAGCGCGCAGAACTGCCCTTATGGCTCCTCTATAGTATAATGTGTATAATGCTCTGAAGTGCTCAAAATTTATTCTAAAAACACATTTGTTTTGGAAGTGCACATAATACGCTAACATATGGCTCTATTTAGGTATTTAACGCCATACCCCTCAGAAAGCCTTTTGAATGTTTCTATGTAGAGTAAACAAGAATAGAGTTCTTCCGTCCGTTCCTCTGACCGCAACAATCAAATCACCATAATAAAATAGGCGCAAAACACAAAAAGATACTCAGACCACAATAATGCTGAGCGCGCTGTTGACCATATCAGGAGAAGGCTCAAGAGAACTGATCACGTGGTCGCACACCAGCGCATCTGTCGCCAGGGAGAGGACACAAGCAATCGCGTCTTTCGGTGAAGATGAGCGTGTTAACCACTCGGGTAGCCGCGGCTGGTGGAACGCAAGAGCGAAAGCTTAGGCATTTACGTGGCCAGATTTTTATCCCGCTAGCAGTGTTGAAGAATTCTTCTATTCCACAAGAGCATGAGTGCGAGTGGACAGACAGGAGGAGAAGACAAGGATCAGCTGCAGCGTTCGCCATGAACACTATATCAGTGAAACAGCCAGCTTTGATGTAAATGTATTCCTTCTCCCTCTCAACCGGTGGGGTTTGTTCTTTAAGAAGTGGTGAAGGCCCGTCGGGAGTCCTACGCGCCACAACTCTGCCTATTAGACGACAGCCCCTCAAAAGCCAGCGGAGGACATTGCCGGTGATAGAGATGTCAGTGATGCATTGTAAAACAATGCGACTAATTTACGCCGGCTCATAAACAAAAGTGACAGCCAGCTTCGTTCTACGAGTGTGAAATTGAAATGACTGAAATCACAACTCACGGGGAGATCATGAACCATCCTAAAGAAAAGCACACGTCGCGTCGACAAATTAACATTCGCCTCGTTAGTGAAGGTATACTAGAGCGCTTTGGAAAGCGAGAACATTGGCACTAAGCGCCACTTTTTGAATATTTTTGCATCATGCCATACGGGCTGTTCATATTCGTGTGTACTTGATATTTTAACAAAATCTTCCGAACTATCCAAGTTCTATGTTCTTTGAAATGATATTGTTTGAATCAAGAAAGCGTAAAAATGCATGTATTTCACAAGAGATCAATACCTTTTATTACAAACTCGCCGATTCTGCGTCTTCAGTTTCATTTGGAAAGAATCCTCATCCTTAGACGCCTGCGCAGACTTTCTCATTACAGCCACGCCATTGCACAGAAGCACAAACGCATGCACATACGCTGATGTTATACAAACATGACACTGATACGCATGTACACAAACACAAACGAGAGCACTCGACTCAACTCCGAAGTCTTGCTGCTGTCGCCGCTGCCCTACACTGCTCGCTTTTGCCCAACCGCAGTTGGCTCGCCTCTTCCATCTGCCCCTCGCTGTTCTGACCCAAATTTTGACCCTGATTTCTAGAGAAGCTTTTGCGTGACGCGTCTTTTTGCACAACGATGCTGGCTCAGAATCTGCCTTCAAGTGGTTTATCTCAGATTCACCTTTTGTTGTGGCAGGAAGAGTAATCATCTGCTTTCTTTTATTAGGACACGACCGCATGTCCTTGGCCGACGCGCTAGTGTTTCACTTCCGTCATTCACCAAGAAGAAGTTCTCTTCTAAAAAAAAAACACCAATGATTTGTCAATAATTGTACCTGGCGAGGCACAAAGGAAAAAAAATTGTTTCATCGAGTCCCCCTGGTTATGATGAACTAGTCGCCTAAATTAACAATACTATAAACCTACTCATGACAGAAGTCTCACTTTTATCCGTATTATATTTCAGAGAACACATTTACAATTTTATGTTTTCTCGGTCGTGATTTCTAGACTTACACGGCATTGAGATCGTTTATATTCGGGGTCATAGGTAGAAGTTTACGTCTCCCCATGTTACAACATATTCCATAAAAATGGTTCGTTCGCATTGCTTACTAAGTGTCCCCCACACGTCTTTACGGTCCTGTATTTGGTCCTCGGGCCGAACCTTCGGAACAACCTCAGCATTTTCTTCAAGTCCAATTCCTCACGTAGTATAAGGAAGTGTCAAACAGCTTCCTAATTCAAGTCAGCCAACTCCCGCACTTTACAAACACTTAATCTTCCGTACCCACAAGGGGCGGATCCAGCCACACACATAAAAGATGGGGAGGGGGGCGGCCACCTAAAATGGCAAAGAAAAGGGGGGCGTAGTCGTGAGTTTTTGTTTCAATAGCAGAAAAAAACCTTTGTAATATGAATAATGTTAATGTGCGCTCACAGTGATTTCATTCGTTAGTTTTTATTTGGTGACAGAAGGTGGACTACGATCACTGAATTGAGGAGAGGGGGTGCTGACAGAGGCCTTGGGAGAGGGGGCGATCGCCATTACCAACCTTCCTCTGGATTTGCTATTGGTACCTTTAGCGTGTATCAATAACAAAATTCAGAAATGGTATGTGATCGCTTACTTGGCGCAACCAACACATATATCAACTCACACTTTTTCTCTTCCATGTTAAAGCTGCCTATGCCACTGATGCACTGATGCATGAGGCAACATGTTGTCTTTCATCTAACTTGTCATGCTTCATCAGGTAACATGTCATAGTTTCATCTTTAAAAGGATCGGTCAGCAACTGAAATGTTTTCAAGCCTGTCTTACAAACTTTCACTGGAAATTTGATGTTGAGTTGCTGTTTGGTTTTCACATTAAACATATACCTCGCAGAACACAGTAGCCCGTACTCAGTGAATGACTTAGCACAATCAATTAGCTTAATCCGTGTTAAGCCGAACGTGACCGCAATGATAGAGGACGTGTGTGGAGTGATGTCAAAGAAATAACTGGTAAGTAAACTCTCTTTCTAAACTACACACTTAGTATCGTTTCTTTGTGTTACTCTTCATATATGTGCACTCTTTGCGCTTACCCTCCACCCTATACCAACAAAAAGGAGGTGTAAGGCGGAGCCATTCACATTTGTGCGCAAGGATCAAACGAATGAAACCAAGTGATAGTGTTGCTTTTTCCTATTAGTACTTCTGTTTTTTCCCTTTGTATTCGGAACGGTACCACACGTAGGATCAACCAGCCCATCAAAAAAAAATTCTAAACTTTATGTTTGCTTTGAGCTCACTAAGGTGGCTGTAATTTTCAACCTATACCAGGATGTTTGCCTACTTTTCTGCCAACTATACATTTTTTACTACCCTTCCTAATATCATGTCTTTCTAAGCTGCTTTATCCAACCATCGTATGCTTGTGTATTTTACTGATAGTTCTCTTTTTCACAATGTTGGTAGGCCTACCGACATTTATTTGTGATTGTGAATGCTTTAATTTTGTCGCGAAATTGTAACTGAGCAACTTGTGAGCTGAACTCTATCCAAGAAGAAACTGAGGTGGAGTCGAAGGTATGGGGGTACGTGCACTTGGTCAGGAGCAGTTCGCATTCGGCATTGACAATAAACAGGCGTGTCTCTTTTACATCTCACGGACCAGCCATTTCACTACATTGTTGTTGTCGAAACCCGCGACTACCCCTTGAGAGACGTCTTCACGTCACCCTCACGGCGAACTCGGACCAGCTGCGCAAGAAGCGTGGAGCAATCATGGCTGGTGTCACGTGAGCCCTTACGTACTTAGCCGATCTTCTACAGCAGAAATATTCCGACCTCTCGGAAGATCACGTGCACCTCGACTACCTGCAGGACAACGAGTCTGCACTGTAAAGACTCGACGACGCAATTGTTCCGCTGACAGATGAAAACAGTCTTGACCGCGAATTGGAATCGGCGCAGGATTGTAGCCGGAAGATAAGCTACCATATCGCGCGCGCCATGCACTGTTTGCCACCACACACCTAAAACGAAACTCTAAAAAGAACGTCCCTTCTGAAGAATTAATATGAATACTTTATTCTAAGTACTTATCTCTATATAGCACGCATAGCGCAAACCGTACGCTTTCCATGTCATCCTATTAGTTAAAAACGTGTTCTCAATCCAGCTGGCAACTTACACTTCTAGGTAGCTCTTTGTCTCCCTAAGCAGCAAGTGGTATATCTGCTTTAAAGTATTCATTGACACGATCCTATAAGAGAAAAACATTTCCAGGCATTCATTACCACATCACGTGGTAATGAAAACGCCCAAGAACATGAAGGGGACGAAAGCAGAGAGATGTGGGGAGCAAACTGTCCAGCCCGGCCCTTGAGGACCAGCGGAGGTTAATCAGAAGGGCTCAAAGGATGGCGAGAACCAGTGGTGCCTTGACTCAACCACGCGGCGTCACTCTGTTTCAGCAGCAACGAAACCTTTTTTTCGCAAGTACAGAGCTGCTCTTCTTCTCCTCAGCATAACAGCATCGTTTCTTTTTGACCACCAGAAAGGGAATACAAATAGCAGGTACAGTGATGAGGACACGTTGTTAACGTGCCCAAGTTACGCGTTTCACGACAAGTACTGCGTAGAGGTATAGTTCTTGCTACGAATACGATTCATGCATAAAAACGCTCGTACGCAGGCAGTGAAGCCCGGGAGCAGCGAATGCGCTAAGCGTCGCCACGCACTCGATGGTGGTAACAGGTGACGGGGCATTTACGGGTGATGAATGCGCAGGCTTTTAACGCTGCAGTCTGGTTATTCCCATTACCGTAGTTCTCGTCGGAAGTTGCTATCGTACAAGCCTCTCACGCAGCCTGTTTGCTTCTTTTTTATTTCGTACGTATTCAGTTCTCAATGTGTGCGGGGCAAGTAGAGCGAAAATAAATGGAAAGAAGCTGTCACATAAAACTCCAACTGCGACGCTTTGAATGATCTGGTTAACTTGCGTGAAAGGGAAAATGTTGCTGAGTAGTATTGAAAACTAGCCAAGTTGGTAACGATTATTGCTGGTCGAGGTGAACGCCGCCATAAACGAAGACAGATGAAAAGAAAGATACAAGACGAGCGCTCGTCTTGTCTCCTCCCTTACTCTGTCCTTTTTTGTCACTGTTTCCCTCGACCAGCTATCAGGAAATGTTGCATACAAGAAAGTTTCACTGGCACATTATTTGTAGCTTGTCACAGAAATGTGCCCCTTTGGCTTTTGTGCCCTTCTAAATGCGAAGCATTTCTAAAGTGCACGATGTAGCGGATCGAGCATCAGCAGTGCCGTCCAAACCCCCAACTGCGCATGCTCGTGTGTCACGTCTTTCTGCCGCATGCTTGCGTCTCGCGCCAACTGTAGTTCACCTTTCTTCTCTCACCTCGCAAGGTCGACGTAGGCGGCGTCTGCTAGTAAAAACCGACTGCTTGCGCAGACAACCTTTCAGTGGCCACCCCGTAGGCACCGAAACCAACGTTTAGAATTCAGTCAAGATCGTCTTTACTTGACGTTTGCTTAATTGACGTGATGCCTTGCTTGAATTGTGACGAGGCGAAGGGAAGCAACAGTACCTTCAACTATACTCCGTTTCATACATCATGTGCAACGCTGTCCAAGCTAGCGCTCTTGTTTGCGCTGTGTACTGCCGCGACCAAAAAGTAGTGCGTCGCTTGGGGTGTACGAAAATCAATAAATGCTTCGCGGGAAACTTCTAAGCTTACATATTTCTCATCAGGTTAAAAACAAACGCCTGTGTTGTCGGATAAACAATCCAAATATGCGAGTTGGTAATTTATGTTTGTCGCTTTCGTATCAGGTTTTCGCTCTCCGCTCGACCCGCGCCGCCATTTTTTTTACTTGTTGTGGCAGCTTCGAAAAAATGCCCCTGTTGTTAACCCAGCCTCATTGGAGCTGCTGTGCTACCTAATCTATGAATTAACGTCATCTTACACGCAGCACTCGCTCACATCAACGAGGTAAACCGACAATGCGGTATAATCGCGACAAAATCGCCATGCTTGTCAACCTCGGTGCCAGCTCAGCAGGTTCCGGCCCTCACAAGGGAACACGGTATGCTACAAATGAATAAATACGTGCAGTTCACTTCCGCGTGCAAGTAAGTTAAAGTAACTGAAAAAAAAACAAAGATTTCGAATTGGCACCACGTGGATTCGAACCCATGCACTTCAAAACTACGGTGAACTCTCCGGAGCGACGCGTCAGACCACTCGGCTACGAAACCTTTTTTTTTTGCTTTATTGCCTGTTTACAGGCGCATACATCAAACCACAAGCAGAACAAAAACAAGCAGTAACAGTCCGGCAGAAACTTAAAATTCCCTAAGTGCTGCCAAGGGCTCCACCCTCGACAACCACTCAGGTAAAATCTCCTGAGTTTTTCTGCAGTTCAACATACTTGGCCATACATTCACGGAAATACATTCGTGCAGGCCGTGCATCCTGATCGCGATAGAAACCCGCCATACGGGCCCGCCATAAACAGTGAAGTCCACATAGCATAATCAAATCAAAAGGCATTCCCTCTTCGTCCACTATAGGCAGAAATCTTATACCATATGAATTTAAAGGTAATTCTTTCTGTAACGGTCCTTTGAAGTACATCCCAAAAATATACTCCTTCCCAACAATGTAAGAAAACATGGTCAATATTTTCCGGTTTTTTACAGATAAGGCAATTTGTCCCCCAAGGTAAGTAAAAACCATGGTCTGCTTGAAATGTCCTGACTGATAGTGTACCTGTGTGCAGCTTGAAAAAGAAGACTTCGCGCCAGGAGCCACTTGCATCTCTTCACTCTTTTAAGCACATCTTTCCCTTCACCTCCAGCGTACATGGCACGGTACAGCGGTTCAGGTAAAACAACATCGCATACATCTTTGTACAACTTCTTTCGAGTCACTGAAAACAAATATTCATTGGAAAATCTAACAGATAAAAACCTTACACTTAGAATAACCTCTTTAAGATACCCGCGCACAGGCACCGGTTGTCATGGCGTGCTAACCACATATCCAGGTAAAGCCCGCGTCAGTCCTCATTTGGCACACTGTACGTAAGAAAGGGTCCCTTGTGTAGCGAAAAAAAAAGAACCTATTTACGACTTGGCGTATGAAAAAGATGTGTTAAAACCAAGCCCTCCGGTGTTTCACCTTCGAAACAGATTAGTTTCGACTGCATCTCTCCCAGTTCGAAGCCCACACGAACACTGCGAAGATACGATGGAAACTTCTGTATGTTTGCCCTTGAACAATGCAATACTTGCTCACATACCCAAGTTTTGAGGGCAAGAAAAGATTACAGACAGTCGCCCTAGCAAACACTGACAGATATTAACCGTGGCATCTATTAGCTTTCGTCCGATTTCTTTCGCTTGTCTTGCCAGTAGTTCTCATTATCTTTAAATAAAATTCCAGTGGCAACCCATAAGTACTTGACATGGTATGTGTCACCCCATTTAACATTGCCAAAATAGTCTGGTTTTGATGACCAACTCTCCTGCCAGACAACCCAGACACTTTCCCAGTTTACATAGGCTGCCAGTATGCCTTGCCGAACCTTTAAACCACAAACTGATGGTAGTGGAAACACCTATCTTGATCGATGCAACAAACAGCCACATCGTCGGCATATGCCAAAATTTTAACTTCGGATTCTTGTAATCTATAGCCACGAATGCAACTGTTTTGAGCTATTGCTAAGCACAACGATTCTATATATAAACTGAAAAGTAGGGGGCTCAGCGGGCAGCCCTGACGAACAGAACGCTTTATGTTAATTGTATCTCCTAGCGTCTTATTGATTACCAGTCGGGTTGTGCAGTTCCGGTATGCCATAGATACTCCATCTCTGATTACAAAACCAACGTTGACATGGTCAAGAATGGCAAGCAAAAGGTTGTGGGAAACACAATCAAAAGCTTTCTCGAGATCAATCTGTAGAATGGCTACCCCTACTTGATTGGCATCGCTACACTCGAGCACACAGCGCATCTTGTGTATATTAGTCACAATGGAGCGTCCCATAATCCCACATGTTTGGTGAGGCCCTACTAATTCTTTGATTACCCCTTGAAGTCGCCGTGCTAGTACTTTCATTAAAATTTTGTAATCACAATTAGTTAGTGATATCGGTCTATACGAAGAAACTAATTTTAACTTCTCCGAGTGTTCTGTCTTAGGTATCAAAACTGTATGTGCTTCACTAAAGGACCTAGGGAGGACATTAAGTTTATAAGCTTGATTGAAGACATCTGCAAGTACTTGGGATAATTCATTTTAACTCCTTATAAAACGAAGCACTAAGCCCGTCCGGCCCTGGAGATTTACCAGGATTCATTTTATCTATAGCCCTTTCTACTTCAGTCGGCGTTATAGATAGCTCTAAAGCTGATTTGGTGTTATCTGACAACTTCGGCATTCTGCTAAGGAACTCTTGCTTAAATTCCTCTGAATCAATGGGCGTGGCAGCGAAGAGTCCTTCGTAGTGTTTGCCAAACGCTCGTCCTATGCTCTCATAACTCCAGCACACATCACTCCAGGAGCTTTAATGCCTTACCGTGCGTGGCAACTGTGAGTGGTGTGATGCGATTGCTCCTCGCGCGTGCACCAGACGGCTTTCGATAAGACACGAGGAACGGCTCAAGATTAGCCGTCGTAGCCTACACTACGAAAATCAGAATTGTTGAATTGTTTTACGACACCACAATCTTTACTGTGTAGCAAAACGGGGCTCGTAAGGTATAGCGTCATTTTTGGTGTGCAAATGAATGTACTTTTGACATTTATTGAAAGAAGTACAATTCGACGCAACATTTATGACATGATCGACAGCAAGCTGTGCACGACATGGTTTATGGAAGAAAAATAGGAGGCAAAGAACGGCAGGGAGGTTAACCAGTCATAGAATTTATTTTACACCTATGACAATAGTGGAAAAAGTAGAAAACACACTCAGAAAAAAATGCAGTTCCTACACAACCTGATTAACTCTTCAGAAGGATTAGTCCATGAGAGTATAGCCAGGATACAACACTTCGGAACACTACATAATTCAAGTTTTAAAGGCGATAGTTTCTCTTGGGTACCTTTGACGCCAAAATTTGCAATGTCTGTCTGTACGTTTGTCTGTTTGTTTCTTGTAACGATACCTGAAATGGCACTAAACTTTTCACACGTAGGACTATCATCTTTCGACGACATTTGCAGTTAAAAAAGCAGATACGGGGCCAATTTTGTTCAAAAATAAGCTGCAGATGTACCTGCAATGTCGAATACTTTAGCCGACGTGGTTCATTCTGCTATGTTTACGCGGGAACATTAGGCGGGCTTGTGCATGTGGCATCATTTCCGTAATGTGCGAAAGAGCCTTTGCCCTGTCCGCCACGATCAAATTGTTTCGACTGTAGTATCTTTGAGTGAATGCATAAGAAATATGCGAAAGAGTCCTTTCCGTGACCCTGTTTGGAGCATTTTGTGAATGAAATGCAATGCAAGTGCTTCTGAGTGTGTGCGTCACGTTGTCGGCCTGAAACCACATTTGTGGGCTTCTATTCGTTTGTTTCATTTGTGTGCCGCGAGTTCCGAGTGACATTGTCTCGTGTTTTCCTTCCAAGCACTCACAATTTTCTGCATTATTCACAACGCATATTCTCAAATTAGGTTTGCTGCAAATAATTATGTCAGTTGACTTCGAGTCTTGTTTAGACCATGTAATATGCCAGATCTACGCTTGCAATAAATAAAGGTCTATTAACTGTCAGAATAATTAGTAAATACCATTGAAGGCGGTCAATTTAACGAGCATGTTGTTTATTTGTGAGCAACGGTAAACGCTTTGAAATATTCTGAATTTTTGTTTAAACGAAGGGCTTATTTATATCCTATTTCTTCACCAAATCTGTGCTTCGCTTTGTTAGTGCCCTTAAATACGATGCTAACCAGAGCAGTGCACCGAGGAACATGAGCGCTGACATGCGAGTGCCGTGACCACACTAAATATAGGAGTACGGTCGCCTGAAATATATTTTCTTGCATTTGTTATTTGTTACAATTTGGCGACGCTCGAACAAGTGCTCTTATTGAGTTCGATCTTGACAGTCTGTCACGACTGCCATAATTTTAGTGATATTCTGTAGAAATATATTGCTTTTCACCACCAAACACACGTACTATGAAGTGCAGATCTCAACTAAGTTTCATTTCATAACAGAGTTTCTTATTTTACTTTTATAAGTTTAACTGAATATTTTGTCTTAGGTCTGGCGTTATTTTTAATGACTGCGCGTGCTCGCCCCCCATTAGCAACAAATTATACACTGAAATCCAGTCCTTCGTTTTGTGTCTCCTTTTAATCCGCCCTTCAGTAATGTAGCCCCCCTTATTGTCAATGAAATGCTGGCTTCGCAAACAGGCACGCTCTGCGCAAAATCTCGCCAACGGCGTTCTATCACTACCACGGTCAGCTGGAAAACCGAAGCTCCTACATTGCCCTTCGAAATCGACTTTCCTTCGTTCGATATTCTAATCCTCTCGTCCCGGCATCAGCTTTAAATCCCCTCTGAAAGACCTCGTGCCAACGCATCGCGTTAAATCTATAATCTCTTCCAAGACACGGCCTTTTCCAAAACGGCTCGTTTCAAAGACGACAATGCTCGCATTGACCCAGGAAAGGGCACGTTTGCTAAAATCAGATTTATCATACCGGGCCTACAATGATATTGCGCAATGTGAATGCCTTACCAAGACAAACATGTCGCACAAGCCTATAACTGTGGTAAACCTACTCGAAACGAAGCAAGCGGAGAGTTTATTTCATATGTGGGGTTTAACGTCCGATAACCACCTTATGAATATGAGAGACGCCGTAGTAGAGTGCTCCGAAAATTTCGACCACCTGGAGATCTATAACGGGCACACACATCTGAGCAAAAGAGCCTACAGTATTTTTTCCTCCATCTGAAATACAGCCGCCAAAGCCGGAATTCGATCCCACGACCTGCGGCGGGTCAGCAGCCGAGTACTTTAGCTATGGACCACCAGGGCGGGGCACAGGAGGAGGACAAGTTTTAATGAATGAGTGTATAAAAAGTGCGCACATTCTCAAAGAAAGGAAGCACTTTGATTTGGAAATATTTATTTTGCCAAGAGCCTGGGATTAATTGCGCCATGGCGCTGCCAGCATACGTAGTAATTACTGCAAAAAGCGATGGTGAACTATTCGGGAAGTAGCTTTGTAAATAGTATATTGAAGTATATGTTGGAATACAGGGTGTTGTGTGCTCAATTGGGCTTAGTGGGCAAATAAATAAAACGTAGGCAAATAGTAGACAAATAATTGAACCGCGCTTAGAACGGGGCTGTAACAAGGCACAGACGCGACGCTGCCAACGCCAACAAAACAGACAAAACAGAATATTAACTGGCGGGTAGATATTTATTACAAAAACTATGTATAGATATAGTCATGTATAGTTATGTATAGGCCAATAATTGAAACGTGCTTAGCACGGAGCTGTAACAAGGCACAGACGCGACGCTGCCAGTGCCTGGCCTTTTACACCGGGACTGTTACTGCCGTGGTGAGCCACGAGTTTCGCATCCCTCTTCGGCTCACAGAGAGAAAAAATTGGTCCCGTATCTGCATGTAATCTGCAAATGTCGTCGAAAGACGATAGCCTTGCGTGTAGAGAGAGTGAACAATTAATTTTATGTCTGCGCAAGAAAATCGGTGAATGGTATTTTGGAGGCGCTGCGTTAGTGCCTCGAGCGCGCAGCGGAGGCGAACGAGCGCATCAAGTCACGTCACACGTGAGACATAAGCGCCAGCTGACAGTCTTCCTGCAAAACGAAGTGCGTGGCTCTGAGACGGGTGTTCATGCCCGTCTCAGAGGTGATAAGGTGAAGAACGCAAGGCGACGGGAAGGTGCCACCACCATCGCGTCTTAATAAAGCGTTGGAAACACTCACCTTGTCGTGCAAGCGTTGCATGGTCAGCGCAGCGTGATAAGCGCTACGTTCCCTAAATTTACTTATGTATTCATTTTCTAGTAAAAGATGCACATGCAGAATATATAGGTGTTGTTATGGTTTCCAAGACAAGCGCAATAATTGCTTATTAATTGCCAATTGCACAAGCATGAACGCTAAAACGTGAACAGCAATTTAGGGTGCTCCGGATGTCGTCCACCGTTTCAGGTACCCGGTGCCGTTAAGAGTGTACAAACAGACAAATGTACAGACAGACAGACAGACAGACAGACAGACAGACAGACAGGCAGGCAGGCAGGCAGGCAGGCAGGCAGGCCGAATTTTTTGCGTCGAAGGTCCCCAAGAAAGACTATCGTCTTTAAAACATGGCAGCATATCCACGGGGTGAATAATGGAGAGTGGGGCGAAGCATCCATTCGTCCATGCGTTCTTGCTTCCGTCCATCCTCGCGTCCATCTGTGTGACCGTCCGTGCGTCCATCCGCCCGTACGTGCGTGCGTCTGTTCGCGTGTCCGCACGTCCATTCGTGCGTCCACCCCTGCGTTCGTCCATGCATCAACCCCTGCGTCCATCAATGCGTTCATCCGTCCGTGCAGCCATTTGTGCGTCCGTCCATGTATCTGTCTGCGTGTCCGTTCGTCTATCTGCGCATAAAAAGCAAATATACGTTAAGGAGCACCTGACGTCTTATAATAAGTGGCTGTTTTCTAAAGCATTTGCTCTCAAGAAACAAACGAAGTGGGCTTTTCTGTGGACTGACAATTGGTTATCAAGGCAAGACAAACTGTTCATAGTGTGGTGCACAGAATTGTCAGTTGTGTTGATCTGCATGTGTTCAACGCATAGGCGTGAAATAACGTTAAGCTTGGAAAAAAGAAAACATAGTGACTTATTTTCTTCCGGGTGACTTTAATAACATTTCTTCGCAGAACTGGGGTTTTTCTTGGATCCATTTCTATGCTCGTAGCCTTCCTAAGAATTATGACAGTATAACCGCTCTACTAGCTTTTCCTATTTATCAGTTCTCGGCTATCTATTGCTCCGAAAATCGGCTATCACCTGGTCATTTTGACTTGTATGGCTCTCCCGGTTATCTAAGCGAATATTTTCGCCGAACTGATGATCGTCATGGTGGCTCTGTTATTATTATATAAATTACATTCTGTACAAATAATGAATATGATTTAAATTTAAAAGTGGCGAAACGTGATTCCCTTTGGCTGGAAATTTATCGGCCGCGTCTGTGTCAGAATCAACGTAAAACAGTTCTTGCTACTGTCTATCAATCCGCTTCCAGTAACCCTTCTGGTTTTTGAAATTCGTTTCATCACTTGCTTGATAAACTTATTGCTGAGCGCAAGCATATAGTAATTATGGGCAATATGAACTTTGATTTACTAGATTCCTCTAACCATTCTGCTGCCGAGTATACGACTTGTTTTCATAGTTTTGGGTTCGAATCGCGAATATCTGTACCATCACGCTGTTCTGATAACGGCTCACAGTCATCAATCAATCACATTCTCACAAACATTGGTGACGTCAGTGATGCTGGTGTCATTGAAAGTAACATTACAGATCACTTTCTCGTATTCCTATATTTTGAACAGGTCATCACTGGTAGCAACGCAATACGTCAAAAGTATCGCTTTGATTCAGACAAGTACTGCATGCTCTTTACCGATGAAGATTGGTTCAGTGTATATGCCGTGAATGATCCCGAAGAGGCCTTGATCATGTTCTACGACGCTGTTTGTTCAGCAGTTGAACTACATTGCAATCGTCTAAAAGGCGCTACTTTGCTGCACGGTGCCTTTGATTATCAGATTCCCTGATACAATCTCTTCGCAAGAAGGAGAACTTAAATAAAAAGACGAAACATCAGCCTATTATTTTGCGCTTGAAATCACGCTAAAATTTTACTCCAGTGCCTTATACACTTTTAAGAAAGGTGAAACAAAGGTATTATAAGTGGGAACTACAGTATTGGGGACATAACTCAGGAAAAAATGGCAGTTTTTAAAAGAATTTCGAAATTCGACCCAGCCGCGCAGAAAAGTAACGTCTATTTGTGTCGACGAACGTCACCCTCATTGCGGCCAGTGACGTGGCCAACGTCGTTCTTGTACACTTTACTACTAGCCTTGCAGTCCCCTCCTCCTCAGGCTATGTACCTCCGTTTTCTCATGGTCCTCTGTCGATGTTTCTTTTTCCTTCTTGTGCCTTCAAAATTTCCTCAATTATTTCAAGATTAAAAGCTACTGGAGCTGGGTTAGACCACAACCTCTAAAAGCACATTAAACCTGTAAGATCTCTTGTAGCGCCTATTAAGCCACATGGTTAATTTCCTCTTAAAAGGAAAAGTCCCCAGATTAGGACCATCGCGTGCCCGACTGAACTGTAAAATGTAGCCGTAAGTTTTTTGGAGAATGGAACTACCAGATTTGTTGAAGGTAACTTTGCATTGCGTTGTTTTTTTAACGGTTTGAAACAGGTATCTTACGTAACGAGAGGTTTTTTTAGTAACAAGTTTTGAATTTTCTTTTTTTTAGTGTTTAGGTACGTCGTGTTACCGAAGAGTGGTGACATGGTGAAAGGCTTTTAGTGAAAGGTCGGCCGTTTGTTGGTTACAGCGGTTCAAGAGTGTTGAACACACTGCTATGCAACGTAGAGGCACAGGTAGCGCTTGATTGAGCTAGAGGGCTTGGCACTGTTTTTTGTTTGACGGCAATGAACCCCAGCAAAGCTTTTTGTTCCGCCACGGACGCATCGAAAAGGCAATTAGAGGTTGCCTCTCTCAAACGATAGGTGAATGTGAACGATCAGTCACATCCTTCAGTAAGAGGCCATGCCAGTCGCAACAGGAGGCACCCGCAGTTGAGTTAGAGGCGAAACTAAAACAAAATTTGTTCGTAATTATGACACTCTGAGTGAGGCTGCAATAAAGCGTCGTTTCACCGGACTACGGCTCTTCCTTCGCGCTGCACCTGTGCACTCGAGTCATCGAGGGGACCCATTCCAAACCTCAAACATTTTCCCTCCTTTGCTAGCGTAAAAGCCAGTTGAGGAGGAGGAAATTCGCTCACATTTTTCACCGCTGTTTGAAGAACGGTGTTTTCCCAGAAAATTAAATGTTGCGAAGTTAGTGCCAGTATTTAAACAAGAGTATCCCCTCAGCATGCGCAATCACAGGCCCATATCTGTTCTTCGCTTCCTGGTAAAATTTTTGGAAAAACTAAACGAAATAAGAATGTCTAAATATTTAAGCGAATTTAACATACTTTCTCCATGTCAGTTTGGCTTTAGGGCTGGTCTTTCTCCTGATACTGCAGTTGGATGTTTAACTGAAAAATCAGATCATTCACTGATAATGGTAACATCGCAGAATCCGTCTTCGTCGACTTTACTAAATCATTTGATAGTATTGACTATTTCAAATTTTGTAAACTTGAGTACTATGGCATAACTGGTCCAGCATCAACGCCATCACAGAACTTTCTCCTTAATATGTTTCAGGTGGCCTCGGTCAAAACACTTACATCCACTTCCAACTTCATTACCAGAGGTGTACCGCAAGGTTCAGTTTTGGGTCCGTTATTATTATTTCTAATATTCATAAGTGATTTACCATGTTGCCTTAATTATTCTTCTTGTTTACATTACGATGATGACAAGGCTCTCTTCACGCTGAGACAAGACTCTCCAGACTCCAAGCTGACCATAATTCTCTTGTTGACTGGTGCAACTATAATATGTCATCAATTATTCCTTCCAAAACCAGCTTGATGCTTTTTCTTTCAACAAACGAAAAAGTAGAATTCATTCCTCACCTTTTTGTGAACTCAGTAGTTATTTATTTAAGTGATAATACGTCATTTTATGGAGTTTGAAAATTATCATGTGCGTGTCATGTAAGAACATGACTACAAGCCACGCTGATGATGATTTCGCGGCCCTTTCACTAGCATCACATATGCCAAATTTGATGTTGCCGTATATGAATGAATGACGAAGCTATACGAATAGTGAAAACATCATAATCATGAGATTATGATTATGATGGTCGCGAACTCCTGATGCGTTCGCGACCGTTTCGCTAGCTCCACATATGCCAAACTTGGTATAACGTGACGTCAATGGCGGACGAAGGTATGTGAGCGAAGCAAACATGATAATCATGAGATGTATGGCACGTGAGAACAGGACTACATGCCACAATAAGGCGCCGATACATTTTGACATGACGCAGTGCGAGTGTTCACTGGCGTTCATTTCTTCGGGTTACGCCGGCGTTGCAACGCCAGGCGCCGGTCGTGCCAGATACTCGCAGCTGTGCGGCGCGTTGCGTTGCTTCGAAACATGCGCGTTTCAGCGCGTGCGGCATCCCTCCGTGACGAAAAGAGGGAGACGCAATGTTGTCTGGGTAACGCATCGGCGCGAAGTGCAGCATGTCGCATTTCATGCTGGTTGCCATCGGGCTGTGCCGACGGACAAAGGTCGTGCCGGTCGTGCCTGGCGTCGGGCTATAGGGTGCTCGCGTTTTGCTGACGCAGCGTCGCTGTGCCCAGTGTGCGTGCGCGTCAATGCTATATTGGAGTACATTGGGCCCTTCATGATGCACTCGCGGCCGTTTTCCTAGCTCCATATATACCAACTTTGGTGTCACGTGACATCAATGAATGACGAAAGTATATGACTGGTGCAAACGTGATAATCCTGACTCGAGTGCCATGCAAGAACATGACAACATACCACTCTCTCGCGGCCGTTTAGCTCGCTCTACATATACTAAATTTGGTATCACGCGACGTGAACAGGTGACGAAGGTAAACTACTCATCTAAACATGATAAGTATGAGAGGGAAGTCATTTCAGCATCATTTATTTCCACCACGTAACCTTCTGCTGACCTTAAAGTTACATATAAATATTTCTCAATCGTGCTTCACATATCATTCATTGCCACTGTGCGTGAGATCTGCCATTTTTAGATACGTTATTATTCGTCGTGTTCTTATCTAATTGATCTCCCTACTGAAATGTTCCGCATATACGAATCCGTACATACGCAATTATTGGACTACGGAAAGCCGCATCATGCGGAAAGATACGAACATGCGCAGCCTACGGAAAGCGCCATATCATGCGAAAAGATGCGGACATCCGCAGCTTACGGAAAGCGCCACATCGTGCAGAAAGTTGCGGACATCCGCAGCTTACGGAAAGTGCCATATCATGCTAAATTACCCGATAAGCAGCTTACGGAAATTAGCATAATGCAGAAACTATGCAGCTATCTGCTTCATCTTGCAAAGATCAAATGGACATCCTAGATCTCGAGTAAAAGCAATTGGCCATTCACGTTGTTTGCAAAAGCAAGTACTGTGTATAAATATATATGAATATTTCATTCTTAATCTGTTGCATGAAGGTGAAATATGTTTGCTATCTGAAACAGCCTTGATGAGTAAACAAAGGCTTGAAAGAAACAAATGTGTTAAGAAGCTACCTAATGAGGATTGAATTATCGGCATCTTTCTAATTGTCGTGATGCGGAAGCAAAATTACCTTTCAAATAAAATACATTACAAAACTACTAAATTAACATGCTAGCGATCACAAATGGTGGTTACATTGCAACACATTAATGCAGTGTTCTATGCAAGACCTAAAGAACTTATAAAGTTATTATTATCAATAGAGAAGCATTATTATACACACCAGCCCTGCTACAATCAATATATTTTTTTATTTGTCTGTATGCTCCAGCTGTGAATGGTGACATTGCAGTGTTGATGGTACACAAATGAGGTGACTACACCGTAATTTCACGAGCTCCACCTAAGCCACAGGATGGTGGCACAAAACACAATGTAACAGCAATTTTAGAACGAAATGTTTAAACATAAATAATAATCATAGCACTGTGAAAGTGTGGCGCTGTGTTTGTATCATGAACGCCTTGTGGAGATCGGCGAAATGCTGCTTGAGGCTCCGGCACCACTGTAAATTTGGAAGGTCACTGCCATAGAACTTATGTGTCCTTCATAGGCACCTGGAAATGAAAATAATTGGCACAAATAATGTCAGAGACACATGTTAGCACATTAGTTCACATGCACAAGAAATATAACACACAGAATGAAACTGAAAATGTAAGGCACACAATCCTTCAAGTTATGCATATGTGAATAATAGAAGGAATGAGTGTATAAATTAGTTCTGCCACATCAAAGAAAACAGCATGCTCATTCCATTTTAAATACCAATATTGAAAATAACTGCTCTATTAGGAATATAAAAGGTAAGGTAGAACTGAACGACCCTACAAAAAGTGACCCTATTATGACATCACGTTTTCTTATAACAAAATTGACTAAGACTCTGAAATATCATTATGCAAGAAAACATCTTCAAAAGAACAATCAAGTTTGAAGTCATATATTTTTAATATGGCTACTATGACTATAACCAGAAATCGACCTCAACATGGCTAATGTTAGTTTTTAAGGCCTCTGTTCACTAGACAATGAACTATACCACAAAAAGCACAGCGTTCAGGCAAAGCACCACACAAAAAAAGAAAGCAGTCCTTTTTGTTATTATCTACAATGCCTTTAAAATGGTATTTTTACCTCTACTTCCCGCTTTTTATCAAAGTAACTGGTGTGAAACAAGTTAGCTGAAAATGCACTGTGCCTCCAAAACCTGTTGGTTGAATCTGAATTTTTAAAACATGGTGAAGCTTGCACTAAATTAGGCTCCACAAGCCTTGGAACAGCGAGACTGCATGACTCTTAGGACTACTTTGGTTACTTGTGTTTTGTTTCTGGGCCTAAGCATAAAGACAAGGGCTTAACTGAATTGCTGCTAACAAACAAATGCTTTCGAAATTGCCCGAGCGTCAAAGGATGCTCAGACATTTGTTGTTTTTCGCACTGGGCTATTCTACACCAAACATACAAACCATACTGCCTGGCGACCATCACAGATGTATAGTTTAAAAAATGATGGTAATTTACTCTCTGAAAATAGCTATTTGCAGAAATGTTTTGAAGAGAAAAAAGTAGTGGTCACGTGGGTACCATCAGAATTTCGCAGAATGTCGTGCGGGTGTGTATTTGTGAGAAAAATTTCGAAGTACCGCTTTTTCTTGCCATATCAAATTTGATCTACATACTTAAGTAAAGGTGCTTCTTAAAGTATTTGAAGTCGAGTAACATTAGTGCAATTTTTTCCGCTACATAGGCTTTGAAGAATTCAGCCAAACTGTTTATCGTTTGCATTTCTTGTATGGCAATACTGCACTTTGTATGAATATTTGAGCCACAAATACTCACTGCACAGAAGTTATATTTCACGAAAAAAAATAATGTTAGGTCCAGATTACAAATATCACTATATAATCGTTTTTGTCCACATTGAGATGCAACTTGAGCTGTGTGTTTGTCTAATTGAAAATTACTTTTATGTGTAAGTTGAAAGCAAATAAACCGTTCTTGTTACATGGCAAGTGTTATCATTACAATTTTTGTTTAAATAAGGAAAATGATTTTTGAAGTCTCCTATTGAGGGCCATGGAGAACTTCGGAACGGAAGCTGTCGTATATCAAATGCAGAAAACAGCCTTCATAAGAAAACTTCAAAAATTCATTTCTACTTTAAGACAAAGTGTAATCATATAACTTGCCATATAAAAAGAACTGCTTCCTTGCTTTTGATGTGGCAAAAAAATTGCACTAATATTACTGAGCTTCATGCACTACACACAATCACCTTTACTTAATACCTAGACCGAATTTGGTGTAAAAAGGCAGTATTTTTGAAACACTTTTTACTTTTTACAAACAACACCCAGACGACATCCTGGGAAGTCCAGAAGGCACCAACGTGGCCTAATATTTTGTTCTCTGCGATATATTTTAGCATTTTGCTGTTTTTAATACAGTAACCGAGCACAATATTTTTTTTTCAAAACACATTTAGTACGGTTGGCAAAATGGCTGGGATGTTTGATGTGTAATTGCTTCACTGCCAGCATTTATTCTTCCGAAGCTCAAGCTATCACCTTCTCTGTTTACTGCCTCCCTCACATACAATGCCTGCATAGGAAAGAAAAAGAAAGGCAGGTCCGACAAAGTTCGCAAGGCAAGATATTTTCATGTTGGATAAATTCATTACCATAACAGCAGCAAAACAACATTCATTTTGAGTAGTCCAAGACACAAGCTATATACCAGCATACTAAGAGCCAAGCACAAACTTTTCATTTGAACATGTGTGGTGATAGACAGGAAGCACTTATTGCAAGACTGATCAGTCTGTAATTAACTGAATGAAGTACAATGCACTGTTCAATCCAACACCACTAGGCATCTTTGCTATAGCAAAGCCATGTGTCATTGATTCATGCACTAGATGGGACAAATGCAAATGTAACAAAAAAGGTGAAAAAAGAAAACAAGAGAAAAAAAAGAAGAAAAGGGGGATGCAAAGTAGGAGCAGTGTAGCACTACTTTTACTTGCATCCCCCTTTCTTTCTTCTTTTTTTCTTCTTTTCTATCATTTATCTTTTTTTTGCTTCCCTTTGGAGGAGAGAACACTTTGTATCAGCGCAACCTAACTTGAAAAGAAGCAAGGGCTGCACTCTTCTGCGTTATAGGTTTTTTTTTTTCTCAGACAAACATTTCCAACAGGCACACACGCCTACAGCAAAAGATGATGTCATTACTGACCTTATTTAAACTAACACGCCAAGGATGACAAGGTGACTTCTAAAAATTAGGTCCTCCTATCGCAACATCGGCCAGCCTGTCTGAGGCACTTCCACTGTTCACCCTGATTACTAGATGTTTCCATCTGTCGACTCACATCTTCATTTTGGATAACACTAAGACGAGCTTACATTGATGAATACCCACGAAAGTTTAGTGATGTATCATGTATGAGATTAAGCAACTCTGTTAAAAAATTATTGATAGCTTGCTTCCAGGCTTTTTATACTGTAGCCTAAAACTTCGTAATATCTTCTATGCACATGAACCAGATTGACAACGTAATGCACAACATGCTTAAGAATACTGCGAGGAACATGATAACGACCAAAACGACCGGCCACCCAAATTTTTCGCTGTACATGTTTATAAAATGTTCATGTACACCCAAACGAGGTGCTTATGATACAAGCCGAAAAAACCTACAAGTAGGGCCTTGGAGCCTTCTGGAAGTAGACGTGTTGCATTTTTTCTGTGGAGGACTTTACACCCATAAGTAAGGAACAAAACTCCTATATAATGAAGAATGTTGGCAGCTATCAGTTATAGAAAAACCTAATGCAGCTAATCTTCCCCGACACATCTGTACATTTAGAGAGGTTACGTAGCTTCTGTGATTGTGGCAGTAACTCCAACAGGACCAGTGCGAAAATTGGCACTACTTGGCTAGACAAATGTCCAAACATGCCTGCCCGACTCCCTCTAGCCATCCCGGCTGAATCTGACACATGATTTCTTAACTGCTGGCTGGACAAAAACAAAACCACTGAAGCACTCACAATACACAGCATGAAGTTCCTCTAGAGTGGTCAACTTCGTCTTCTGCGATGAAAGAGCAGCACAGTGTACTGATAAGGCACTCCTTGCAATGGCTTTCAATGCCACACAGTGACCATGATGTTCCTGTCGAAGAGAGCTTCGGGAGCTTGGAGGGTGCTTGCTCTTTTTCTGGGGGCTGCTGGTGCTCCTCGTTTTCTGCTCAAAGTCAACCTGCACAAAGTTGTAGACGAGGCTTTAAGAGTTGTATATAATGATATGCAAATTTTCGCTGAACACACATTTCCTCGTGGCACACGAGCAATTTCTTATAAAACTTAAGGCCTCGCATATGCAAACATTACAATCGATCCGAAGATGCACTCGACTCTAAAGGAGCAAGTTTGTTATGTAGTGTATATAAAGAAAGGTCATTCAGCACAACCACAAACTACAGTTGCACACGAAAACGACATTTTACACGATCCTGTTTATTTACATGGTCCATTTTATTTTATTTACACGGTCCATTTTACACGGTCCTGTTTTACACGATCTGGTCTGCATGAACTCTTGAACCGGGCACCATATAGATTGAAAGACACACACAGAGTTTGAGACAAACCTAGTTTCCCGTGGAGCATCTTCTTGCACTATAACAACACATCTCAATTTAGTTAGTTGGTCAGAACGAGGAGAAAACAGCTCGCACTTGAAAAGCACGGGCAGAAGGAATGACGCCTGCACCCTGTGCTCCCTGTACATTCTCGTTGAGGGTGCAGTTTTCACCTTATCCTTATGCAATTTCGCATTTATAGCATTGTTCGCTGCATAATCTTTGTGGCATTAAAGTGTGTGATACTGTCATGTGTATCCCACGTAATTTATAAAATAAAATACAAGATAGCTTGATTCAAAAATAACAAAGTGCATCCAGTGCCATGTCCTGTAGCCATTCTTTAGGCAAGTGGCAGAATGATTTATTCTTCAAAACATATCTTACTTGTAACCACTACAAGAGCTAACTCGTGCACTGGCACATTCTGTTTGCCTCTTCAGATTATAAGGTACCTTTTTTACACCAGAAAGTCTTCAAGAAGAATAGAAGTGTTGTAATTGTGAAGAAAGAAAAGTAGAAGGAAAAAAGATAACCTGCCCTGTACAGGGACTGAGCCTGCGAACTTCGAATAACATGTCCGATGCTCTATCAACTGAGCTACCATGGCGGCTATCCCTCTTCCATTTTGTACGGTATATATGTGCATTTATACATGGAAGAGTCAGTCAGCGCTGCTTGTTACCATTATGGCAAGTGTGGCACACCTTTTTTTTGCCTACTGGCAATTACATTACGATTGCAATTACGTTACGATTACTTCCAATATGCCTATACTTCTTGGCAGCATTATGCATCTGTCAGTTCTCAGAAAATCTGCTAGTCACAGGAGGTGGCAATGGTTCACCCTCCCACCTAAATGCATGTACTTGAACACATGCACAACTGATCAAAAAAAAAAAAACAAGTCACACACCGCTAAGATTACTGAGATTCACTGTTCAGATTCATGAGTAAAGGAAAGAACTATAAATTTAAGGGTTTGTTGTCTTTGTTGAACACATTATAATGAGAACTAGTAGAAAATGATGCCAAACAAATTCTAGGGGATGTTATCAAAAGTAACTTAACAAAATTATGAAAAAAAAGTGAACAAAACTGTAACTTGGCAACGTTTCTTGACAATTGAATTGACATTACTTTTTATAACATCCCTATATTTTACTGGGTAATGTTGTCGGGTAATTCTCATTATTAGATGTGTGAGTAGGCTGACAAAAAAGCATATGGCATTGATACTTCTTTTGAACACCTAATAGTTTGAGGACCTTAAAAGAGCGGAAGCTATTTGAGTAGACCAGAATATTTAGTTGGAGCGAAAAAAAAACGTACACACATTTTTACCAGGCCTTTTTAACACATTTTGAGACATAAAATGTATGCTGCCAGTAATGTTAAGTACCATTACTTTTGTCACCACTATGCACTGTAGCAGGTGTAGTTAGAGTGGTGATAGTGAAGGATTAATCAAGCACGCCACCAACTGTGTTCACATCAATGGTCGCGTATTTTAAAAATAAACCTGCTGTATAATAAAAAAAGTTTAGAGCATTTATGTTTTTATCCAAATCAAGTTAAACCGACTGGGTAAGCAAACCATTTGCATAAAATCAAAAGGCATAAAGTGATTCATGTATTATAACTATGTGAACAATTTCAGCAACGCAGGGCAAAGTTACAACAGTTCTATTAAAAACCCCTCTCATTATAACATGCATGAAAAGCACCACACCAGAATATTTTATAGTGCATGTAATATCGAGACTACTAGACTGTCTATTGACCTTTTAGAAGAAGGGTATCTCCTTCACGTTCAAGGGGCAACCACTTAGCCTTTTCCTGAGCTTTTCTGTGAATATTTCCTGAATTTCAGATATCATTAGGATTGATTTAGAGTGAACAGATTTTGCTTACGCATTGAAACCTAGTTCTGTATGTAACTGCAATTATGGGTGCCAAACCACCTCCAATTAATTTTTAACATTTAACTCATTTTTTAACTGCAGCAGCACAACTAGCTGTGGGTGCCCAAAAAGTAGCTAGAAACAATACCTTTACCTCTTTGAGCCTTTCGGAAGTGTTCAGCTTCTCAGTGCTCACCTTACAACATTTTTTTTAAATACGTGTTTGTGTGCCCACTACTCTTGCTCCTTGTACAGTGAGGAGGAGCACATGGCAAGAAGAGACAAGAAAGAAGCATTGCGAAAAAAAGCGAAATAAGCGAGGACCTCTTTTGTATCGTACAATGTGTGTAACATTACTATTGCGACAACATATAGACAAATTATCACGGCTATGCATCCATTGTAGAGTCATACACAGCTGCAACACCACGACTAAATTTCAACCTTGTGTTGGTTTAGTATCCCTTTATAGTGGCAAGCTAATGATATCTGCATTTGTTTGGCACACATTGAGATGCAGCGAAATGTGATATGGTAATCTCATTTAGAATGCACGTCATGTGGCTTCATTGTATATGTGGCCACAAGTAACTCTGGTTGCAAAGCAATATGGCAGAGCCTAAACAGACGTCACCGACCACTCCAATCTGAACTTGCCTTTGCTACTTGCCCATTATCATCCCAGCAAAAAATGAATAATTGAATCTGCTACAGGTATGTGCTAGCTTATGCAGCAAGGTTGAACACATGTCCAGGGATTCCACCATTCCTAAGCAGCCCTACAGCCTCCACAGTCCTGCAACCATTTGTAAGAAAATATAGTTCTACCCAAAGTTCTTGGTTTACAGACACACATGCAAGACGCATAACCACTCTATAGGAAGTTTGCATGATAATGCGCTGGGTAGCAAAACGGATGCCAATATCAAGTATCCCGGCCTGCCGCTTCTTTCTTTCCGTTCTTAATTAATCAATCCATGGTTAATAAATGTTCCCCAATGTGAAGTGTACTGGCAGTCCGGTGAAGAATTGCAATGTATTTCAAACACAGTCCAATTCATGGCAAGTAAGCATCAATAGCGTTTTGTCAGCTGTTCAAGAAAAGAGCATGAAGTTTAGCTAAAACCCATGTTTTTTATAAACACCATTCAATTGATATAAAAGTTGTGAGCATTATGTGAAGGAACACGGATTAATGTTTAATCAATGATTTCTTATAATGTACTGATATGAATGCAACTAACTGAATATGAAACGATAATTTTTGCTTGAGAATTTAGAGTTATGAACACTATCGCACTTGCCAGCTGCATCTTGTCCAAAACAGCAGCAAGATAGGCTAGTTTCTGAAGGTGAGCAGTAATGAGCAGTGCAAAGTAACAACAAGAAACACCAGTAACAACAGTATGGAGCAAGCACAGACTGCCAACTGTATATTATTGCACAAAAGTTCGCCTGAATATCAGTAAGACAACTCGTGCAAATTAAGGTCCAGTTGGGAATGAACAAGTTACAAAATCAACAATGCCTGCTTTCACTAACAGGACCCTCATTCACATAAAGTATGCAGCGATAGGCCCCTACCGAGGTACGTCACAGCATGATGTCACTGGCACATGTAAAAGGTGTGGCTGGAAAAACACTCCCGCTGGTGGCTCAGCCCGGTACAGTCGTGCGGTGTTTGGGGCAAGTTTTAATTTTTCAAAGCTTACACTTCACGTTACAATGTCGACATTAGCTGTAGTATGTGTCAGCAAACATCTAGCTGTGTGGTAAAATATTTGCCACGCTGTCTGTTTATCTTGAAGAAGTGAACACACGTGGTGGCCTGTGCGAGGAACAGTGGCATAGTCTTCAAAAATGTGCACTGTTGATTGCGGCATGTAGTGTGCATTGAAAGGTATTGAGAATATTGGTTCAACTGAGAATATTGTGTGTGGTGTGTGCAGTGTCAATAACAATGTGTCTTGTTTGCGAAGACGTTAGCACTCATGGCAGGGACCGGTCGATGAAAAAACTTGATTCGACATTTTAGTCAAGGTAAATATGCACTTGACGCGACCATCTGCGAGTGGGTACATCTCGGTGTTTGCGCTATGTGCAGAAAAAAATTGCATGGTCACCGGGCTGGAAGATACCATTTGCTGAAGCTGCATGTATGAATCGCCCCGACGAGTACGCAAGCCCAATAAAGGTATAACTCGTTTTATCGAAGGCCTCATATGTCTTCATGTAATAAGCAGAGATTCTTGTTTCACATATACTCAGTACCTTTACCGCTCGATATTCATGAAGTGACAATGCAAACAACAAGTTTGTGTGTTAGGTCCTAAGGGAGCAATGTAAATATGCAAATAAGTTGTAGGTGTCAGATGCAGCGATGTAACTGCGCAAAAGATTACGTATATATTAGGCTACAGGTTTAGAATCGCATACATCTCAGTGGTCTATCAGGAACGTCACAAACAACTTCCTTGCCAACCAGCCCTTGCACAGAGGGAGGGAATGGCTGGCACGGCGCTCGAAGTGACGTCACACTATTTGCAAACATAGAGAGGTTTCTTACTTAGGCAACATTTTGCACAATATATTTTTTAGATGCAAGACTGTACTCGTCCACAATAATCATACTGATGTCTTTTGTTGTTACTTTGTGCTGTGAATTACTAGGCATTTAGTCACCATGATCTTTAAAAGCTAATTTCAGTGTTCTCTCTCATATTGCTGACAACTGTGTTGTTGCATAAATTGGGCAAAAAGCAACACAGAAAGGCTGTCACAATAAATACACCAACATGGGTATTCTCCTGCAAACAAAAGTCGGCACTGGTCCTGTCATTACCCGTCTTCCTTCTCTCTTTGCCTTGTTTGTGCTGAAACAGCCAAACACCTGATGAGTTAGATGAGAAATATTAACGCATCAAAACTATAAGTGCTTGCATCAGCAACTACACAACAGCATGATAACCGCACCCCTGCCACACAGCAGCGAAACATATTTTGAACATGCTGGCAGTGTATTATTTTATAAAAAGCAACTCTGGCAGATTACAAAATCTCACATTGTGCATGCAAGTTTTCTTCAAAGTCAGGCGTACAATGTAGGATGCTGGCCCGGTACATTATTAGTTACAAGCAAAAGCGTCTTGCAGTACATAGGCAGATTGCACGAACACCTCTCTCTCTACACTAGGCACACACATTATATCTTTAACAGCACACGCCCCTGTTTAGGGGCATAATAACGCTCTACCGTGAACGTATGCTAATCAACCCACTTAGGCGGTTGGCTAGGTGAATCGAGCCAAGTTACGAAGTTGTTATCGCCCGCGAACGTAAACAAAATGCTGCTTTTCCATCAAATGGCACTGCAGGCTTCGTTTAATCAACAACGTAGCAAGCGGCCGTGTGCGTCTTCCTCACTACACTGCACATATGAAAAAATCGGATCACCATACACATGCATGTTGCCAGCAGTTGTCTCGAATTAGGCTCCAGTAAGGCCGGCGCCGATGCGCCATGGCTCTGCTAGCGTTAGCCGTTGTCAAAAGCGAATCGGCAACCGCACTCGCAAAGGCGCGTAAGGTTGCCGTTTCACGACGCCTCGTTCGAGTGCAGCAACACACACTTTCACTGAGTGGCATACTTGGTCTACATAAAAAAGTGTCCCCCTTACCTTTAGTTTCTTTCACACTGTCCTGAGGGAAGCAACCACAGGCGTCAGCCGTCACCTCGGAGTCCTTCGAGCGCCCGCCCAACCCGCCGATTGCTTGGACGACTCGCACTTGATCCGCACTCGAACAACCGCGGGAATAGGGCGCAATCTTAGCACATCACACGAACGAGGAACGGCGCTTCCTTGCGTAAATTTAACATTTCGTGCTCTCGTGTGTAGCAGCGCGAACACAGGAGAGAGCTACCCACGGAGACAAAGACAAACAACATGTGGCTTTAAGGCTGTGAATGGATTTGGCTTGGATATCTGTGTGAGGGAAAAAAAAAACATCTGTCGCTGGCTATAAAACTAAACAAAATGTATGTTATCTGGCAAAATAACTTTAAAAGTGATAAACGGTTATTCAAAAAACAAGTTACAACTTATGAATATTTTCGCCAGGTTTTTTGTTTTGTTTTGTTGTCTAGCAGACGACAGCCTCCTACTGCTTCTACGACAGACTAGTGCGGTTTCACGTTCGGTGCGTGTCGCCGACGCAAGAGCTCTACAGTAGTGATATCAGAGTTATCAATTCTCAATGAATATAGGATGGCTACAAAGCAGTAACATTTGATACATAGTGCAGTACGCAATCTTTCAAGGTATGACATTCGTTCTTTGCTCTGAGCAAATCGAAGCAAGCGGGCCGGCGCAATCAGCTGATGTCGCCCACTACGCGAGGCATGGTCGTGCGCAATACCGTCGCGCCCCGCGCTCGATTTGTCATCAAGCGATAGAGCACTAAGTGGAATACAGCTAGATGCAGGGAATTAATGGCGTATCACTCTAATTCCCTGTGGTGGCCGACTCATCGCAAGAGAGCCCCGGGAAACAACCTTCAACTGCTCAAGCTTGTGTGTGGGATGTAAAAATACTTGTTTTCATCCGCGGCGGTGGCAGCAATCTATAGTTGAAAGACATGCGAAAAGCATGTGACGTATATACAATCACAAAACGTATGCACACAACAATAGATACGATCGCATATCGTACATAATATGCCAACAATAGCGTGTGAAAAGCAAATTTATATGCATAACTTAAACGCTATTCACTGTTCTGCGCGAATAGCTAGCTAGTTAACGCACTCGGTTCACGTGCACGAGCACAACTGAGTGGCGCAGGTTCGAGTCCCGCCAAAATTAAATTTTTTTGGTTTTTTTCAACGTTTTATTGTACTGCTATTTTTCTAATGCCTTAGGTTATAAAACAAAATAAAAGCAATATTGCGTTCAAGTACGTATGTGGGACTGTGTTTTTTGCGCAACAGTTATTAGTATTTTTATTTTCAGTTATATTTTTTTATTTATTTCATAATATAACAAAATTAAGGACTAAGGGGAACATTGGTCTCTTTATTGTGAAGGGACTCGAGAAATGAGAAAACTCGAAACCAAAAAGTTTATTTGAGAAAAACTGAGCATTTCACAGCCGGACACAGTTTCCTCAATGGTAGGCCCTAGGTATGCGCGAGACTTGCTATATGACTCATCTCAAGCTGTGGCAGTTGAGGGAAGGCAATATCACCGAGGAGCAGTTCCAAAATATTTTTGGTTGATGTTTTTTGATTCCTCCAAAATAAGGGCTGCACAATTGTGATCGAGCCAAACCAAGAATTGCGGGCACGAAGTCATGAGACAGAAAATGAATAATGTTGATTGTTTGAAAAATTGCCCTTAATAAAGGAAGAGTTATGGAGTGCTACGTAGCTTAACCCGCAGTAGGACTTTTATATATACCTATAGATAGTTTAAATGGACAATGTTGCACACACAGACATTGGTTAAATTTCTTTGCAGCACAGTTGAAGCATCTATGTAGAACTGAGCATCAAGAGAAGCTCATGCGTCCTCACTTTATTGCGCTTTACATAGCTTGTATGCGTCCATGCAGCCATGATATGATATATTTTAAAGCATTTGTTTAACCTATAATCTTTTTATTCATTAAAGCTGGCCCATAAGTTGTGTCTTATGTAGCACTACAATGAAGCGTAATCTGCATGGTGGTCGGAAAACAATGCTTTTGAAGATCTCAAAACGACCCAGCTCTATACACGACCATCCGTGCATCAATAATAAGCACCATTATGTGTCCGTACATATCAGTTGTGCTCTCATACTTAATTAATTTTTCTGACCACTCCCTCTGCCCCTACCTCGTTTCTGTCGTGAAGCTGTGGCAAGTTGTGTATAGCTGTATCTATATTGTAGGAGCACATATACTATCAATAAAAATTATTTTTAGGCTACATGCAATTAGTTTTCATAGATTTTCATTTCTTTTGTCGGTGCTCAGAGAAGCTAAGCTCATGGTCGATATTTTAAAATGACATTTCTCTTTGCCAATGTTAATGAGAACAGTTTCATTAATATTGACAAGTTCATTCACATTGAATTAGTTCTCATTATTATTGTTTCTACCAAAAAACGAGCCCTTGACGTTATGCTTTGCTGCTTGATTTGTTTCGTGTGACAGCATGCAAGTAAAATGACAGTTATTGTCATTCCTTGTGAATGACACATTTTCCGTGTGACAGACTTTAGCACCTGGTCATCTGCAGAAGTTCTATTCATTCTGGAAAAGGGCGAACAGCGGTGACTAACAACACAGACTAGGCCTGCGTTATTCTTTGTACTATATATGTCACTGTGCATGTCATTTATAACTTTATAGAGCTCGGTATTTCCTGCTGAAAATGTGACAACAACTGTACAGTTTCCACATTTTTGCAACAATCCACATTCCTTTCATACACTATTGCACATTTTCGTAAGCACCTTACAAAATTTGTATAGTTTCCGTAAGACCTTACATTCTGTATTTTCCTTATGAAAGCTTCTGTACACTCAATACACTTTCCTTATCCTCCCAAATCTTCCATAATGAACTCTCCGTATGCTCCATAAGTTTCCTTATCTTTCCATATTTCCATAAAACTCAACTCCATCCACGCCATAAAACTTCCTTATCCTTCCAGATACTCCATAATAAAGACTTCCATATATGCCATACATTTTCCTTATCTTTCTGTATACTCCATAAAAAGCTTTCCGTATACGCCATGACATTCCTTATCCTTCCATATATTCCATAGAAGCTTTCCGTAAATGCCATACACTTCCGTATATTTCCATAAAACTCCATTAGTTTCCGTATGTAGCATAAGGAAATGTTACGGAGTCCTTATATTTTCCGTAAGATTTCATACGGAACTTTTCAGTAGGGCTCTCATTTAACAAGAATGGTATAAAAGTGTACGTTATAAGGTACAGTGTAGCCACTCCCCCTTGTCGGTATAATCCAAGATCTTTTAGGCCACAAAACAAAACAAAACATTATATCAGCGATACAGTCTGATTCGACGTGAATACACTCCTTATCCCTCTCAAATTGTGTGGTTTATTCTTTAACAAGTGGAGCTGAAGACCCGTAGAGAGCTCTACGCGCCAGGCCTCAGCCTCAGAAAGCAAGCGGGGGACATTGCCGGTGACGGAGATGTCAGCGATGCAACGGAAAACGATGTAACTAATTTACGCCCACTCATCAACGAAAGTGACAGCCAGCTTCGTTGTGTGAATGTGAACTTGAAATGACTGAAATTGGATTGGATTGGATAAACTTTTATTTGGTCCTCCAAAACACAGATCACTGTGTTGCGGGCAGCTCCCACGTGGGGACTGAGATGCCAAGCTCCTCAGCCGCCTCGCGGGCTTGGTGGACAGCCCAGAGCTGATCTGCCAAGGACGAGCTGAGGATTGCCGCCTCCCATCTGGCAGAGGTGATGTTCGATAAATGAGCGAATTTGGTGTACTGCCAGAGCATGTGTTCTAATGAAGCTATTTCCCCACAATGAGGACAAAGATTACTTGGGTATAGGTCAGGGTACATGATGTGTAACACTTTCAAAGTAGGGTACATCCGCGTTTGCAAAAGCCTTAATGTAAGTGCTTGGGGCCGAGTTAGATTTTGTGAGGTGGAGGGAAAATCCTTCTAGACAGGTAGAAATGTTTAGTGAGCTCGTTATATGTTGTAAGAATTTCCCGGTTATCCCCTTCACCGGTAGAACGCATGCCCGGGGAGGCGCGGTTGGAGAGTTCTTGCGCCACCTTGTGTGCTGCTTCATTGAGATTGGGAGGGGAATCGTTGATCTGCCCAAGGTGAGCTGGGAACCAACTCAGAAGATGATGCGTTATTTTCTTGCCTTGCAGTATTCTCAGCGTTTGTTCAGAGACTGTCCCCTTGGCGAACGCCCGTAGTGCTGCCATGGAATCACTGTAGACGACTTCAATGTTATCCATCTTGAGTGCTAAGGCGATGGCCACCTGTTCCGCAATGACTGGGTCTTTCGTCCTGACCGTCGCAGAGTTGACGCCATGGCCAGCCCCATTGACCACCACTGCCACAAACGCTTTCCCATTGGCGTAGGAAGCCGCGTCAACAAATACGACCTCTCATTCCTAGTTTGAGACTTGACGAAGTATAGTCCTGGCCCTCGCTACTCTTCTTCCGACGTTGTGTTCTGGATGCATGTTTCTTGGTATAGGAGACACCGTGATATTCTCCCTGATGTTGTCGGGGATATCATTGTAATTGCGTCTGATTGCCATTGGTGTTGGCTCAGCTCCTGCAAGATCATTCTCCCAGACCTTGTTGTAGATAATCTTGCAAACTGTGCTCTCTCTTGGGCTTCTGCTATTTCTTCGAGCGTGTTGTGAATGCCAAGCTCAAGCAGACGCTCGGTGCTGCTATATATGGGTAAGCCCAGGACCTTCTTGATAACTTTCCTGAGGAGCACATTCAGTGTCTCGGACTCTGCTCTTGACCAGTTGTGCATTGCTGCCTCGTACGTGAAGTGGCTTAGAACAAACGCATGCATCAATCTGATAAGGTTGTCTTCCTTGATCCCATTTCTTTTGCTGGCCACTCTGCGTATGAGGTGCACCGCACTGTCTGTTTTCCAAGTTAACTTCGCTAAAGATTTGCTGTTGGCGCCGGTAGACTCTATCAGCATGCCCAGGACTTTGATGGAGTCGACCCTCTGGAGGCATCCCCTTGATTTGTATGAAGGTGGATGTCTATCTCATTTAACGGCTTCCATCCCCTGGGCTTCGGTCCCCGGCGTGCAGTCCGATACAGTAAAAGTTCTGACTTACTCGAGCAGCACTTGATCCCGGAAGGACGAAGGTACTCTTCTACGGTGTCAATTGCCTCTTGCAGAGCGCTCTCAATCTGCCCCTCGCTTCCACCTGTGCACCAGATGGTAATGTCATCTGCGTAGATGCTGTGCTTCAATCTTTCATAGCTCGATAATTTCTTTGACAGTCCAATCATGGCAATGTTGAACATCATTGGTGAAATCACTGCCCCTTGCGGCGTGCCCCTTGCTTCTAGTTCGTTTGCTGCTGTCTCGATATCTGCAATCTTCATCACGGCTTTCCGATCTGTAAGAAAGGACCATACGTAGTCATAGAAGGCTTTCCCCAGATTAAGCTTGGAAATTGCTTCGAGTATGAATGAGTGGTGGATGTTGTCAAACGCTTTTTCTAGATCTAGGCACAGAATGGCTCTCACGTCTCTGGTTTCATTGTCGATGACCTGGTGTTTAATAAGCTTCAGTGCATCTTGTATGGATAGCCCTACCCTGAATCCAACCATATTGTGTGTATATATGTCGTTATCTTCCAAGTACTTGTTTATCCTGTGCAGTATGGCATGTTTTGCAACCTTGCCGATACATGATGTCAAGGATATTGGCCTCAAGTTGTCCAAGTTAGGGGGCTTTCCTTGCTCAGGAATAAGGATCGTGGTGGCCAGCTTCCACTGCTCTGGCACCCTGCCTTCTTTCCAGACTGAAATCACAACTGAGAGAGGAATCATGAACCGTCCTAAGGAAAAGTGCAGGTCACGTCAACAAATTACCACGCGCCTCATTGCTGAAAGTATACAAGAGCGCTTTAGAAAGCGAGGACACTGACACTAAGCGTCACTTTTTTGAAAATTTAGCGTCATGCTGTGCGGGCTGTGTATATTCGTGTGTACTTGACATTTTAACAAATGTTCTGAGCTATCCAAGTTCTATGTTCCTTGAACTGATAGTGTTTGATTATGTAACTGTAAAAATGCATTGTAATTCACAAGGCATCAACACCTTCCACTACAAGTGCATTTGAAATTAATCCCTATCTTTAGACACCTTCGCAGACTTTCTCATTACAGCCACGCCATTGCAAAGAAGCACAAACGCACACACATTTCCTTACGTTTGTCGCTTGTGTTCGCTATGCAGTCATATCACACCATACGAGATTTGCAACATGTCTTGTGAACGAAAGCACCGCAAGAGCAGGAAAATCATCCAATGTAAATCATGACATTCATGACGTACGTGTCATAATTTTTATGCAATGACTAGTCAATTCCCTTTGTCATACAGTCATGTTATGTCATACCAAGTTTGGTGCTGATACCGCTATCCAAACAGCCAGGACAGCAAAAAGCCGTAAGCGAATAGATAGATAGATAGATAGATAGATAGATAGATAGATAGATAGATAGATAGATAGATAGATAGATAGATAGATAGATAGATAGATAGATAGATAGATAAATAGATAGATAGATACGCTCAGAGTCACCGAAGTTCGCCAAGAAATGCTTCGCATTTAATAATTCATTTAAAATGTCGAGAAATGCTTTTGAAGGATGCAGCTAATAGTCTTCTGATATCGGGCTGATATACCCGAGCTTGAAGACTTATATTGATGAACTTAGGAGTAAACAAGGTGCTTGTTGGAGCTAGTTGGTAATTCACTGAACTGCTATATAGCGCGAACTTCAGGCACAATAAAAAAGATATTTTCGCATTCTGTCTTCCCGTTCCTGATATTTGCTCTATACAGCAGCTCAAATAAAGGTGAGTAATGAACTTTGAAAATGCACCCTATTTTTTTATTTTCTTCCTTTTATAGAATCCAGGCATCAGTGATTCACGTTCGCTTAATCTGTTTTGACGCAGAACACATTGCGTATTACAAAACAACTTTTGGTATGGCTTTGCTTCGGTGCCCCCACGACATGCAGTGCGGCCGATTCACTCAGCAACCAGCAGCTACACCTAAGCTTAAAAGACCCACAAGTGAGTTTCAGTTGCTGAATTGTAAGCAATGGTGAAATACAGATGTAGCTGTCAGTGAAGTCTGGACAAACCTGCGCATGATAGGCACGTGCCGAGTGTAACAACATCTTGCGTCTTCTTCGAGAAGACGTCGACTTGTATAACTAAATCCGCAAGAACCATGTAAATACAAACATTCACGTCTCGGTGGCCTGGCACTGTGTAAGTTTTGTCTGAACAGTTGAATGCTCTGCCAATCGACCGAGCACAAATGAAGTGGCCGAGTGTAACTTCCTACTCCCGTCGAGAGTGCTTTTGCACTGGGCCGCGATGGGTTGCATGGTGGCGACGTGAGCAAAAGCCGTTATTTCTAAATGACCTTGTCCCGTTGCCACCGAAAAGACCGGTTTAAATTTCCCGCATTTGATATGTTTCTCTTTCCAGTTATTGTGAAAGCACCAGAGTAGCAATAAAACCTAGTGGTCTCTGCTCAAGTTAGGGTTTAGCTTTTCTTCTATCCATATCTCGCCATAAGCTGACAATGGCCATTTCCAATTTTACGCGCCCTATTTCTGCTTCATTAGAGTGAAAAAGTTTTGGCATCAATTTCAATATACAGTACAGTGGCCAGCAAAGAGTTTTATAATGTCATGATGTACTTTACTTTGTGAAGTGAGAACATCCGCCTGGTTTCTGTTCCCAAAACAGTGAAAATGTTCCAACAAACTTCTTCGCAATGCCACGTGTCGGAATAGGCGTTTACGTAATCCAAACACCAATTAAGGGGCATCATGGGGTTTTGTTGCGCCTTTTACGCGGGTCTCGATAGAATTCACGTCTTGTGTACGCGTATCTGTACATATATTCAGCTCCACTTCATAAGATCTCTCAATAAAAAAAAAACTAGAGCACATTTACCTTCAATCCACAGGCTTCGCCGAACATAGATTTCCAAGCTACGTGGGATCGGGATCTGCTGAACTTTCTTTTATTGAGATGAGGGCTAGCCCTTAAAACATAACGTATTTACTTGAATATATATATAATATATATAATATATATATATAATATATATATATATATATATATATATATATATGCGTGTGTTGTGTGCGTGTGCGTGTGTGTTTTCGATAGGGCTTCTGATTGTGCATGAGATGTCGTACTGTCTTATGGAGTATCATATATTCAGTGGCCGTAGTAAAACTTCTTCTGACAGCAGCAAAGGCCGGCTTGATTGTTTGGTGTCCATCTACTTCCAGATCTTGGACGGAGTGTTAAACTTCTCCCCAGTTCCCCCGTTAAGATGACATCCGAGATAATGACCGACCTGTCGAGAAGCAACCGAGGCATGATTTCTTCAGCTTGAGTAAGATGAACGTAAGCCAGTTCACATTTCGTATAAATCAATAACCGTCAGTGAGTGTTCTCTCGCAACTAAATCAGTCGACATTGTGCAGTTGTACTTGATCTTCGCCTTCGTCTTTATCCCGTGTTCAGCCACTTTCCTTATAGTAGCATCATGGCCTCAGCGAAGCCTTCTCTCATCCTTTATCCCCTTTACCCCCTTCCCCAGTACAGGGTACCCAGCCGGGTCTGAGAACTGGCTAACCTCCCTGTCTTTCCTCATTTATTCCTCCTCCTTAGTAGGTAGACCTACACACGTTCGCGTTGCCGTGCAAATAGTTCGCGAACTCGGAAGGTAATAAACTGTAGCTACGGTTTTCCTTGTTCGCAGCGTGCACGCGGTATGACAAAAATGTACAGTTAAAATCCGATTAGAGAGACAATTTTCAATTTTCAGTGAACATTGTGACGCCCCATTTAAAGTATACCTTTCTTTCTGTATCAACGGGTGACCATCCTGCCTCACATGTACCAAGAGCACCTTATGCACGTCTTGATAGTTTTGAAGATGATGCACGCAAGTTTGAAGATTTACGCACGCAGAAAGCGTGTAACTGCCACTTTCGGTGCTCTTTGTCAAGCGTTTCTGAGTAATCTGCTTGTTTGCTATTTGTGCAGATGCGCCATAGCTAAATTTTGTCTGACCATAGTAATTATTTCTATATGTTTCTGTTAGAGTCATTATACATTTGTTATCGCCATATATTTTTGTAAGAACCTTATGAAAATATAATCTTTGTTGGAATACCAATACAAAACCTGATAGCAGGGATGCATTGTTTCGCATTGCTTCACCTCTTAAAATGGACCAATAATGTCCTTTTCGGTGTGGAAATAAGGATATCTCCATATTGCGGCTCAGTTCTTATTCAACTCGTGCATTTTGGCCTTAAATAGAAGGCCCGTCCCTTTTCATTCTGCTCTATGAACATTGTAGACATCAGCCTGTTCCTCTAAACAGATCATTTCGTTGCGCATGCCTAATGGCAATCAGTTGCCTACAACGTTTCCGTTCTTTTGATGCGATTTGAAGGTGAGAATAGGACTATTCTATAGCTTTGTCTAAACCAGTTGAAGGTTGCGTAGCAACGCTGAAGTAAAACCAACGGTAGAGTGTTGAGACAACGCTTCGTAGTATTCTGCAGAGTTTTTTTATTACCATGTTTACTGCTAACAACATGCTCAGTAGAAAGACAGTTTCGCAACTCCTTTCAACGTTCTAATGCTGCCACCACATCCCTAATTTGAAACTATAAAAAGATCGTTCCTTATGAATAATAACATGAATATTTATTGTAAGTATCCATCTCTATATAGCACGCATAGCGTTAACAGTGCGCTTTAATCGTAACCGTATTAGTTTAGAAACCTGTTCTCAATTAGCTGACAACATACACTTCGAGGTAGCTATTTTTCTCCCTAAACAGCAAGTGGATATCTGCCTTATAATATGCATTGACACGATACTATACAGAAAAAAAAAACATTAACAGGCTTTTATTACCACATCATGCGGTCATGAAACCTACCGAATCAACAAAGGCGGATAACAGCGGAGAGATGTGGGAGGCAATTGAATATGGAGGAGAGATGTGGGAAGCACTGGCGCTTTTCAATAGAAGTTTTTTGTACATAAAACATGCAGTTATGAAAATTTGCAACACGTTTATTACTCAATATTACGAGCGAAGCGGGAACAAAGTGAAAAAAAAACGCACCATGATTTACTTCGTGTTTTCCGCACGAGTATTTTAGCTAACCGCGGGTAATCCTATGCTTGACTATTTTGCAAAACAAATTTGTTGCAGCTTTTTCCGTAGGGATTTGACTGTTTAGGAAGATCACCTCTTTTCACTGGCTGATGCCTTATATTGTTTCTAATTTCCACTACGGCTTAGAAATTCTTGTTTCACAAACACGAAGATGCTGTACAAAATATCATTGCTGGTGTTCTGTTAGTTCCAAGGACTTAGCGTAATCTGCAGCTGCAAACTTCGTCAGTCAGCAACGCTGTTCTTGCGTTTTGTTGACATAAGCCTCTTATCCCTGAAGCCACCTCTAGATCTCCTCTCAACGACCTCAGGCCATCGCATCGCGTTTAAATCCATAATATATGCCAATCCTCACCGCCTTTAGAAAGACGATTAGTTCCAAACCAGACAATCCTCAAATTGACCCAGAAAAACCGCGTTAGCGAGAAGCGGATTCAGCACGCTGTCTCTACGACGAGGTTGCTCTATAGTGGGTCACTAAGCAAAACGAACATGTTTCAGAGCCTTCAACATAATGCCAGAACCGAGCTCCAAGGGAACCTGGCTGGTACCAAGTATCAAAGAATTAGTGAACCGAAAAAGCGCAGATGGGCCACCAAATCAGAAACTTTAAGCTGAAAATATGTTCTTTACCGCACACGTTAGATTGAGTGTCTTCCGGTGTGGTTTTGGTGCAGTTATGGTGCAGTTACTGGTGCAAGACTTGATGCAGAGTTTTTTTATGCATTTACTTTGTAAAGACCAACTGCGGAAATATAGTATATAAAGCCGTAAGCTAAAACTTAGTCTGAAATCGTTTTGGCCGAATGGGTTATCTTCGTGAGTGTATTTTTATACTTGTAAGTGTTATACGTGCATGCAAGATTGAAAAAAATTCCAGGTTTGTTTGCAGTTCGTACCCCTTCTCACCTATGCTACTGGATGTGCTTGTTGTAAAAAATACACGTTCTTCGTGCCTACTAAGATATTTAAGAATGAATGTTCCAATATTCGGGAATATCACAATTTAAGTTCACCATAGCTTTGTCTGAGAAAAGCAGTCCTGATACGAGCACACGGAATCTCTGTCACATCAGCTGTAATATCTTCAGAGCGGTGACGTCCAGCTGCAAAGCAAGAATACGCTCTAACAGTTATCTACCAGAGAAGCAAGACTTTGATGGTTAGAAATATTTAAAAAAATGCCGTGGCTCATTTCGGCTCTCCCAGTAGATACGTAGCCCGAGCTAAGGTTCAGCTATTATTCTATATTTTCTGGTTGTCTAATTAGCTTATCATACTCACTGCTGGAAACATGGAGACAGACCACAGATGGACGTACAGAAGCAAGAACAGCGAGACGGATGGAGTACCAAGGTGAGGTCAGGTGGCTCACATAACTCCAGCACGCATCACTCCAGGAGCTTTCATTCCTTACCGTCCGTGGCAACTTTGAGTGGTGTGATGCATTGCTCCTTGCGCGTGCCACCAGTCGGATTTCGATCAAATATGCGGAACGGCTCAAATGTAGCCGGTGTAGCTTACACTACGAAAATCAGAATTGTTGAATTTTTTTTACCACAGCAGAATATTTATATTGTAGAAACATGGGGCACGTAAGGTAACGCGTCATTTTTTGGTGTGCAAATGAATGTACTTTTGACATTTATGAAAACAAGTATAGTTGGATGCAACATTTATGACATGATCGAGAGCAAGCTGTGCACGATATGGTTCATGGAACTTCATATACACCTATGACGGTAGTGTAAAAGTAGCTAAAACGCACTCAGAAAGAAATGCAGTTCCTACACAACCTAAATAACTCTTTAGAAGAATTAGGCCATGATAGTATAACCAGGATACAACACTTCGGAACGCTACATCATTCAAGTTTTAGAGACAATAGTCTTTTTTTGGGCACCTTCGACGATAAAACTTTGGTGTGCATGTCTGTACGTTTGTCTGTTCGTCCATAGTAACGATACCTCAAACGGCACTAAACTCTCCACATGCAAGACTGTCGTCTATCGATGACAATGCAGTTAAAGAAGCAGATATGGGGCCATTTTTTATATATAAGCTGCAAATGTACATAAAAAGTCGATTACTTTAGCCGACGTTGTTCATTCTGCTATGTTTGCGCGGGAACGTTGAGCTTCTTGTGCCCGTGGCATCATTTCGGTAATATGCGAAAGAGACTCTGCCCTGTCCACCACGATGAAATTGTTCCGACTGTAGTATCTTCGAGTGAATGCATAAGAAATATGCGAAAGAGTCCTTGCAGTTACCGTGTTTGGCGCATTTTGTCAATGGAACATGCAATGCAAGTGCTTCTGACTGGGTCGTCACGTTGTCGCCTGAAAGCACATTTGTGGGCCTTCTAATCGTTTGTTTCCTCTGTGTGCCGTGAGTCCCGCCCTGAGTGTCCATCTCTCGTGTTTTCCTCCAAGCACTCACGATTTCCGAATTATTCAGAACGCATATCTCAAAGTAGGTTTGCTGCAAATCAATTATGACAGTTCACTTCGAATCTTATTGAGACCATGTAATTCGCCCGGGCATACGCTTGCAATAAATAAATGTCTATCAGCTGCCAGGATGATTAGTAAAAACCCTATAAAAGGAGTTAATTTAAAGAGCAGATTTTATTGAGCATGTGTGATCGCTTCACATTTAGTGAAGCATATTTAAACGATGGTCTTTTTTTCTATCCTATTTGAACACGAACTGTGTGGTTCGGTTTGTAAAGCCCCAAATACGATGCTAACCAAAGCAGTGCACCAACGAACATCAGCGCTGACTTGCGAGTGCCGTGACCACACTCGAAATAGGAGTCTGGTCACGGCACTCGCTGAAATATATATTTCTGCATTTGTTGTTTCTTACAATTTGACAATGCTCGAACTATTGCTTCCAGTGTCAGTATTTGGAGTGACAGTTCTTGGAGAAGATCGCCTTGGGGATAGGGACCGTGACTGCCGCCCACTTGGCATGCACTGCTGTGAGAGGTAATCTTCAATAGCTCTCGGTCTTTCGCCGAATGTTGCCGTGGTGCGTCGACGGCAAAACCGTGTAGTGCGAGGTGACGATAGGGACCCGGTACACATGCCCAGCTTCACCACAGTGATAACACAGTGGTCATCTGTCCAGTGTGTGCCATGTGTCAGATTTTCTGGAAACCGAGTGTCCATTTTCCAAGTTTGGCTGCAATTGGCTGCAGTGAAGGAAGTGACTCCTGAGGAATAGGATTAACGAAGAGCGGTGAAGCAGGAATAGATCAGCTGACCGCTTCTGCGTATGATGCATGATGTGGCTCCCATCGGGACAGGCGGGACATGACGGCAAGGCGGCAATTGGAGAGCCTGTCGTACTTCGTTTCAGACGATGGCTGCAAATATACGCTGCAGTAGGCTGGGACTGGCATTGAATCTTTTGTAGTTCATCGCGCACCACCGGTCGAATGAGGTCGCAGAGAGACTCGATGTTGATGCTGCTTCCCGCAACTCCTCTCTGACCTATTGACGAAGCGGCACTCACTTGCTCGTCGTACACACTAGAAACGCTGCTGCAGCACTTGCCCCATGGTGTGGCTTCGGTCAGAACCTCTGCCACTATCTTGTAGGGACATCGAACGAGGCCAACAAAAAGTTGCTCCTTCACTCCTCGCATTAAATGCCGGAGCTTCTTTCTTCTGCCTTGTCGGGGTCGGATCGACAAAAAAGGCCCGTCATATGCTCGACGTACATCATGACACTTTCATTCGGCATTTGGAGGCGCGACTGAATCGCTATCTCGGCTCATTCATGGCTATCGGGATAGGCCCAACTTGCCAGCAAGCATCGACGAAAGTCGCTCCACGAGGAAAAAGGCTCACGGTTATCGTACCAAGTACGAGCGCCGTCCTCCAAGCTGAAATACACGTGCCTCATCTTGTCGAAGTCAGTCTAGCCATTGTACTCGAAGACCCGTTCGAACTGAGCCAGCTAGTCTTCGACATTCTCCAAGACGAAACCATGGAACACCTTCGGCACACGTGGCTTCTACAGCATATGAGGAGTGTCTGCAGCGCTTTCTAGTGAATTGGAGGCTGCCGCGCCTTCTCTAGCGTTCAGGGGTGTGGACAGACGTCATCTAAGGAAGAGGTCCCCGCTCAGGAGGTAGTCCTAGGAGTCTTCAGCTTGAGCGGTGAACAGGTGCTGTCACTGCAGGTACAAGGCTACCTGGAGGCGTTTCGAAAATCGGCTGGGGTTTACTCAGCCGCTCCACCAGTTGTCACGTGCTACAAAAGGTCTTCTACTAAGAAGAACTGAGTTGGCGGGGAGACGCACCGAAAACTGGCAGATGGCTGCTCCAATAATTAACAACTAGCCCGAGCACGCGCTGCCCCAAAACATTGTCTTTCATTTTAGCGGGCAGCCATAGCTTGTGCTCGCCCGTAGCTAGAGGGCAAGTGGCAATATATTTATATATATAGTATATATATATATATATACTATATATATATATATATGTATATATATATATGTGTAAAATCTAAGAGACAATAAAAGCAAGGAAAGTATCATCATCATCATGATCATCATCAGTCTGACTACGTCCACTGCAGGACAAAGGCCTCTCCCATGTTCCGCAGTTAACCCGGTCCTGTGCTTGCTGCTGCCAATGTATACCCGCAAACTTCTTAATCTCATCTGCCCACCTAACCTTCTGTCTCCCCCTAACCCGCTTCCCTTCTCTGGGAATCCAGTTAGTTACCCTTAATGACCAGCGGTTATCCTGTCTACGCGCTACATGCCCGGCCCATGTCCACTTCCTCTCCTTATTTCAACTATGATATCCTTAACCCCCGTTTGTCCCCTAATCCACTCTGCTCTCTTCTTGTCTCTTAAGGTTACACCTACCATTTTTCTTTCCATTGCTCGCTGCGTCGTCCTCAATTTAAGCTGTACCCTCTTGGTAAGTCTCCAGGTTTCTGCTCGGTAGCTAAGTACTGGCAAGACACAGCTGTTATATACATTCTTCTTGAGGGATAGTGGCAATCTACCTGTGATAATTTGAGTGTGCTTGCCAAATGTGCTCCACCCCATTTTTATTCTTCAAGTTACTTCAATCTCGTGGTTAGGCTCTGTGGTTATTACCTGCCCTAAGTAGACATAGTCTTTTACAACTTCAAGTGCACTATTACCTATCTCGAAGCGCTGCTCCTTTCCGAGGTTGTGTACATTACTTTCATTTTCTGCGGATTAATTTTAAGACACACCTTTCTGCTCTCCTTGTCTAACTCCGTAATCATGAGTTATGGCCGACTTTAATGCAAAGGTAGGGAAGAAGCAGTCTGGAGACAGGCAGTAGGAGATTATGGCATCGGCACTAGATCCGCCAGAAGAGAGCTACTAGTAGAATTCGCAGAACGCAATAATTTGCGGATTTTGAATACCTTCTACCCGAAACGACAAAGCCGCAAGTGAACATGGAGGAGCCCTAATGGCGAAAATAGAACGAATAGACTTAATAATGACTGCACACCCAGGAATCGTGCAGGATGTGGAAGTGGTTGGCAAGGTACGATGCAGTGACCATAGAATGGTACGGTCTCGAATTCGCCTAGACTTGAAGAAGGAACGACAGAAACTGATACGCAAGAAGCCAATCAATGAGCTAGCACTGAGAGGGAAAGTACAGGAACTCAGAGTGTCGCTGCAGAACAGGTACTCGGCTCTTAGTGAGGAAACCAACCTTAGCGTAGATACAATGAATGATATCTGACGAGTATCATTACGGAGTGTGCAGTGGAAGTTGGAGGCAGGGTAGTTATACAGGACACTGGCAAGCTTTCCCAGGAAACGAAGAAACCTAATTAAGAAGCGTCAAATCATGAAAGTCTCAAGTACAACAGACAAAATAAAACTGGCAGAGCTTTCGAAGTGATTAATAGGCGTAAGGTATGCGATGTAAGAAGGTATAACATGGAGAGAATTGAAACACGCTCTGAAAACGGAGGAAGCGTCAAAGTAGTGAAGAGGAAACTTGGGATAGGCAAAAGTCGGATGTATGCACTAAGGGACAAAGAAGGCAAAATAACTAACAATATGGATAGGATAGTTAAATAGTGGAGGAGTTTTACAGAGATCTGTACAGTAGCCGAGACAACCACGTTAATACTATAAGAACTAGCAGTAACTCAGATGACACTGCACCAGTAATGATAGAAGAAGTCAGAAAAGCTTTGGAAAGCATGCAAAGAGGCAAAGCTGCTGGTGAGGATCAGGTAACATCAGACCTGCTGAAAGATGGAGGACCGATTGTGTTAGAAAAACTAGCCACCCTGTTTACGAGGTGTCTCCTGACGAGAAGGGTACCAGAGTCTTGGAGAACGCTAACATCATCTTAATACATAAGAAAGGAGATGACAAGGACTTGAAGAATTACAGGCCGATCAGCTTGCTCTCTGTAGTATACAAGCTATTTACAAAGGTGATTGCCAACAGAGTAAAGAAAACATTTGAATTCAATCAACCAAAGGAACAAGCAGGATTTCGAACAGGCTACTCAACAATTGACACATTCATACTATCAATCAGGTAATAGAGAAATGCTCAGAGTATAACCAACCACTATACATAGCCTCATAGATTACGAGAAGGCGTTTGATTCAGTAGAAATATCAGCCGTCATGCAGACACTGCTTAATCAGGGCATAGATGAAGTATATATAAACATTCTGGAAGAAATCTACAGGGGATCAACTGCTACCATAGTGCTTCATAAATGAAAGCAACAGAATACCAATCAAGAAGGGTGTAAGGCAGGGGCACACAATCTCCCCAATGCTATTTACCGCGCGCTTACACGAGATTTTCAGAAGCCTAGAATGGGAACAGTTAGGGATAAGAGCTAATGGAGAACACCTTAGTATTTATTTTATTTATTTATTTATTTATTTATTTAGGTACCCTAAGGGCCCAATGGGCATTACATAGAGGGGGAATGGGTTGAAAGCCGACACACAATACAATATTGTAAAAAGAATCAACACAACAAAAGTGACATTACAATATCATACAGGCAGCAAAGTACACAATCGCAAAGTACAGCGTGAAACATATAAAAAGGTGTAAAAGTGACAGAAAATCTGGTATTTGGAAGGCAGGAACACAAATTTACAGCCTATAAAAGATGACGTGATTGAAGACAAGTTACAGGGTATTTAAACAGCTAGAAAAAGCGAGGAGTGCGGTTTGAAATGAAGAGGTGTCTGTTTGGTCCACTAGGCTGCTAGGTAAAGAAGTAACTTGCGCTTCGCCGATGACATTGCATTGCTGAGTAACTCAGGAGACGAATTGCAACTCATGATTACGGAGTTAGACAAGGAAAGTACAGGGTAGGTTATTAGACTTAATTTGATGTAACTATGAAGAAAAAAAGTGGGTGAAAAATAACTTGCCGTGGGCTGGAACTGAACACTGCGACCTTCGAATAACGCGTTCGATGCTCCACCGCTGAGCTACCACGGCAGCTATCCTCCCTGCCGCTTTATTGGGCTTTATTGGGTATATATCTGAGTTTAAACGTGTGAGTGTCAGTCAGCGCCATGTGTAGCCGTGGCGGTGAGTGTGGCACACTTTTTTATGAGCCTTTGTGGCGTCACGTAGCACGTGAAACCAATTACTAGCTGGCAGTTGGCGAATAGTCCCTCGCATATACAACCTAAGGCACCAAGTCTGCCAGTACGAGATCCTCGTAATAAAGAAGAGAAAGTGTATACTTAAGGGCTCGTTAATTTGTGTTTGGCACAGTAATAATGAAATCTATTAGACATACTGCCAAGGAAAGTATAGGTCACAGGTTCTGTTCCAGCCCATGGCAAGCTATCTTTTCACCCACTTTTCTTTCTTCACATTTACCTCACAGTTTGGTCTAATAACCTCCCCTATACATAAGCCTGCTCCTTTGACTAGATCGTTTCTTTGCGCATGCCTGATGACAATGCATTATCCTACAACGTTTCCGTTCCTTGACGCAAGTTGAACGTGAGAATACGACTACTCTAACTTCCTCTTAAATCATTTGAAGCTTGTGTAGCAACGCTAAAGTAAACGAACCGAAGAGTACTGAGGAGAAAACGCTTCCTATTAGTCTGCAGAGTGTTTTAATACCATTGTTTACTACTAACAACATGCTCAGTAGAAAAACAGTTTCGTATCTCCTCTGAACCTTTGAATGCTTCCATCACATCCCTAAAATGGAACTATACAAAGAACGTCCCTTCTGAAGAATCAACATGAATTCTTATTCTAAGTATTATCTCTATATAGCACGCATAGCGTGGACGGTGCGCTTTCGATGTCATCCTATTAGCTAGAAGCGAGTTCTGAATTCAGCTGACAACTTACACTTCTACGTAGCTCTTTGTCTCCCTAAACAGCAGTGGTATATCAGCCTTATAGTATTCATTCACACGATACTCTAAGGAGAAAAAAACCTATAACCGTCTTTCATTACCACATCACGTGGTAATGAAACCACCGAAGACCACCAAGGGGACAACAGTAGAGAGATGTTGGAGGCAAACGCAGTCTATCCCGGCCCTTAAGAACCAGCGGAGGTTAGACAGAAGGACTCAAAGGATAGCGAGAACCAGCGGAGACTTGACCCGACGCGGAGTTGGCCTGTTTGAGCAGCAACGAAATCTTTTTCGCAAATAAAGATTTGTTCTTCTTCTTCCTTAGCATATCAGTTGCGTTCTTTTTTTGACCACCAGAAAGGCAATATAAGTAGCAGGTATACTGATCAGGACACGTCGTTAGCGTGCCCAAGTTAAGCTTTTCGCGACAAGCTCAGCGTAGAGCTATAGTCCTTACTACGAATACGATTCCTGCAAAACCAACGCTCGTACGCAGGCGGTGAAGCCCGGAAGCAGCGAATGCGCTACGCGTCAGCATGCGCTCGAGAGTGGTAATAGATGGCATTGCATTTACGGGTGATGAGTATGCGCGTGAGCGCTGCAGTCTGGTTATTATCGTAGCTGTAGTTCTCGTCGAAAGTTGCTCTTGTACAAGCCTCTCACGCAATTTTGTTGCTTTTTCTTTATTTCGTACCTATTCAATTCTGAATATGTGCGTAATAAGTAGAGTGGTAATATATGGAAACATGCTGAGGCAGGGAACTCTATTCAGATGCTTAGAATAATCTGCTTAACTTGCGTGAATGAGCAACTGTTGTTTAGTAGTATTAAAAACTGATCAAGTTGGTAACGATTCGTAGCTGGCCGAGGTAAACAGCGCAGAAAACGAAGATAGGCTAAAGGAAGGACACAAGACGAGGGCTTGTCTTGTCTCCTTTCTTTACTCTGTCTTCATCTTTGCGCTGTTTTCTCGATGAGCTATGAGAATCGTTGGATACATGACGGTTGTAATTACAGGCTAGTTTCGTTTCTAGCTTGTGTCAGAAATGTGCCCGTTGGCTTTTGCGCCATTCTAAATGCGGAGAATTTCTAATTCGCAGGATTGTGGTGGATCCGGCGTTGGCGGTGTGGTCGACACCCCCCTGAACATGCTCGCGTCTCGTGCCGACTGTCTCTCCCCTTCCCGTCTCTCGTCTGGCAAGGCCTACGCAGGCAGCGTCTGCTAAAAACCGGCTTAGCGCGCTGCACAAGCGTTCACTGGCCACCCCGTATATGCAGGCACTGAATCGCGCGTTTGAATTTAGTCAAGGGCACCTTTACAAGGCTTTCGCTTGACTGACCGCCTTGCTTTACTTGAGTAGATTAGATGGAAGAAACAGTATCTCCAATAATTAGTGCAGCACAACCCAACATCTTCGTCCCACCACTTGTTGATGGTAACGCTTCTTTTTGTTTCAATAAATAGGGATACTAAAGATGAAATAACAATTAGGCCATCCCCAAGCATATTCAATTACAAACATTAAGGGGATACACCCACCATCTTGCGAGGCATTTACTTCCCCCCCCCCCCCGTCGGAAGATGCAGTGGCATTTTTAAAGCAGTTTATAACAAAGATTCAACACAGAAGTTTACACCATCATCAACCTAACTCACACGCACCAAATCTAAGCTGTATGGTTATTACATGTTTGACAATCGTGTCTACAGCTGAATTTTTCTCAAAAAACAAAAGTGTAATAACCAAACTATCTTTCTGGACTTACTGAGAAGCTGATTTAAATCAATCCATCGTTCAAGCAAAAAAAAATAGGTTTACGCATTGCGGTCACCGTTTTTTTTAGTAGGACATTTTTTCTCTGATAATTTGTAAAGTTAGGAAAATGAGCCACACATTCATTAGCAAGAAAGTAAAAAAAACGTACCATGATTCACTTCAACATTTCGCAGAAACATTTTTTTCCGACCGCAGGTAATCCTCAGCTTGACTATCGGTGAAAAAAAAATTATGCTTTTGCCATTGGGATTTTATTGTTTAGGAAGATCACCACTTTTCACTGACTGACGCCTTATATAGTTTCTAACTCCCAGTACGACTTAGAAAATCTGGCTTCACAAACACGGAGATGCTGTACAAAATCTCATTGCTGGTATTAAGCTTGTTCCAAGGAGTGTGCAAAATCTGCAGCTGCAACTTTGACAGCCAACAACGCTGTTCTTCCGTTTTGTTGACATAAGACTCTTATCGGAGTATCCACTGCAGATCTCTCAAAGGCCTCGCGCCATCGTATCGCGTTAAGTCTATATAATCTATGCCAATCCTCGCGACCTTTAGGAAGACGATTTATTCCAAAACAGACAATTCTTGAATTGACCCAGAAAAAGCCGCGTTGGCGAGAAGCGAATTGAGCACGCCGTCTCTATGCCGAGGTTTTTCTATGTGGGCCGCTAAATGAAACGAACATGTTTCAGAGCTTTAAACAGAATGCCCAAACCAAGCTCCAAGTAAACCTGACTGGTACCAAATTTCAGCGAATTAGTCAACCGAAAACTGCAGATGGGTAAAGAGAGAAACGCTTTCAGCTGAGAATATGTAGTTTACCGACCACGTGAGATTGAGTGTCTTCCGGTGTGGTTCTGCTAGTCTGTGCAGTTACAGGTGCAAGACTCGTTGCAGGGTTCTTTATTCATTTACTTTGTAAATACCAACTGCAGAAATATAACATTTAACAGTCGTAAGCAGGGACGTAGCCTGAAATCATTTTGGTCGAATGGGTGTATCTTCGTGAGTGTATTTTATACTTGTACGCGTTATACACGCATTCAAATTTGAAAACAATTCAGGTCTGTTTGCAGTCCCGCACCCTCTCTCACCTCTTTCACTGGATGTGCTAGTGACTTTAAATTATGGACGTTCTTCTTCCCTAATTCACTACTGAAGAAGAAATGTTGAAACTTTCGCACCTATTATGAATTTCTTTTATACCGATAAGTTTGTGCAAGTAAAGCAGTTCGTGATACGAGCACACAGAATGTCTGTCACATCAGGTGTAATGACTTCGAGGCTGTCACGCTCAGCTGCAAAGGAAGAACTCTCTGTATCAATTATCTTACTAGAGAAGGCAAACTTCGATGGTAGCAAATATATAAAAAAATTAGAGTGGCTTAACTTGGCTCTGCCACGATATACGTAACGTGAGCTAACTTTCAGCTGAATGTTCATAGACTTTCATGTTGTTTAGGATTACATAATCATACTACTGGAGACACGGACGCAGAGACGCAGAGATGAATGGACACAGAGACGGACACCGAGACGGATGGAATACCGAGTAAGGTCCCGCGGCTAAAGCGCCAATCCACTGGTAACGCATCACTTCAGGAGCTGTCATGCCTCGCTAAGAGAATTTTATTTCCCGATGTATTTTAAACAACCATTTTTTGCACAAGATATATACAATTATGATCATGCATATGTACAGTGCAAGCTTTTAGGTACAGCGACAATACTTATTTACGCATGCAGTGATGTTCATATGTACAATGCAAGAATTGTACAAGGACGGGCCGTTCATAAACTTCGAGATGATGATACTTACATAATCATTAAAGGGTTTGTGTACAAACAAAGAAGTCTTTCACAATATCAGGTGATGTTTTTGCATCCACCTATAAGTAAATTTGCTCTCATGCTCAAAAACAATATTAATTAAGCAACAGGACAGCAGCTGTGGATGATGAGATGCATTTGCTCCTCGGACGTGAACCAGACGGCTTTCGATAAGACACGTGGAACTGCTCAAAGTGAGCCGGTGTAGCTTACACTACGAAAATGAGAATTTTGTCACCACAGCAAAATTACTATTTTGTTGGCACAATGGGGCACGTAAGCTAACAGCGTCTTTTTATGTGAACAAATGAATGTTCTTTAGTAAGTTATTTAAGGAAGTGCGAATGAACAGAACACAACATTTATGTCACAATCGAGAACAATCCATGGCCCCACATAATTCACGTCATTTCATTTACAGTTATGACGGTAGTGGAAAAAGTAGGAAACACACACTCAAAAAGAAATGCAGTCCCTACCAACCTGAATAACACTTCAGAAGAAATAGGCCTCGAGAGTATAGCCAGAAGGCAACACCTCTCAACACTACGTCATTCAAGTTTTTCAAAAATAAACGGCTGATATTCAAAATTTTCGATTACAATAGCCCACGCTGTTTTTTCTGCTGTGTTTACGCGGCAGTATTCAACATGCTTGTACACGTGGCATCGATTCTGTCATATGCAAAAGACACTGCCCTGTTGAAATTGGTCTTCAAATAAATGCATAAGAAATATGCGAAAGAGTTCTTTCAGCGACCGTGTTTGGAGCATTTCGTCGATGGAAATGCAATGCAAATGCTTCTGAGCGTGTGCGTCACGTTGTCGCCTGCAAGCGCCAGTGTTAGCTTCTATTCGTTTGTTTGCTTTGTGTGCCACGAGTTCCGAGTGGCCATCTCTGTCGTTTTGCTCCCTAGCGCTCACACTTTTTTAGAATATTCAGAACACATATTCTCAAACTAAATTTGCTGAAAATCAATCATGACGGTTCACTTCGTGTTCTTTTGAGATGGTGTTGTATCAAGGCATACACTTGCGTTAAAGAAATGTCTATTAGCTGTCAGAATAATTAGTAAAAAACCATTGAAGGGAGTCTATTTAAAGAGACGATTGCTTATTTGTGAGCAAGTGTGATTGCTTTGACATTTAGTTTGGTTTGGTTTGGGAAAACTTGATGGTGAAAGTCCGAAGGCGTGCGCCCTAGCACACGGTGGGCCACTCCCACGATGGGACAGTGAGGCCGAGACCTAGCGCCATATCGTGGGCCATCTGGACAGCCCAAAGTTGTGACGTTATGTACAGACTCCGAAGAGCGGAGTTTCACTTGCTGGACGATGATGTATAGGTCCCGCATACCGAAGGGCACTTCCAAAGCATGTGGTGTAAGGTGGCTAAACCACGACATTTTGTACACGAGTTGGTTAAATAAACATCAGGGTAAAGCTTGTGGAGAAAGGCAGGGTTAGGGTACGTTTTTGTTTGAAGTAATCGCAATATAAGCGCCTGCGCTCTATTTAGCTTCCTATGTGGAAGCGAAAGATTCTGCTATCCACAGCGAAATGGTGGGCAATTTTGTTGTGAAGCATATTTAAACGACAGGCTTATTTCTCACCTATTTCTACACAAAATCCTCACTTCACTCTGTTCGTGCCCCAAAATACGATGCTAACCAAAGCAGCGCACCGAAGAACATGAGTGCTGACATGCGTGTGGCGCGACCAGACTCAAAATAGGAGTATGGTCGCCTGCAATATATATATATATATATATTATATATATATATATATATATATATATGCACTTGTAGTTTGTTGTGATTTGACAACGCTCAAACTATTGTTTTCATTGAGTTCGATCATGACAGTCTGTTACGACTGCCATGAACGAACTTTACTAATATCCTGAAGAAAGAGATGGCTTTCGAAAACCAAACACATGCACTATGAAGTGCAGACTTCAACTAATTTTCATTTCATTACAGAATTTCTCCTGATACTTTTATAAGTTTAACTGAATATTTTGTCTTAGGTGTAGCGTTATTTTTAGTGACGGCGCTTGCTCACCCCTCATTGGCTACAAATTATATACTGAAATCCAGTTATTGTTTTGGGCCTCTTCTTAATCTGTCTTTGAGTAATGTAGTCGTACTTATTGACAATGAAATGCTGGCTTCGCTAACAGGCACGCTCTGTGCAAAATCTCGCCAACGGTGTTCTATCAATACCAAGGTCAGCTGGATATCCGCAACTCCTACTATGTCCTTCGAGATCGATTTTCCTCCGTTCGATATTTTAACCCTCTCGTCCCAGCATCAGCTTTGAATATCATCTGAAAGACCTCGTGCCATCGCCTCGCGTTAAATCTAAAATCTCTTCCAAGCCATGGCCTTTTCAAAAACGGCTCGTTTCAAAGGCGCCTCTGCTCGAATTGACCCAGAAAAGAGCGCGTTCGCTAAAAACGAATTTATCATACGGTGCCTACAACGATGTTGCGCTATGTGAGTGCCTAACCGCGACTAACTTGTCGCAGAGGCCTATAGAGACTGTGGTAAACCTACTCGAATAGAAGCAGGCGCCGAACAAGTTTTAATGAACAAGTGTATGAAAAGCATGCAGATTCTCAAACTAAGGAAACACTTTGAGTTGTAAATATTTATTTTGCCAGCAGCCTGCGATTCATTGCGTCATGGCGTTGCCAGCATACGTAGTATTTACTGCAAAAAGCGATGGTGAACTATTCGGGAAGTAGCTTTGTAATAATTAGTATATTAAAGTACATGTTGGAATACAGGATGTAGTGTGCTCAAATGGGCCCATAAGTAGGCAAATAATTAAAACGCGGGTAGGATCAGACTGTAACAAGGCACAAACGCAACGCTGCCAGCACCTTGTCTGTTACACCAGGACTGCCACTGCCGTGGTGAGTCAAAAATCTGGCATCACGCTGCCGCTCACAGGGAACATTTTGAGAACACACACACACACACACACACACGAACACATTCTGTTTGCGTGTTTTGATTATTGCTCTGAAGTTTATTCTGTGCGGGCAATAAGTTACAAGAACTACTCATGGGGTGTCAAATAAGTATTGCAGTGTCATGTGCTTCTGTGAACGGTGTCATAACTGAGGTGTCTACGCAGAGTAGTGACGTGAAAGCACCACTGACGACGACATAGGGCCATAAGTTCTTGTTTGTTATATCTGCATGAGAGCGCGCATACGAGAAGGGCAAGATGTGGTCAGCTTGTAATTTCACTTATTACTGCAGTGCACACCCTTGCAAATTTTTGCTGACGTGACAGTGGAGAGTGAGCTTTTCAGCTCAATATTATCAGACCAGGTGAAGCGTACTTTAATGCACTTTTTCTAACTGCGAAGTGTTTTTAGCTTATAGATTGGGCAATGTACTAAGTGTAGAGTTTAGAGAAATTTATTTTCTCAGGCAGTGGACATAAAGAACTTTTTAACACAACACTTCAACAAAACAGAATACTAACTGGCAGATAAATATTCATCACAATAGATATCTATAGATATGCACATTATATGGTGAGCTATGTGCGTTTAGAAAAGCCATTTCACGACTGAGAAATCTTGGCACCCCCTCTGCGAGAGAGCAAAAAGCCGTGCGTCTGGTGGAATAATTAGGTAATAGTGAATGATCTGATGGACATCACAGGTGCTCTATCCTGTTTAGAAAAAGTTTATTTACAATATGTATCGAAGATAAAACTTGCGTAACATTCTTGTAACAAGGGCACATAGACATTGCCACATCCATGTGCAACAACGAACATTCCTACGCTGCAGTGAAGACATCATTCATCTAATATTCATGACAATGTTGGCATACCTGTACAAAATGAATCCAAAGCGATATCATGATATGGCGGTATTTCCGCATTCCTTCCTCAAGTTTTGTTATTGCTCTGCCTCACTGTACGTAAATTTCAAAGCAAACCACGCCTACAGTGTTTGAGAAGCTTCGGGTCTGTGCTGTAGATGATTTCGTGAAGAATACGCCCGATTCGTGAACATTACTGATTATTGTGGAGCGATACGATAGATGAAATGAAAAACAATTGCGCACAAACAAAAACGCCAGGAACGACTCAACGGGCGCTGATTAGCACTACCTCGGTCGAAACATCCCCGTTTGCATTCAGTCCTCACGAAGGGGCACACTCTATACCGCCAAAGCTCGTGCTCCCCGAGGAAGAAAAGTAGCTCCTGGGAGAGGAACGTGAGCACCTCTCGTCTCATTCACTCTAGTATCAGCCACAAAGCACGCCGGCGGCAATTTCTAGCAATGGCCTCGCATCGGTTTCACCAAAGCCAGAACAGCTCCGCAACTATTGAAAGAGCTGAAAGGTGCCCGCGCGGAAAGCGGTCGTTGGACATGAATTTTCGCACACCCTGTCCCCAAAAACCAGCATAGAGCACAGGACAATAATGGCTGGAGACCACACATTCAATCATCGTATGTGGATTCGTCTCAAACATGATACGTTTGGGGCAAGTGAAGGTGCGTACCACCTGAAACTGCTGCAACCGATCTCGAGTGGGGAGCAAGCTCCAGCTTAGGCGCCAGACAAAGTCCCGGAGATGGCCTGGCAACACAGCTGCTGTTATTGGTTTCCATGGGCAGTTCATCATAGTTTAAAAATGCTGGGGCACCAACGGCTGCGGTAGAAGGATGGCCATTGTGTCCACCATTTCAGACTCGGTGTCGTCGATTTCTGCACACGTAGCCTTCAAAACTCCGGTGAAATGCCAGAAGAGCTCGATAAAATATGGTAATGCGGTTGATCGGAACCATTGTTGATTTGGCTAGCCAGCAGTACAACACGTAGTAATGGACCCAAATTATAGCGAGCCAGTGTCTCAGTGGGCGTACTGTCATTGCTTAGTATTCGCAATAATGTGCGCAGGCAGAAGGCAGAAGCCGTGACGGAAGCGTCGGAGAATGCAAAACTGCCTTGATGTTGCGGTTGAGCCAACACCAGACGAGGCAACAATTCTGTGCAGTCAGACCAGAAAAATGAACTGAAGCACCTTTGCACTTTGTTTGAAACGTGGAGCGGGAGCCTCGCAGAATGAAAAAGGTACCAAAATTTTCCGAGGGTAAACAGTTTTAGATAAGTATCAGCGTTCCAAGAGCAGGAAGCCGAAGTGTATGGCAGCTTTTACATCACTGTGAGCAGTTCGTACAACAGATGAACAAATTCTGTCAGGTTCCCAAGGCAGTGAAAATTACGCTCACTGTAAAGGTGACGTGACGATGGTACGACCAATGGAGTTGGCAATAAAAACACTGCATATCAGCATATCTCTGGTGCAAGGTCAAGCGTACACTTGACCTTGCACCAGAGATAATGCTGGAAATTATAAATATGTTAGGAGCATGTTGTCGCGACTGATGAATATGTACGTATTAAATAATTTCTGCATTTCAAGTGGCATTTACTTTAGAACCGAAAGGCAAGTGAGTTAGAGAGAGAACAAGTTAATTGGTTCAATCGGGGTAAAACAGGGGAGGATATTTAGTAACAAGAAAAACACAGCCACGGGTGCAGATAAAATCACCGATGGTATGATCAGAAACCTAAATGACGAAGCCGTTGAAGCTCTCACAAAATGCATAAACAAATATTAGGCTCGCTGGAACTCTTTCATCCAGAATGGAAAACATGTATTGTGGTCATGGTGCCTAAACCAGGAAAAAGCTTGTCATTGGAGATATGAGAACTATCTCGCTCACGTCCTGCTTAGAAAAAATCTTTCAAAAACTGGTGAACACCAAGCTCCTCAACCATCTCGAGAACAACCACCTCATGTCCGAAACACTGTTGGGCTTTAGCTCACACCTTCACCTCTAGATGTTCTACTACTTTAAAGAAGAAGTATTCATGAACATCTCTAAGGTTGGGGGAAAACGTCGTTTATGGCAGTTGACATTAAGGGGTATTCGATAACTTCAGTCACAAAGCAATACTAGAAGGTCTGGAGGAAGCTGACTGTGGAGAACGAATGTTCGACTATGTCAAAAGTTTTCTTAGTCGCAGGACTGCAACAATCAAGCTGGGAGATGACGAATCCGACATCCTTCGACCTTCAAACAAAGGAACACCCCAAGGAGCGGTCATTTCACTAACACTTTTCAATGTCGCCATGACAGGCCTTGCAGGAAAAGTCAAAGATATTGCCGGTCTACAACATGCGATATTTGCAGACGATATCACGGTATGAACAACCACAGGCAGCCTAGCAGAGAAAGAAGATATGTTACAACAGGCAGCTAGCACCATAGAAGAGTACGCATGGATGCGGGGTCTTTAGGGCTCATCCAAAAAGTCAAAGCTCATTCGCTTCACGAAGAGAAAGGCACGGAGGATCCACGCGAATCTAAAGCTGGAAGTCAAGCTCGATGGAAATATCATTCCGGAGAAAGATCCCGTACGAATACTAGAAATGTGGCTTCCAGCTAATCAGAGATGTCTGCACACACTAAATCAACTCAAAACATCAGTACAGCAGTTCTCACCCATGACCTCGCGAATAACAAACAATCGTAAAGGCATGAGAGAACAAGATACCCGAAAATTAGTCAAAAGCCTCGTCATCAGTCGTATTACATACTCGCTTTTGTATCAATTATGAACAGGAGTAGAAATAAAAAGCAAACCAAATAATCAAAATGGCCTATAAGACAGCCCTAAGGTTACCGCGGAATACTTCAAACGACAAGCTACTGGCTCTTGGTCTTCATAACACAATTGAAGAATTATCCGAGGCCCATCTACAAGCGCAAGAAAATCGCCTTCTCCAGACCTCAACGTGCAGAGCAGTCCTAACGAAACTAGGGCGCAATACAATATCACAAAAACACCAAGAAACAAAAGAAGTATAAAGTAAACTTAGAGAATGGTACACCATATTGCCAATACCAACCAACACGGATCCTACTCTGCATGCTGGGAGAAGAAAGACAAGGGCTGACTACATTGACAAAATGACAAAATTTTTGAACACGACCAGATTCATTGACTGCGCGCCTTATCAGACCAATGCAAAGAGATCTCTGTGGGCAGTCACTGACTGTAGAGGGAAAATTACAGCTTGCGCTTCAATAGATTAGGAGACGACAACACAAGCAGAAGAGGTTGCCATAGCACTCGCAATAAAAGAGGGATGGACGCGAAACGCTCCATTACCAATCACTAGAGATTCGCAAAAAGCTTGCAGAGAATATTTAAAGGGCTAAACTGGAGCACAGGCGTTCCCTATACTGGTTGGGACAGGATGGGACCCCGCAGTAAAATACGGACAGACTGTGACTTGGGCACCGGGGCACGAGGGCGTGACAGGGAACCTGCACGCGTACGAGGCGGCTCGAGGCTTCACAAACCATCGATCAACTCAAGACAATGCAATAGATGAACCTACACCCCTGGACTCTTGTTGCTCAACGATTCTAAGGTACTACAGAGAAAATAGGCAGCTCTATTCACGTCCTCATAGCAAGCTCAGCGCAGTGGAGGCAACAGCGCTAAGAAGAATACAGACTAACACTTACATTAATCTGCACACTCTTCACCTGATCTACCCCACGGCGTACAGATATTTATTCCCGTGGCGTGGAGTCACACCAACACTCTTTCGCATCACGTGGGGGTGTTCAGAGCACGTCGAAAAACACGACACCACTGGCACATGGGAGGAATAGCACGCGCTGCTGTCCAGCCCAGCCCTGGTGGATCAGCTGCGGCTGATCCACAGAGCAGAACGAATGGCTCGCGCCAGTGGGGCCCTGGAATAGGGGCACCACCCTGCCGGACAGACTTCGCTCTTCACTCTGTATATTTATCGGGGCACTAGATTTCTAGCCTCTCTAGATTATGTACATATTAATGTTTTCTACTACTACTACTAGTACTTCACATTAAATTGGAAACGTTGAGAATCACGTCATAGTGCGTTCACTACAAGCTTCTAGAGGTTTAGAATTACACCTTGTGAGAAACACCGTCGTTCTTGATAACAACTTTGAGACCTTTCAACAGACTAACTATTTCGCCTGATAAGAGAGAGAAGAAACTTTGTTGAAGTGTCCCTGCTGGGGTCAAAGGTGGCGGGGCCGGGAGACTGGCCCCTCTGTAACCCTCTTCCTCAGGTGGCGGGCAGGCCTTGAATCTTGGCAACGTCTTCGGCCGGCTGGACTGCCCAGAGCTGGTCCTCCGGGCACGTGCTGAGCAGCAAAGCCTCCCACTGCTCGACCGTGGTGATTGTGAATGTAGGGTTCGTGCTGTGTTTAACTGAGTAAGTAGCTGCGGGACAGGCACATGCCACTGTATATAAGTACCGTTCATTCGAGGTTTCCAGTCTTACTGCAGCGCCAGAATACATAGCCTAGCGGATAAAAAAAGGCAACCTTGAGACGGCATCCGTGAAAATGGAACGCGACGCGTGCACCCCGCGCCCTGCTTCCGTCGGTGGATTGTAGCGGGGATACATGATGGACGCGTGCACGCGTCTATTTTCTGCGTGCCCCTAACGGCGAATGTCAAAGACTTTGAGACGGGGCAGTGTGAGCGACGGAGCTCCCTGTGGTCAGTGTGTGGCGTCTATAGTGGAGAATGTACGCTTTGTTAGGCACCTGCATAGCTAGAAATCCACAAAGTGCCACTCTAAGCAACACCTGCAGTGTTTCAGCTATTGAGCACTTACATTGTGTTGCCTGTGAGTGCGAAAACAGGCTGCTGAGAAACTACTGACACTACTCCAGCTCAAGCAGTGTCTTCAGTGTCGACGAAGGTGCAGCAGTTACAACTCCTCATTTTGTTAACGGTGGTTTATCGTGATAGCGTTCAAGATCTCAGTGCGCAAAAATTATGGCTTGGTGTTTTTGGTTGAGAGAAAAAAATCATGATGCTGCTCTTGAGTGAAAAATGAAAAAGGTGCCAATTAAATAGGTAATAATTTCGGATCTGAGTGGAGATTGAACCCAGGTATCTTGCGTGAAAGTAGGTGTTCTGCGAAAGAGCGACGCGTCTGCCTGAAAATGCAGAACTTCCTTTGCTGGGAAATGCAAAAAAATAACGTTCATGCTTTACAAAAACAACTGTACTCTATAGAGACTTCGAATACAAAATAGAATTATAGTAAATAGTAGTATTGCGTGGTAAAGGTGTGCATTGCATTGATTGTCAGAATGTATGATTATCAAAACGACTTTATCGTTCAATGCAGGCCACCCATTCCGATAGACACACTCGTCACTGTGCATATTTTTGCCCGCCGCGGTGATCTAGTGGCTAAGGTACTCGGCTGCTGACCAGCAGGTCACGGGATTAAGTAACTGAGGAACCGACAAAGGGTGAAAGAATAGAAACGCGGGGTCTATCTATACCACAAGTCACTGGCATCTCGCCTTGCTTTCTGTTTCGGTCAGGCGCCCCGCCGTGGTGGTCTAGTGGCTAAGGTACTCCGCTGCTGACCCGCATGGCGCGGGTTCGAATCCCCAGCTGCGGCGTCTGCATTTCCGATGGAGGCGGAAATGTTGTAGGCCCGTGTGCTCAGATTTGGGTGCACGGTAAAGAACCCCAGGTGGTCGAAATTTCCGGAGCCCTCCACTACACCTCCCATAATCATATGGTGGTTCTGGGACGTTAAACCTCACATATCTTATCTTCAACTGCGCATATTTCCTTGAGTCCTCTTAGTGGGAGGATAGCCAGTTCGAACTAATTTTACGCATAAAGGTTGCTTACCAGCGCAAACGACAGGGCAGGAGGGGACAGGAGAGAGACGGGACAGAGTGCTGTCTCGTCTCTTCTCCTGTCCCCTCCTGCCCTGTCGTTCGCGCTGGTAAGCAACCTTTATGATGTTATACCAACACGCCCAATCGCACTGTCTCTTGAGTTAATTTTACGTGCATAATGGCTTGTGATTTAAAACATGCCATGCACTTCACAGAATGCAGCCATATGCGAAAGCTTCACTGGCAAAAGACACTTTGTAATTTCGATTACTGCGCAAGAATTCATACTTGAAACGTCTAGGGTAGCATTGTATAATAAAGAAGCATGCAGTAAGTGGTCAAAGTACGCTCTAGAAATAGGATATCGCTATCGCGCGTAGCTCTTAAAAGGGAAACATAGGTGTTTCCTAATTTTTTAACTAGGTTTTCCTCCCCTGTACCCTAAGTGTGAACATAGTTAGAGGTTTCTGTCACGTGCTCGCCCACGATATTGTCACATCCGTCTTTCTCGCAGGACGCACGTAACAGCAACTCCACCAGTGTCGCGACGTGAAGAGAGACGTCGTATTTGAAGAAGCTGAGAAAGCAGCAGCGGGTCGGTCTTTTTATTTACCGTGCGCCAGAGAGTTCCTCGTCTTTCTCGTTGTTGCTTTCTTCATAAAAGCGTGCAGATGCGTGAATGCACTATCACCTTCATCTTTCTCACAAGACGCACGTGACAATATTGTGATGGTTTCACAGCCACTCCACCACTTGGCTAATTGGTGATGTGAAAGGGGCGTTGTTAATTTTTTTGCGGATGCACAAGCGGTCATTTTGAAGTTTTTGGAGCCTGTTATCATCACAAATCAGCAAACTGCTGCTCGAGGACTGCAAAGATAGTACTCCAGCCTGATGTCAAGCTTGCGTCAATGCCAAAGCATACAACACGGAAAAATTGACTCTACTATAATAAAATAAAGCACTTACCAACATTTACCAAGCAAAACGCTTGCTCTGTATACAGGAGCAATGTATGAAGGTGGAAACACAACGTCAAAAAAAATTGGCAGACCTGAAAATCCACGTTATGCGAAGCATGTGAAAGAAATTGATTGATTGATTTGTGGGGTTTAACGTCCCAAAACCACTATATGATTATGAGAGACGCCGTAGTGGAGGGCTCCGGAAATTTTGACCACCTGGGGTTCTTTAACGTGCGCCCAAATCTGAGCACATGGGCCTACAACATTTCCGCCTCCATCGGAAATGCAGCCGCCGCAGCCGGAAATCGAATCCGCGACCTGCGGGTCAGCAGCCGAGTCATGTGAAAGAAAGGTGATCATGTTGCAATTTGTTTTTTCAGCGTCACGTCATGAAATACACTAAATTAATGTACAAATGTCGCACACACAGATATATGTTGAAATGTTGCAGATTTTTATATAACCAGATGTTTGCATTTGCGCAACGATGCCAACTGGAACATGCGTGTTACCAAACCCAGAAGCTTATATGAAGCACTGATGCTTGCGAAGATGCTTGCGCTGGACACTGCTACATAAGTCAACTTCAGCGCATTGCAACTAACCACCTCTGACATTAACACGACGTGACGGCTCTGTCAAAATAGTACATATGTAATGTTTATAAAATTGGGTGGGCAGCACTTAAACCACTAATACCGTTTCACGAAGATTAGCGTCTATTTTAAAAGTAGTTCAGAGACCGAGCGTAGCTCTGTGGTAGAATGCTTCATTGGCACTCAGAATGCTTGGGTACGATTCCATCTGGAACTCGTCGGGCCGACATCCCCGAGGTCGAGTATTTCTTAACACTCGCCCGTTAAAATTGCCCCGTATATTTTCTCATCGTTCCTAAGCTGATAACAAGTGTCAATCACCTGTGGCACATACCCTTATACCAGTGGCACATGCCTGCCAGTGAGTATGTGCCACTGTCTAATGGGAAGTGTTTGACGATGTACGCGACGGGGTTGTGACATTATTCATGTCTTGACAAGCGCGTCGTAGTCGTCGAACCATCTTACCCTCTCATGCAAATTTGGTTCATGCCAAGTAAATGGGATGACAATGAGAGCAGCCTAAAACGTAATCCGACTAGATAGATAGACAGATAGATAGTAGATATCTCATAGATAGATAGATAGATCGATAGATAGATAGATAGATAGATCGATAGATAGATAGATAGATAGATAGTATAGTAGATACGCATAAAGTCACCGAAGTTCGCTAAGAAATGTTTCGCGTTTCAAAGTGGTGCGGGTACAACGCTTTCTTAGTCACATATTAGTGGAGCCCTACAAGTATTATCACTATGAAATTAAGCCAGAATAGTGGCAATTCTTAGCGGTGGTATAGTGCGTGTCATCCACTTATTACCATGGGCATGGACGCATATGTGTGCAGAACTGTGGAACAAAATGCGCGCGCCTTACAGTGGTGATGACTGGATGGTGTGCACTATGTCATCGCGAAAGCTGGCCGCTGTTCGCGTTTCATTTGACATTGATAGTACAGCCACCTTTCTGTGACTAATGCAACAATCAGTGAAAAAAATGGCAAATCCCACGTACAGTGAGAATCGATGACATGCGAAGCATGAATGAGAGAGATTGATAAGTCACTTTAATATCAGAACAACGTTACGAGGTGGAGTTAAATGATGCCGTACATTACTTCCGTGTCATGATTATGATATTTAGATGTTTCGTTTACCTTCGTCATCCATTCACGTCACGTGAACCAAATTCAGTATATGTGGAGCTAGCGAAACGCCCGCGAGCACGCTATGAGCGTGGTATGTTTTCATCTTCTTACATGACAGGCGTGCCAGGATTATCATGTTTGTACAGTCATATATTTGTCATCCATTCACGTCACGTAACACAAATTTGGTATATGTGGAGCTATAGCAAAATGGCCACGAGCGCATAATGAAGGGTTCAATACACTCCAATGCAGCGTTGACGTGCACGCACGCTGGGCACAGCGACGCTACGTTAGCCAAACGCGAACACGCTCTACCCTGACGCCAGACGCGACCGGCGCGACCAGCGTCCGTTGGCGTGGCCCGACGGTACCGCCGTGAATTGCGACATGCCGTATTTCGTGTTCATGCGTTACCCAGACAACACTGCGTCTCCCTCTTTTCGTGAAGGAGGGACGCCAGGTGGGCCGAAACGCACATGCGTCAAAGCAACGCAGCGCGGCGAGCGCCTTAAAGTATATGGCAGAACTGGCGCCTGGCGTGGCAACGTCGGCGTGACGCAACGAAATGACCACCGACGAGCACGCACACCACGTCACCTCCAAATGTATTAGCGCCTTGACTCTGGCATGTACTCATGTTCTCATATGACACACATTTCATGATTATCATGTTTGCACCAGTCATATACCTTCGTCATCCACTGACGTATACCCGATTTGGCTTATGCATGTGAAGCAAGCGGAACGGCCGCGAGCGCATCATAAGTGTGGCATGTAGTCATGTTGTTACATGACACGCATGTCATGATTATCATGTATGGATCTGTCATTTACCTATGTCAACCATTCACGTCACGTAATACCTAGTTTGGTACATGTGAAGCTAGCGAAATGGCCATGAGCACATCGTGAGCGTAGCATGTAGTCGTGTGGCTACATGACACGCATCTCATGTTTATCATGTTTGCACCAGTATCATACCTTCATCATTCATTCACGTCCCATAATACCAAATTTGGTATAAGTGAAGCTATAGTGAAAGGGCCGCCAGCGCATCATGAGCGTGGCATGTAGTCATGTTGTTACATGACACGCATCTCATGATTATCCCGTTTGCACCAGTCATCTACCTTCGTCATCCATTCAAGTACCGTAATACCAATTTTGGTATGTATGACAGTTGCGAAACGGCCGCGAGCGCATCGTGGGCGTAGTATGTAGTCATATTTTTGCATTACAACGCATGTCGTGATTTTATGTTAGGGTCTCTCGCTTGTGTTCGCCATGCATTCACGTCTTACCATACCAGTTTGGCAACATGTCATGTGAACAAAACCGCCACAACAGCTGCAGCACCATGAAATGTATCACGGCATTCATGACATACATATCATGATTTTCATGTTATGACTAGTCAATACGTTCTTCATACAGTCATCGTATGGCGTACCAAGTTTGCTATTGATACCATTATCAAAACGGCCAGGAGAGCTAAAATTCGTAGGCGGATAGATAGATAGATAGATAGATAGATAGATAGATAGCTAGATAGATAGATAGATAGATAGATAGATAGATAGATAGATAGATAGATAGATAGATAGATAGATAGATAGATAGATAGATAGAGATAGATAGATACGCTCAAAGTCGCCGAAGTTCGCTAAGAAATGCGTCGCATTTAAAAGGCGGTCGTGTTTATTAAAACAAAGAGCTGGTGGGTTTCGTTACACAGCATAACAGACTGGCTTTATTCATCGGTGGCTTGAAAATAAAAGGTTTGATGCATGAAAACGTTTGAAGGCCAAACCTTGCTAAGCACTTGTTTACGGTCAAACACAATACTTTACCATAATGCTCGCAAAAAAGAACCTGCCGTAGCGGGAGAAAACACACACTGAACTATCTTGACGTTCTCAGTCTACTGTATTGTTAACTCTTGCCGTACAAATATCTCTGATCCTCCTACGTGTTCAGCCAACCTGTGATTATGCCATGACGGAGATGGTGATGATTTTATGTTATGACAACATGAATATTGAGCATTTTGAAACGTTTTGCTGATATCAAATACCGTGAAAGCACGAAAAATATCAGAGCACCAATTGATTGATCTGTGGTGTTTAACATCCAAACTCCAGCATATGGTAACGTCGTGCGTCTGCATCTTGTTGGCGATTGGTGTTTATGCGAGCTAGCTGATGAGCTTCTTCGGCGTATTGAGTGTATTGCTCAGCGTCTTGAGCGAGTTCATTGCTTTGGTAGCACGGAAGCACAGCATGGAGCATGGTTCACACGTTGCGTCCGTAAACAAGTCGGAAAGGCAGAAATTGCGTTGTTTTTTGCGTTGCCGTATTGTAAGCAAACGTGATGTATCGAAGAATCTCGTTCCAGGTTTGAGTTGTACGTCCACGTACATTGAACGCATGTCCGCTATGATCTTGTTAAGCCTCTCTGTCGGCCCATTTGATTGCGGGTGATAAGCCGTTGTTTTTCGATCACTTGTGCAGCTCAATTTAAAAATGTCCTCCATCATTCGTGCTATAAACGACGTCCCTCTATCCGTAATCACGCATGACGGGGCACCATGCCGTAGGACAATTTGGTGCACGAAGAACTGCGCGACTTCACAGGACGTGCCATGGGGTAACGCTTTTGTTTCAGCATAACGAGTAAAATAATCTGTCGCAACTTTAATCCCATTGTTCCCAGAGGACGACAAAGGGAAGGGTCCGAGAAAGTTCATTTCCACGAGGTCAAACAGTTTCTGCGGTGGTGCAATCGGCTGGAGCAGGCCCGCAAATCTCACAGGCGGGGTCTTCCGACGCTGGCAATTATGGCAGCCTTTCACATATCGATGTACGCTAGTTGATAGTAGCGGCCAGTAATACTGTTGGCGTACTCTGGCGAGAGTTCGCGAATAGCCCATATGTCCTGACGTGGGCTCGTCGTGGCACGCAAGGAGGATCTCATCACGCATGTCGGTAGGAACAACGAGTAGGAAAGCTTTGTCGCTACCACGGGCATTTTTCTTGTAAAGAATGCCTCTTTCTTAGACAAAGAGGACAGTTCGCGAGCAATATGTTGAGGGACCTGAGAGTTCCGGCCTTCCAGGGAATCAATAGCTGGGCGTAATTCGTCTTCTGCCCGCTGTTTTGACATAAATTCAGAATCGCTAACTGCTCTGAGAAAGGCATCTTCATCTTCGAAGCCCCTGACAGCGTGCCCCACAGGCGCTCAAGAAAGCGCGTCGGCATCTTCGTGTTTGTGCCCTGACCTGTACACAAACGTAATATCGAGCTCCTGCAAACACAAACTCCACCGAGCGAGACGGCCTGATGGATCTCTGAGATTTGCCAGCCAGGAGTGCGAGTGTGGGTCTGTCACCACTTTGAAGAGACGACCGTAGAGGTAAGGCCGAAATTTGGTCGTCGCCCACACAACTGCAAAGCATTCTTTTTCCGATGTAGAATAGCTGGTTTCGGCTCGACAAAGAGTACGACTGGCGTAAGCTATTACATGCTCAATGTCACCGTGTCGTCGTACAGGGACAGCGCCAAGTCCAACGTTGCTGGCATCTGTATGAATTTCTGTTGTAGCGTCTTCATCCAAATGGGCAAGAACAGGGGCTGTTTGCATTCTCTGTATTAGGTCTGTGAACGCTGTATCTTGTTCCGCGCCCCAAGGAAAGGGCATGTCATCTCGGGTGAGTCGCGTAAGAGGTCCAGCTATCTTCGAGAAGTTGGTGATAAATCGGCGATAATACGCGCACGAGCCAAAAAGACGGCGTATTGCTCTTTTATCTGATGGAACAGGGAAAGCGGTGACCGCAGCAGTTTTGTCTAGATCAGGTCCCACTCCATCCGCACTAATGACATGTCCCGGAAATTTCAGCTCCTCATAGCCGAAATGGCATTTTTGGGGTTTCAGCGTGAGTTCAACGACTCACGATCCACCCGATACTCAGCACCTCCACCAGTGTTTTCACGTTTCTTACGACAAACTTGATACAATGGGCTCGTTGAGTCGACTAGCCAAGCAGCAGCTCAGATAGATCATCTTTGTGCTCTTTCACTCATCGATCTCACCCAAGCAAACCATGTGGCAGTATGATTATGAGAGACACCGTAGTGGAGGGCTCCGGAAATTTTGACCACCCGGGGTTCTTTAACGTGCACCCAAATCTGAGCACACAGGCCTGCAGCATTTTCCGCCTCCATCGGAAATGCAGCCACTGCGCCGGTATTCGATCCCACCACCTCTGGGTCAGCAGCCGAATACCTTAGCCACTACACCACCATGGCGGGGCAAATCACAGCGATGGTCACGTGAGGTTTCGTTACAATCATTGATCTCCAAGTTTTGTGCAGTGGGTCAAGCAAAAAGACAATTCAGGCTTTCACCCATATTTTCGCTGCTATGCATTCCTAGAGAGAACGATGGCCTTTACTAAGTAAGAGCAAGCAGTTGGTCCTACGAATGAAACTATGTGTTTAGAGAAAGTAGTTAACGGATTCAACTACCTAATGCTCTACTATGGTGCGTAAGGCCGCCCCATGGGCCACAAACTTGATGAGGCCATAATACGAGTGAGTTCACATTGGCCAAAGTGCAAAAATTGATATTTTCAAAACCAGCTCTTCTTTGTACGTACCTCACCTTTGTAACAACTAGCAGGAACAGCCAACCAGGTTACAAGTTAACATAGGCCAGAGGCGTTTTTCAAGATCCTAACCGGTACCCACAACGTTGTCGTATGGATGTGTCATATGACTCAATGCGGCGGCTTTCTAACCTAAATATACTGGTACATCCCGGGTGTGGTGCAAATAGCTTATGCAAAGCTGCAGATTGTACAAATACAAGGCTGTATTGCCCCGTCGTATTCGGCGCTAGGTTGTTTCTTTTCACCCCTCCCCCCAGGAATGAACATCAAAGCTTTCCAGGCTCTACCATGGCCGCCTCCTTTTATGTGCCACTCGTCGCACGCTCAAAGAACTGATGAAACGTTCCCGCCCTGTCCGAGTAGGGCTCCTAGATTTGATTGGGAAATTGTGAGTTTCGCTCCACCTTATTTAGCTCGTCCAGCATGCTAGCAGTGCTCTGTTTGAAAGCTTATGGATTGATTATTTCTTATGAAGATAGAAGCGATAAGATTACGTCATTTAACCATAGGTAACAGCGCACATACTAAGAAAAAACGGCCAGAACAGAGAGTAAAGGGCGCTGTAGCTCATTCACCACCTAGCACATTGCGAGAATTCGTTCTTCGGTAAAACATCATATGCCTAAATTCCTGCGTTTACTACTATCGAACGCAGCCGTCTAGTTTGGGCTAACCTGTTCTTAAAGACGATAGTCTTTCTTGGGGACCTTCGACACAAAAATTTTGGTCTGTCTGTCTGTCTGTCTGTCTGTCTGTCTGTCTGTCTGTACATTTGTCTGTTGGTCCACTTTTAACGGCATCGGGTACTTGAAATGGCCGACACCATCCGCAGCGTCTGCCTATGTTGCTCAAAGTTCAGCGTTCATGCTTGTTCAATAGTCAATTAAAAAGCAATTATTGCGCATGTCTGCGGCACAATAACACACGTATATTGTGCATGTGCGTTTTTTTACTAGAAAATGCATACACTAGTAACTTTAAGGACCGTAGCGCTTATCACGCTGCGCTGACCTTGAAACGCTTGCACGGAACGGGGAGTGTTTCCAACGCTTTGCTAAGACGAGATGGTGGTGGAACCTACCCGTCGCCTTGCGTTCTACACCTTAACACCTCTGAGATGAGCGCGCACACCCGTCTCAGTGCCACGTGTTTTGTTTCCTAATAAAACTGTCAGATGGCGCTCATGTCTCACGTGAGATCTGACTTGATGCGCTCGTTCGCTTCCGCTGCACGCTCGAGGCGCTCTAAAGCAGCGCCTCCAGAGTACCACTCGCCGATTTTCTTGCGCAGAAAATCAAATAAATGTCTTGTCCACAATCTCCACACGCAAGACTATCGTCTTTCGATGACATTTGCAGATTACATGCTGATATGGGGCCATTTTTTTTCTTTTTCTTTTTATCTCTCTCTTCGTCCCTCAACCCCGTTCCACCGGTGTAGGATAACAAACGAAATGCTCGCCTGGTTCACCTTCCTGCCTTTCCTTCCTCTAATTCCTCCTTCACCTTGTTTTTTTCCGACGCACATTGTGTTAGAGGTCAGCCGAATCTACGTGGGACATTTAATAAATATTGTATATTCGAAAAATTTCTCTCACCAAGTCAAGAAATCTACAGCTCACTCGGCATATCAGAAGATTAGGAGCTTTCAGGGCAGTGTCTTCTTCGTATACATCTTGGCAGCTTAATCCTTGTCTGGGATAATAATAACATAGTTATTAGTAGGGTCTTCGTAAATTTGGGGCTCGAATGTTCAAGGACAAGATCGCTGTTCCCTGGGCCTTCGTTTTTCACATCAAAACGAGGGCGTCCGGAAGCACGCCTCCTGTGCGCTCACAACTGGTCTCTAGACCTTGTAAATTGTCGGCCTTTGAACGAGCTTAATGCCGGCAAAACACTTTCATTACCTTTTAGGAATGCCACCAGGTAATTACTCAGAAACGCCGCTGTTCCGCAACTTCACAATTTCTATGCACCCGCTTAGCTAAGACCCACGCATGTCACACCAATGACCGAAGCGTATCTGATATTACGACCTACACGAGAGCTTGTTGGTCTCATAGCGTGAAAGCTGGTCGCGACAACTACTGACGCACTCCAGGTAACAATTGTCTTCATTGTCGTCAAGACAGCAGCAGAGACAGCCTTACATTTAGGGGGAAAGCTCGCTAGGGTCCGAACCCTGTTTGGCTCCGTCATGCTCTACAATACCTAAATCATACCAAACACCTGCACAACGAAACCATAAGCACAGCACTTTCACGAAGTGAATAGTAATGATTGGCCGAAACACATGGAGATCATGCATTCGGGCATTCGGGAATCCACCCTACGCTACCCACTCGAACATAGAATTGACTGACGCCATATATATACAGTATACTGTTGTTTTATTCGTCGTATATAGTATTGAGGTGATAACTTGATTTTTCCCTTATTAAGACCTGCCTTGTTATCAGTAAAATGAAGATTCAAAGGTAATTGATGAAACGCCGTCTGATTCTCTGATGGACGGTAAGGAGGAGAGGGCTGCGTTCGTACGGCTCCTGTGGACGCGCAACTAAATCTGTGTTTCTAGAGTTTTTTCTTCAAGTGTTCATGAACTGTTGCTCGCATCGGTTCCGAGAAGTCATCAGGATCCTACCGATACCATATTTGACCACAGTCAGTGAGTTTTTGTCAAGTTAGGAACAATTTCTTTCCTGTGGAGCGGTGCCCTCTTTAACCCTAACGAGTGGCTCCGGAGACCGCGCTTTTGCTGGGCTTGTTCTCGCCTGCGGCCGGCCCTTCGGAGGCCCGGTGCGCGGAATTATTTGCTCACGATGGAGTATGAAGTGCACGGAGAGGATATTTCAGATGAGAGTTTACTCAAGATAAAGGTTGGCAGTCCGGTGGGCCAGAAGAGGCTGGTGCCAAAACACGCACTGCTAACTCTAACGCGCCACCGTCACAGCCGGGCGCACGCCGAGGCAATTCGAGAGGCGCTGCGCTGAAGTCCAAAGTATTACGCGCGGGAAAGATGCCCTCCCTTCCTCAAGATGACATCAAGATTGTGGTCCGGCCGAGAGGTGGACTCAATATCTCGGAATTGGCGCAGCTACGATGGCTGACGCAATACTAGTTGCCGCTGGCATAAGCCAGGAAGATTTGTCCCAGGATACTCTATGCCCGAATCTGCAGCACATTATTATGGTTGCCAGTACTCCCAAGCGCGAAAACGCACACCGATACGTTCGGATGAAGCAAATACTCATTTCAGGCAAGGTGCACGAGCTAAGTGCCTATTGAGACTGCCACCACACTCCACTTGCAAAGGGGTGATTCGCAACGTCCCTTTTCAAGACGGCCCCGACGTCATCCATGCGAAGATTGTTAACACAAATAATCCACTCGCCTTAGCAGCCAACAGAATAGCCCGAACTGGCACGGTCACATCGCTTTCGACGGGTATCGTGTACCGAACTTTGTCAGGTATGGACCAGTGCTGATGCAGTGCTCACTCTACCGCAAGCAAATCGACGTGTGTTATGCGTGCGGGCCGTCTTGGTCATCGCGCTGACGTGTGCCCCGCTCCCGATGACACAATTTGCCGAGGCTGTGGTGCCACAAGCCTTGACAAGCAACATGTGTGTACTCCCAAGTGCAAACTCTGTGGTGGCCAGCATCTTACGCTAGCAAATACCTGTGCTCAAAGGTTCAAGATCCCGTACATTGTGCGCCGTCGTCGCAGTGAGCGTGCCAGAATGGCTGGTGCTGCGTCACCGTCCCCGCAACGTCACCTCGACAGACACTGCGGACGAGTTTCAATCTTCGTCACCCACCACGGATGCTCAGCGCAGAGGACGTCCCCGTTCCAGGGCACACTCGGGAGGCCGCTCCGGATCCAGGCGCCATGGTGCCTCCAAGGAATGTTCCGGCTCGCGCTCCAGGTCGACAGAACGTGCCCGGGGAAGTTCCACTTCTCAGCCTCGCTCCAACTCAAAGCCGGGGCACGTTTCGTCGGGGCCGACCAGGTCCCGCTCCCGCACGCCCACCACCTCTAACAGCAAGAAGCCGACGCTCTCCTGGGCCGACAAAGCCCGAGGAAGACGTGAGTTTTCTAGAGGCGACGAGTCAAATCGCGGTTCTCCCCACGCGAGTGAGCTCGACGAGATGCGACGAGCTAACGAGCAGCTGAGGAAAGAAAACGCGCAGCTTAAGCAAGAAATGAGCAGGCTAGCAGCGGAGATGGCGGAGATTAGAAAGCTCACGTCCTCGCCCCCTTCGGCGCAGCCCGTCCAACCCCGGTCGCCATGGATACGTCTGAGGCACTTCATAGGCCTAGCGGAACTAACCGCCGAGCGGTTGAGAACACACAAGAAGAAGAGGCGGTAAACTTACTGTAGGAACTCAAGGTTTCCTTTGTGAACATGCAGGCTACCTTAGCGAAAATTCGAGAAGCCGTGGCGCATCCAAAGATGGGATTAGGAGCACTGAGTGAACGCATAAGCAAGTTAGAAGAGGTCGATGCGAGGAGAGACCCCGGTCCGACTCCTTTGCAGGTCCCAGCATAACGCTATGTACTAACGCCACCGACTGAGGGCGCGATCCTCCGGGCTGCTATAGCTGCTCAACCATCCCCTCAGCCTAACCATGGATAGTGTGGATGAAAACTTGAGAATCTGGGAATGGAACTCTGGCGAGTTTACTCACAAAAGCCCATTCTACAGCAATATTCAAGAACTCTCGATGTTAAGCCCCAAATCATCGCTGTTCAGGAAGTTGCGTCTGGCACCCCCATCAAAATCCCGGGTTACCTAGTAGAGTCATCACATTCAGGAGGTAGGGGAGTTGCCACACTTATCAGCAGAAGGTACAATTACCTATCGCGTGACCTCGGGCAGTTGCCGATGGCATTGAGTATGTAATGACTGAAATAATAATGAACTCACCCAAGAAGGTTCTTCGAAGAAATACCTTTTTATTCTCAACGTATACTGAAGTCCCAGTTATCGCAGGGCGAGAGCAAACTCTCTCCTCAAAAGGGCTGTGAGCATGGCCAGTAGTTACCCCCTTGTAGTTGTAGGGGATTTCAACGCCCCACACAGCGTGTGGGGATAAATGTAAGATACCCCAAAAGGACGCGAGCTATGGCAGACTGCGACAGAAGCCGACTTAACGCTTATAACTGACAAGGATTTCCCCACTAGGAGAGGTAACTCCATATGTAGGGATACCACCCCGGACCTGACTTTTGTGAAGAATATAGATGGGGTCAAATGGGTCAACACGGCTCTAGACCTCGGAAGTTATCACTACATCATCGAGGTATCCTTCGCGATTGCCCGCTTTAGGACGAAAAAATTCAAGGTGGTCGACTGGGACGCTTTTCGCGAAGTCGGAGCTGAGAGAGCACCGACGGCTGGGGCAGACTTTGAAGGATGGTACAAAGGAATCAGAGATGACGCTACGGCAGCGACCAAGGAGGTCGTCACTGACCTCGATGTTGAAAACATGGACAGCAGGTTGGCACACCAACTAGACGCCAAGCAAGCCCTACTCACGTGGTGGAAGGGACAGAAGCAAGAAGGTTTCCGAGGTTAACAGGGCGATCGAGGAGCACTGCAAAACCTTGTGTAAACAACAATGGCATGAGCTCTGTGAGAGCATCGAGGGTCAGCTCAGATCTGGGAAGAGCTGGGGTCTTCTCAAACACCTTATCGATCAGGGCAGCACCAGGTCCAGTCAGAGGCGATCCCTCGCGCGAGCCATCCATCTTGCTACTGACTCTACCCTGGACGAATTGGTTGTCAACAAGCTTATAGACAGGTATCTGTGAGTCGCGGATAGCTCTGCACCCACACAGTTCCCGGACTACGCGGGGTGCGCCGTGCCGGAGTTGGACCAGGACTATACTGTGGGCGAGATACGGCAGGCTCTCTTTTCCCTAAATGCCAAATCCGCCCCTGGCCCTGATGGCATAACCAATAAGATGCTCAAGAACCTTGATGATGACTCCATCGAATTCCTTACGGAAAAGATTAATGAGGTGTGGCGCAATGGGGAGGTTCCCGCACAATGGAAGACGGCCTACACAGTTCTAATCCCGAAACCTGGTAAAGCACTAGGAATAGATAATCTAAGACCGATTTCCTTAACTTCCTGCGTCGGTAAGGCCGCTGAGCACGTCCTTCTGAACCGACTCAAGGTGCACCTCGAGACCAATGACATGTACACCCACAATATGATTGGTTTCAGAGCTGGTCTCTCGACACAGGATGCCATGAAGCTGATAAAGCATCATCATCGACCGGAGCACAGGAGATACCAGAGCCATCCTTGGATTAGACCTGGAGAAGGCTTTCGACAACGTTTCTCACGAATTCATTCTCCAGTCTATTGCCAGCCTAGAGCTAGGGAAGAGGGTCTACGACTTCGTGAGATCCTTTCTTTACCAAAGAACTACCAAGCTCAAGATCAAAGGGTACTTCTCACGAGAGATCAACCTCGGTTCACGCGGCACGCCTCAGGGCTCAGTTATTTCACCAACACTATTTAACATGGTGATGATCGGGCTCTCCAAGGAACTCTCGAAGATTCAAGGAACCAATCATACCATCTACGCAGATGATATAACCATCTGGTGCAACGGCGGGAGCGACGGTCAAGTTGAGGAAGCCATGCAGCACGCAATCGACGTGACCGAACGTTTCCTCCGTCCCACCGGTCTCAAGTGTTCCCCATCGAAATCTGAACTTCTCTACAAGAAAAGACCCCGAGGCGGCGGCCACCATGACTGGAAACCTGCGTCTTAAAGTGAAATACGGCTTTTCACTAGTGACGGGTCCCCAGTGCCAAGAGTGGATTCGCTCCGAATTTTTGGAATGTATATCGAGTCCAACGGCGCTAACGGAGCTGCACTGAGACAGATCACTACCAAGACGGAAAGTGCTCTCGGCCTCATCCGGAAGATCACCAACAGACACCGCGGAATCAAGGAAGACAATCTCATCCGCATCATAAATGCGTTTGTGCTCTGCCACCTTTCGTAATCGGCGGCCATGTATAATTGGCATGTTGCAGAAAGAAGTAAGCTCAATTCCCTCGTAAGAAAGGTTCTCAAGCTCGCGCTTGGCTTGCCTGTAAGCACAGGCACTGAAAACCTGTTCAAGCTCGGTCTTCACAATACACTCGAAGAGATAATCGAGGCGCAAGAGCGCTCACAGCTGCTCAGGCTTTCCGGAACCAAATCGGGCCGCAACATACTCGATGATTTGGGCCTCAACTCTATTGACCAGTGCCCCGATTCCATGCAGATTCCCAGAAACATCAGGTCTCAGCTGCGCATCGCACCCATTCCCCGCAATATGCATCCTGCGCACAACGTCGGTCGGCGTAGGGCCAGGGGTAGAGCTCTGCTCGAGCACGTTCGTAGCAACCCCACTGATGCAATCTTTGTGGATGCTGCGCCATAGGTCCAACAAGAGGCATTCGCTGTTTCCATCGTCGACTCAAATTCGAGGCTCACTTCCTCCGCCACCCTATGCACATCGAAGCCCGTGATAGCCGAACAGGTTGCACTTCGCGCTGGCTATGCTAGATAGTCGCAGAGAGTCAATATACAGCGACTCCAAGGCGGCTATCAAAGCCTACGAAACCGGAATGGTAGCCCCTCAGGCCCTCCGCATTCTCCAAAACGTCAAGACTATCACGCCCCATTCTCTCACTTGGTTTCCCGCTCACCTGGGGTCGATTGAGGGCCCTACCTCTAACCCGAACGAGGGCGCACACGAGGCCACGCGAGGACTCACTGACCGCGCTGCCTCCACAGTCCCTCTGCCTCGCTGGGAACCCTTACTTACGTTCAACAAAATAACAAAGCACTTCTATCTGTCAAGAAGGGTATTCTCTCTCCCACACCCGGCCTTGTGTAGGGTGCAGGCAGTCACCCTAAGACTATTGTAAGCCAGTGCGTATCCTAACCCTGTGGTTCTTCATGCCATCTACCCTGAATGGTATCCAAGTGCGGATTGCCCCGTTTGTGGACTGTTAGCCACATTCAATCATGTGTTGTGGGAACGTGAAGCCATCGGCCCCGCCCTCAGCGAGGACAGGTGGGCTGCGCTTTTACGCAGCCCCGAACTTAAGGATCAAACCCTGGCCGTCCACAGTGCCCGTGAACGGGCCGCCACGCTCGGCTTGACGGTCCCAACGTGGGATTAGCCGGGTAGCGCGGGGTCTCCCGTGCGTCTTCTCAGGACAAAAATAAAGTTTTAATCAATCAATCAATCAATCAATCAAACGCCGTCTCAAGTTCCAAAGATGAGGTCTATACATGTACGTCTTGTTGTTGTTGGATATATAGTCATATAAAATACATCTGAGAGAAGGTTGCTATATAATGCCGCACATATGCCAGTTGCCGTTCCTGATATCTACATTATGTCACCGGCGAAAATGAATGGGTTGCTGTTGTGTTTTGTATGATAGCCTCACATCGCTATGTCGTTGTAGTTCGCTAGGCTGTCTCTAGAGAGATTCGAAGCAAGATACCATCCCATTAGAATGGTTTCAATTGATAGTTTTATGGCAGCAAGTTTGTCGTTGTAACTTTGACTGGTCGTTGGTAGCATCAAATCTACAGCGTCCTCTCCGTTTGCATGTTCAAGGGGACAAAGTACACATAATGCCTCACAAGTGTGTATTGGGCACCTTGCTTCTGCTTCCTCGGAGCAGCAATCGTCGAGATTTTTCGGAGCAGCACTTTTACTTTACACTTCAAATCGTTATAGCACGAGAAAAAGTACAAGTACATCGGTTTGGTTATTCTACATGAAACACATGGAGTGTAATAAGCCACGAATGAATACGTCATTGCCACCTTTCCTAAATGTATACACCTGATCTGGGCAAAAGGAGGTTGGTTGTTTCTTCACCGGCCGAGCGATGAACCTTTTACCCATAAGAGTTTCACTTGCACTATTAGTTGTAATTCTCGCTATTTCTCTGTGGCCATGCGAAGGCGAGATATTTGTTCACAGCCAATTTATTGAAAAAAAAATGTGTAGTGCTGATCTCCAAGAAGCGAAAATTTCTACTTCTAGAAAATACCAAAGAGCTGACGCGTGGATCGATCGATCTGTGAACCTTACTTTAGGCTGTACATGTTCGCAGTACTGACTTGCCTACTTGCTCAAGGAACTATGTTGTACTTTTTGAGGCAATAAAACTCAGAAAATTGAGTTAACGCTGCGCAACTGTTAATTTTTGAATGCACCAACGTTGCTATGCCTCCGTCGGCGAGGCGCCGTGTTGCTGAGCTTTAGATAATAAATTCCATGATCGGCCAAAAGAACCACACTTTGTTTGAAGAGAAACAGCAACAACACTGAATGACCTGAAAATATTTGCACGTAAGAGCCTCCTCAGAGGGGCCGAAATTGAATGTGAAGTCCGCACCCTTCGGCGTGCACGTATTTCCAGAGCAACAATTGCTACGTGAAACTCGAGTCTTCATTGATCTTCTTCGAGTCGACATATTTGAAATATGTCAGTGAATAAATACACTAAAAAATACACGTTCCGCGAAGTATGTAACTCAGCCACTGCACAGTCGGCGGCAGTCACTATGATCTTTCTACTGAGATCACACGATTACCATATTTTTTTAGGTGAGATGATTAGGGTACAGTTACGCCTAAATTTACTCAAGTGATACCTATCACATTGAGCCCAATAAAAGAAATTAGTGCCACTTACAAATGATACAAGGCGCAACCGTAATTAGAAAGTTGTGATTATGCAAATTGGTACTGATTTCTCTGTTTGCAATATTTATCGCATCAAGTGTCAATTACCGATTACAAACAAAATTATAAAAACCATTGTGTTTATTCATATTTATTTTGTTTTCTATTCATAGAACTGCCACGATGATAAAAGTACGACTTCTCGACAATTATAGTAGTTCCTATTGGTGAATCATATTATGGGAGCTTCTAAAATTGTTCTTTTTTTTTCGTAGGATCTCGCGAGCCGAACAATTTATACACAAAGCGGTAAACGTCTGTATTACCAAGCTGATTATAGTACACGTTTCTCGGGGCAGTGTCGTTTGCTCAGTACTGGCAGACGCCAGCCTAAACGTGGCGTTGTAAACAACCCTATTTTCAGGTTCGTCTAACACAACCTTTAAACTAACGACTCCCAGTGCCCTGCACTATACTTTAGGATACAGAGCTCACGTTAAGCTACTCAAGTAAACAGAACGTCGAATGGTGCCCCTGCGAACAGTGTTATTGCGGTGCATCGCAAAACACGATAAAAAGACATGCAGATAGAACAATAGATACTTTATGATCACCGTGTAGAGGCAGAGAACAGTATTATATAAAAAAAGAACCGAAAAACCAAAAGTGATAGTTCAAGCCACTGACCACGCCGTGCGTTGCTAATAGCGGTGGTATCGCGCTTCCGCTAGAATTACCGCAAAAGAAAATCCATCCCCATCCCTGGAGCCAGATGGATAACGAATGCTTCCCAGCTTGGCGACAGACGCGTGTAAATGAACGATGCCACTTCCCGTTAGTTTCCATGGAAACACTTCCCGGAAGACACGACAACCTCTTCGCGCAACTGGGCCAGGTGACTCTTTGGCGACGGACTGTGTGCTCTGCTTGTTCTATCGTCTTCTCTTGTATGAATGACGGTTCAAATGAAGCAAGGGGAACGAACGAAGAAGAAACTTGATCTAGTAGCGCATATTAAGAGCCGTGTTTTTATATATACGTAGATGGTAGTGATCTGAATAGACGGAGAGTACACTCGCATTAATGTAATACTGAATTGCTCAGAAAAATGTATCAGTTAGTGCTGGACCTCGAATTGGTAATTATTGATGTCGCCTGATTGAAAAACTAACGTCTTATTGAATTTTGCTTGTTGCTCGTTCTAGGACATCATACACACTTGGGCAACTTGATTACAGCTAGTAAATAAGGCTGACATCATCTCGAATTCAGAGCGAAAAAACATGCTTCCTTTCGATCACCGATGGCAGACAAGCTAGAAAATCTACGGAAAACCGTATACACTAAAATATTACATTACCTGCATAAAATGCAAGTATGTCATATTCTTTCCCAAGCAGTCAGAAGTTCATGCAACACATTTTTTCGGCAATGAATTTTAATACCATTGTGTGGTTTGCTTTATCGCTATATTTATGCTATACTTTCGTTGATGATAACATAGTTAGATTGCATACTTCATCATAAATATTGCATTGATTGCATGGTTTAACAACAGGACATTTGCATATGTGGGGTTTATTTAATATGAGATGTTAATTTTGCAGTGTACTGCAGAGTGACCTTCATTGAATCCATATAATGAAGTCGTGCCAGTACTACTGGAATTCTTGTGAGCATTGTTTTACTCTAAACATATCAAGTTCATAATGTTGATGGCGGTAGTTGCCGTTTCTCTGTGTTCTTTAGGTTTTTTTCTGGTTTCCTTCACCTCTATAAACCCCACAGAGATTTCGTTTTGTATCATGAACTTGTTGTGCCAGCCTGTGGAATAATTATAACTAGTCTTAAGTAAACAATAAATAAAGTCATGATCCTACGTTGCTCCTTTCTGTATTTCAACGACAAACAACCTTGACCGAAAAACCAGCCGCCAATTTTTTTATATATATTGTGCATTGTCAATTCGCACACTCCCTTGCATCGATGAAGAATATTTGCAGTAGAAAGCATGTCCCCTGTCTTCTGAGAACAAGATATTGCGTCTGCCTCTATATAGGACGAGTTCAGGGCCGTTCAGTGAATGCGCCTATTTTTGACGGGTCGTTCAATCTCACCATACCGGTAGTGTGCCCATACAGGAGTGCCGCCTGGTGTCCGGACGATTATAAGAACAAATGGAAAGCAGGCTGTCCGTTTCCGTAGCAAGGAGAGAAAGGAACTGTCAGCTTCATTCGCACGCTTGGCAAACAACGCGGTTGCTCGGAATGCCAATGAACGTGCCCTGCATATTTCGACACTCTTGACATACGTTTTTTGGTATATCGATTCTGCAGCTGTACGAAACTCATTCAAGTCAGAACGCGCAACATATCCCGGTACGAATGCGACTTTCCAAGGTAGTTGAAAAAATAACAAGATATGCTCAATCATTCCTGCACTTTGATTTTAACTTAAATAAGTGCAGTCGTACTCACTTCCCTTAGTTTAAAGCTAAGTTCTTCCTTATTGTCGTGATTTCTGTGTAACTAACGTCGACTTAGATAAGCCAGTGTTTCTCTTTGCGTCACCTCCATTCATAGTGGAGCTCTTATGTGCTTGTTTCGAGGGCATACTACTTAGCGCGTAGATCAGTAAAAAAACCGCAACTGTCGTTGCGCTACCAGTGACTCTGTGGGCACGCTAGTTGCGGCTAGGTATACCGTAGTTTGTGGCCGTAGCTAGGTATACTTGTAGTGGAAAAAGAAAGATGATTGATGAGCTTTCTATCAAGTAGCAAGCGATGGCGTTTCGGATCTACGTACAAAATACTTTCACCCATGCAGCAAGAAATTTAACGTTAGTCCACGTAAAATTAGCCACTTTAAGTCCTCCTAGAATGACTATTGCAAGTGGTTGTGTAATGTCCACCACAACATAATGATTCTTTTTGCAAATTGTGTAAGCACCAATTATGAGTCCTTAAGGTAGCATGCCCACCAACGCAGTCCCACTCTGTGTAATGGGTGAGAAGGTTTCAACCCCCAACTCGTTGCTAACTTCACCTGTTTTGACGCTTGGTGCGATTCTAAGATTCTACCACTCGTTTTTACATGCGTTTAAATGGCTCTTAACACAACAAGGTATTCTTACAGCTCATTTTACGATGTAGTAGCAATCACTGGCGCAACTCTATGTTTGAGGACCGGCTTCCAGTGCAGCAGGTCTAGGTTTGAATCACACTCAGACGAAATGTCCAATGCGAAGCATTTCTTAGCGAACTTCGGTGACTTTGAGCGTATCTATCTTTCTATGTATCTAGCCGCTTACGTTTGGGTGCTCTCATGGTCACCCTCTTAACTTAGCGTGAACCCAAATTAGCATGTGAGGGTAAGATGGTTTGACGAATATCACGCACTGGACAAGACGTGAATAATGTCACAATCTCGTCGCGTACGCCGCCAAACATTTCCCGCCAAACAGTGGCACATACCCCCGGGCGGGTATGTCCCGCTGGTATGCGGGTATGTGCCACAGGTGATTGTTACTTAGTATCGACCCAGGATCGACGAGAACACACATGAAAAATATAACGTTGAGCCTTAAGAAATTCCAACCCTCGGTATAGCGTCGACCCGACGAATGCAAAGAATGAGTTTCAGGGTCCTAGCTAAAATCGAACCCAAGTATTCTGCGTGGCAATGAAGTATTTTACCACAGAGCTACGCCAGGTCTCGGAATCACTTTTCGCATAGACGCTAATCAACAAGAAACGCCAGTAGTGGTTGCAGTGCTGCCTACCCAATTTTAAAAACATCACAAATGTAATGATGCAGTCTTTGGTACGACCGTCGTCTCGGTTTGACGTCAATTGTGGTGAGTTGCCATGCGCTGAAGTTTATTTGTGTAGCAGTGTCCAGGGCCAGCATCTCGCGAGCATCAGCGCTTCGTATCAGCTTCAGGTGTTGCTAATACATATGTTCCAGTTGACATCATTGCGCAAGTGCCAACAACTGGTTATACAAACATTTGCAACTCTTCAGCATATGTGCGTGCGTGAAACGTTTGTACGTATATTTGGCGTAATTTTGTGGCATGTCGCTCAATTAAAAAATTGGAACACAGTCACCTTCCCTCCATAAGCTTCGCATAACGTCGATTCCCAGGTATGTGGGATCTGCCGAATTTTTTCTGTTGCTTATTATTTGCACGTATATCGCGTTTTCCTTAATTGAAGACGCCAAATGTTTGCTTATAGTTGGAGAAGCCGTCACCGACCCGACACCTGCATAATGGTCAGTTTAATGCTACAGCCTAAAAATTTGTTAATCAATGTAACCTGTAAAGCTGGTATTGAGAAATTACAAGGTATCATGTGTTTTTGCATTTGCATATGTTCATGTTCCAGACAATGGAAGCTCAATTCATGCATGTAGAGAGTCAGATGAAGAGAAAGGCAGGGAAGTTAACCAGACATTAGCATCCGGTTTGCTACCTCGCCCCAGGGGGTGAAACATAGGTGCAGTCGGGAGAGAGATTGAGAATAGAAAACATGAAAAGAAACACACACACGCATACACACACACACACACACACGCACGCACGCACAAACGCACACACGCACACACGCACACACACACACACACACACACACGCATACACACACACACACACACACACGCACGTACGCACAAACGCACACACGCACACACACGGGAAGTGCGTTCTAGCAACATTCGTTCAGAGGGGCCGGTTGAACGCAAAAGGCGCAATAGCGCTTGCAAGGCCTTTTGATGTGAGGTTGCATTCTGACGGTGGTTCATACTGTTTCTTCTGATGGAGATTTCTTATCTATTTTCTCGAGCGCATTGCAAAGGTGTAGTCGCAGTGCACTGTATTCTGTAGGCAGTCCCAAAAGATATGTCCCATAGTTTTTTTGTTGACACAGTGGTCACAGGCTGTAGTATCGGCGATCCCAATGCGGAAAGTGTAGGCGTTGGTAAACGCAATACCCAACCACAGCCTACACAAAAGGCTAGCGTCTGCTCGGCGATGCTTGAACGGGGCTTCAAGACTAAGCGTAGAGTCAAACGAGTGCAGTCGGGCATGCTTGAAGTGCGGCTGATTCCATTGTGACGTGGTGCGTTGGCGAGCAAGAGAGTTGAGCTTCCGTGCAGAATTAGTCCTGGAAAGCGGTAGCAGTACTTCATGGTCTTCTGCGTGAGCTGAGCGGGCAGATTGATTGGCCACTTCCTTACTGATGACTCCGCAGTGATTGGTTAATCTTTGGAATCTAATTTGGTGCCATTTCTCAGTTAGGTCACGTGGAAACTCAGCTGTCCCTAGTACCACCTGCTCGTGCTGTCCACGGCTCAAAACTGACAGCAGAGACTGCAGTGCAAACCTTCGAGTCGTAGAAACCAGTTCATTTCTTTGTTTACTGGGTAATGACGGATTCGATGCGCTGCCCTTTCTGCTGCCGTTGATGTTGTGCAGGCTGTCTTGAATTTATTCGTGGGGACCAATCTTCTTACCACGACGGCGCCTGTTGAGCTGTTTGGCAGAACAGATGCGTTAATGCAGATATGAACGAAGTCTCGGTACATTTCACACAATAGAAAGACTGAGAGCTGCTTAAACGCTGGCGATGACGAGTGGACATTTTTGTAGGCGCCAGGTGCGGTAATATTCATGTTGATTGAGCAAGACACCATGAAGGAGTGAGAGGTCTAGCGGCAGGAGAGGAGAAAGTTGGCATTATCTCACAATGCGTGGTCGCTGTTTTGCAGTGAGGCGGGCATTGTTGGTTAACAGGTGTAAACCCTAAGATTAGTACGTAATTTGTGAACTCAGCGGTATCTTTTATTGCGATAGCTATTATATGCCCATCGTGGCTGGATGTTGGAGCCACCTAGTAGCACTTCTTCCAATGTTCAAACTGGCACTATTCATGTCTACCACTTACCGCTGGTGACGGGCATCTCGGAGAGAACTATCAAGTTTTCAGCATCCCTAGCAAGATGGCGCAATGAGCGCGCGTCGCCACATCGTCACGAAGGCGGTGGCACGTGCTTTTATCTCCCACGCGTACTTTGCGGGCACATTGGTGGACGTCTCTTTCTCTTCTCTTTCCTCTCTCTCTCATCTTTATGCCCCCTTCCTATTCCCCCAGCGTAGGTTAGCAAACCGGGCATGTGCCTGGTTAACCTCCCTGCCTTCCCTCTTGTTTTTTGTCCCCTCCCCCCCCCCCCGTACTTTGCGACGGGGAGAGGAATGGGGCGACGCTCACTCGCGCGCTCTTAAATCGTGGTGGGGAGGATCGTACGTCTTGGATGGCCTTCGATCTCTTGTACTCACCGGGCGCAGAAAGCTCCCTGCAATCGTTGCAGTCTCCGTTTCCGAAAAGGACGTGCTTTTCAGACACAGCGAAGAAACAACTGAGACGCTTATTCGCGTACATGTGTACCTGTGAATACGCCTTGTGCGTGATTTGTGCGTGAGAAACGCGTGGCATGTTTTGATGTGCTTCCCATTCTGCGCGTGGCCTTTCAATTTGTTGCTATGGCGTTTATTGCTTCGCCTCTGCAGCAAAGTTGTGACTTCTAGATGCGGAGCATCTTATACTCGCGCGTTGTAGTGCGCCGTCCGCACCGCTTCTCGAACATTCGACAGCTGACGCGCGCGCATGCGCCGTCGCGCCGTCGCCCACTCTTCCACCATCTGTGCATCCCTTCCTCCTCTACACACCGCGCGCGCTTCACTCCTCCACCGTCTGTGCACCCTTCCTCCTCTACACACCGCGTTCGACATCTACAATTCTCCTGATTCTCCAGTGGACGCGCATGTGGCGTCGCGCTTCGAGAACATTCAACAGCTGACAGTGCATGCGCCGTCGTGCTGTATATATACTCAAGGTCGGCGCTCGCTCGCTCAGTTGCCGCTCGTCGGTTGGTTTGTACGGCGCGTCGACGTCCAAGGTCGCGGTGAAATGAATTCCAACGAATCCACAAACACAATGATCGACGTCCCTTCGACCAGCGCCGCCCTTTCGCATACGTGTGTACGTGTTCACTCATTTAACACCCCCTCCTACAACCACGTTAACCAATTTAGCCATCGACCCAAGTAAGTCGCAATTTAACACCCCATTTCACAACCACGTTAACCAATTTAGCCATCGACCCAAGTAAGTCGCACTTTAACACCCCGTTAACCAATTATATGGTCCGCATCCTCCTCAGTGTTCCCCCGAGGGAAGCTGCGGGCAATTTTTTTTCTCCTGTGTTCGCAAACGTGTAACCGTTAAGCGGGTATAGTGTAACCCTGCGTCCTGATCTTTGCTAACGTATACTCTACAGCCAGTTAATTTCCACAAAATATACTAAACTGTACTACAAAACGAAAAAATCGAATAATTTGTCCTATGAGTCTTCAAACAAATTTTTGTTTGTAATAGTATAATTTGACTTTGTTGTTTACAATGGACTCGTTGTATTTCATCGTGTCGCCATCAATTGACACAGCGACACGAAGCAAGAAACATTTTTTGACGAACTCCAAAAGTTCTTTAGCACAAATAGTTTAGCAACTTAAGAAGGTACTTTGTACTTTTGATATTGCCAAAACCTAACCAGATTTTATATGACTTCTTAGATCAGAGTTTTGGAAGTGGCTTTATTTTATTGAACTACAGTTTTAATGAATAACCTACCAACGCTTGCCACAGTTTTCCGCAATTTAATACCACTGCTACTGTGATTTACTTTTCAGCTGCTGCCATGACCCGTTCCATTTATATATTATCGACTGTCCCAACGCTAAAGCCATTCTTGAACATGACGCATAGCTACACCGACAAGCAGCAGCCTTAACAAGCGTGTCGACAGAGCGGCTGATGTCGTGACGAACGCCGTGGTTTTTTTTTTAATCTACATTCTCAGTAATGCAATATGGTAAGATATATGCCTTCAAAGCAAGCATGTATGACCTCCACTCTGAATGTAGGTGATGTTATGAGAAACGCCAACTTATCTACCTCCACATTGGCTCCACGGCAATCGTGGAAATAAGGAAGATATTATTGCAAAGTAAGTAAAGCGAATGCGAATGCGTCTATTAAATTAAAATTGAAGCGCAAGAATGAGTGTGCATATCCCAATTTGCTCAAACTGATTTGAAATGTCTGATCTATACCAGTATCTGTTGCGCGCTTTGAACTCAATGACCGTCACACAACGACAGAAGCGAAATGCCAACAAAACGCATTTCAAGAGTGTCGAAATAAGTAGAGCACGTTCATTGGTATTTCGAGAAACCGCGCTGTTTGCCAAGCGTGCGAATGAAGCTGACATCTACTTTCTCTCTTTGCTATTGAAACAGACAGCCTGCTTTCCATTTGTTCTTATAATCGTCTGGACACCGGGCTGCTCTCATGCATGGACAGACTACCAGTGTAGTGATATTGAACAACGCGTCCGAACAGGTGCATTCACTGAACGTCCCTGAACTCGTACTATATAGAGGCAGACAATACATCTTGTTTTCAAAAACAGGGGGGCACACTTTCCACTGCAAATATTTCTTCTCGGTAGAAGCAAGGGAGTGTGCGCGTCAACGAAGCAATGAGTATCAACAAATTCACCGATGGTTTCCCGGTCAAGGATGTTTGTCTGTGAAATACAGAAATGAGGAACGTGAGATCCTAAGTTTAGTTATTGTCTATCTAGGAATAGTTGAAATCATTCCACAAGCCGCACAACAAATTTATGATAAGAAGCGAAATCACTGTGGGGTTTATAGAGGTGAAGGAAACAGATAAAAATACAAAAACATAAAGAACACCGAGACGCAGCAAGTCCTGCAATGAACACTATGAACTTGATTTACTTAGAGTAAATAAATTAGGCTCACAAGAGATCTAGTAGTACCGGCATTGAAATCATTTAATTGATTAACTAAAGGTCACTCCGCCGTAGACTGCACTAATGACTCCCATATAGAAAAAAACAAACATATACGAATGTGTTGTTGTTAAAATATGCATGTAATTGGTAGAATATGCTTCTTATTGGCTATAATTAACAAAACTATGGTACAAAATTTAGCGATATACCATCTACAGACTGGGGTTTCGAAATCGTTGTCAAGAAATTGTGTTCTACGAACTTCTTCAACTGCTAGAAAATGAACATGACATACTACATCTTATTAACTCTGTATTCGAGGTATACAGCTCTTTGTAGTAATATGGCTGTGTGTTGTCAGTGATTGCAAGGGAACAAGTTTTGTCGCCCAGATTTCCTGATGATGTGTGACATACTTGCACGCTCCAATCAAGTTGCCCAAGTGCGTATCGGTGTGCTTGATGGGCAAAAAACAAAAGGCAACTAAAAACCTGTCGTTCAACAAGAATAAATTATTTTTTGACAGACCAAGGCACTGTACAAATTGAAAAATATTCGGAGTAATTCAGCATTCAATAACACGATTGTATTCGTGTGCGCGCCGACTCACCATCAGCAAAGTACCTATGAATAACGTTTTTTTTCATTTCTTTACCAGATCTAGTTTCTTCTTTCTTGTTACCCCTGTTTATTTGTATTTTAAATCATGAAGAGATAAATGGGCAATGTAACAAGTTGCACATGCAGTGTCCTTGTACGGTTTAGGAGCCCTTATTTTTGTCGATACGGCCCTCACCAAGTGTTAGGCCTACGGGACGGCTTTCGTACAGTAGAGTACCTTGTGCTCTACATTGTTACTCACTTTTTTTAGACACACAGACGATGGCTCAAGCAAGGAACACTCTCCGTCGCTACGGCGTCACCTGGCCGAGTTGCATGAGGAGGTGGCGTTTTCCGGGAGGTGTTTCCCATGGCAACTATGGGATGTGGCATCGTTAATTTACACGCGTCGGTCGCCATGCTGGGAGCATTCATTATCTATCTGCCTCCAGGGATGTGGTTGAATTTTCTTTAGCGTGAATTCTAGCCGAAGCTTGATACAACCGCATAGACTAGCAACGCGCGGCGTGGTCAGTGGCTTGAACGTTCACTATTAGTATTTCGCGGCTTTTTTCAAATTATATCTGCCTCTAACTGTGATAAATATAAAGTAGCTATTGTTATATCTTTGTATGCATTTTACCATGTTTTTCGATGCACCACAAAACTTTTATTCGCAGGGCCATCATTCGAGGTTCTGTTTACATGAGTAGTTAAGCGTGACCTCGGTTTCCTAACTGTAATGCTGGGCGCTGGGAACCGTTAATTTAAAGTTGCTTTAGCAGAGCCTTAAAAATAGGTTGTTTACAAATGCCACGCTTAGGCTGGCGTTCGTCAGTCCGGACAAGACGAACACCACCCCGGGTATCGTGTACTATAATCTGCATGTTAATACAGACATTTACCGGCTCGTGTAATAATGGCTTTGGCCTGTGACAACCTAAGGGGAAAATTAAGAACAGTTTTATAAGCTGTGATAAGGTTAGTCGCCAATAGCGAATAATATATTACGCGAGCAGTCATCCTTTCTTCATCCTGACTGTTGTTTTCATAGATGTTTTAGAAGAATACGTGTAAAAATTAGGCTGCTTTTATTTTGGCTTGTAAATAATGATTGACCCTGAGGGCAATGAAAATTGCAAACAGAAACAATGGTACCACTTTGCTTACAATCGCGAATCTCTGATTACGGTTGCGCCTTGGAATATTGAAATGTGCACTAATTTCTGTTATTCGGCTCAAACTTAACAGGGTTCACTTTGCATGCTTTGACTGTTTAGTCGAGAACGAAAATATACTGGCGGACCGAAGCACTGTCTCAGCATTACCGTCGTTTTTTTTTTCTTTGCACAGACGTTCTTCTATTCGATTCACATACTGACCACTACGTGAACAGCTGAGCGTTCGGTCTTGTATTTGCACGTAAATACCACAGTCAGAAAAAAATATTGTTGTTCTACACAATTTTGCGAAAATTGATTTGTGTTTAACAGCTGTGAATTAAATAATACTTTATCATATCGGCAAATGTCAATGAGCGTTCAACTTCCACTATGTCCATTGTTACAATCTGTCGTACAATTTTGCTTAGAGCAGTGGTACAATTGTGCTTAGTTGCTATGCACGCGACTATAAGATCTCCATATATAACTGATTAAAAGAATTGACGCCTCTGGAAAGACTCTACGCGCTGTTATAGGCTAAGAATTAGTTTAAGCATAATCGATGGTACGGTAATTTCAGTGCTGCGCTTAGTATTGCGGTCCTTGAGCCAGAATATATGACAATGTGAACAAGCTGCACAGTTCTCCGAATGCTAGCTTCTGCAATATACCTTCCAGGCGAAAAATCAGAAGCACTGCCTGGAAATTTGTTAAAACTATTTATCATAATTTCGAGACACTCAGCATCAACACTTCAAGAGAGAAAGTGAAGGATTGTGTCGTTTATGTGAGGTTAAGTGATTATTTAAATTAATGTGTACTATAGTGCCTAATTCTTCTGTAATAAGTAACATTTATTTGTTATGCTATAATGATCAAATAATATACAGGACAGTTTTTTTCGTTGTCTTTTCACTGTTTGTTTTTGGTTAGAGTAGTTTCAATGAAAGAAAAAAAAACCTGGATGTTTTTTCTGGTTGCCTGCGTACAGCAAGTAATATTTCCATCCAATTTTCTTCCTTCCCATTTACACCAAAATACTTCTGATAACATTCCCTTCACACCACTTGGCATCATTTGGTGTTAGTTCTCATAAATATTGTTTCTAAGAGATAAGACAAGCTATTGAATTTATGCTGTCTTCATACAGACCTAGAGTGGTTCGTCTGCATAAATATGTGGGTTATACCAGATAGAAGGCTCGATTAAGTGAACGTACGGCCGCAGCCTTCCAGAAGTAACAATAATAACAGGTGTATCACGTCTCGCGATGCGAAAACGTGCGGTTTAGCATGTAAAAATAGCTGTATTTTTTTCTAATTATTATTAGCTTTGTTTTAAAAATGTTCATGCGCTACAAGTGTATTTATTAGTTCACAATTACATTTAGTTAAGTTAGCAATTTACCATCCAAACCCGCTTATATCTATATTACTAAGCTTTTGTTGATATGTTTATGACCCATTGCATGGGTGGTGGCCAATCGCATACTGCACAGTCATCGGGATAGCAACCCATCTTAAACCAGGCTGTTCGAATAAGCACACGTTCCAGCTAGCCATCAGCACACGCGCATCAGCCGATCAACTGTATCGGTTTATTATCGGTACAGTACCTGAACATTCGTTCTAATACTTGCTCATAGTCTGCTGACAAGAGCAGGCTTCATGAGAACTCTAACAGTTGATTTACAGAGCAGTGTTTGGTCTTCTGTCTTGATGTGTCCAGTGAGCTGTGAGTCTACGGCCATAAACCTCAACCAGATAGCAGCCTGTTGATATAATTATGAACAGTCTGTGATTTAGTCACCGATCCGTAGATATTCGTTGCCAATTCATTTTCGGTCCGCAAAATGACATCGGTTTTGTATATATTGTACTCCGCTTATAGCCTATTAAGCTAATGCCATGCCCCCGAGATTGCATCCGTCATATATCAGCGTTGAGAAAGTGGGCATCATGCTCCGACAGAAAGTTGGTTGTAGATGCCTAACGATAACATAGCATGCTATTAGTTCTACCAACGTTTTGGTCGTTTGAGGGCAAAAGTATACAGACCTTCTCGTCAATTGTATATGAGCGTTAATTGAAAGTAGCAGACACGAAGCAGTTTATAAACTGCTTCGTGCAGGGTTCGTGTATGTATGCTAAGCTATAGCTTAGCATATATTCAAACAAGGTGCATTGGATCTGTTACCCGCTTTTATGATAACTACATTGGTGCATTAAGGCAAACAGCACAACGAATAGAAGAGGAATGCCACTGAGTAATTGATGTGGATCCCGGTCACCTCTTTCTGCAAGAATCAATGTCGTAAAAACAAGACAAAAATATTTCCGACCCAGTCATAAATTTTATCAAGAGTTGCTTTGTCAGAACAGTATCTAATTTATTTCATGAGAAGTGACCTTATATAAACGTGTGGATGCTTCAAGCATATTTATAACGTTCGCGAATCCCAAGCCCATGGCATATTCCCGATCATATTTGCACGGCCATGTAGCGATGGTTCCTTCCCTGTTCAGTATTCCCACTAGGCGCTGCTCGTTTATAGAGAAGCCGCGGTTAGCGCCTGGCTACGGGTAAAGGTCAGTGCCCTTACGAACGTATACTGCCTGCAGCATCTCAAAGAATTTGCAGCCGGCGTATGTCTAAACTCTCGTCTGAACGGGCCTTGCAGTGTTTTCGATAACACTGCTATCATATTGTAAGAAAGAGAGAGAGAGAGAGCAACTACTGCAAGCGAAATAAGTGATTCACTATTGTTACATAAATGAACAACAAATTTCCATCATGCAACATTCGTCTTATCGTAGAGTAAAGATTTATTATTAAAATGTCGTTGAATGGGATTGAACTTTTTAAATTCAGTTGTCCAATATATTACACACTACTTTGCATGAATGTGTTGTAATGATTGTTGGGAATATGTTCTAATAAAACGACTCTGATTTCAGTCTTAAATAAGAAATTCGTTTCATAAATCTGCTTCGACTGATTTGATATTTCTTCTTTGAATTAAAGTTTACACCTCTGGCAATACACGCGCTTATTAGTGAAATGTCTGACATGGCTGTGATTCATTATTGAACGCTCAAAAGAACTCTAACCTTAAACGATATTTGTGCCAGATTTAAAACAACAACAATTTGGTTCACGTCTTGGCCGCTCCCTCGCGGTGAATCAGAGCCAGTGACATTGAGAAACTGGAACACGAGAAGCATCAACATTAGACACAACATCCAGTTAGCGTCAGATGCTTAGGCACCACTTAACCTAGGAAAACAATAGCTTTCGCTGTGGTTCGAACTGCTATTCGTTTTAAATATCAAGTTCAAGAATCTAAATTGAAGTCCGCTTGCCAATTTAGCGGAGGTATTCAAGTTTTTTTTTTTGGACACATGATCTCTAAAGTTCGGAGATGACTACAAGATAACTTCTGAGACGAAGAATGGTAAATCAGACACGTTCTGAATAGCCATCAGCCTATAAAAAACAGAAAAAAAACAGAAAGAAAGAGGAGGAGTTCACTAGCCCGCTTCGCAATTAAGCGGGCGTATTCAAGTGTTTTTTTTTTGTTTTTTGCGACACATGATCTCTAAACTTTGGAGATGACTACATGATAGCTGGCGAGACGAATAACGTTAACTCAGACACGCTCTGAATAGCCACCAGTCTATAAAAAAACAGAATAAAGAGTAGGAGGTCATTAGTCTTGAGACTTATGCTAAAAGGGAAGCAGCAATTGATAGCTTGCATGGAACGTCATTGGCTGGCATCATGCCCCCCAACAAAGCATCTGAGCTTATGTCCAGAGATTACAAGCGCGCGGCGAATGATTTCTCACTGTGACACGACATCGGTGGAAAAATATTGGACCTCTTTGCATAAAAACCAAAGAACCCACACCTCACGTACTGAACACATTAACGTGACATTACAAATATGGCGTGCCTCCAGGCTAGCGCTCTAACCAGGCTGTCTCAGAGGCGTTAGTGCAAGCCATTTGAGGAAATGGCTTGTACGAACGTCACTGATAATTGTATTACAGACCTGTAATGCCTCTGTAATTTTGACCAGTCGCATTGCCTAAGATTTTGCATTAGCAAGGGAAGTGCGGTGTGCTGAAGCTTTTAATGAAGTGGTACGCCCGTCATTAGTTAGCACGAATAACCTTACGTAAGCAGGATTCTCATTGGCGTCGCGGCATATCGGACTGAACTTCAAATCATTTGCCACTGGTGTTCGATGCAAAGTCGGTCGATGACCCTAAACTTTGTTTGACTCAAACCCGGTCAATGTCATCAACGTGTGGTAATACATACCTAATTTGAATAACGTTTTGTTAATTCTGCCACATATAGAATAAAAGTAAGTAAACACAGAAGAAAATGGAAACTTGATTGCGTCCGCTACTTGCTATGTTTCATTGCCATTGCATTAACAGAATTATTGCATGGCATTTAATCTATACAACTTTATAGACTCGTTGTCATGCATTGTCATCCATTTTCAGGCATTGTTGTCATGCTACCTGTGATAATACGTACCTCAATTGATTATTTTGCTGCAAATAAAAAAGGTAATCAAAAAAGAAAAATATAAAGTTTGATTGCGTCCGCTAATTCCCATGTTTCATTTTCTTTTCGTGAACAAATTTATTGCATGACAACGAATCTAGACAAATGCATGCATTTGTATAGTCATCGCGAGCAACAGCTCACGATGACTCGTTTGGCTTTATTATTTGATCGATGTGTAAGCCTTTCCATAAGAAAACCTGTATTGATAACTATTTCTTTTCATGTCTGTTTTTATCTTGACTAGCTTTCTTGATTGCTTGAGATGTGCTTTATTTATGACAATCAAATGTGCGATTGTCCGAGAGCTAAAAAAAAAAGTCGCCGCCCATGACCTTTAACCAACGAACCTGCAGCGGGTGTTTCTGGGGATTATCGCTCCCTTAACCCGGATGGTTCATTTGAGTTTTTTCAATCATTGGCTACGTCTGTCCTGAAATCCACACATGCGTTTGCTACCTGTGTGTTGCGTTCGTTTTGCATTTTTTTTAAACAACCGATAATTAAAAGTACAACTCCAAAGAAGACAGCTCTAAAAAAAAACTACAGCTGTCTTCTTTCGGCCTCTAAACATAACATTTGGCAGATCCCACGTACAGTGGAAATCGATGATATGCGAAGCATAAATAAGAAATGTTTATTTGTCATTTTAAAATCGGCACAACGTTACGAGGTGGAGGTAAATGATGCTGTTCAACAGTGCCTTCGGGTACATGGCAGGACCGGCGCCAGGCGTGGCAACGCCAGTGGGACGCGACGAAATGAACGCCGGCGAGAACGCGCACTGCGTCATGTTGAAATGTGTTGGTGCCTTGACTGTGGCATGTAGTTCATGTTCTCACATGGCACGCATCTCATGATTATAATGTTCGCACCAGTCATATATCTTCGTCATTCATTGGCATCACGTAATACCAAATCTGGCATATGTGAAGCTAGCGAAACGGCCGCGAGGGCATCATTAGTGTGGAATGTAATCATAATTTTCATGACATGCATGTCGTGATTATCATGTTTGTATGCGTCATTTACCTATATCGTCCGTTCGCATCGCGTAATACCAAGTTTTGCACATGTGAGGCTAGCGAAACGGCTGTGAGCGCATCATGAGCGTAGCATGTAGTCATGTTGCTACATGACACGCATCTTATGATTATCATCTTTGCACCCGTCACATACCTCCGTCATCCATTATCGTACCGTAACACCAAATTTTTTACATGAGACGCTAGCGAAACGGCTGCGAGCGCATCATGAGCGTGGCATGTAGCCATTTTGTTACATGACACGCATGTTATGCTTTTCATTTTAAGGTCGGTCACATGTGTTCGCCATGCATTCATGTCATACCACACCAGTTTTGCAACATGCCATGAAAACGGAACCACCGCCAAAGCTGCAGGATTATGAAATGTAAATCATGACGTTCATCACATACATATCATGATTTTAGAGTTATGACTAATCAAATATGTTTTTCATACAGTCATGTTATGCCATACCAAGTTTGGTATCGGTACCACTACGGAAACGGCTAGGAGAGCTAAAATTCGTAGGTGGATAGATAGATAGATAGATAGATAGATAGATAGATAGATAGATAGATAGATATAGATAGATAGATAGATAGATAGATAGATAGATAGATAGATAGATAGATAGATAGATAGATAGATGGATAGGCACGCTCAAAGTCGCGGAAGTTCACTAAGAAATGCTTCGCATTTATTAGTTGCGCCAATAAACCATCTAGTTCTCAGCGAAAATCAAATAAACACAGATCATTTTCAGTCACTTGGTGTAGTAATTGATCCGTCAGTGAAGTCCCGAAGAAATTGCACCATACAGTTGGTGTTCTTTTCATACGTCGTTTTTATTTCCTTACCTGCTTTAGGCTAACCATCTATTATGCCGTGTTTCAATCGTACATATATTATTGCAATTTGGTACGGGGCACAACACTAAAAGGTAACCTCAACACGCTACCTGTACTACAAAAGAAAACTATAAGGCGTGCGGCCGGCATCGGTTACGGAGCACACATTAGAAGTTCTCTCTTAAATATGATATTATCTATATTACGGCTGTTTATCAACATTCCCTATAGCACTGTTTTCAATTTTCACCACCTGTTGAAATAGAGTTGTTGATATATTTAGCAAACTTAGCTTTGACAGACCAAGCTGTCTCTCCTGGAAGGGCCGAAAAGTAGACTCTTCCTTACATGAAAACTGGATACGGAAATCGAACCCACCGACTTGTCTTACGAATGGTTTTAAACAAATATATCAATGATTTTAAACAAGTGATAAAAAAATGATTGTCGCCTACTCACACTAAAACACAGAGAATACAAATAATATTTTCTGAGGTAGTGTTGAGGTATTTTGTTTTGTGTGTATGATTACTAGTAGAGTACCTCCTTTTTTGTTGCCATGTGTAAAGTTCTATTCTTTATTTATGTTTTTTATGTGACGTGACATCTGTATGTGCTTGGAATGTAGATTTTTGGTGGTGACTAAGTTTAATTTTTTTCTCTCGTGTGTTATCGATGAATGTATTAATGCTGGGCCTCAGGAGCACTGAAGCTACATATCTGAAGCTTTCATGCGTGGTCTTTTTCCCCTTTCCTATGCGATGAATAAATCCACTGATGTCAGTATGTTTTTCTTATTTTAATACATATGCTGTTAAAATTTGGCATACGAAAAATGGACAATTTTCGTTTTTACCTAGCAATGTATATCTGCACTGTAAAGGGAACGCTAATGGTGCGTTCTTGCACATCGCAGTCAATCAATGACTGATACCATCTCGATAAAAAGAAACAACTGCTGCATGAAATTGCACTCAACTTCATTTTTATTCAGCTTTGTTAATTGCTCAATACTAGCACCAAAAGCATAGAAGACGCAATCTTATTTGTAAAAAGCTTTTCTTTGCAGAGCTCTCTTGCGCACACGTGCAGCTCACTTGCTTGGATAGCCTGAATTAGCCTTTGAAATTGCACCATTCCAAGTCATTCAACGTAAACAGAGCCGTCGCTACTTAATTTATATTTGCAAACGCCACGTGTACAGCGTCATTTTTCACACGTAGAGACTAAGGAGCTCGGGTACAAGCGAACAAGACTAACATATAGGCTTCAGACTCTCGATATTGATTACTATTTTGCTGTTTCACTATTTTTTGTGCCTTCCGGTGGCTTCTTATGTACCAGCGTTCTTTTAGCTGAATCATGCACAATAAGTTTCAGAAGTAGCCCACGTGTCCAGAGACTTATGCAGTTTCAGGAACATTGTGAAGTAGTTCGATGAAACAATAGCCTTAGCTTGCGTGTAAAAACAAACGAGTCTGCTATGCCTAATCTATACACCGTAAGGTTTTCAAATACCTTTTTTGCGCAATACGTAAAACCTTGAAGCAGAAAATTGCATGAATGTAGAGAAAATCAGGCATGTGATTAATTTTCATGTTTAAGGATACCGAAGTGTCTGTGCGTGCGAAATAGAAAAGACACTTGACCATAGACAATGCTTTCAGATACAAGTTGGTGAGAACAAAGAAAGCCGGTGAACGCGAAATTTATCCTGTAACTATAAGGTTGACATTTAGTTCGACAAGCAAAATAGACTTTTTCACATGAGCACCTTTTTTCTGAATATTTCTTTTTTGTATTTTTTATCGGTGCAGCTAGAGTCAGTAACACCTGCCCATGTGGTCTAATTGGCAGGATAGATTCTTAGGTGCTAGAAAATAATTGAAAGTAACTAAAACTATCAAAGGTTTCATAATATTTTGTCAGCCCCATCAATGTGAAAACGCTTTGTATGCGCGTCAGAGACGTGTAATCTTATTTGGCATCACCAATCAGTCCATGTCAAAAGGACAATGAAGCAGGTTGATATCCCCATCCTATTTTATGAGAAAGAAGCAAATCTTACAGTTGCTCCTTTGACTCACGAGTATCATCTCCAATAAAATAACTGCCCCATCTAAAATGCCAACCAATTATTCACTAATACCAAGTTCTACGAGAGAAAAAAAATGGCAGCATATTCACGGAGTGAATGATGGATAGTGGGACGAAGCATCCGTCCGTCCATTCGTTCTTGCTTCCGTCCGTCCATGCGTGCGTCTGTGTGGCCGCCCGTGCGTCCATCCGCCCCTCCGCGCGTGCGTCTGTTCGTGCGTCCACACGTTCACCTGTACATCCGTCCCTGCTTTCGTCCATGCATCCGCTCCTGCGTCCATCCATGCGTTCATACGTCTGTGCAGCCATCCGTGGGTCCATCCATGCATCTATCTGTGTGTCCGTTCGTCCACCTATTCAACACTTCAAGTACCACCATCTCGCATCTTTTCATCACATATTCCCCGTATAGATGCACCGCCATTCAGCGGACATCCCAAGGACTGAACGAGAGGAGGCACACGCACACTTTCTTACGGCTTGCGTCGTGTCTACTTCCCACCTTTAACCACCTCGAGTTCATGGTATATACTAGTTCACTGCATTCATGGCACTGCGGCCCAAGGCACGCTAAACCTTTCTAAAACCTAGGAGGTTGCGCCCAGCGAGTATAACGTAGCAACCCTTTCTTGTCTTCTGTGCGTTGTTGAACAATAATAAGCTCGCAGCATGCGCGTTAACTAAAAGCCGAATTCTCCTGTCTCTCATTTCCTCTTATTAGCCATCGGCATGTGCATTGGGCACTATCTTTTATTGTTCAACAACGCACAGAAGAAATCTCTCACCGGCACTACCTTGGAGGTCAAAATGTTATACTTGTTATACACAACGGATACGAGGGACGAACAAGTGGCGCTATAGAGAGCTTTGCCCCTAAAAAGGAAGTCCTTATTTTCTCAAGGCTGGCTGAACGCTGAAGGCAGAAGGTAATAGAAAATATGATTATAAGACAATGAAAATTGAATTCCTTGGCTCTCTTTTTTCTATAACATTTAAAATGCAAAAAATTCCCGCCATATCCACGGAATGAATAACGTTGACTGGGGCGAAGCGTCCGGCTTCCATCCGTCCGCGCGTGCACCCCCGCTCGTGCACCCGTTCGTGCGTCCCTTCATGCGTCCGTCCATGCGTTCCTGTGTGCGTGCGTCCTTGCGCCCGTTCGTTCGTCCGTCCGTCCGTGTCTGTCTGTCTGTCCATCTGCCTGTCTGCCTGTGAGTCCATGCGTCCATCCATCCACCTAGTGAACACTCCAAGTACCGCCGTCTCACTTTTTTTATCATAAATTCATCAGTAGAGTCTGTATATGCTACCTTTAGGTAGCACAGTCTCGTCACCGTTTTCCTGGTGCCACTCGCTCCACCTGCAGGAGTTCTGTGCCCCTATTCGCCGAGCGCTGTCACGTGGTCTTACGTGGTTCATTTGCACTGCGGAGAAGCCAACACTACGCAGAAGACGCCGATGCTTCGCAGATTCGGGGCAATGCAAGCGTGGTTGATATCGGGTGTGGCTGTTATTCTCGCCACGCTTTTTCGGCGCAGAAGCCATGTTTCTTGTTGATCGCGAGAAATGTGGTAGCAAGTGCATTCTGTGTTGAATTGTATTACGTGCAGTCCATGTAATTAGATGCGGGTGCAGCAGTTGTTGCTATAGAAGGATTAGTGTTCAGTGAGAAATAAATGAACGTTTGGATTCATTTATATGCCCACCGCACTGCAAAACTATCTATATTCGTATTATCCATGAATGCAGTCAATACGTTACACATGCAGACTTGGTCCACGTGTGTCGGCTGTGTATACGTCCAAATTAGTCGGGCTGGTAAAACGCTATATATTGAGGAAGAAGTTTAACTGGAACTATTCGAATCGGCAAGGTGTTACAGCTGGCGCGTCAATCTAGCAGCCTTCGAACCTCAAGTGAAAGGAATGTTGGATGCGTCAGGACTGTTGAACAGTGCTCTGTCTCGTCTCGTCCATCCCCTCTTTTCGCATGCGCTGTTAAGCACTCTTGATTCAGATCAGCTGTTGTGAGCCGTGATCGCAATAGGATCGTAATACGAGGGGCGCACGTAACATGAGCGTCGCACGGGTACTCTCGATTGCTATCCAGGTTGATTCAGTTGACGACTATAAAACTTTAACTGGCTTCCTCACACCGTTAAAAAATGAGCCAAACGCTACGAAAAAAAATCTATTCTGAACTGGCTCATCGCGATCAAAAGTTCAAAAATAATTTCATATCTGTAAGTGGTAAAAATAGCGGAAAAGAAGATGAAGCTGATGTGTGACTAATTATACATATATATTTCACTTAAGCCGACACACATTATTTCATTATTACATACCAACAACGTAAGAATAAAATCAACGCTTCTAGACGTGGACGGAGCAACCGAGTATTGCTTATACCATGATGAAAACAGAAAACAGAAAAATACAAAAAGCAACGCTGGTATTCTGAAGTGCAGGTGCTGCTCCTACGCGGGTGTTGAGTGTCTTTCCCGCAAAACACTTTAACTCAAGGTGGCGTACCTTGGCGCTACTCTGCTACCTGAAGATCGCATATACAGTAACTCTATTCATCAATTAGAAGTGCCACGATCGAACGGACAATCCAAGGACTGAACGAGAGTACGTACCATATTTCTGCTGTCAGCGCTTTGTTAACACCAAGAGCGTGATAGCGACGCCATGCTACCTTATTCGTAACATGTGGACATGCGGATATGTGCCCGAAAGCGGGTATGTGGCACTGGTATGCAGGTATGTGCCAGAGCTTAGGCACTGCGACAGCGGGAAACGCACAAGCCATGCCGTAAAGAGCTTCGCATCAAAAAAAAAAACCTTATGAACTTATGCAACAGCATTGATATCCAAGCTTCTGTGCATACATGATGAATCTTTTGAGAGAAAACGTCGAGGGAGCTAGCATCGCCACAAGTTGTTTGGTTCTACTCAAAGGCAACAGACAGCCTTGATCTCCTATTTATGCCAACTGCTGGCAACAACTTATGTTCAGATAATTTTTGGATCCCTCCATCCATCTTTCCCTAAAACATGGCCTCGTTTGTTTATGGGCATCAATGTAAAATGACTCCCGAATTTTTCCGTACTTCGGTCAACTGAATGAGCCCACGGCGGACCATCTCTGTGCGACACATTGGGTACTTACGTATGCTCAATATCACCATACCGCCGGAAATTCGAGAGCCCCAACAGCCCTATTTCTGCTGTCATCAATGTGAGCTTCAGATGAAATGGCTTTTCTCGAGTATTGGGCCCACTTACTGTATCGAGCAAGATCTTAGGATCATCAACCTGACTACGCTTTCCCACATGAAGGAATGAGTTTAAAAACGTGAACCCGGAGATTACATGGCTGGAGAGAAAATGAGGCATGTTGCCGATTTCCACGTTTTAATGTGCATAGGCAGTGCTATGACGCTGAAAGAAAAAAAACATGAAACAAAAAATTACAGCGTATCCACGAAGTCAGTGAGGTTGAGTGGGGGAAGCCCTGGGGGATCATTAATCTTCTTGGTTTGTTTCTTTCTTTCTTTCTTTCTTTTTTTCTTTCTTCCTTTCTTTCTTTCTTCCTTTCTTTGTTTGCTTCTCTCTTTCTTTCCTTCTTTCTTTCTTTCTTTTCTCCTTTCCGTCTTTCTTTCTTTATTTATCGCTTTCTTTCTTTCTTTTTTTCTTCTGTGTCTTTCTTCCCTTTTTCTTCTTTTTTAACAAAGTGCACTTCACGACCAGCGAGCGCGTTTGCAACGAACGCAGCCGCGATCATCGTTCCCCTCTTCTACCTATGATTGGCGTGCTCGTGGCTGGCACTCCCAGCGCGTACTAGCCAGGACAAGCGACATCAAAGGGACAAGGCTCGACCGTAATGTGCTTCGCCCCTAATAGTTAAGGGAAGCTTAACCTTCGGCTTGAAGAGTTGAACACGATAGCGATAACTTGTTCTTAGTGGGTGCTCCAACCACTTGTTGAATAGTTATTATCGCATGATGTTTCTCGAGAACTTTAAACTGTGGACTACTGCAATGTATTCGATAAAGTTGAAAGTGTCCTGTGCCAGCGAAGCTTTAGCATACGGCTGCATTCTCTGTAATGGGTAGCATAGTTTTAGCTGCGAGTGATTATGTGCAAGAAATGCTCCCGTATTTGCTATGTACCCCCTACGTGGTTTCAAGGGAATGCGCGCAGTAACATGTACGCTTTTTGTCATGGGTGGATGGCCTGAAACTATAAAGCCATTGTAATAATTGCATCTTCTGATGCCCCACGGCACTGTATGTTTCAATAACGCAGTATAACTGCGGTATTACCTATACTGGAAGATTCTGTAGAGGACGCATTTCCTTGTAATCATCGTCAGTGGGTTTCCAAGCCCAGCAAGTTACTTTCACTGTAATTTGACGAATATGCCAGAGAATTTCTGAGAAACGTGTTCCTGATACTGCTAAGTTAAAGAAACGTTGCTGATTCCCCTATCTATAAATTCGTATAACACGAAAGTGAAACGTGTCTTCATGTCTTCAGAGAAGTGGTTGAACTTTCTTGTACACTGGGTCAGCAACAGCCAGGAATCGCAAATTCACGTGAAGAACGAGAAGCAGCTCCAAACTTGCAGCGCACACCTACAGCAAAAAGCACGTAAAAAAACTAGAATACACAGACTGAGAGCGGACCATCAACTGTCACGGCGCGACACTTACAGCGTGCTGTTGAACCAGAAAGAACGACGCACGAAATGAGCGCACAAGTACACACAGGACAAGCGCCCACAAATATCGAATTTTTTTTTACTTCGTCGTGCGTCAGCATCACTCTCCTTTCGTAAACGTGACCATGGCAGCGAGCGAAGTGACCCTCATTCTCTCTAGATTTACGAGTTTGATGAGCGCGCGTGCAGGAGAGACCGCGCTCCCTCGAGGTCTGAGCAAGGAGGATTAAAAAAGTTGCTGGAGTGGAAATGATTGCGCAGAAGTGAAGCCGCTCCTCTGGCAAGATGGTGGCTGTGGCGGCCATCTTACTATGGGCATGTTTACGTACCACCGTTCAGTGATTAAAAACGAAGCGTTTCCCTCACACGCCCAACGAGTTTAATATGTGAACTGTCGGGTTACATAGTGCTCCAAGTGCGTCTTACAGTTACTAGTTTTCCTTTGTGAGCCTCTAATTGGAGGAAAAGTTCTTTGAAGATTCAGTCATCCATACTCGTTTCTGCGTGTTATTTCGTCGGGAACAACTTTCTTTCAATATAGCACTAACGTAGAATTTACATAACATATCAAAGCCACTTGATCTTCAAGTGGACACAATAAGAAAAGAGCACGTTTCCGCCATCTTGATAGTAGCAAAAGGTGGCTTCACTTCTGCTGGTAAGGCATTGCGGGAGCTTCCAATCCAGGAATTTTTCTGTAATCCTCCTTGGATATGGGCCGAAAGCGAGCTCCTCACGTCATGTCGCAACTCATAAAGAAAACGCGGTGACGTTTCGGAGCTCTGAGGACCGACAAATGGCGTATGGTGTATATAAACGGCTTGTCGTTAGCGTTTTCGTCAACATACGCTAATGCAGCGCATAATGGGTGGCACTGTGCGCTACGAAAACAGAGGTTGCTGGTTCGACGTTGCGTGACAGAATTTTTCCTACTCGTTCTAATTGTGAAGCATTTCTTAGCGAACTTAGGGGACTTTGACCGTATCTATCTATCTATCTATCTATCTATCTATCTATCTATCTATCTATCTATCTATCTATCTATCTATCTATCTATCTATATATCTATCTATCTGTCTGTCTATCCGCCTACTACTTTTAGCTCCCCTGGTCGTTTTTGCTCTCCTGGACTGATCTATGCAAAAGGGGTGAGGCATAACATGACTCTATGACGAGAATGAATGGCTATCATAACGTGAAAATCATAACGTTTGTCATGAATGTCCTGATTTACGTGGCATGGTCTTGCTGCTCTCGCAGTGGTTTACTTCACATGTAGTGTTGCAAAACTGGAATGGTATGACATGACTATATGGCCAGATATGTGGCAGGCCTTAACGGGAAAATCATGACATGTATGTTGGTAATTTATTGCAGTAAGTCATGACTACATGCCACGCTCATTGTGTGTTCGCGGTCGTTTCGCTAGCTGCGCGTATACCGACTTTGGTATTACGTAAGGTGAATGAATGACGAAGGTATATGATTGGTGCAAACATGATAATCACATGCGTGTCATGTAAGAAGTTGACTACATGCTACGTTCGTAGTGTGCTCGCGGCCATTTGGCTGTATTCACATATACTGAATTTCGTATCACATGACGTGAATAGATGACGAAGATATATGACTGCTGAATACTCGATACTCATGACCTGCGTATCATGCAAGAACATGACTACACACCATGCTTATGATGCACTGGCGGCAGTTTCGCTAGCTTCCATTTACAAAAGTAGGTGTGACGGGACGGGAATAGATGACAAAGCTATATGACTGGTGTGAACATGATAACCATGACATGCGTGTCATGTAAGAACATGACTACTTACTGCGCTCATGATGCGCTCGCGGCCGTTTCACTGGCTTTACAATAACAAATTTGGTATTACGGGTCGTGAATGGACGAAAAAGGTAAAGGACACATCCAAACATGATAATCAAGATATGCGTGTCATGTAAAACATGACAAATGCTACGCTTATAGCAATCTCGCAGCCGTTTCGCTAGCTTCGCATATACCAAATTTTGTATTACGTGACGTTAATGGACGACGAACACAAATGCCAAGCGCAAACTTCATAATGATGAAATTGAAGTCAGACACGGCTTGATTTACGTTTTCCTCGTAACGTTGTGTTGACTTTAAAGTGACAACACAACCTTCCTCATTCGTGCTACGCATATCATCGTTTGCCACTGTACGTGAGATATGTCAATTTGTTTCTTAGGGATCTGTTGATATATAATTTCCAACGTCATATCCCTGACAGAAATACATCAACGGAGTCATAGTAGATGCCAGCATAAGACGCTTTCGTTTAAAATATCCAAATGAACTCTTATTCTTGAAGAGAAAACCACCAGGTTATCATATGAGTGTTTTGGCATAGGTATTAATAGATTTGAAAGCGAAAATTGTAAAGTAAAAACTAAACATGGTAGTTTTTTTTGTTATTGCAACCGAACAAAGGAGAGCAGTCAGCCTCTTGGCTATGACCTAGTTTTGTGTTACTGAATAATCAAAGTACTGGAATCTTTATGGCTAAAGCAATTTTCTAAATTGGAATTTCCAGCCATCTTTTTCTCAGATAAAATAAATGTCAAAATGAGAAGCGATGATCAAAACAGAGAAGTAAAGTGATATAAAGTTAATGGCAATGCTTCGAGGCTGTTTGTGTTCAATATTCTATTCAGGCTTTGTTTTTCCATATTAAGCAGTTTCATCACTGTTTGCGTTGTTATAGCCTGTAGCTATTGCTTTACTGTAAGCATGACCACGTCACATGAAATGTATAATTGGGGACAAGCCACGCCCCTGAAGTGCTTCCCACCTAAATGTTTATTCAGGGTGTAAGCATAGCGTCTGAAAAATCAGGATGACACGGTTTTTAGCAAGCGTTGCCGTTACAAGATAAATGGCTTAGAGATAAATCGAGCTTCAAAACAAAGAAAACACGTGGCACATTCGTTTCGACAAAACATTCAAATTTCTTTTTCCGAACATGTGCATCGGTGTATATGAAATAATGTCACAAACAATCACTTATGTGAAATTTTATTGCAAAGGAAAGAAAAATATATAATTTAAAGCTAGGCTCAGGGCCCGCGCAAGGTCACCGCTGCTTCTGAAAAGGTGTCTCCGGAAATGAAATGGCCTGACGTGATTTGAAGATGAAGCTAGGACATATACTCAGATGCAGGCGCTTTCGAAGATGTATCCGAGCGCCCGGCAACTACCCAGACAGACTAACCTATAAAATGAAAAGGAAACACCAGCCAGCTGTTATACAAGTAAAAACGTACACGAAGGAAAATAAAGTTGCCAGGGTTGTTGGTAGTACAAGAAAAAAACATTCGAAGAAAGGTGAAATACGGAACATGCGGGAAAGTCAATCCCCTGACGACAGGCACGCTCGGTTCCAGTCTCGCGATAAAGACGAAAGTAAAAAAAAAAATGAACGAATGTCTTTCTGCGTATCCCCTCCTAATGAACAGATAGACTTTGGCGTTTTGGTAGATACAAATGTTTTTTTCTTTGACTCTAAGAGCTGCCGTAAAAAAAGAAACAAAAAACGATCTAAGAAAATTACAAATAACGATGAGACGTTGGCGACAGCTTGTCAAGGTGTACTTTTGTACTAGTTGTTTCATGTTTGTAGAAAAAACAGCGCCAGTGAAAACGACAAACCAGCTTAAATACAGAGAGACAAAACCTTGTTTTTGTCTTCGCTGGCATTAAGGGAACCGAAGGACACGTACAAAGAGCGCATCGTCCTCGTCTACTCAGCTCATCTCGCTGGCAATGTTTTACAGCAAGTGGTGACAGCATATGTTCTTCTGATGGGCAACGTTATTCAATCGGGCAAGCTTTTTGCGGCTTTAAAATACAGTTTGAACTAACCAAATAGGGTCACAATAAGAAATTTTCCATGACAGTGGTTGTAAAACTTGCTATTCCAACTAAAAACACAAGGGCATAGCAGCAAACAAGTTTCAAGTTTCAAGAAAAAAGCTTCTGTTTCTTAAAAAGCAAGATATATATATATATATATATATATATAAGGGCAAGAAGCGTATACCTAAGGGCTCGTTTTTCCGTGTTTTAACACAATATTAATGAGATATAACAGACAGTAATGCCAAGGAATGTACAGGGGAAGTTATTAGAACCAATGGAATGCAAATACGAAGAAAGAAAAGTGGATGCCGTGAGCAGGAATCGAACCTACGACCTTCGAATAACGCGTTCGATGCTCTAACCACTGAGCTACCACAGCGGCCTTCTCTCCATCCACTTTTTTGGGTTTATATGTGAATTTAGAAGTAGGAGTGACAGTCAGCGCCATCTATAAGCCAAACGACGAGTGTGAAAACACTCTTATGCGCATGTTTGGCGTCACGCAGCACATGAACTTATTATGAGCGGGCAGCTGATTGATTGTCCCTCTTTATACAACCTAAACACACCAAGTCTGCCAGTACGAGACCCTCGTTCAATGAAATAAGGGAAAGAAGTGTATACCTAAGGGCTCGAAACCCAAAAACCAAAAAACCCAAAAAAGTGAATGGAGGGAAGGCCGCTGTGGTAGATCAGTGGTTAGAGCATTGAACGCGTTATTTGAAGGTCGTAGGTTCGATTCCTGCTCACGGCTGGTTATTTTTTCATCCACTTTTCTTTCTTCGTATTTACATTCCATTGGTTCTAATAACTTCCCCTGTACATTCTTTGGCATTACTGTCTGTTATATCTCATTAATACTGTGGTAAAACACGGAAAAACGAGCCCTTATGTATACACTTCTTTCCCTTATTTCATTGAACGAGGGTCTCGTACTGGCAGACTTGGTGTGTTTAGGTTGTATAAAGATAGACAATCAATCAGCTGCCCGCTCATAATAAGTTCACGTGCTGCGTGACGCCAAACATGCGCATAAGAGTGTTTTCACACTCGTCGTTTGGCTTATAGATGGCGCTGACTGTCACTACTACTTATAAATTCACATATAAACCCAAAATAGTGGATGGAGGGAAGCACGCTGTGGTAGCTCAGTGGTTAGAGCATCGAACGCGTTATTTGAAGGTCGTAGGTTCGATTCCTGCTCACGGCTGGTTATTTTTTCATCCACTTTTCTTTCTTCGTATTTACATTCCATTGGTTTTAATAACCTCCCCTGTACATTCCTTGGCATTACTGTCTGTTATATCTCATATATATATATATATATATATATATATATATATATATATATATATATATATATATATATATAAATTGACCAGGATTATTGACCAGGTAATCAGGGATAACTGACTAGATTCCCAAAGAAGGCAAGCGAGTTATGGGGAGACAGAAAGTTAGGTGGCCAGAGGAAAATAAGAAGTTCGTGGGTATAATGTGGCAGCAGCAAGCACAAGACCGAGCTGACTGGTGGATAATGGGAGAGGTCTTTATCCTGCAGTAGACAGTCAGCCGGATGATGACGAGGATTATGATTTGTATAGTTTGCTTTCCAAGAAAAGGAAGCATACATCTGTAGCAGTCTCAAAGTGGATTTAAAGTTTTTTTTTAATCCTCCTTGAGCAGTCCTCAACAAAAAGAACGCCCTTCAGAGCAGATTTCAGAGTCTGGACAAACGCGTAGCCACGTTTGTCAAAGATATGGCATGACTTTTCATGCATGCGGATCGAAGTATGACGGAAGAGAAAAATGGCAGCATATCCCCGGAGCGAATGATGGAGAGTGGGGCGAAGCATCCATCTCTTCATTTGTTCTTGCTCCCGTCCGTCCATGCGTCCGTCTGTTTGACCATCCGTGCGTCCATTCGCCCGTCTTTGCGTGCGTCTGTTCGTACGTCCACACGTCCATCTGAGCGTCCGTCCCTTCGTTCGTCCATGCATCCACCCCTGCGTCCGTTCATGCGTCCAGCCGTCGGTGCAGCCATCCGTGAGTCCATCCATGCATCTGTCTGTGTGTCCGTTCGTCCATCTATTCAACACTCCAAGTACCACCATCTCGCATCTTTTCATCATATAATCCGCATATGCACCGCCATCCAGCGGACATTCCAAGGACTAAACGAGAGGTGGCACACGCACACTTTCTTACGGCTTGCGCTTCGTGTCCGCTTCCCACCTTTAACCACCTCGAGTTTATGGTATATACTTGTTAACTGTATTCATGGCACTGCGGCCTAAAGCTCGCTAAACCTTTCTAAAATCTAGGAGGTTACGCCCAGCGAGTATAACGTAGCAACCCTTTCTTGTCAGATAGTGCTCAATGTACATGCCAATAGCTGCTAAGGGGGAATGTGAGACAGGAGCATTCAGCTTTTAGTTAACGCGCACACTGCGAATTTTTATTGTCGACAATGCACAGAAGAAATCTCCCACCGGCACCACCTTGGAGGTCAAAATGCAAGACTGGTCACACACTACTAGTATGACTACGAGGGACGAATGGGTGCCGCTATAAGGAGCTTCACCCCTAAAACGCTACACGAACGCTGGTAGCACAAACGTTACAAACATGTTTCAAACCTTTCAATCGTACTGCATTGACGCGGTGGCAAGTCACATTTAAGGCAAGGAGATGGGGGCTCCGGTTGATAGAGACCAGAATAAGCGCGCGCGCCCGCAGCTGCTTCTGACAGCTGCCGACGCCCAAGCATGACAAGGTGGGGGCGCCAGTTGATAGGGGCGTGCACGCCCACAGGAGAGGGTAGCTAACGAATCGCGATTGATGATTGATTGATATGTGGTGTTTAACGTCCCAAAAGCACCATATGGTTATGAGAGACGCTGTAGTGGAGACTCCGGAAATTTCGACCACCTGGGGTTCTCTAACGTGCACCCAAATCTGAGCACACGGGCCTACAACATTTCCGCCTCCATCGGAAATGCAGCCGCCGCAGCCGGAATTCTATTCCGTGACCTGCGGGTTAGCAGCCACGTTCCTTAGCCACTAGACCACCGTGGCGGGGTGAACAAATTTGCGATGGACGCCTGATTTAGCCCTTTCAAGAACTTCCTTCGCATTTAAAAGGTGCGGCAATCCCTCGCTTCGCTGATGCGAATTCGTCGAGCTAGAGTAGTTGAGGTCATCAGTGAAACAACATCTATGGAGCGAGCTCTTCTGTAGTGGTTCACAGTTTACGACCACCACACATCTCCGAAATCATCATCGACTGCAGCGTTACCGTGGGACACAGATGCCCTTCGAGTACTTCAGCGCAGTGTTGTTTGTGAGAATCTCGCTCACCTTCAGGGAACTCACTCTCACCCACCCGTAATGTGCCTCGTAGATATTGTCCGCGAAGAAGTTCGCCAGGTGGCACAGGCATTCATGCCAGTGAGAAAGTAGCCCCCGTGTTGAATTGTGGCGCGAGCACCGTGCCTACCAGCGCAACACATAAAAAACAGTTACCCTTCCACTCTCGGAAAAACTACTGAGCCAGTTACAGAAACCCCCTTCATCTACACGTACGTACGAGCCTACTTAGGAGCCCACAAGCTTCCGACTGAATACGGGACAGCCAAGCTTGTGGCATAGATCAAAACGGGGAGGCCAAAGAATTGGCACTGACTCATCAGGACGTAAAAATAGCGCTAAAAAGAAAAAGAGAGATGAAGACAAGTGAGGGACCACAACCACTTACTCACAAATGAAAGCTTTAATGTTTGAATCACAAATATGTAACATGCAAAACTGACAATCGAATAAATCCTGCGCATGCGCATCATGGGGGATGTAAACGGGGAGCAACGCAAACAGCAACACACCTCCTGCAGCCTCCCCCTTCCCGCCCTAATGGACTCGTGTAGGCTGACGACAGTTGCTGGAGTAAAAATTAGTGCCCACAAGTGAAGCCATACCCTCGGTAAGATGGTGGCTGCGGCAGCCCTCCTCCTAGGGGCATGATGAGCTCTCGGCGTTCGGCGATTAAGAAGAAGTGTTTTCCTCGCATGCCCAGCGAGTTTGACGTGGCAACGTTTTCTGGTCAGATATTACTCAAAGTGCGTCCGTGTGTAACTAGTTTTCTTTAGTATTTCTCGAATTTCATTGAAGAATAAGTCACCGATACTGATCTCTGTGGGTTCTTTCACCAGAAACAACAACCTTTCAATTTACAATAAACGTAGCCTTTATACTAACACGTCAAAGCCTCTAGATGTCCAAATGGGCACCACCAGAAAATAGCATGGTTCTGAGATCTTTGGAGAGCAAAAGCTGGCTTCGCAGTTGCTCGCAAAACATTGCGGAAGCTTTCACTTCAGCATTTTAAAAGCATTCCTAAATGAATTACACCGTTTCCTCGAGTTCTATCAATCCCTTTCCCGAAAAGGCCATAGAAGGACTGCTGGCACATATAAATAGATTAATGAATGTGCAGGTTTTAACATCCCAAAACCACCATGTGATAACTAGAGATGCTATAGTGGAGGGCTCCGGAAATTTTGACCACCTGGGGTTCTTTAACGTGCACCCAACTCTGAGCACTCGGGCCTACAGCAGTTTCGCCTCCATAGAAAACGCAACCACTGCAGCCGGGTTACAATTCCGCGACCTGCGGGTCAGCAGCCGAGTTCCTTGGCCACTAGACCGCTGCGGTGGGGCTCCCCGGAGTTGCGCACAGAAAACTAATCATGAATGAACAAAGCATCCAAGAGCTTCTGCAAAAAAAAACTAAAATTGGAAGTTGCCATTAGCCATGCTCAAAAATTGTAGAAAGAAATGGAACTTCCGGGGTGTTCGTTTAAGCTGCGAAAAATAACGTCCATCACAACTGCGTTGATGGTTTAATTCTAGGGTCAAGTTTTCAAGCTATATATTTTCTGTTCAAGCAATAAAGCTTTCATTTGTTCGTCTGAAAACGTTGTTCGTCTGATAGGTCTGAAAACCAACTAGCTTGCATCCACTGCGTGAGTGTGTGTGTGTGTGTGTGTGTGTGTGTGTGTGTGTGTGTGTGTGTGTGTGTGTGTGTGCGTGTGTGTGTGCGTGACCATCTTCAGTCTGACGTAAAAAAACAGCCGGTTTATCTTTTACGTGGTAATGTAGTATCGCATTTAGACTTTGGGCAGTAAGATGAGTAAAAAGTACTTTATCGCTCTTCCCCTGCTTGGATCTCGAAATTATTTCAAGAAACTACATTACGCCAAAAGGCATATTCTCCTAAATGTGCTGGGGGAAATAGAATGGTATGTAAATGATTATGCAAGTATACCTCAATATTCGTCGTCGTTCACTACCTACAGAACTGGTCTAATTGTTATGGCACTTGAGTGCTGACCTCAACATTCCGGGCTTGAATCATGACCTCGCTGCCTCTTTTTTTGGTCTTGAAAATTCTTCATTTCTGTGTGCTTAGACTTCGGTGCATGTTAGGCAGCCGCAGATAAAAAAAAAGACTTTTGGACCCATCACTACCACCTCTCTCACAACCATAACGATGTTTTATGTTAAATCTCAGCAGATATTCTATGTTTGTCACCCAGTCGATGCATCTTCCGTCGCAAACTCTGCCTCGGTATTTGCCCCGCCGTGGTGATCTACTAGCTAAAGTACTCGGCTGCTGACCCGCAGGTCACGGGATCGAATCCCGGCTGCGGCGGCTGCATTTCTGATGGAGGCGGAATGTTGTAGGCCCGTGTGCTCAGATTTGTGTGCACGTTAAAGAGCCCCAGGTAGTCGAAAATTCTAGAGCCCTCCACTATGGCGTCTTCCATAATCACGTGGTGGTTTTGGAACGTTAAACCACACATATCAATCAATCAGCAGAACTTTTCCTTACCTAGGCTACTTCATTACCTAGAACAACAGAAGTTTTTTCTTGAAGCAAAAGTAAACTCACGAGTTGCTGTCACCATTACTTGGCGACGGCTACCCCTTTCCGTAGAATTGTTATGAAAAGGAATTAAAAAAATGGCAGCATATCCACGGAGTGAATGATGGAGAGTGGGGCGAAGAATTCGTCCGTCCATTCGTTCTTGCTTCCGTCCGTCCATGCGTCCGTCAGTGTGACCCTCCATGCGTCCATCAGCCCGTCCGTGCGTGCGTCTGTTCGTGCGTCCGTCCCTGCGTTCGTCCATGCAGCCGCCCCTGCGTCCGTTCATGCGTCCATCCATGCATCTATCTATGTGTCCGTTCGTCCATCTATTCAACACTCCAAGTACCACCATCTCGCATCTTTTCATCATACATTCCCCATATAGAAGCACCGCCATTCAGCGGACATTCCAAGGACTAAACGAGAGGTGGCACACGCACACTTTCTTACGGCCTGCGCTTCGGGTCCACTTCCCTCCTTTAACCACCTCGAGTTCATGGTATATACTAGTTCACTGTATTCATGGCACTGCGGCCGAACGCTCGCTAAACTTTTCGAAAACCAAGGAGGTTACACCCAGCGAGTATGACGTAGCAAACTTTTTCGGTCAGATAGTGCTCAATGCATATGCCAATGGCTGCTAATTGGAAATGAGAGGCGGAGAATTCCGCTTTTACTTTCTTACGGCTTGCGCTTCGTATCTACTTCCCATTTCTAACCACCTCGAGTTCATTCATGGTATATACTAGTTCACTGCATTCATGGCACTGCGGCCCAAGGCTCGCTAAACCTTTCTAAAACCTAGGAGGTTACGCCCAGCGAGTATAACGTAGCAACCCGTTCTTGTCTTCTGGGCGTTGTTGAACAATACTAAGCTTGCAGCGTGCGTGTTAACTAAAAGCCGAATGTTCCTGTCTCTCATTCCCTATTAGCAGCCCTTGACATGTACATTGAGCACTATTTTTTATTGTTCAACAACGCACAGAAGAAATTTCTCACCGGCGCCACCTTGGAGGTCAAAATGTTATACTTGTTACATACTACGGGGGATGAACGGGTGCCGCTATAAGGAGTTTCGCCCCTAAAAATAACATTGCATATGTGCATATATACAGCCTTGCATACGTGAGTCACGTTACACCCGACACATCAATCAATCAATTCATAGGTGAGTCCAAAAGCTCTTGTACGGACAGAACAAACACGTAGCCACCACGCTCACTTTCAACCTAGTCAATGCAGTTGCGACAACTTGTTGGGCGTGCGAGGAAAACACTCCGTTTCTAGAACGGTACGGCTTATGCTCGCTCATAGTAGAGTACCTGGTACTCTAATTCGTTAATACCTTCTCCAAACACACAACTGCACGTGTCTTCGGGAAAAAAATGGTGCACCGCGTTCATCACTTTGCGAATATCCTAGATGGTTATGGGCCTAGTATTTTCGCGAACTTAGGTGTTCGCTAGGAATATAGCGTATGTATTTCCTGTTGGAGTGACCGTCTGTGGGTGTCTGGTTTCGGACATTCTAGTAACAGCTGACACACATCTTCGTCATTGCGGCCGCAAGAACATGCTGAAGATGTTTGAGGCTGAATGTGAAGTAGGAAGTGCTTTGTGTAAACCGTTCCGAGTATTAGGTGATGCAGGATAGTGTATACGTGCCGTGAAAACTCAGGGTCCGATTAGCTCCGAAGATTACTTCCAACAGCATATATACAATCGATTCTTTTTTTTTTGTTTTAAAACCAGGTAGACAAGCATAACTCACGTACCGTTACTCACAAAATTTTGCTCAAACCACATAGAGATAGAGGAATCAGGCGGATTTGCGTATACAGTGATGAGGGTTTAATCCAACTCATCTGCCATTTATTTTCCCTTGATTCCGCAGTAACTGGAAACCCATCGAAATGGGTTCCCAGTCACTGCAGAATCAGGGGAAATGAAATAGAAAAGCTTTCTGAAGCTACTGTAGCTTCCGAAAGCTCTTCTATTATCACGTATACTATATGCACAATTATATGCCTTGAAGAAGCATTTTCCACACATGCAAGCGCCGCTAGAGAGTCTGTAATTACGACCCACTTTCTCGGCGTCATTGGGTGTTTAGTAAAGATTATGGCTAGCAAACTTCCTATGAACTTCAATGTTGTTGAAGAGGAGGGATAAGGTTGGTTCACAACGGCGACTAGCTGCAGTGGCGGGACCATTTACGACTGCCGACCAAAAAACGACTGGTGTTCACATCGGCATAGGCTGCGTCGCAAAGCCGGAGAGTCACGTCCGGATGTCGTTATCAGCAAGAACTCTGGAGACGGGCGCCGATTAGCTGATCAAAAGATCACCGCCAGCCGAGTGAGCAGAGCGACGTGAGCGCACCACATTTCTTGTTTTCGTAAGCTCTCGCGTGGCGTTCCCAGCAGCGTCATGGAGTTCAATTCAAGCGAAGAACAAGAGAATATCATCGCGCTGATGCGCTATGCCATGGTGTCAACGCTGGCAGCAGAACAGAAGCCTCCAAAGAAGGAAGAAATGGCCCCGTATCTGCATGTTTTATTGCAAATGTCGTCGAAAGACGATAGTCTTGCGTATAGAGAGAGTGAACAAAACGTTTATTTGATGTTCTGCTCGAGAAAATCGGGGAATCGTATTCTCAAAGCGCTGCGTTAGAGAGTCTCGATCCGCGCAGCGAAGGCGAACGACCGCATAGAGGCACGTCAGACACGAGTGCCAAGTGGCAGTTATCTTTGAAAACAAAGGAAGGCGGGCGCGTTCATGGAGAACGATGCGCGCCTGTCTCGGAGGCGATAAGGTGTAGAACGCAAAGCGACGGGCAGGTACCACCACCGTGTCGTCTTAGCAAAGCGTTGGAAACACTTTCCTTTTTGATCATCGCGCTGCACTGTCAGCCCAGCGTGATAAGCGCTATGGTCCTTAAAATTTCTTATGTGTGCCTTCTCTAGTATAAAGACACTCATACAAAGTACTGATGTGTTGTCGTGGTCGTGCCTAAGACATGCGCAATAATCTTTTTAAGTGAAAATAGGACAAGTATGAATGCTGAAACTTGAGCAATATAGGCGGGCGCTGCTGAGGGGGTTGACCGTTTGATATATCGCTTAGTGCCATTTGGTGTATCGTTACTACGAACAAACAGACAAATGTACAGACAGACAGGTGGAAAGACACAGACAGATGAAATTCTGGCGTCGAAGGTCACCAAGAAAGACTATCGTCTTTAAATAAACAAAAAGCCGTTGACAGGTGTGACCGTCCCTTCGATCACGAGAGTCGGCCGGCCATGCAAGCCGCCTGCCTTCCGAGTTGTGCTATAGTGCCTGTAATAGTTGCACTCACACGACGAGGAGTATTTCCGACAAGGGCGTATTTAGAAACGCTGCCTTAAGGTAGCACAAATGTATTCCGAACGCACTGCATTGAAGGCGGCGGTACGTCTAGTTCAATCACAGGATATCCATGGAGTGCCTGATGATGAGGGGAGCGAAGCGTACCGTCAGTCTGTCCACGCCTCCATCCGTCCGTTCCTTCTTGCTTCTGTCCGTCCGTACGTCCATTCTTGCGTTCATTCATGTGTCCATTCATCCGTCCTTGCGTCCGTGCGTTCGTTCATCTGTCCGTCTGTCTGTGCTTCTATCATCTGTCCATGCGTCCATCCACGTGACCGTCCGTCCCTGCGTTCGTCTGTGTCTATCCATTCGTCAAAGCGTCTGTCTGTCTGTTCATCCGTCCGTCCATCAGGGAACACTCTATTTACCACCCTCTCACATCTTTTCATCATATATTCATCATACTGAAGTACCACCTTCAAGCGGACATTCCAAAAACTAAACAAGACGTGGCAATGCCAGCGTAGAGGAGCGGCACACGCGCACTTTCTCACGGCTTGCGCTTCGTGTCTAGTTCCCACCTTTCACCGCCGCTAGTTCATGGCAGTGCGGCCCAACCTCGCTAAACCTTGCTAAAACCAAGGTAGTTATGTCCCGAGAGTTTAACGTGGCAATTTTTTCTGGTAAGGTAGTGCTTTTTATAATAGACAATAAATTCAAGGCAATTGTGACTGAAGAGTAAGTCACCAATACTTGTCTCTATAGGTTATTTCATCAGAAACAAATCTCTTTTTTTTATGATCAACGTGCGCGGGCTCCCTCCTCAATTCAAAAAAGTGCACGCGTGCCGCTCCTCTAGTCCGGCCGTGGAGGTGGCTAACTACTACTACTACTACTACTACTACTACTACTACTACTACTACTACTACTACTACTACTACTACTACTACTACTACTACATATATGGCGGACGCACGACCCACGGCTTGAGAAGCTTCGCACCTAAAACGATTCTGAATACGGGGAAAGATAGTGCATAATTAATTTTTTCATTATACGTAAATTCGCCACTTTGGTTGAGCTGCTACGCCCCGCAATCTCCAAGCCAAGTAATTCGTGCTGGCCATGGTGGCACAGACACAGAGGAGCGCACTCGTTTGTATATGATGGCAAGGGGCCAGCCAGCGCCTGGATATGAGAACCTTAATATAAATAAACGCCAGCATCACTTCTGGGCATCGCTAATTGGTTCCAGCCGCTTTGCGAATGAAGTCGCGCGACTCAAAAATCGGCCAGGAAGCGACTATCCAGAGCAGTAGCTTTCCGACCGTTTGTAACCGTTCGCGAGAGTATTCTCACCATTCGAAAATGGTCGCGCAACCGCTGCTGTTCGCCGGTGTGAACAAACCAATATTTAATAGACATGTTGGTCCTTAACGTGACTCCGGCATGATAAATGCTTATGTGGAAGTCTCTTTTGTGACAGAGCCACCAGTGGACACGTGAGTGTAGCCTTGGTATCGGTCAAACTGGCGATGTGAATACAACTGCAGTGCAGCAACGACTGGTGTTTTATGTTTGCGGCGAAGTCGTTCTATTGACGTTACAACAGTTCGTAGCTCAAGCAGCCTTCACTGGTAGTTTAGGTCCAGAGGCCGATGAGCCACAGCAGGAAGCCGTAAAGCGTACATTTGGGTACACATGGTATATTTGCGCACCGGCATGGTTTTCAATTTTTCATATACGTTTACGCGAAGCATGTCATATACAGAACTTCTAATCGGTGTTATAGTCCAGCATAAAGCCGTACAGCTTTCTTAATAAAAACCTCAAAAATTCAACCCCAATGAAGGTCACCAGAAAAAAAGAATGATCTTTTCACTTGTACTGATAGCGTGTACATAATATTTATTATCGTGTTCCTGCGGCATTCTTACATACCCCAAGCATTAGTACACGCAACACTCGTATTGAGTGTACGTACAATGAATCCATCAGCATATGTGCAACCGTTCCTGTTAACTAGATCTCGCTGTCAGTTAATATCTATTTTGAAGCAATAAGTCAAATCAACCTGGCTCCAAATATTCATCTTGCCTAATTTCTGCAAAATGTATGTTATAGTTGCTGTTTTATTATCCTAGTCACATTGCAACAATGTATTGATGCTAGTGCAAATTCGCATGGCCTCTCTTCGCATAACTTTTATCTCACAAAGAGAATTCCATACAAGATTTCCAGAACTAATATCCTTGGATAACTACGTGTGGCGACAAATCACACGAAATCAGTAAGACCACATCCACTGCTTCTTGTCTCCTTACCTCTAGTAGTGAATGAAGGGGGCTCAATGAACTTTAGTGCTATTCGATGCTGTAAGAAACGTGTGCTAGATATGGAATTCATTCTGTCACGTTCACCCCGGAGCTCTCTCGCCAACTGATGTGCAATTGCAGTGGTACTATTGCGCGCCGAGTAATGAGGTCGAAGTGAATCCGGACGCCCCTGTATCTAGCAATAACGCAGATTGGTAACCAGGAGGCACTGCAGTAGCTAGTTGCTCATTTTCTTGACTCATTTCAAGTGATCTGTTCGCGCTGCCTTTCCCATCTACATGCATTGGGCAATAAGCGAGCGTTCGTCCTTCGAACTTCATTGCATGGCACTTGTAGTTCCAGAACAGTGACAGCTATTGCAGGCTGACTGGAATGGGGATTGCCTAATGTATGTCGACTTGCTATCAAAAGTGAACCTACCTCTGACATATGCACTGTGGAGTTTTGTTTTTATGTCTCCCGCGAATGACGACCACAGGCTGGCATGCAGGTCGTGATCGACTCGGAATCTGTCATGACATCTTTTATATATACTTTGCGGTAGACTTGCACAATACTGCACCGCGAGAGACAGATTGACCTTCTGAGCACTAAGCACAAATGAAGATATCGTTGAAGGACGGTGGTATTGAAATTGCGTCTGCGGTGGCACCACATCATCGCTATACTTTTTTGTTAGTCGAGAGCACCATCGCTCTATATTGGGAACGCTCCTAGTGCACACTGCTTACTAAATTGTTCAGAATTGTTCATGTGTGCAGCTTTTGGGACGCGCAATTATTTTGTGTGGACTTACGTGAAACTAACGTTTCACAACGTAAAAACTTCAGTTAGTGGTGATGAACTGAACCACTTTTAGCTATTCCAAAGTAAAACATGAGAGAAATCGTCCTCTGCATCACTTGTACGCTTCTTATCTGCAGAAATTAGTAAACATGTAAACATAGCTACGTGCTGGATATGTAAATTACACTTTCTGCGACAGAAAATACATCAAGGTACAAAAATGTCAGCGTTACACAATAGTTTAAGCGTAAGTCTCCTTCGGTAGCCTGATGTGTAATAACAAACCAATTCCAGCTTGAGTTTGAAACTGTTTAGTTTCTTTGAGTTGAACAGATGGGCAGAAACCATATGAGGATGAGTCATGGGAAAAGTGTTGATGTAATAACGTTTTCGTTGACGCAAGAGCATGTAGTAGGAGTCAGACTAACATGGCACCCTCTGCCAAAATGCATCGTGTAGAAGCCGACTTTTCAGTCCGGTTTCAATTTTTTTAAATTTCCCCATTGCGAGGTGCGTTAATGAGTGTGGCTGGCACAAAGTCCGAGTCTGTTGCGTCTCTAATTTAGGCAAGAACATTCGCTTGGGACTACGAAGATTTGGTGCTTGAAAACTTTTCAATGCTTGTGATTTGTGCATTTCTTCCTGATTATGTCTATTTGCGTGGTGTTTCCTAGTATTCAGTTGTCGTACATACTCGGGGTCTTCAGCTTATCGCTGTTGCTTCACAGTCGTTTGTTGGGCTGAATATTTTATTAGCAGTCAGTAGGAGAGTGGAGCGATATACCCTATGACTGTTTCACAGTGGCGTTTATGATTGGTTGGGTTGTGTTGACTGATTTCTTGTACACGTGTAGTAAACCGGGGATAAGTAGGATTCACCCCATTTTAGTGGCACATACCCATATATGATGATGCTACTTTACTAAGACGCCGAAAGTAAGAGCTACGGCAAGCTTTAATATCCTAGCTGCTAAAATAAATAATAACTAACACAACAACATGCACACAGGATAGCGTCATGGTCAGGGTCTTTCAGACCAGCCAGTAGATCGTAGGAGGTGTAGTAGTGGATCCTCATGCTATATATTTGCTTCTTCAAATGAGTTTTTGAAACACGTAAACGTTACAATCTTTTGAAATAATCACTGAATCATTTTGATTGGTCTACAACTCTGAGTGCCATTCTGCAGAAATTGGCGGAAATTTTAGCCTGTAATTCGGCCTATTTTATTTCCAAATTTCATGAATATATGGAGCGGGCAGTTTCGTAACCTTCTCTTTTTGTGTTAGTTCTCAGATTTGTATAAATACAAGTAAAAATACACATAAACGTTTCGCGCAATAACTAAATTATTGTTGTTGTGAAGAAGGGCTTGTATTTGGTATATTTGAATACAAAGGTTGGAGGTTTGAACTCTGCCAGCGACAGGTTTGCTTTTGCTAATATTTGCTTCACATATATACGACAAGTACTGTCATACAGTTAAAAAAGTTCATAAATTTTCCCTGTACAATCTGTGACAGTTCCTTAATTAGCAGCCCGCTTTTTTGCGATATCTTGTGGCCAATAATCGCATGCTTACTCGGCAGCATCTGGGAACACTGGGACGCCATCGAAAACAATTGGGTATTTGATGTCCCTGATGCGTACGACTTCACTTTAAGGCCTGAAGTTCCTCATCGAGTTTTCGGTGAACCTATGACTAATAATATTGGCTCGAAGACACGCATTGTTAAGCACGTTGTATGCGCCTGGTCTACGCCGGATATTGCAGTGTCTCACACCATGGTTCCGTTCGGTGATTCGAAGCCAGGCAAGTTTTCAAGCTTCTTCGGCTCTCGGCGTGAATTCATCACTGTTCGACCCACAAGCATCATTAGGAAGTTTTCAAATAGTGTGCGTAAATTTCTCCGTTGGCTTTGCGCATGCGTCGTAGGCTCAGCTCTTGCGGGCTCCTTTTGGGTGACGAACGCTAATGCTACGCCCGCAACACCCGATAACATAATTTATGCTATTCGAGAAGTTCATGTTTTTTTGAGGGAGCAGTGCTTTTAAATTTGTGTATTCTTCATGCTGTTCACCATAGCAAAAAATTTGGAGGTTTGAAATTTTCCCTTTTAGGAGTTCATTGCGACAGCAATGCCCTGTTCCTTGTGCGTACTTCAACCACAGTGCATGAAACCTTTTCGAGCTTGCTACGCACACCCTACGTAACCTTAAGGAAAGTTCGGTCGCCAATCTTACCAAGGATACCAACGCCGACAACGAAGCCGACACCAACGCCGAATTTCTGTGAACCAAGCTTTTAAAGGGCCACTCACCAGGCCCCTAACAAATTTTAGTTAGGCCGTGGAAGTTGTTTGTCCGATGATCGGAATTAGGCCACAAAAATTGTTAATGCGACGCATTTCTCAGTGAACTTCGGCGTCTTTGAGCGTATCTATCTATCTATCTATCTATCTATCTATCTATCTATCTATCTATCTATCTATCTATCTATCTATCTATCTATCTATCTATCTATCTATCTATCTATCTATCTATCTATCTATCTATCTATCTATCTAGCCGCCTACGGCCTTTAGCTCTCCTGGCCATAGAGTTAATATACTGATGCTAGAGGCAAGCTGGGCGGGAAAAGTTATAACCACTATAGCGCTGACATCTTGGAACGTTGTCAATGTTGCCATCACAACACTTTACGAATGCCCTAATTTACACGTTGAAAACACTTGAGCTTTTACAATACAAATCGTAAACAAGCGTGTTAATGTATTGTAAAGGACCGCAAGTGGGATCACGTCAATATTTATTCACTTTTAGAATACATACAAAGGCTATTTATGTAATTTACTGCGCGCGGAAAGAAGCGTCTGCAGGTTAGTTCTGTAGATGGCACCACCATTCTTGAAACGTCGAGAGCGAGACTACCGTGGCGGTGCGGTGATTGCACCGGCTTGCTTGCGTGCCGGGCGAACTGCCATGAGCGAGCAGCGTGAATTCATGTGACAGTCTCTTACTGCTATGTAACGGAGACGCACGAAACAGAAACATGGCAGTGGTTATTGCAGCACACAGTGGTCAAGGCGAGTGAACGTGACGTGAAAGATAAGTGTCGTTTCATTATGGCGCCACCCGAACAATAATAGGTTTTAATTCTGCTTGTGCGAATAGTGAATTTTTGGCTCGAAGCGAATTCGAAGCAAATCGGGATTTTAGACAAATAATTACGAATATAATTTGAATAGTATGTGTGACATATAGAGAGAAATGGGCACATTTTTCAGGATCTCGCTAACCAGGACAATATTTTTAAAAAATTGAAATAGGGCCTCTATGCAGGTGTCATTTCTTTTTTCTTCATAGGAAGTCGAAACAACTTTGAATAAGAGCAGGATTTGGCTTTCAGCATGATGCGAGTCATAATCCTTAAACTACGTAACATCTTAAAATTTATTACACTTAGAGCATATAAGCTATCATGACAAGCATTTAAGACTAATAGGATGAATTGATTTGAGGGTAATATTTTTATTTAAAGGGGCCGTCCGACTTTCAAGTAGCCATGAATTGTATTCACTAAAGAGGCTTGTTGGCTCAAGAATTCACCGCCGCAAAAATATTTGGAGTCCATCCAGTACACGTGGAGTTGCAAAGATTTCTCGTGCACTGCAAGTGCATTGTCTCTTCTCGTCTCTAAGCAGGGAGTGATGGTAGAGGGACAGAAAATACCTCATACAGGCTTTCTGAGCTTGTGGAGTCGTCTGCTGAGACAAGAGAGCAATATACAGCGGACCTTGAGAATTTATTGTGAATCGCACGCAGCGTGCTGCACTGTAATATTGAGCTTGCATGTCCTCGGTAGCCTGGACTACCGATCGGCAGCATTTTCTGACAATGCTCAAATAGTGTTGCAGGGCCCCTTTAAATTTGTAGGGGGGCTTTGCGGCAGAGCACACTCTCTTGAGTAGGTGCTTTCATGGTTCGGTATTACCACACTGCAGTGAAACCACCTTTGAAGGCGTTCTTTCGTATTAATATGCATCTAATCGTTCCTCGCGAATACTTCGAAATATTCAATAATTTAAAGTAGAATCGAAGTGAATTTGAATACCCTGCTATTCATTCAAACATTCGAAGCATTCGAATATTCCCACAAGCCTAGTTTTAATGCATGGACCATATAGAGAGCTTTTCTTCTAGAGTCTGTATATTAACTCCATGCTCCTGGCCGTTTCGATAATGATATCGATACAAAAATTGGTATGGCGTAACATGACTGTACGACGAGAATAAATGACATGTTGTAACATGAAAATCGTGATATTTATGTCATGAATGTCATGGTTTAGATTTAATTGAATTGCTGCTCTTGTGGTAATCTTGTTCAAATGACGTGTTGCAAAACTGGTATGGTATGACATGAGTGCATGTTGACGAAGGTAAATGACAAGTCCAAACATAATTATCAAGGCATGTGTGTCGTGTAAAACTTGCCTACAAGGTACCCTCATAGCACGCTCGCTGCAATCTTGCGAGCTCCACTTATACCAAATTTCGTATCAGGGGACGTTAATAAAAGACGAAGGTAAATTACACGACAAAACATGATAATCAATGGCATGAAACTCATGTATGACACAATTTACTTCCGCCTCGTAATGTCGCACTCATTTTAAAGCCACATATCAGCGTCATGTGATTCTTAAAAGAGAAAAGAAGATAAAATTCAGTCCCGTAACTGTCTGAATCACAGTGCGACATCTTAACATTCGCTCACGAGGGAAGGGGGTAAGGAGGGATTAAAAGAATAGGAATTAAAGTATAGATATAGAGAGGGGGAAAGAGAGAGCGTGGCGCAGGGACAGCCACACCCAGAAGCAAGGATAACATAAGAAAGATGGACATGGTCGCAGGAGTCCGAGGACGGGGCACCACTCAGCTAGAGCTCTTGTCGGTGGCACGACCGGTTGGCACGAAATCCAGACAGCAAGTCCACATTTCTTCATTTGTGCTTCACTTATAATCGGTTTCCACTGTACGTGGGATCTGCCAATTTTCTTCAATCGGTTCGTTACAAGCTGAGAAAACTGTTTATTTTTTTTTAAAGCGGCGCTATATGATGATGAGAGTGGGCGAGCTGGAAGCCCTTGTCACTTCCCCGCGTAGTCTTCGCAAGCCAAATCTCTTCTCTACTTTCTACGGCTTCCGACCAAGAGGTATACGTGCGCATGACATGCCTGAACAAGCCCAATCCCCGAGCACGCAAGCGGTGTTTTTTTGTTGTTGTTTTGACCAGCGTAGTTTTGTTGTCTACCGCCTGTCTCTGCGGGATGGCTTGGAAGAGCTAGCTGAGACGCGGTAAAATAGATGAGCACAATGAGTGCGCGAACGCGTAGGACCGTTACAATCGCATCCACGGCTGTCGTCTGCTCGATGCGCTGACCGCAAGGACACGAACGCATGTGAAACACCGGCAAATTAGCCCCCCCCCCCCCCCCATCTCGTTGCAATTCACGAAGAAATAAAGAAAAAAACTCGCACATTCTCTTATTGCATCTCATTGTTTATCTCATGATGCCCCACGTGACTTCCGTGTCATAATTATCAGGTTTAAATGCGTCTTTTACCTAGTCATCTGTTGACGTCACGTAATACAAAATTTAGTATATCTGGAGCTAGCAAAACGGCCACGAGCACACTATGAGCGTAGTATGTTGTCGTGTTCTTACATGACACGCGTGTCAGAATTACCATATTTGCACCAGTCATATACTTTCGTCATTCATTGACTTCACGTAACACCAAATTTGATATATGTGGAGCTAGCAAAACAGCCACGAGCACATGATGAAGGGCCCGATTTACTCGAATGTAGCGTTGACGCGCACGCACGACGCGCTGCGCACAGCGACGATACGTTAGGAAAACGCGAGCACTCTATAGTCTGACGCCAGACGCAACCAGCGCAGCTAGCGTCCGTCGGCACGGCCCGACGGCAACCGGCACGAAATGAGACATGCTGTATTTCGTGCCGATGATTTACCCAGACAGCACTGCGTCTCCCTCTTTTCATGTCGAGGGACACCCGACGCGCTGAAACGCGTATGCTTCACAGCAACGCAGCGTGATGCGCACCTGCGAGAATATGGCAGGACCGGCGCCCGGTGTGGCAACGCCGGCGTGACGCGACGAAATGGTGCCGGCGACCACGCGCACCTCGTCACGTCGAAACGTATTGGCACCCTGACTGCGGCATGCAGTCATGTTCTCACATGACACGCATCTCATGAATATCATGTTTGCGCCAGTCACATACCCTCGTCATTCATTGACGTCACGTAATACGAAATTTGGCATATTTGATGCTCGCAAAACGGCTGCGAGCACATCATGAGCGTAGCATGCAGTCATGTTACATGACACGCATTTCATGTTAATCATGTTTGCACTAATATCATACCTTCGTCATCCATTCACGTCCCGCAATACCAAATTTGGTATAAGTGAAGCTAAAAAAATAGCCGCCAGCGCACCATGAACGTGGCATGTAGTCATGTTGTTACATGACACGCATGTCGAAATTTTCATGTTAGGGTCTGTTGCCTGTGTTCACCATGTAATGATGTCACACCATACCAGTTTTGCAACAAGCCATGCGAACGAAACCAGTGCAAGAGCTGCATGACCATGACAAGTAAATCGTGACATTCATGACAAACATGCCATGATTTCCATGCTATGACTACTTAAATATATTCTTCATACAGTCATGTTATATCATACCAAGTTTGGTATTGATACCATCGTCGAAACGACCAGGATAGCTGAAAGTCGTAGATAGATAGATAGATAGATAGATAGATAGATAGATAGATAGATAGATAGATAGATAGATAGATAGATAGATAGATAGATAGATAGATAGATAGATACGCTCAAAGTCGCCAAAGTTTGTTAAGAAATGCTTCGCATTAACTAACTTTCGCCGTGTCACGTGCCACTGTTTGCAACGTCAGAGCAGAGTCGTCTACATAGAGTACCAACGTTCCTGCATTGCCGTGTACGCAGGGCCATTCATCTGCGCACGTTATGCCCTCATTTTCAGTGCGCGTGCCCGATAATGGAAGGGGGAGCAGCGTTCATCTTGAAATTGGACCCGTTTCCGAGTCACGTAGCGTTTCAAATTTTGGCAGGCGTGATTGTGAACGCGCCAGCTACGCGTCGAGCTTGTCAGTTTGGAATGGTCAAACCTAGTGAGTGGCCCGTTAGCGCTTTCACATTAAAAATGTCATGCAGCTGGGTGCGGAAGATCCTTTTCCACGGGACAAGGTTAATAATACCCACGGGAGGCGATATACCAACTATTTAGTGAATCTTGCCCTGGGCTGCTCCATTATCATCGCCACAACAATATACGCGCGACCTTATGAAATTTTGAGCTAGAGCCTTCAATTCGCTACCAACAACCGGCCACTAGCAGGTGACGAGCGTGAATAATATAGGCACCGTTCAGTCAAGTTTCCTAGTCTGACTGCAACGCCACAATACATGACCTAGCGGATGAAAAAAGCAACCTTAAGACGGCCTCAATAAAAATGAAACGCGACGCGCGTCTACTTTTTGCGAGCCCTTAACGGCGAATGTCAAAGACTTTGAGACGGGGCAGTGTGAGCAACGCAGCTCCATCTGGTCAGCGTGCGGTGCCTGTAGAAGTCGAGAAAGACGACCACGTGCGGCTGAGCCTTATTTCTCCGGATATTGGTTTGAAAGAGTTATTTCACTTTTGCAGAAGAGTGAGGCATGCCCCCCAAAGCTGGAAACCGTCGTCGAGGTCGAGTGAGGACCTACGATGCGGCGATCGTCACCGCGCAGGTACACGGAGCCGGTGATTCTCAACAGCATCGTTGGAAGGCGCAGTTGCAACTCACCGAAGGTGGCACATTAGCTGGTACAAATGACCTGTCTGACATAGACCACCGCCTGCTGCAGTTGGCTAAATACACGACAACGCCGATGCCAGCGTTACCCGCAGTTAGCGGCACCGTGCCAGCTACGGCGAGCATAGACCAACGCTTGTGGCAGACGGCCATGCCCGCGGTTCCGGTGAACGCGTCAAGCGTTGCCGCTGCGTTGCCTTCGTCCACGGTGCAGAACCAGTTCAGCGAGCCGTCCCCTGTGAGACCGCTTCCACAAGAACCCTCAGGTGAGGAACGTAGGCCTGACCCGATGTACTCTTCGGAACGGAGCCTCCAAGATGGTCTTGTGGCGCATGCATACGCAACGCACAGAACACCGCCCACCCGCAGGAAGCGTTCACATGCGCCTACCATCGGTGAACAGCGGATCGGTTACGCGCACTCGTGGCCACACCTGAGGGATTTCGTCGCGACGCGATTTGAAAGGCCCCGTGGAGTGCCACCCGCTTGCGAAAACCGTCCTTATTGGTGTTCCATCGGTGAACTACCCTATGGTCGAGCGTATGCTTCCAAGCACTACTTCCGAGAGCAGGCTGTGGTGGCACGGCCTGACGCCGCCTGCAAAGCCTCTCCTGCTATGCGCCGGCTGCCACAAGAGCATTTCGTCCACGAACCACAGGACAGACTCTGGAATTCTCCCTGGTCACGCCCGCAAAAGGGGTTCATGGCGAGGGAGTCGCACCAATACGGAACACCACCCTTCACTCAGCGTTCCTCACACGGCTATTTCGGATATTATCAACGAGTCGGCAACGTCAACACCCCCTGGTAATGCCTGCAGTAGGGTACCATGGCCCAGCTCTCCCGCCCTACATTTTCAAAAACAGTGTGGTTCGCTTCGTCAGGATAACTGCTAATTCGTTTCACAGTGTTGTTGGGTGTCTTTGTTGTTGAAGAATGCACCGTACTCATCATATCCTACTGAACATTGCCCGCGTTGGCTACAGCGCGGGTGTTGTCAAAGGTTGTGATAATTCGTTACCGCTTATTTCGCTTATATTTCTTCGTAGCCGGGTGGGAACAATGTGTTCAGTTTATGCAGCACCAGAGAAGATGGTACATTTCGGATTTCAAGCTGTGATAAAGAGAGCCTCGAAAAGAAAAAAAGAATGCGTATTTGTTTGTCTCGTTTATTTGGTGAGTACGCACAAAGCCTGGGTTTAAAGCAGTAGAAAAATATGTCTGGAGTGCGCGCAACTGCTTTTTCGACTCCACAACAAACGAAGGATCTGAAAAAAAAAATAGCTAAGCCACTCACTTCTTGGTTTACTTGAAATGCGGTGAGTCGTATGTTAGATATAAGATAAATATGGCACATTTTTGTTCAAAAAGGGGAATTAACCCTTGTTCTTGGCACCTGTTGAACATACAAACAGATAACGAACTTTGTTTTGTTCCTGAGGGGCAACTTGGAAAGTCCCCTTATGAGGGAGTAGCCGCCGCGGGCAGCTCCTACGTCGGGGGCCCGCTGGGCGGCTCGTTGCTGAGCGGTAAGATGGGAGGTTTTGAGCGTCTCATACCACTCTGCTTTCATGGTGAGACGATCGTTGTGCTGTAACGAGGGACGCCGCCAGAGTACAAGCTCGAAATGAGGAAGGAATCCAACAAGAACACCGATATTAGCAACATCAGAAGCCCTGAGCTGATATGAAGCACTGTCGTGTTTGCACTGGGGCTCACGGGGATGGCAGCTCTAACACTGCTACAGAAATCAACCCCAGCGGACGCCACCTAACTACAATTGACGTTGATCTGACATGACGGCTGTATCATAGCTGTATATATATATATAGTTTATAGCATTCAATAGCCAGTACTGCAAAAAGAGTTGTTGTTTGATGAACCTTTGGGTTCGCCTCCACGGTTATTGCCTGCCCTAAGTAGACATGGTCTTTTACAACTTGACGTGCACTACTACCTATCTTAAAGCGCTGCTCTTTACGCGGTTGTTAAGTGAATTCTGTTTTCTTTGTTTTGTATTTTCTCTTTTTTGTCAGATACTGCCCAAGTATATATTGTGCGGTTCCAGCAAATCAATCTTGTTGTAAGTCAGTGCCGCTGTCTGTTTCCTTCTTTTCTTGTCCCTCGTCATTGCCGCTGTTTTTTGTATGAATCATGTCGTACCAACTCACCCAAGCAACCACGCTAGCTCTTTTCCGAGGTTGTTGTACATTACTTTCGTTTTCTGCAGAATAAGTTTAAGACCCACCTTTCTGCGAGATTGTAGTAACTAGAAGAATAAGAATGGGGTGGAGCACATTTGGCAAGCACTCTCAAATTATGACAGATAGATTGCCACTATCGCTCAAGAGGAAGGTATATAACAGTGGTATCTTGCCAGCACTTTTGTCACAGAACGAGCGCTCAAAAAGGGCGCGGCGCCAAATTCTCGTGACGAACCGCCGGAATGACGCCGCGAGGTCAACGAAAAAGATAGAAAAAGAAAACAAACATCTAAAGGCTCCCCGGGCGCGCTAGCCGCTCCTCTCGGAAGCGTGGCTTCGCCGATGAACCTCCTCACCCCACAGCGGCGGCCGGGCAAGCACTGGAAAGTTCCAGAAGGAAAGGGGCGTGTATGCCGGGTTGAGTTATCTGTCGGGGACGGCCCCCGTACAGTCTCGCGCCTCTCCCCAGCCTTCGCTGCTTATCGCGCCGCCGAAATGACGAGAACTTTCTGGAATGTTGCGTGGAAGGTATTTAATCGAGCGGCCGAGACGAGAGAGCAGGAGAAGACGGAAGTTAGCGCCAGAGCGCGTAGGGATTCCGCCGTGTAGTCGGCGAAGGTTTTGTCCGTAGCGACAAAGCAGGAGAAGAAGAAGAGGATTTCCACCTGAGGGGTGAAGGCTCAAGCTACAGGCAAGAGCGTGTGTTTACCGCTATCGAGCGAAGACGCGTGGCAACAGCTGCGTGTGTGAAGCCGACGTGTTTCCGGCGAAGAAGTTGAAGCTTGAAGAGTGGCCAATTGAAGACGCGAGGTTTCCTGGAAGAGAAACTTCAGGGGGCAGCGGAACGACAACAACGCTGGACTTTGAGTGAGTGATTCTCGGAAGAGTATCATTCAGACTTTTGTTCCAAGGACTTTGGACTGAATAGGTTTTCTATCTCTTTAGTCTTTAAGTGTCTTGGTTGTTAAATGCATGCGACTGCATTGTAGTGTGAATTGTCTGTGTCCGTTGTTTTGAGTGTGGCTGATTGTACTGTGTAATACGTTGGTTGATTGGTGACATATTGTACTCAACTATTGTGGAGTGTGCATACTCGTGTATTGTTTTCGATCTGCCATTATTGAGAATATAAATTTGTTTGTTTATCAACTCTCGGCTCTGACTTGTTCTTTGGGCCACAGCCGGCGTCTGCTGGCGCGCCAATAAGGACCAATTCTAAATTGTCCACGCTTTCGTGGTGCGGTTCGGGGGGCCGATACATCGGCTCTTGGAATTAGCCCGGCGATCGCCTCCCTAATTAACGGGACCTGTGTGACAACTTTGCTATGAAGCAGAAACCTGGAGACTTACTAAAAGGGTTCAGCTTAAATTGAGGACGACGCAGCGAGCAATGTAATGAAAAATGGTAGGTGTAACCTTGATGATTTGTGGGGTTTAACGTCCCAAAACCACCATATGTTTATGAGAGACGCCGTAGTGGAGGGCTCCGGAAATTTCGACCACCTGGGGTTCTTTAACGTGCACCCAAATCTGAGCACACGGGCCTACGATATTTCCGCCTCCATCGGAAATGCAGCCGCCGCAGCCGCGATTTGAACCCGCGGCCTGCGGGTCAGCAGCCGAGTACCTTAGCCACTAGACCACCGCGGCGGGGCGGTAGGTGTAACCTTACGAGACAAGAAAAGAGCAGAGTGGATTAGGGAACAAACGGGGGTTAAGGATATCATAGATGAAATCAAGAAGAGGAAATGGACATGGGCCGGGCATGTAGCGCGTAGACAGGATAACCGCTGGTCATTAAGGGTAACTAGCTGGATTCCCAGAGAAGGCAAGTGGGTTAGGGGGAGACAGAAAGCTAGGTGGGCAGATGAGATTAAGAAGTTTGCGGCTATGAATTGGCAGCAGCAAGCCCAGGACCGGGTTAACTGGCGGAACATGGGAGAGACCTTTGTCTTGCAGTAGACGTAGTCAGGCTGATGATGATGATTATGATGAACCTTTGGATATATTTGCCAAGTATTCTCAGACCTGGAATGATTGAGTGGTAGAATAATTGATTTGCAACACAGGATGCTGGGGTTCGATACCTACTGGGCCAACGACATTTATTCTTCGCATTCGTCTGGTCAACGCTATCAACGTCAGCATTTCCCTAATGCACAAGCGTTAAAATTATCGAAACGTGCACTCTTCGTTCTTAAGTAGATAAAAAATTTTATCACGCAGCTGTGGAAAATCTAACGGGCCCACGTCGTGGCGTACAGGTTAGGCCTATCTGTCGTGACGTGGGAGCAGCCCGCTATGGACTAGTTCATGCCCTGACGGGCCTAAATAAAGTTTTCCATAGCATACCATGCCTGTGACACACATTCGCATACCAGTGGTGCATACCCTACACGAGTATGTGCCGCTAAACAATGCGAAGCATTTCTTAGCGAACTTCGGCGACTTTGATCGCATCTATCTATCTATCTATCTATCTATCTATCTATCTATCTATCTATCTATCTATCTATCTATCTATCTATCTATCTATCTATCTATCTGTCTATCTATCTATCTATCTATCTATCTATCTATCTATCTATCTATCTATCTATCTGTCTGTCTGTCTGTCTATCTATCTATCTATCTATCTATCTATCTATCTATCTATCTATCTATCTATCTATCTATCTATCTATCTATCTATCTATCTATCTATCTATCTATCTATCTATCTATCTATCTGTCTATCTATCTATCTATCTATCTATCTATCTATCTATCTATCTATCTATCTATCTATCTGTCTGTCTGTCTATCTATCTATCTATCTATCTATCTATCTATCTATCTATCTATCTATTTAGGAACCAACGAATTTTAGCTCTCCTGGCTGTTTCGATAACGGTATCGATACCAATCTTTGTATGGGATACTGTATGAAGAACATATTTGACTAGTCAGAACATAAAAATCATGACATGTGTCATGGATGTCTTGATCTACATTTTATGGTCCTGCAGCTCTTTCAGTAGTTTCCCTCACATGGCTTGTTGCAAAACTGGAACGGTATCACACGATTGTATGGCAAATACAAGCGACATACTCTAACAAAAAACTCATGGCATGCGTGTCATGTAACAACATGACTACATGCCACGCTCATGATGCGCTCGCGGCCGTTTCGTTTGCATCACATATATAGAGTTCGGTATTACGATACGTGAATAGATGACGAAAGTATGTGATTGGCGCAAGCATGACAATCATGAGATGCGTGTCATGTAACAACATGACTACATTCTACGCTCATGATGCGCTCACGGCCGTTTCGCTAGCTTCACATGTACCAAAGTCTGCGTTACACAACGCGAACGTACGACATAGGCAAATGACATATATAAACATGATAACCACGACATGCGTGTAATGTAACAAGATGACTACATGCCACACCCATGATGCGTTAACGGTCTTTTCGCCAGCTTCACATATGCCAAACTTGGTATTACATGACGTCAATTGATGACGACGGTATGTGACTGGTGCAAACACGATAATCATAAGATGCCTGTCATGTGAGAACATAACTACATGCTACAGTGAATTCGCCAATACATCTGGACGTGACGTGGTGCACGTGCTCGCCGGCGTTCGTTTTGTCGTGACACGCCCGCGTTGCCACGCCAGGCGCTGGTCCTGCCATAGACTCGCAAGCACACACCCCCTGCGTTGCTTTGACGCATGCGTGTTTCAGTGCATCTGGCGTCCCTCCGTCACGAAAGGAGGGAGACGGTGAGCACTTTCTCACTGATCACTTGTATTATGTATAGGAGTGGGAGATGTTTCTACGCAGCCCCTTTCTCACTGATCAGCCGCGAGATCAGTTATAGTCACTACTCAGAAGTGCGTTGTATGACGAGTGTGCAAAAAATTGAAGGTTTTCGTCCAGATACCGCTCATGATTCTCGTCTCTGAGTTTGACGTTACGAATAATGGTGCTTTATTTACAGATTATTGCTTGAGTGAATGATGGTTCGTCGTGGAAGGTGTTGTTACAAGCGATGACTCACAACTTAGTTCATCGTTCCACTCTTCTACCACTTCACATCGTTGAAATGCTTCAGTGCTGTCACGCGCTCACTTTCGGTGCGTGACAGCCCAGCGTGCGTGCCCGTCAACTCCACATTGGAGTATATTGGGCCCGTCATGATGGGCTCGTGGCCGTTTAGGAAGCTCCACATATACCGAATTCTGTGCTGCAGGGCGTCAATTAATGACAAAATATATGACTGGTGCAAACATGATAATCCCGACACAAGTGTCATGTAAGAACATGACAACGTACCACGCTCGTAGCATGCTTGCGTCCATTTCGCCAGCTCCACATATACTAAATTTGATGTCACGTGACGTGAATTGATGATTAGGTGAACAGCACATCTAAACATGATAATAATGACGCGGAAGTTATGTACGGCCTCATTTACCTCCACCTCGTAACGTTGTGCTGATTTTAAAGTGACGTATAAACATTTCCATTCATGCTTCGCATATCATCAATTCGCACTCTCCGTGAGATCTTGCACTTTCTTCTTAAACATACAATAACGATTATTATAAAACCGACTTCATTTACATCAACACGGATATGAGATGACGTGGAAAGAACATGTACATTCGAGTTTTATGTTAGAAAAAATGTATTGTCACAAACGTTAATGACACTGAACAGAACATTTTCTTTTTAGACATACTCTAACGATGATGACAAAATAGACGTCATTTACATGAACGTGGATATGAGATGACGTGGAAAGAACATGTACATTCGATAGTTCACATGAACACAACCACAAAAAATATTTCAAGGTAAACAAGACACACAAATAAAACATGAATATGTACATTTTGCATATTTACATGTTGGCAAGCCATTTCTTCCGGTGCATCGACACATCAGCCTTACAATACCAGGCTGGCCGAAAGACAAGTTTCACTCTTCCATTACAGACCAACACAAAAGGGCAAGACCAGTGCCGAAGAAATTCCTCTTCACCGAGGAAGAAAAGCTCCTTCGACAAAACAGACAGCAGCTCCAAGTACAATCGCTCTAGGATCGGGTAGAGCACGTGGCGGTGGCGGCGCGCTGCAACCACCGCGCAGCGGTTGCGCCAGAGGCAGAAAGAGCCGGCAACAATGAGAAGACAAGCGAAGTGGCCTCGAAAGCAACAGCCAGAAGAAATGAAGCGGTTTATTCTGAGGCAGCAGAATCCGGCATGTACGGCTCTCCAAAAAACGCGAGCAATGACACAATGCACCAGAAAATGCTGATTTGTTTCCCGAAGGGAGCAGTTCAAACATGTTGCTGACTAGACCATTCTCCACCTTTCGTGGCGGTCGAGAGTGGGAAGCGCATCCCATCCCAGGCACCATATGAAGTCCCTGAGGTGTCCAGGCAGAAAAGAAGCCGTTAAGGTGCTCCAAGACACCCGTCTAGAGTGAGCACGGCGGGCTGGGGGACCAACGGAAGCAACAAAGCAGCAGTTGTCTCAACTATGTGGTTGTTCAAAACATTTATGCCAGGACAGGTCGACTGGACATGGCAGAAAAAATGCAACAGTTGTTGCATAAAACGCTGGAGGTGGTATTCACTGCAGGCCCTTTTAAGGAGCGCATTAGGCATCAAATGCCGAAGGTGAGTACCCAAAAAGTCATTTGCAAGCGTTCTTGCGGGAGATTCCTCCCCTTGCACTACTCGCAAAAGGAAGCGCAGTGCCAGCAGCCGACAGCGTATGGACACTGAAGGGAAAGCAAAGCCTCCCTGAGAACACTGCTGTCCCAGTACCGCACGAGAGACCAATTCAGTGCCACCTGACCAAAAAAAAAAAGGAACACAAATCAGACTGCAGTGATCGCACGATACGTAAATATGGTTGCACGACGTGAGAAAGGTACCAAATGCGACTGAAAAAAAAAACAGTCTGCACAAGGTACCTCCAATCAAGAACTGGGAAGTCGAAATCCCGTGCGTCCTGCATTTTCTGTCTTACTTCTTCGAGAGCGTTTAACCAAACGCATTCGCTAATGCCGTAGTGCTTGTATAAAATACCTAAAATACGAAGGGACGCGGCCGGCTGAATAAGAAAACCGGTGATAAGCCTGCAGTTTGGAGAGCCGATGAAGAAATACCGGGATTTGGAGATGTTCAACGCTGCACCCGAAATGTGGCTTTACTGGGATAATATAAGCAGGTTGCGTGAAAGGCTATCTTCATCTGAAAAGTACAAGGTTATATCATCAGCGAAAGCTGCAACTTTGACGATACCAGGAAGCGCTAGACCCCAGACACGTGAATCCATGTCAAGAGCACGCAAATATGGCTCAAGGCTTAGGACAAATAGCACAGGAGACAATGGACATTGGTGACGTACCCCACGTGTTATGGAAAAGGCAGCACTTTCCCAGCCATCCAGAACGAGTGTGCTTTTCAGACCAGTGTAGGTATTTCTAATCATTTCCGCAAACGAATGAAAAAATCTGAAGGCTGTGAGCACATTAAAGTTATACGCGTGCTCTAGTCTGTCAAACGCTTTTTCCTGGTCCAAAGACACAAGGATACCACGCGCAGATTGCGACAGAGTATAGGCTATGATATCACGTGTGGTATATGACAAGCTGTGTATTTCTCGTCCGAGCACTGATGAAGTCTGGTGTTGACCTACCAGGGTGTTCAACAGGCCCCTCAAACGTTGAACGGCTACCGCCGCGAATGTCTTATAGTCAACGTCGAGGAGCGTGATAGGTCTCCAATCTTCAGGATCAACAGTGGAAGCTTCACCTTTTGGAATAAGCACAATGTGTCCATCTTGGAAACTGGATAGAAAGACACCATCCTTGTAGCATTGCCGGATAACCGTGGTAAAGGTAGCACCAATCTCATTCCGAAATGTGAAGTAAAACTCAACAGGAAAACAGTCTGGCCCAGGGGCCGTTCCACGTTTCATAGATTTCAGTGCCGCCTTTACCTCTTCAGCCGACGGAGGGATGTGCACGCAATTCGCAGCTTCTTGAGGAATGCGGAGCCAACGCCCCGCCGCGGTGGTGTAGTGGCTAAGGTTCTCGGCTGCTGACCCGCAGGTCGCGGGTTCGAATCCCGGCTGCGGCGGCTGCATTTCCGATGGAGGCAGAAATGGTGTAGGCCCGTGTGCTCAGATTTGAGTGCACGTTAAAGAACCCCAGGTGGTTGAAATTTCCGGAGCCCTCCACTATGGCGTCTCTCATATTCATATGGTGGTTTTGGGACGTTAAACCCCACATATCAATCAATCAATGCAGAGCCAACGTCTAAGCATGGGCGGTGTTTTATCACAGTTAGTCCGCATGGCCGAACACGACATTGCTTCAAAATGCGCTAAGATAACAGATCAATCACGCGTAGGAAGTGGCTGCGCAGGTGGTATTTGTGCTGTCATAGAGGCACATGACTGTGATTGCCCAAAAAACTAATGTCTCGCGTAGCGCAGCACCTCGAGATGTGCACATGGGTTGTGTCTACAGCGCAATGCTGCTGCCGCCAGCGACGAAGCAGCAGTCAAGCTCTGAAAGCGTTCACGAAGTTTACGCTGCCAAGCTCGCATCATAGGAGAGTGCGTTTCGGCGCGCAAAGCAATGCGTTACTTCATCGCAGTATCAGCGAGCTCTTCAGAAACGCGTCGACGAAGTGAACGCCCCGCTACTGCGCAGTGCAGGCACCCCTGTGTTTTAAGCGCATCCCAATCTTCAGGACTAGACGCCGTGAGCGACACACGTATTGTGCGTGAAGAATCTGATCTTGAGCGCGCGTCCTGTAGAACGCGAATGTCAAGACGCCATGGCTTTGCCGAAAAAGAAAATGGAACTTCGAGCTTCAAGACAATAGGCCGATGATCAGATATGTACACAGGAGAACGTGGGAAGTACGGAACGCATAAATCGGAGACAAACGCCTCTAACGCACGTGGGATATAAGCCCGGTCGAGCCCGCTGGAAGATCGTCCACGTCGCCATGTCCAAAGAAAGGTATTTCCGTGCACTGCATTGTGTGTGTCCAGTAATGAAAAGTGGTGTATAAGACGTCGCAGCTCGCGTGAATTCGAGGCAGACTGGCCCCAGCCAGGACTTTGTACATCAGTTCGCGTATTTAAAACGCCCTTGAAGTCGCCAATCAGAATGACATCACGACCGTCAAGAAGAAACACATCCAGGTGTCTAAAAAAGTCATTAGGCTGTCCAGCTTGTGATGGCCCATACACACACAGTATCCAAGGAGATGCGGGTCAAAAAACGCAATTTTTTTTTCAAAATTGCCGATTTTTGTTTTTGCCTGTTTTGATAAGATTAGTACCTCTACTGTCATGAAAAAAAAATACAGGTCGAGACCTAACTTGAAATTTTTTAAATTGCACCTAAAGAGCACAAGGCGCCTGTTAAAAGGTCAAAAGTGTTCGAGCACCTTGCCGCTGATAATGCGCCACCGCTAACCATTGTTGATCGCATGAGTCGAAGAGTCGAGCCTCACTCTTCAAATAACAACAGTTTCTCTCGCTAATGAAGCGCAAGGAATAATAAAAAGTAGCACGCTTCTGCGCGTTTTTCGAGCGCCGCGACTGGCTTTTCACGTGGTACGGATCGGGGACCGCCATTGGCCTCTGCGCGCTTGTATGTGCTGTGAATCCTATTTGCGGGGTCCATGTCTTGTCGAGCAGCGCAGCTGGACAATGCTTTTCTCATGTAATTATCTCCGTAATGAATGAAAATTGGCATTGCTCGCAAGTGAAAGCCGTTGTGCGGGGCGCTCTGTAGAACAGGCTATAAGCAGCTGGTGCGATTTGCGGCAAATGTTGGCTTGCAAAATCCTATGCATCAAAAGTCATTCACACCCGACAGCCGGAAAGTTCGTGATGCGGCAATGGATGACGTCAGCGCCAATCTTGAGAGGTCGAAAGAGTTCGTAGTGAGAGAACTTAGCAGGGACGACATTGCCATTATGTACGACGGTATGTGGCACAAACATGGCCGTAAAATGGCATGACACTGGACTTAGTCTGGATTTTGGAGTCCTGTCAAACTTCTTCCTAGCCTGCAGTTGGCACAAGGCTCTGCCAGATGGAGCGGAAGTTTGGCAAGCGTTTCAAGGCCCTGTCTGTGAGCGAAATGTCTGAGAGGAGTCGGCTAGAAAAAACTGACAGGGACGAACTCATGATGCTGGCGTATTTTAGTCGCAGTGGTCACTACAAGAAGGTTTGTTCTCTTTCGTGTGCAAATTTCATCGTATTTAATTATATCTTTCATAAATAAAAACTCAATTTCAACTTTAAAACTCGTTTTTCTCAAAAATCATATTCAGCCCTATTTTCCTATGTGCCCCTCCTTTTTCGGGCCTTTCTAGTGCTCGGATCTGCGTGAAATTTCGCCCAATTTTTTTCCAAGGTATGACAAATGCCATTATTTAGTTTGATTTTCAATAATTTTTGTATAATAAATAACTTGTATGTAAACTTTTACGAGGGAAGGTGAAGTATGGACTTCTTAATTCTATTATTTTTCACGCATATTACATATTTTGTATGTGCTTCCTAATTAGTTATTTGCCTTCTACACTTTATTTGAAACATTATGAACTATAAGTGATAACAAATTAGAGAAGTTTAGGGATAAAAAGTGGGGGAGGGCAAAAGGGTTAGGGTTTTCACTTTGTCATGTTGCAGAGCTAAGAGTGTGCAACTTGCAAAAAAAAACAATTGTATATTTCAAATCAGCATAAGCGTTCCTGAAACTGCTCAAGGTTCACTGCTCTAGGGTGAATATTAAAAAAAGTGTCTTCGAGTAGCGTCTCCCATTAATTTGAAAGAAAGGTAGCTACAGTCTAAAGCAAAACCCTGCCCACACCATCGTAAAAAGCATGATGATCCCGTAATAAAGCCCCATTAATAATAATAATACCTACTCCCGTAAAACGATATGTAGCGAAAGAGAAATAACAATCTAGGATGAACTTTCGTTTAAAAGCAAGCATGTCGGATAGCAAGAAGAAATTTTTTGCCTGGAGGCACAAAACATGAAAATTTGCAGTACGGTGAATACTAATCACTTCAGCCTGTTTTGCCGGACTGCGAAAACCCGAAACGTTCAATGAAATAATATGCAGTGTAGTAGCCATGGTGAAAAATATAGACTAACCTGGACGCATAGTGCTAGACAGTGCCCTGGAAAGTGTCTAGGGGGCACTTCCTCAACCAAATCGCAACGCACTGTTCGACCCTCCTGATGAGGGTCGAGGTTTTTGGGCCGTTGGGATTTACCACGGCCATCACTGTGTTCATCGGAGCAAGAGCTCGAAGTGTGCCCTCGCTTGGTTTCACGTGGAGCTCCCATGTCGACGTCAAAATCGGCAAAGCTAGACAGTCTAATGCTACAGCTGAATCCGCCTTCCGAAGACGTGTCCTGTGGATGTAGGGACTGAGCTACCAGCAAGCTTTAATCTAAATCCTTGATGCTGGCAGCACTGTCCACGTCTCGGCAGGCCGGTGTAGGCACCCTTTGTGTGGGCGATTTTTTACGTGTACGACGCGATGTGGAAGTGCTCGGAGCGGCAGCAACAGAAGAGGCTGTGGTATTTTCGGCACTGTTTTCCGAAATAACAGGGGTCGTAGGATCAACTCCTACAACGGCAGCCTGAAAACTGGGGTCATTTGCACACTGAACATCAAGTGGCGTCAGAGAAGAGACGCCGACGCCGTTTGCAGGGCAGTGCGTGGCGTCTTTCAAAGCGCACGGTTCCTGCACCAGCGGGTAGGCTGACGTGCAGAGCGTCGCATCGACAATCGCGCTTTCGTTGTGCGCTTCGTTTGAAGGAACTTGTAGAGGTGAGGCCAGCACAGCGTCGGTGATCTCCTCCGCATCCCTCGAGTCGGCAGTTGTTTTCGTTGCCGGTGTCAGTGGTGGAGAGGCACCAGCGGCAGCGTCTGAGTAAGAGCGGCGGACAGGGCAAACCACAGTTGGGTGGCCGTCCCCACAGCATTTACACGGGCGGTCACATACTTCACTAACGTGACCGTGCACACCGCAGCGACAACAATACGGTGTTGTGCACTGGGCTCGTAGATAGTCCGGTGAGTCGCATCTTCGACATACACACTGGATACCACAGTAGTCGAACGTGGCACGGTGACCGGAGATGCCGAGGTAGTTCGGCACAGGATTAACGGTGTTCATCTTCATTCCAACAAACGACGTTCCAGTTAGTACGCCGCATCGCCCACTGATCAAACCACTGGTGACAGTGAGTACCTTGCCATATGGGGATAATGCTTGTTTCAGACGAACGAAAGCTTTGTTTGAGACGAACGATGGCAGGAACAGGAAGGTGACGTTTGTCACTTGCGGGCCAATGAGGACGACTTGAACACGCTCGCCGCCAATCACCAGGCAGCCAGCATGGACGATTAGAGACATGCAGGCCATGCTCTTCACGGTGACTTGAAGTTTTGAGCTCCCTGATGCTGCACGCAGTATACCTCTTAGAGGCCGACTATTGAGGCCATCGCATCAACGACGGTCTCGGCACTAGTCGCCGTAGGGACAACAACGTCGAAGACAAGCGTCTAAAACGCGACGGGCACCATGACTCCTACTGACGGACGCCCCTAACGTAAAACACACAGGGGTATCCTTAGCACTTGCAAATTGGAGCCAGGAGCCGACATGAAGCGCATCTGCACTCATCGGCGCTCGCAGGTATTCGAGTTTCCTGTTTAGAAAAAATTCATTTACAGTATGTACAGAACACAAAAGTTTCATACCAATCCAGTAACAGAGCACATACTCTTCGGCACATCTATGTATCCCGACCAACATCACTACGTTACAGTGAAGACATTTTCTCGAATATACATGACAATGTTGGCATACATGTGCACAAGAACTTACTGCGATATCATGATACATCGGTATAACGATACAATAGATGCAATGAAACACGATTTGTAACAAGTGAAATCATATATAACAACTCAACGCGAGCTGCTTAACACCAAGTCGGTCGAAAAATGAGCTGTATCCTTTCGTGTTCCACCTTGACGAAAGCGCACGACCAATGCCGCCGAAACTCGTGCTCCCCGAGGAAGAAAAGCTCCTCAAAGAGGACCGTGAGGATCTCTCATCTCATTCTTCCCAGTATCGGCCACAAAGCACGCCGGCGGCAATCGGCGGCTAGGGCCTCACATCGGTTTCTCTAAAGGCTTAACAGCCCCGCAACTATTAACAAAGCGGAGAAGTGGCCACGCGGAAATCGGCCGTTGGACACGAAAGTTCGCACACCCTTTCCCCGAAAACCAGTATTACCCGCACGCCGAAAAAGGTGGAAAACCACACATTCAATAGTCGCATGTCAATTGGCCTCTACCATGACGCAGTATGGCAGTATGGCAAGTGGAAGAGCGAACCACCTGCCATCGCTGCAACCAATATCGCGTGGGGAGCAAGCCCCAGCCCAACCTCCAGACTAAGTCTCTGAAATGCCCTGGCAACACTGCGGCAGTTATTGGTTTCCAAGCGCGGTTGAATACAGATTGACGATGCTGGGGCCCCATGGGCCGTAGAAGGGCGGCCATTGTGTCCACCACTTTAGAATCGGCCACCTATATCTGTGGGCACGTAGCTTCCGAACGTCGGTGAAATGCCAGAAGGGCTCGATACAAAGATGGTAATTCAGTTGATTGGGGACCTTGGTTTATTTGGATATCCGGCAAGAAGACACGTAGTGATGGCCCCAGATGGTAGCGGGCCAGTGTCTGAGCGGGCATGCCATCATTGCTTAGTATTCGCAATAGAGTGCGGAGGCACAATGTAAAAGCCGTGACGGAAACGTCGGGGAATGCAAAACCGCCTTGATCTCGCGGTTGAGCTAACGCTGGACGAGATAACAATTCTGTGCCACCAGGCCAGAAAAATGAACTTATGCAGCTTTGCACTTTCCTGCAGACGTGAAGCGGTTGTTTAACAGAATGGCTAAAGTAGCAAAATTTTTCTAGATACACCGTTTGAGTTAAGCATCGGCGTTCCAAGAAGGGGCATTAGAAGTACCTGGCTGCTTTGATTTCACTTAAAAGAGTTTGTACAACGAATGGCCAGATGCTATCCTGTACACCAAATGCAGTGAAAGTAACTCACATTATGGCAATCTCAGGAGACCACTGTAAAAGCGACGTGATGGTGATACGACCGCTGGGGTTGCCAATGAAAAAATACTGTCTTTTAGAAAAGTTCAACCTTGCGCCAGAGATAATGCCGAAATCATGGGAAGTGTCAAGAGCTTGCTGCAGCGACTGTTCATTGTGTACATATAAAGTAATGTCATCTGCATTTGCAGTGACCTTGAGTGTTACCGGGTAGAGGTAAGCCACGAATCTGCGGGTGACGTTCAACAGCCTTTAAGAAGGGTTCTAATGCAAGGATAAATAACACTGGGGAAAGAAACACCCTTGACGGACCCCACACGTGACTCTAAATGCGTGACTCTCACGGGAATCTAAGTAAAGGGTACTTTTTGAATTAGTGTACATCTCGTGGATGAGGTCAATGAACTTATCCGGGAGTCCGAATGCATGTAAACATTTAGTGTGTAGCCATGATCAATAACATCAAAAGCTTTCTCTTGATTTAAGAAAATCAACAGTCCTCGTGCACATCGACTAGTGGTGTACTGAATGATGTCACGCGTTAACAACGTATGGGTGTGTATTTCTCGGCCCGGGACAAAACAGACCTGGTGGGGAGCAAATAATGTTGCAATACATGGACTGATTCGGCGCACCAAGTTGTTGGCCAAGAGCTTGTAATCTACATTGAGCAGGGTGATAGGACAATAATCTTCTGGTTGTGTGGACATTGGGTCTTTCTTAGGAACTAGTGTTATACTGCCTTTGGGGAAAGAAGTTGGAAGCGTAATATCTTTGAAACACTTGCCAATGACGCGTGGCATAGTTGTACCAATGAAAGGCCAGAACTGTACATAAAACTCTGCAGAGAGTCCGTCAGGCCCTGAGACCGATCCCTTTTTCATTGCGTCTAATGCGCCTTTTATTTCGTCATCGGATGGCGGTGATAGCAGAAGGTCTTGTGTCATGTTGGAATTATGAAGTAAATCTTTTAGCAGTGGATGTGGTTAAACGGATCCTGGGTAACAGACATTAGCAACAGATTGAGCCATTGAGTGAAAGTGTTGAGTGAATGCCTGAAATTCGCGCGTACCCGCAGCAGCTGGCGCGGGAGAGTTCAACGAGTGGGCAGGCGAGCCTGGTGGACAAAGAAGAGCTCTGCGTGTATACCTTAGCAGCTCAGGGTGCACACACGGTGCACGTCTGCAGCGCCAAGCTGCAGCCGAGAGCGAAGAAGCGCGCATGATACGTTGGTACCGTTCAGCCCGCTCCTCTTGTCATAGCCGCATTACAGGGGTAAGACTGGGAGCACGGTTGACAATTGGTATTTTCTGGATTAATAATGACACACCTTTACACATACGGGTGCGAAGTCCGCTGCCCGACACTATTCAATGATGGTGCCATTGTTCTCATAGGCGATCCCAATCAGCTGTATCCGCCCTAATGAGCGATGCACGTAACGCTCGGGACATTTTTTTCGTAGACTGAGAGTCCTGGAGGACGCGGTGATCGAGAAACCATGGTCTGTGAATCATCGGCGTCCATGCTGGCAGGCGGGGGGGGGGGGAACATATCCGGGCGATGGTGGCTAATGCACACTGGTGTCGCTGGCAATGACATTACCCCGGTGTCTTGAACGTAGGTAATGCGACCGGGGGATGCATACACGCGATAAATCGGCTGCTCGACGCTGCTCGACGCCAAGTATAGGCATTATTGCTGCCATGCACACTTTCATGAATGTCACTCAATGCCAATTGATGCACTAGACATTCGAGTTGTCTGGCATTCCAGTTTGACCGGCCATGACCCGGACCTTGAACGTCTGCGTGTGAGTCTAACACACAATTGAAATCCACTAAAATTACCACATGTTGGGAATTTAAAAGAACGCATCAAGAGTTTGAAAGACCGCATTAGAGTTCATGAGTGCGTCTGGGACATACACGCAAACAAATCTTATTCTTAACAAAAAAAAAAAGGTGCAGTTGAACGCCAGCACCCTTCCGAATACAGATATTGTTTTGGTAACGTTTTAGTGGCAATCTGAGATTGTATAAGTGGGTGCAGGATTTTCTTGGAATCCCCCATTTCGTCATAAGTTCACCAGCGCTTACTGTATTCTATCCAAACAAAAATAGGCGTACATAATACATATTCCATGAAAATTCGTACATACTACATTGTCTTTAGTTAAGAAGCCCAAACCTCCTTGACACACCTTGGCAGGAAGGTCTGGCTAGCTCATAACTAGAAGACAATGTTTGGGACATTAAGAGTCTCATGCTTTACCGACTGAGCTAGCCGGGCACCGTTGTTTGGGACATCCAGCAGGCCTGAAAAGCTGGGGAAAGACGAAAACTTGCCGTGACCACGTGGGTGGCCTAGGCCATGCCGCCAATCTGTAGGCGTTAAATACCTTTTGTACATTTACCTCTATACACGAGGGCTACGCACACTATTTTATGCAATGCAGGCGTCACAAACGATCAAAAAGTGTACAAAAGCAAAGACAGCCTCAGTGAACGTGGCAGATGTACATGCGCGCAAGTTCCGACCAAATGGCCAACGCGCCTGACCGAAATTGATTGATTGATATGTGGGGTTTAACGTCCCAAAACCAGTTCATGATTATGAGAGACGCCGTAGTGGAGGGCTCCGGAAATTTCGACCACCTGGGGTTCTTTAACGTGCACCCAAATCTGAGCACACGGGCCTACAACATTTCCGCCTCCATCGGAAATGCAGCCGCCGCAGCTGGGGATTCGAACCCGCGCCATGCGGGTCAGCAGCGGAGTACCTTAGCCACTAGACCACCACGGCGGGGCGCCTGACCGAAACAGAAAGCAAGGCGAGATGCCAGTGACTTGTGGTATAGATAGACCCCGCGTTTCTATTCTTTCACCCTTTGTCGGTTCCTCAGTTACGTCATTGACGTCAGCCAACTATGACGATGGCACACAACGAAGAAACATGCGCCTAAAAGCCGCACTCTGAGAAGGAGATTGGGAATATTGACCATGCGAGGCTCATACTGATCACGCACGCCCGGCGGGTTATAGGCCACCGAAATAATGCCACCGGGTTCGTCAAAGGCTGAGCTTCTTCGAACGCACAACTTTCTTTTTTCTCATGTTGCGAAGCGCTCACTAGAAAAAAATTGCCGGCGTGCAAAAACACGCCGCAACCTTTAGCAAAGGTAAACCGTCAAGTTTCTTGAAACAGAAGAACAGCAATGGACTAGGAATGCTATTTGTATGGATGTTATTTGTACTCTAACTAACTGGATTCCTGAGGGAGACAGAAAGCTAGCTGGGCCTACGAGATTAAAAAAGTCCGCAGGGATAACGTGGCCGAAGAGAGCACATGACTGGGTTCATTTGTGGATCATGGCAGAGGCGTTTTCTCTGCAGTGGCCGTAGTTAAGTTGATGGTGTTGACGTTAATTTTATAACATGAGAAAGACATTCGCGTAGAGGAAAGCATGCAGAATATGCGTAACGAGCGAAGAGATACAATGCTGCAAGCGTTCCTTATGCATGAGGCAGAGAAGTACGCAATACGGACAACTGTCACTTGAGTGAACTTTGAGAAATCCGAAGAAATGGTTCACCTAAATAAAAGTTCACTAAGCTGAAGGTTCCATTTGAACCTGTCGTTGAGACATCAGATATCGAGTCAGCAGTGTTGAACACAGTTTCTCAAATATTTTCTGTAATTTTTATTATGAATGGCGGCGTAAAGGTGCCACAAATGAGCAAATTATCTGTTTTATCCATGTTTGTGTGCACTGCCTGTGGCACAAGTCGTTGCTGCATGACGAAGTCTAAGAATTCCCAAATTCTACAGCTTCGTCTACAAACTAAAGATATTTATGTGACTTTGCATTTTATATCTTGTTCGCTCGTCGTTTTTTTTTTCGTTTGGTTCCGAAAAAACTCGAGAAACAATGTCCAAATGTGATATTTTCGAGAAAACACTGAAGCGCACGTTGCTGGTGGCCTCCGAGGTTAGCCGGCGACACAAACTAGCTGCCGGCTCATCTCGGAGGTCACGCGTGGCTCGTTTTTGTTTCCCGCATGACCACTTTGCACTGAAGGCGCTGTGCGCACAAGCGATGTGGCACTGCCACGGATGAATTGGTATTTTGAAGGTGCCACACATCGGCTACGCCAGTGATGAAGAGCGCGAAAAGTCAATAAACTGATCTCAAAAATAAGGCAGGGTGTGGAGATCCATTGCTTTAACCTAAATATTCGCTGGTGTGAAATTCTTTCACTCGAATTCTTTCGCACAGAAGTCATAAAAAAGCAACAGGCGATTTCCAAAATATTTGATATTTTGAAAAAAATGGTTAATTCATCGTTCCGGCAAGTCAATGTGAACTGTATAAATATAAAACAAATTTGCTAGATTAGATCAACGTTTAAGTCAAATGAGTAGTTTTATTGCGATAGATATGAGCACTCTCGGCTTGATTTTGCCGCCGGTGTCAGTGTGCGCGTCGCCGTCACTCCCCGTAGATGTATACGTGTTGATATATATGAAAATGCGAGAAAGAAAAAAAAAATCCAGAAAAAGACTCCGGCACACGACGTCGAACTTAAGTTGTCTGAATCGTGAGCGCGAGGCGTAAACCATTGAGCCACCAAGGAGCACCGGCTTGATTGTTCAAATGACAAGCTATCCATGTCTATCACTTACCGCTGCTGACGGCATCTCGGGGGTCGGGGGGGGGGATACTATCGTGTTTTCAACATTACCAGCAAGACAGCGCAATGAGCACACGTAGCAACATTGTCACGATGCGGCGGCGACGCTCTCATACCCCATGCACACTTCGCCCGCAAAGAGCAGGAGGTCGACACTCACTCGCACCCCCTCATCTCACGGTAGGGAAGATTGTACGTTTTGGCTGGCGTTCTTCTTTTACCGGAACGATTCTGTTTTAGTTACCGGGCGCACAAAGGCCACTGCAATCGTTGCACAGCCTAACTTTGTGAAAAGAGCACGTTTTTCGGACACAGCGAAGTAACAACTGTGCCCCGCCACGGTGGTCCAGTGGCTAAGGTACTCGGCTGTTAACCCGCACGTCGCGGGATTTAATTGAGGCGGCGGCTGCATTTTTTATGGAGGCGAAAATGGTGTAGGCCCCTGTGCTCAGATTTTGGTGCACGTTTAAGAACCCCACGTGGTTGAAATTAGCGGAGCACTCCACTACGGCATCTCTCATAATCATATGGTGGTTTTGGGACGTTAAACCCAATATATCAATTAGGTAACAATTGAGACGCTTATTTGCGTTCATCTGTACATGAGAGTACGTTTCATGCGTAACGAGTGCGTGCGAAATGCGGGGCACGTTTCGGTTTGCTGAATATTCTGAACATTAACTTCCAATTTGTTGATATCGCGTTCATTGCTTCGCCTTTGCGGCAAAGCTGCGACTTTTTTTTATAGAATAGCACTTATTCAGAGAATGGAACTTTATAGAACTTTTTGTTAGGGTAGGCTGAGTTGCATGAAGCTTAAAATGAGAGATTTTCACAGATGTTTTGAAGACAAACAAGAATAAAGATCTCAGTAAAAATAGTTCCCAAAAGGGGAATATAAATTATACGTGTTTTTCTGTCAGCTTTTCACGTTGTCGCGTTTTACAAACAAAAGTATTTGAATACTATTATTGGTGCCAAATGTTCTGAGCTAACTCGAAAATATTAGCATCAAGGTTGCTGATCGACAAACTCGGAAATGCGAGGATGTGTTTACGGATTAAGCGGGAAAAGAGGAAAGAAAGTAACTTCACTTTGGTCATGCGGAATATGACTGAGTCACGCATCCGGCTCAGTCCCACGTACGTGCAGGGAAACCAAGCCAGCCGACCACCTCACAGGCCCGCTGGACAGCCGCAAGCTGATCAGTGAGAAAGGACTGCGTAGAAACACCTCCCACTCCTCTGGTGTGAAGCTTGAATCTATGTCTTGACACGGGCTGAGTATATGCTCTAATGTGGCTATCTTACCAAATGATGAGCACAGGCCTTTCGAGGTGGCAATCAAAATTTCACTTCCTGAACATCATACTGGTTAAAGTTCATTCGCAGTCTTCTGGATAATTTATAAGCGGGGTCTGATGCCCCAAAGCACCATGTCATTATGAACGACGCCGTAGTGGAGGGCTCCGAAAATGTCAACCACTCGGGATTCTTTAACGTGCACCCAAATCTGAGCACACGGGCCTTCAGAAGTTTCGCCTCCATGGAAAATGCAGCCGCCGCAGCCGGGATTCGATCCTGCGGCCTGCGGGTCAGCAGCCGAGTACCTTACCGACTGGACCACCATGGTGAGGTTGCAGACTTCTGGTATCTGTAACACTGTTATGAAGGCCGCTTCTAGTTTCTTCAAACTTGAAAACTTTGTGAATGCGTCGCCAGTATAAAACTTTGCAGTGCCTTTCGCTCAAAGTTTGTTCTTGAGCTAATCGAATGTCTACAAATATTCCAGGCAACAACTGGCAGATCATCATCATCATCATCATCAGCCTGACTACGTCCACTGCAGGACAAAGGTCTCTACCATGTTCCACCAGTTAACCTGGTCCTGTGCTTGCTGCTGCCAATTTATACCCGCAAACTTCTTAATCTCATCTGCCCACCTAACCTTCTGTCTCCCCCTAACATGCTTGCCTTCTCTGGGAATCCAGTGAGTTACCCTTAACGACCAGCAGTCATCCTGTCCACGCGCTACTTGCCCGGCCCATGTCCGTTTCTTCTTCGTGATTTCAAATATCATATCCTTAACCCCCGTTTGTTCCCTAATCCACTCTGCTCTCTTCTTGTCTCTTGAGGTTACACCGATCATTTTGCTTTCCATTGCTCGCTGCGTCGTCCTCAATTTAAGCTGAACCCTCTTTGTAAGTCTCCAGGTTTCTGCTCCGTAGCTAAGTACCGGCAAGATACAGCTGTTATATACTTTTCTCTTGATGGATAGTGGCAATCTACCTGTCATAAATTGAGAGTGCTTGCCAAATGTTCCCCACCCCATTCTTATTCTTCTAGTTACTTCAATCTCGTGGTTCGGCTCCGCGGTTATTACCTGCCCTAAGTAGACATAGTCTTTCACAACATGAAGTGCACTATTACCTATCTCCAAGCGCTGCTCTTTTCCGAGGTTGTTGTACATTACTTTCGTTTTCTGCAGATTCATTTCAAGACCCACCTTTCTGCTCTCCTTGTCTATCTCTGTAATCACGAGTTGGAATTCGTCCCCTGAGTTACTCAGCAATGCAATGTCATCGGCGAAGCGCAGGTTACTAAGGTACTCTCCATTAACTTTTATCCCTAACTGTTCTCATTCTAGGCTTCTGAAAACCTCCTGTAAGCACGTGGTATATAGCATTCGGGAGACCGTGTCCCCCTGCCTTACACCCTTCTTGATTGGTATTCTGTTTCTTTCTTTATGAATCACTATGGTAGCAGTTGATCCCCTGTAGATTTCTTCCATGATGTTTATATATACTTCATCGACGCTCTGATTCCGCAGTGTCTGCATGACGGCTGATATTTCTACTGAATCAAACGCCTTCTCGTAATCTATGAAGGCTATGTATAGTGGTTGGTTATATTCTGAGTATTTCTGTATTACCTGATCGATAGTATGAATGTGGTCGATTGTTGAGTAGCCTGTTAGAAATCCTGCTTGTTTCTTTGGTTGATTGAATTCTAATGTTTTCTTTACTCTGTTAGCAATTACTTTTGTAAATAGCTTGTATACTACAGAGAGCAAGGTGATCGGCCTGTAATTCTTCAAGTTCTTGTCATCTCCTTTTTTATGTATTAAGATGATGTTAGCGTTCTTCCAAGACTCTGGTACTCTTCCCGTCAGGAGACACCTCGAAAACAAGGTGGCTAGTTTTTCGAAGACAATGTGCCCTCTATCTTTCAGCAGATCTGATGTTACCTGATCTTCACCAGCAGCTTTGCTTTTTGCATGCTCTGCAAAGCTTTTCCGACTTCTTCTATTATTACTGGTGGGGTGTCATCTGAGTTACTGCTAGTTGTTATAGAATTAAAGTCGTGGTTGTCCCGGCTACTGTACAGATCTCTGTAAAACGCTTCCGCTATTTTAACTATCCTACCCATATTGGTAGTCATTTTGCCTTCTTTGTCCCTTAGTGCATACATCCGATTTTTGCCTATCTCAAGTTTCCTCTTCACTGCTTTGACGCTTCCTCCATTTTTCAGAGCGTGTTCAATTCTCCCCATGTTATAGCTTCTTACGTCGGATACCTTACGCCTAATAATCAATTTCGAAAGCTCTGCCAGTTTTATTTTGGCAGATATTCTCACCTTAAAAGTATTCGGAAAGAATCAGATACCACGCCAATGTTGTTTTCTTTTGTGAATGACACATAAGAACATCGAAAGATATCAGTGCACCTAGTTTAAGTTTAGTGCACTAACAAAATTCAAACCTGATTGAAACATTTTGTGATACTGAAGCTACTGCATTGGATCGGCAAATCTACAGTGTGCTTCCAAGAGCTGTTTAGCAAACTATTCCTGAACATGTGGAAAGCACATAATTTTAACAACATTGTCGTCATGAACATTTCTCGCAAAGGCGATTCACTGTCACTCGCTTCGTTGCACTCCTGTTTGCTATATACTTCACACTCTCGTTTTCCGGACAAGTTGCGCGAAACGAACGAAATAAAAACAAGTTGATGTACTTCACATGCCCCTCACCCGAAATTCTTCGCCCTAAAATCACCTCTCAAGGGCTGTTTCAACCCGCCCGGTTATGCAAGTGAAGTATAAGGTGCCAATAAAGGAACAAACAAGTAAAATAACGTATGTGAAAAGTATGTGGATATTGATCTTCATGATCAAGCGAACTCTTTGGCAAACACAGCAGCACACTTGCAAACATCCTCTATGGCTTCCTTTTTGTGTGCGTAAATAGGCCGAAGAAAATTGGCGGCGGCTCTCGAAGACTGATGAAAAAATCATAGTAAAAAGAACACGCGCACCTAATCTTTATTACCATTCCAGCCAAGACAAGTGCAGATGTGTACACGAACAACGATAACAATGTGCTTTTTTTTAGCCAGCTGCTCAGCGATTTTACCCAAAAGTTCTCAAGGAATTGTTTATTCAGCGTTTATACATTCGATAAGGAAGACCCAAGAAAGGGGAAGTGTCCTGTATTATCAAGGAAAAATGTCAGGAAACATTTTTGAAGGCTTGTCTTTCTCTCACATAACCACAGTTTTTATTTGTTATTTTGAGGAGCAAGATGTCTGTGGCGATGTGGTACTAGGACGACACAAAACTAAAGAGACAGGATAGCTGACATATAGAGAAGTAATTCATAAAAGAAATGTGTTTTGTGTGACCTGTGCCCCTAACAATAAAGATTTGCTGAATCTGTATGAAAATTATCGCTTTGTTCTGTGATCATGCAATTTACAAAACTTCACAGAGCCTCAACTGCTCAAACCAGTTTGTTAGAGGACTTCGACCACAACGAGAAGTACCTTTCAAATAAGTGCGCACTTTTCATGAAACATTAATCCGTATATTGGTATGAAACTTTACACGGTGAAAAAAACGCCTAAGTCGCTCGAGCGAAGGCTTTGTAGGTGCAGCTGTTGTGCACTGTACCTTATATCTCACCGCACCGGCAAACACTCACGGCAGAGTTACTGTTGATTGCTTTTTTTAGAAACTGTGCTTAGAAGGCTAAGAATAAACATATGGCAATATTAATACATATTAGAGGACGCCAACCTGTAAACTTGTTCAAAATTCAATCATTTAACAAATGCATCTCATCCCGTCAAATTACTAGCTTATAAAACACTAATCCCACCAAACTAGAGTACGTTTGTTCTGTCTGGAATACCCCTCAACGCGTTCTTACCGATCTAATAGAATCAGTCCAAAAGCGAGCGGTGAGATTTATTTATTCTGATTTTTCTTACACGACTAGTGTAACTAACCTGAAGGAAAAGGCAGGTCTAACTGCTCTTCAGACTAGGCGCACACTTGCAAGGCTTTCACTCTTTCATAAGTTTTTTCATGTCCTACGTAACTCTTCTCCCATGAATTCAACTCATCGCATCGCTCAACGCATCAGTCATGATAAGGCCGTATACACTCCCCATGCCCGGACTGCCACGCATCTGCAATCAATATTCTTCAAGACTGCCATCGACTGAAACAATCTTTTTCCCCAAACATCGCCTTTCACATCAATCATGCTCATTTCAAGAACTCCGTTGAGTCACACTTTGTAAATAATAACTAACTTGTTTGTTTCTCCCACCCCTCATGTGAAACCCTGTGATGTGTAGAGGGCCCTTGAGGTGTTTTCAATAAATAAATAAATAAATAAATTTCACTAAGCCAATATGAACTGTGACCAAATTAGGGGGTTCTAGTACGACCAACAAGAGAAGTGCCTCATGCTTGGCATTTGTTTTGTGATGCGCTTGACATTGACAAGTGCCTCATGATGGCATTTGTTTTGCAATTCTGCAATTAGCAGTTGTTATGCTTGCATCTGGACATAAGGCTAGAAACTATCTAAGGAAGCTGTTGTATAGCAAACGTGGTTCTTATAAACATTGATTGTTGTGTCTAACCAGTAAAATAAGCTGTAGTGTTCAGCATGATGATGCTGTTGAAAAAAAAGAACTCTTGTTAACAAGAAAAAAAAATAGTGTTACACGTTTTAGTGCAGAATACAACCTCTTTGAAATACATGTTTAGTAAATGCCAACAAAGAGAGTTTATGAGGTGTAATTTTGAAATGTTCTTTTGATCTGTGACGTGGTAACAACATCATATGGATACTCTACGTCAATCGTAACTTGATACGGTAACGCCAACTATGCGTGATAACTTCTGTGCAAATAAAAAAAAGATTAAATATTGAAGTTTGCGCAAAAATGCTTCGCTTTTCTCGCCTGAGCTATTGTGCGCGCGTTTCCTCACCGACATGTAATGGGCACCAATGTTTCTGTGCAGACTAGTTGGTTCCCACTGAAATATAGACGTCCTGAACCAGCGGAAATAAGAAAGATAGCAGCCAGGATAGGGTGTATGATCCTGCCTGGCTTCATTTTTCTGTCTGTCTTCGCGGCAAGACTACAATTCAGGCGTTGTGTGTATTTTTCTCTTTCGTAACGTGTGTGTAATCTGTGGTGTAGTCTGATTGATTTGATTGATTTGTGGGGTTTAACGTCCCAAAACCACCATTTGATTATGAGAGACGCCGTAGTGGAGGGCTCCGGAAATTTTGACCACCTGGGGTTCTTTAACGTGCACCCAAATCTGAGTACACGGGCCTACAACATTTCCGCCTCCATCGGAAATGCAGCCGCCGCAGCCGGGAATCGAACCCGCGACCTGCGGGTCAGCAGCCGAGTACCTTAGCCACTAGACCACCGCGGCGGGGCAATCTGTGGTGTAGTCTATACTTCACAACTCTATTTTTTCAGTTGATGCCCTCCAGTAATTCAGAATGTGAACAATAAAGACCGTTTGGGCTCTGCTCCTCGTTTTACTTTAGTTTATAAATACGGCCCCATAAAAGTTACTGCTTAGAAAATCCTCAAAGAACCGACCTTCTTCTATGGGCGAGCCCCACAAAAAATTAACGACATATCAGGACAGTGTCGTCAGCACAGAATTGTATGCCAGAAAGCGGGCAGATTTATCGAAATGCTGCTTTTACTCGATGTTCCAACAACTGTTTGACCTATATGCCAAGGCAATTAAGAACCGAAGCTCAGATTTTTACAGATAATTTGCTGTTTTCTTCGAATGACAAGCATCTTAGAGAAAAGATAAACTGTAGAATTCCTTATGCTTTTCTTTCTCTTACACTGCTCTTGCAGTCGACATCAAGAGTTCAGCGTCGAATAAAGTAGAAAAAGAGTACCATGCGCATTCAAGCAAAATGTTAATGTTAAATTCATATAGTGTTTTATTCGCTGCACTGGAGTTTTTGTAAAAGCCATGCGACTGCTTAATGGAAGGCTGGCTGCATTTATAGCGAACCTTTGTGCAAAGCGAATCCAGACGAAGAATTTTGCTTCTTCACAACAAGCTGTTTGTTGCATTTCGGAACGGTTTCGTAAGGCTGTGGATCCATTAAGGTCATCGACCTAGTTTTTATGGCGAGAAGTACGATTCTTTCTGGGTAGAAAAGAAGGAAAAGCAAGCTCGGAACAACTGCCCCGGTAATCAGTGCGAAAAGACAAGTGTATCATTACTCGCAATGGCGTCTCGTCAGACAACGCAAAAGAAGCAAGCAGTTTCCAATACATAAAAAATATTAGAAATAAAAATTAAACACATGATGAGGGCACTTCTGGTTGACATCCGTCATATATTTTCTGCGAAAAACCAGAAACGGCAGATGAACACAAAAATTAATCCGTTGTACTTCCCTACTGTTTCAAAATGCATTTACATATTACAAGTTATATACGCAGGAACATTCACAACCTGCCCCACCGCGGTGGTCTAGTGGCTAAGGTACTCGGCTACTGACCCGCAGGGCGCGGGTTCGAATCCCGGCTGCGGTGGCTGCATTTCCGATGGAGGCGTAAATGTTGTAGGCCCGTGTGCTCAGATTTGGGTGCACGTTAAAGAACCCCAGGTGGTCTAAATTTCCGGAGCCCTCCACTACGGCGTCTCTCATAATCATATAGTGGTTTTGGGACGTTAAACCCCACATATCAATCAATCAACATTCACAACCATATCGGGGGCTGTTTAAAAATGAAAGAAACCAAATGATGCTTCTGCTCCTTGACTCTTCTGGTCAATATTCCAAGCCGCGAAATGAAGTTCCGTACATGAAACTATCATTTTTTTACGAGAGTAAATATTGGTGGTGGTGTTTGTGAAGGAGGTGAATGTAAACAGAGTCATATTAATAGACATCGCGAGTGTTTTTGTAGGAGCGTCTGAACGGACAGACAGTCTCTAGTAATACCTTGAATTTAATTTTGAATGAATGTTGGGATACTATGGAGGCAGATGAAGTCGGAGCGTATTTTCATCGCAAGCCCAAGAGCGAAGATGAAGCAGTCTTTCGCGGCGCTACCATTTTTAAAAATGGCATTGCAAAAATTCTGAGTAAAGATATCTATTTGGGGACTATCAATATGGCCTGTAAAGAAGCATTTCGTTTTGTCCGTTTCAATGAGATGATGATACTTATATACGCTACAGGGTAAAAAAAAAACGTAACAACTAACCTCCATTGCCAACTTATTAGCATATTCATATATGGTCCTTTTCTGTGTTTTGGTCGTTAAGGTCCGGCACTTGTGGTGTGAACGATAAGTTGAAGTGTTGACGCAGCTATAGGAACATCTGGAACCAATGACGCCAGTTCACAATTGGCACTGGCTGCACAGAGCTCGATCGGTGAATCTATTAGCCAAAAGTGTATATATAAACAGAAAATTTGAAACATCTGCATGTAGCAAGGAGCCGTGTGTTGTAAGAGAGAGGAAAAGGAAAATTAAACTTTGCAGCGAATATGTATGAATCTAGGACTTGCGGAGACTGCTCATAGAAAATGCAAATGATTACACGACACACGAAAGGAGCCTATTTGTGCGTCAATTTAACAGTGAAGCTGAACCTTGAATGACGTGTTCATGTGATTACGTGTAATTGAAGCTGCGAAACTCCGCAATATAAAACAAAACAGAAGAATTTGTACACATGGCTGATGTACTAACGTAGAAAAAATAGACAAAAAATTACGTCAATCCTTGCTTGAAAGTGGCCTTAATCGTGCGTAAGCGTGCAGATTTAAGGTAGATTGTAAGCTTTCCTCGAGAGCTTATTCTCGAAGTAGGCATGGTACCTTCTATTGTATTTTTTTTTGCGTTCATCATCTGCCGGAGCAGCACTATACGTAAGGCGACACACATCATTCTTAAAACTCGTGTTGGGCATAAAATTTGCATAGTTACAACGTGCGCTTTTAATTTTTCTTTTGTTTCACTGGGTTTCTGCTCACAAAGCATGTCACGAATGTGCAGTGAAAACTCCACTGCATGGTTTAAGAACGTTTGCGATTATTGTAGATTTTTTTCGCTAAGGCCGCACGCATGACGTGAACTTCCTAGATTGCTCCAAAGCTTGCGCGAAAACCAGTTTATCAGCTGGAATATTCAACGCTACATGTATAAATGCCGGCGCATTTTGCCGCTTTTCAATTGATCGACGGCTGACGTTGTGTTGGCTGCTATCAGTGCCCGCGTGTTTTTGTAATCTGACCTTCCGTTTCCTGACCACATCTTCATGCAAATTTACAGTTTCATCTTCAACATACAGTCTGTTGCTTCCGCGTACGTCAAGATCACGATGCAATATATCAAATTTTCCTGGTGCGTATAATACATGACTACGTTCACATGTTGTCTTAAAGACAGCTTTTTTTCCTCCGCTACAAAATTTAGCAAATCCTTCATAGGTAGTGTTTTGTTTGGCACTTACTTTTCACCGCGGAATCCGCCCAATCATACTGACCAGACAACACTCACTGCATAGATGACCTGCGTATTAGTAACACACGCTTAGGATGAGTGGGTGGATATTATTGGTGATGGCTACGGCATTGCAGGTGAAAGGCTGACATATTCTGTAAAGGATCACATGAATTCGCTTAAGGTTACAAAAGTGTGGGTGGCAACAAAGTATACGTTCTGATGTTTATATCACTGTATTGCGGTCACACTTTTTCAAAATCAAGAGTGATAAACACATCAAGAAAGTCACACACAATAAATGTCTTCAAGAAATACCTCCTAAATAGCTTGTGTTCTTTTTGGCTTGAGGCTGCATCGAACCCAGACACAATGCACAAATCGGAAATTTTGTGCTTAGAGGTTCATGAAGCGAACGATTCTCACTTCCAAGAACCAAACGATAAAGTACGTGTACTTGACGACAATAGGCACCTCAACCTCTCCACAGCAAAACAGTTAAAACAGAACAGAACAGAACAGAACGACAACAGCACAATGGCGTCACTTGGACGTGTAACAAGGCGCAGAGATATAGCGACAGAAGTCTTAAATACTTAGCCCTTAAAAATATTATTATTCAGCTGTGTCTCGTTATGCAATGATAGCCTGTGCGCTGTTGGCCACTGGTCTAGTTAAGAGAATAGAAAATCACGTAGCAATCAACGAGTAAAGTTGGAACGAAATCTTTTAGTGAAGGAAAGATAACACCGTTCGAATGACTCGTGAAGGGTCTTCGTGGTGCAGTCAAACGAAAGGCCACGAAGAAAAACTTATAGGCTGGCGCGGCTCAGTGCATGCAGCATTGTCAAAGTGGACGAGTCGCACCAGAGCTCCTCTTGAAATCTGGGTCAAAACCTGGGTAGCACATGGGAGTAGTAGATGGAAGTGGCACGTCGTCCGTGTTTCGGCGAAAGCAAACACATTCCCGAATAGAAAATTTTTCTTATTTTAGCTGTCATAAAGCTCAGTATAAAAAGAAAGCCACACATAACACACACACACACACATGATATATATATATATATATATATATATATATATATTATATATATATATATATAAAAAAATATATATAAATATATATATATATATATATTCAGCAGGAAGTTCAAGGGGTCTGGTACGTATAAAGAACACAAGCGAGTACACGTACGAAAGAGCAATACTTTTATGCCAACGTTTCAGCCGTGGCACGGCCTTCGTCAGGGAATAAAGAGTAGACAAGCGAGTAGCGAGTAGACAAGAGTAGATCGCTTGTCTACTCTTTATTCCCTGACGAAGGCCGTGCCACGGCTGAAACGTTGGCATAAAAGTATTGCTCTTTCGTACGTGTACTCGCTTGTGTTCTTTATATATATATATATATATATATATATATATATATATATAAATATATATATATATATATAAATATATATATATATATATATATATATATATATATATATATATATATATATATATATATATATATATATATATATATATATATATTGTTTCAGAAGGACCAGAGAGACCGCAGAACCGATACGTCTTAGGTTTATTGTTGACAGAACAGAAAAAATAAAAAATGCAGAGCGTGCCCCTGGCGACTTCTTCTTCCTCGCCTCCAAGCTCCATCTTCAATCTGTTTTCTACATCTTCCCGCCGGCCAGATTCAACCGAAGCAACCTTCGAGCGAATACAGCAGTTGAATCGGCCTCTTGACTAATTTTCCTTCAGGTGTACGAAGCAAGCATGTTCTCACTAGTCCATCCTTACCTGGGAAAATCTTTTCGATCTTGCAGAGTTTCCACCGAGTTCTTTATCGCGCTTCTCCAACCAGAAGTACATCTCCTTCTTGTACATTTGCGTGACGCTCTGTTTTTCTGCTGGCACACTTAAGCTCCCTCAGGTACTCCTTTTTCCATCTGGTCCACCATGTTATCATAGCATGTTTTTTTGCACTCCAGTAATTCAGCAAACTGTATTCTCCGAGTCTGTTTTCTTCCGGCTTGTTCATGGCTTGCCTGCCTCCTATAACGTCCGCTGGTGTGATGGGTTGTGGCTCGTTAGGATCATCATACACCTAAGTGAGAGGCCGGTTGTTAAGTACTCCTTCTGCTTCAACAACCACAGTCCGTAGTTCTTCTTCATCCAAAAGTCGAGCACCTATAGTTTTTGCCATGGATGTCTTAAAGCTTCTGATCAGTCTTTCATAAAATCCTCCCCACCATGGAGCTAACTCTACAATAAACTTCCATATTATTTTCAGGTTACTGGCATACTGTTGAACCCTTTCATCTTCCACCTTCAATATCTTGTTCATCTCTTTCTCAGATTTCTTGAACGCTCTTGCATTATCACTGTAAATAGTTGTACACAATCCTCTTCTAGCTACGAATCTTCGGAATGCTTGTATAAACGCTTCTGATGACATCCTCTTGACCAACTCCAGTTGTAAGGCTCTTGTTACTGCACACGTAAATATCACAATGTAAAACTTTGTAACTTTTTTGCCTTTCTCCTCTCGAGCATTTAGCGGTCCAGCAAAGTCTATACCAACAGTGTCGAATGGCCTCGTCTGTGTTATCCTGTCAGCTAGTAGTGGTGGAATTTCTTGTGCCATTGGTCTAGAATTGAATCTCCTACATGTGATGCATTTCTTTATCACATATTTCATCATCTGTCGGGCACGCAGAATCCAAAACTTCGTTCTTAGATGTGTCGATGTTGCCGCAACGCCACCGTGCATTGTTATTTGATGCGCGTTCAGAACTAGGAGTTCTGAAAAGTGACTTTCCTTTGGTAAAATAATAGGATGCTTCTCATCAAATCTCAAATCACTCCACTGAAGCCTCCCTTGTACTCTCAGGACACCTTGATAATCTTCGAAGATGGTCGTGCCGTACAGATTCATGTTGTCATATATTCGTGTCACTGCATTTTGTAGCGTTTTCTGCTCCTGCTTTATCAGCACAAACTCTGCCTTGTCCAATTCTTCTCCTGTCAGCGAACCTGTTTTCCTTTCTTTTCGTCGGTTTCCTATATAACGCATCACCCACGCGGTAACTCGTAACGCTTTCTTGTATGACCCAAATCTGCTCACATCAATTATCTTTTCTTCACCCGTGGTGGTAGCTAAACTTGCCATGGTCTTTTCTTCGTCTTTGTTGTCATGACTGTCCGATTCTTGCGTGATGTCATAATCAGGCCTTTGTTTTTCATTCTCGATCCACGTGGGGCCTTTCCACCATAATTCACTGTCCAGCAAACGTTTCATCTTCATCCCCCTTGTCATCAAATCCGCAGGAATTTCATCGCTTTTAACATAACCACATTGACTCTCATTGGACTTGCTCTTAATTTCTGCTGCGCGGTTGCGAACAAACAGATCTTTCGTCTGATTTGACTTTATCCAGCATAACACAATTTGAGAGTCAGTCCAGAATTTCACACTCCTCAGTTTCCTGATGAAATTCTCAGTTATATGACTGGCCAATCTGACTGATATTGTGGCTGCCAACAACTCCAATCTTGCTAGTGTAATCTTTTTGATTGGAGTGACTCTACCCTTTGCAATGAATAAATTGGCTTCATTGCTTCCATCGGAGCATTCTGTTACAATGTATGCTGCTGCTCCATACGCCATTGGACTCGCATCGGAGAACACGTGTAGAGTCGATGCTTTCACTTCAGCTTGCCTGTTGTCATAGCATCTGTTAACGGTGAAGTCATCTAAGTGCTGAAGCTCCTCCGACCAGTCCTTCCAAGCTGGTCTATGCTGGCTTGGTAACGGGTCATCCCATTTCAGTTTATCCATCCAAATTTTTTGCAGCAATATTTTTGCTCTGACTGAAAATGGTGTCAAAAAACCCAAAGGGTCATATAGCTTTGCCGTGTCCTGCAAAATCTGTCTTTTTGTGAGTTGTCTCATGTCCTTGTCATTTCGCCATGTAGTGTCGGGAAAGCTCAACACGTCGTCTGCGAAATTTCATTTCAGTCCCAAAATCTTGATTTGTCCCTCTTTTCTTATCCCTCGATCCAGATCCTCTCCTTCTTCATCAAAGAGTTTTCTTAGCTCGGCGTCATTTGAAATCCATTTTCCTAAATTCATTCCCGCATAGCAAAAAATGTCTCGTGCTTCTTTGTATATATTTGTTGATGTCGAGTATTCGTCGGCTCCTAGTAAAACGTCATCGACGTAGATTCCTTTCCGGAGTTGCGCCACAACTGCAGGATATTTTTCTTCGAATTTATCCAAATGTCGATGAATCGTGGCCGCTAGAAGGAAGCTACTTGGTGTAGTTCCGAAAGTAACCCTCGTCATCCTCCATGTTTTTATCTGCGGGGTTGGCATATCTTCGCTGCGTATTCTTTCCCACCACATGAATCGCAGTGCGTCTCGGTCATTTTCATGTATCCTTATCTGCAAGAATGCTTTTTCCACGTCGGCTGACATAGCGATCTTGTGATGTCGAAAGTTCATCAGCAAGCTTGTGATGTCGGCGTTTAGGTTCGGCCCCTTTTCCAAGTTGTCATTCAAGGATTCACCTGGATTCTGGCTTGACGATGCGTCAAAGACGATCCGTATTTTTGTCGTTGTTCGGTCCTTCTTAATTACTGCTTGATGAGGCATGTAGTATACAAATTTGTTCTGTATATCTGATCCAGCATCTTCTTCGACGTTTTCTGCTATTTCTTGCTCGAAGTACTCTCGAATAGCTTTGTCATAGGCTAGGAGTTCATCTTTATTCTTGCATAATTTCTTGGTCACCTGGAAAAGCCTCTTCTCTGCAATGGTGTTGTTGTCGTCCAATGTTACGTTTTCCTTCCATGGTAGCCGCACTTGGTATCTTCCTGCTTTGAACTCCATTGTTTGTCGGACGTAGTCTAGCACATGTTCATCGTTCATCTTTGTTGCTGGTTTCTCCTTGATGCCCATGTTTTCCAAGTCCCAGAATCTCTGCAGTTCGTCCACAGTCGTGTCCGACTTGGCACTGACCTTGAGTACCATAACCGTCGATGGTTTCATTGGCACACAATGAAGTCCTACGGGACCTTGGACTGTCCATCCCAATATTGTTTCTATTGCCATTACTTTTGGATGAATCTCGCAAATGCGACCAGTGACTACAGTCCAGTAATAATCTGCTCCAATTAATATAGAAGTTTCCATATTTTTCCTTCCTTTTCTGTCTTCTGGATGTCATCAGCCAAACAAATTCCCATCAATCTTGCTCTTTCATGTATTGTCAACGGTGGCGATGGTAGCACGTCACAGGATATAACTTCTATCTCCAGTGCCTGAATCGTGACTGGCTCTGATGTGGGATCCTTCCTCACGCTGACCTCGACGACTTTCATGTCTAATTCCATCTCTCCTCCTCCAAATGATCCTACAGTAATCCTTTGGGATCTTTTTACCTTGCACGCTAGTTTTCTTGACAATCGTTTGAGGATGAATGTCCTCTGACTCCCGTTGTCCAGCAGAATCCGTGCGTAGCACCCGCTGTCTTCTCCCTCCGTCCACGAAAAGGCTGTCTGCAGTAGTATGCACTTGTGTTCATCAGACTGCTGTGCGTGCATGTTGCAGGACTTGCTGGTGTCTAACCGGTCAGGTTGCGCGCTTTTACGCACTTGCTCAACATCACCGCTTTGCTGCTGTGCTGACTTTTCTGCGGGCGTACGTGGTCGACACATGGATGTCGCGTGCCTTCCCTTGCATGTTTTGCAGCGTACGTTAGCGCGGCATATCTTCGCCGTGTGGTGAGGTCTGGTGCATCTGAAGCACCTTCGTTCCCGTTGCAAGGCTTCTTTCTTTTGTTGCATACTAATGCTTCTTCTGCAATCTTCCGTGTACTGTCCAGTCATCTCACAGAAGCTGCATTTCTTAATCGATATGCTTTGAAGCGTAGATGTTCTAGTCCGCCTCATACTGTGCGGTGACTGGGTCACGTCGTATTTTTCCTCCCGAGTTTCTTCTCTGCTGCGTATATATATGTTTAAAAACTACATAATTTCTTTAAAATTTCTCGTGTTGTCTCTTGACGCTGAGTCCGATTCCGTAGTTGCTGGTCTGTTGTCACCTTTCTTAAACTCCTTCATCTTCATCTCAATCCTCATATCCACCGGTAGCGCAGATTTTACAACAGGAGCTATCACTGTGGCGTAACTACCCATTTCCACTCCTAATGACTGCAATGCTCGTGTGTTCACTTGCAACTTTTGGAAGAGTTTCTTCAACCCATCTACATCTTTCGGACTCTTCACTGCTTCCAAATTTGCAAGCTCCTTTATGTAGGTCTCTTTTAAATTATCTTCTCGTCCAAAGGTTTCTTTCAAAAGAGCGACTGCATGCTCGTAATTCTGATCAGAAAACTGCAAACCTTCTATGAAGGACGCAGCCTCCCCGCTCAGAGACGCCAGAAAGTAATTAAATTTTTGATTCTTCGGCATGTTCACTCTGTTATGCACCGATGTTATGAACTGATGCCAAAACCTTGGCCATGCTGTTTTTTTCCCATCAAACTTGATCATCTCAAGACGTGGCAACTTCACAAGCTCTTGCGTCTCCGAGATTCGGTTAGTACCTTGAACTGAACTCGCCTGTTCTGTGACTATTCTCGTAGTCAGTTGCGTCGCTTGTTCTAACTCGCGTAATCGCTCCTCTATTTTTGTCGTTGCAGCGACGATCTTCATCTCATAATGCAAAGCTCTTTCAAATTCTGCCTCCGCATCATCTTCTTCAATGAACGGTTCTATCTGTTCGTCAGCTTGTCTTAGCGTCTGTGACACGCTCTTCATCTGGTTCAGAAGCGTCATAAGTTGCGCTCGATCGGCGTCTTCTTCTATCTTCTTATCGATTTCATTCGTAAGCGTCGTCACATTTGCTCGAAGCGTCTTTCGCTTCTTCAATAGGACCTCTTTATTCATGCTTAAAACGTGTTGAAAGAGCTCTTGCCTTTTTATGTGCTTCTCGAACAGTCGTCGGTCGTGGTCCTTCTCTCGACGGTTCGTCCTTCAGCCAGACGCCGCTGCTTCGTTCTTCAACCCGTTGTTGCGAATGGGGTTGAAGTCTGTGCGTCTGTCTTCAGATCCATCTTGGTCACGGCACCATGTTTCAGCAGGACCAGAGAGACCGCAGTACCGATACGTCTTCGGTTTATTGTTGACAGAACAGAAAAAATTAAAAATGCAGAGCGTGCCCCTGGCTACTTCTTCTTCCTCGCCTCCGAGCTCCATCTTCGATCTGTTTTCTACATATATATATATATATATATATATATATATATATGATATGCCACAACGAGAGCGTTCTCAACAAGGATAAATATATTTATTTCCCAACAGTTTCGGGAGGGGTGGATTCGTCAGGGGATGAGTTATAATAACATAGACGTTTAAACTTCGTTGCTGCCGCGTCCCTCTCGCTTTGAAAGATGTTTGCGAGAGTGAGAGACAACTAAAAAAATGGCCCCATATCTGCATGTAATCTGCAAATGTCGTCGAAAGACGATAGTCTCGAGTGTGGAGGGAGTGAAAAAAACCTTTATATGATGTTCTGTGGAAGAAAGTCGGTGAATGGTATTCCGGAGGCGCTCGTTAGAGTGCCTCGAGCGTGCAGCGGAGGCGAACGAGCGCATCAAGTCACGTCACACGTGAGACATGAGCGCCATCTGGCAGATTTTTTTTCTTTTTGGAAAAAGAAAGCGCGTGGCCCTGATATGGTTGTGCGCACCCGTCGCAGAGGTGATAAGGTGTAAAACAGAAGGCGACAGGTAAGTGTCACCACCGTATCGTCTTTGCAAGCGTTGCATGGTCAGCGCAGCGTGTTAAGCGCTACAGTCCTTAGAATTACATAAGTATGCCATTTCTAGTAAAATATGAGCATGCAGATTATATACGTGCTGTTATGGTACCTCAGATATGTGTTATAATTGCTTTTTAATTCACAATCGCACAAGAATGAACGTGGATCCTTGAGCAACATTGGTGGGCGCTGCGATTCGGGTTGGCCATTCGGAAGATCGGCTGGTGCTGTTTAAAGTACCCGGTTCGCGGTAACGGTGGACAAACAGACAGACAAACAGACAGATAGGCCAAAGTTTTTGCGTCGAAGGTCCCCAATAAACACCATCATCTTTAAAAAAAACTGTGAACGCGGAGCACGAAACCTGCCTGTGCACATGCAAATGTCGGTGTAAGTCCACATCCGGTTCACATCGTGTGCTGGCCAGTTCTCGACGTCTGTCGGTCCGCCCAAGATTGTCGCCGCGGTGGCGGGTGGGGTCGGTGACGGCGTGCTTAAGGAAAGAGTTTCCCCTTAATTGGTTGGACGGCTCTTTACCTTTAATCTTCGCCTGTTTCCCCTCAATGGCAGTCAAGGGATAGGCGAGCGTAAACACTTTGTATGTAAACATGAGAAAAAAATATAAGAAAAAAAAGAAGAAAAGAAAAAGAAAAAAAGAAAGAAAGGACAGTGTACAGTACGAGTCAGTCAGAAAAAAACAAGCATGGTCTTCAGCTATAAATCTGTCACCAATTTCCTTCTGGCTTACTTATCGGAGGCAAGAGAGTCTTCCGGGGTCCTCGTTGATGCCGGCTACTAATGTTCTAAATTTGAAACTAAAATACGCCTCACGCTGTTCACGCTCGCGCCTGTTTGAGAAACCGGACTGTAAAAGAGTTACGCTGACATTTTCAAACCTGTGGTTTGGCAGGCGCAGATGTCTAGATAAAGGTAGCTTCGGCAGTGAAGTGGCGTGGTACCGGTGATTATTGAACCGCAGCCGAAATGGCGTGTCTGTTTGGCGGATATATTGTTGTCCACAGATGTTGCAATGTAGCATGTATATTACGTTACTGGAGTCACAATTAAGGATTTCAGTTATGCAGAATTTGAATTCCGAGAAGTTCGCTTTTGATTCATGTATTGTGACCATCTGTAGGCATACCTTGCATCGAGCTTTTCCGCGGGGATGGCACCCTGATTGAATTTAGGAGGGGTTTGTTTTTGCTCTGACAAGAATTTCCTTCGGGTTTTTATCCCTGCGGTACACCATGCACGTGAGGTGGCTTCGCGAAAATTGAAGTTGGTCGTTTGCTTTGCCTGATTATGCTGTAATGGCTGGAAAGTATGTTGTTGATTCATGTCATTGATCAGGAGTAAGTTAGCACAAGGTTCGTTGGGGAAGTCGATTTGGATACTTTGTTTGGTCTCTGAATAATATAATTCCGGTTCACGTTGCGAGCATGCAGTGTGGCATCGTCAATAATGTCTTCAGGATAATTTTGTTTCAATAAGGAATGCTTTAGGTGTTCCGCGTGTCTGTCGAATTCCCGCATATCGGTGCATACTCTTCGTTACCGGTAGGCCTGAGAATATGCAATACGCGTTTTGCAATGCTTTGGATGGCTGCTGTTGAAACGTAGGTACATTTGACGTTCTGTAGGCTTTTTGTAAAGGTTTGTTGACAAGCGGTCATTTTCGACCGCGACAGTGACGTCCAAAAAGTTAATGCTAGCTTTGGAAATTTTGTGTGTGAATTTTATTGACGGGTGGCACTTGTTAAAATCCTCTATGAAGCGGAAAAGACTTCCCTCATCGTGGTTCCATATAACAAAAATATCGTCTAAGTATCTTCTGTAGTAGAAAAGTTTCAAGGTGCGTCCCTCAATGAACGGGACTTCAAGTGAAGCCATAAAGGTACTCGCAAAGATTGGGGCCATTATTGTGCCCTTTGCAGTGCCATTGAGCTGAAGGAAGTGCTTGTCATTGAACTCAAAATGGTTATAATTGAGTACAAGTTCAAGAAGTGTAAACAGTACCTCGCCACTTACACCAGTTGATGAGTCATATTTTACATATCCAGAAACCATAGCCGTTATTCTGTCGTTGTGGGGTATGTTGGTGTACAGTGAGCAGACGTCCATTGTCACCAGAGAACTACCACCTGGGATGTTGAGACTTGAAGTTTCGCAGATGAAGTGGTGTGTGTCCTTTAGGTAATAGGGAAAACTTGGGGGATGTGTTTCATTAGGAATTTATGAATTCTGGTATATTATCTGTTGATGTGCTGTTACTGCATACTATCGGACATGCCGGATTGTTTGCCTTGTGTTTTTGGAGAGCATATAGAATCGACCGGGAACAGAATGGGCCGGTAACATTGCTTTTAACATTTGGCCGGTAATTTTTTCGTCCCGGCGGAGATTATTCGCGGTTCCTTTTATCTCACTTTCAAATTCGGGAGTTGGGTCCGTTAGAACTTCTTTGTAGAATGTTGTGTCTGATAGTTCTTGTTCCCCTTCCTTTCAGCAGTCCGACGTGTTTAAAATTACTTTGCAGCCCCCTTGTCGGCAGGTTTGATGGTAATTTCAGCGTTTTTTCGTAGTTCATCGAGTGTCTTTCGTTCTGACTTCGATAGGTTGTTTCGAGATGGCAGAGTTTTTTCATACGCTCTGATCATATCTTTTTGAACTGCTGATATATACATATTGAGATCTTTGTCCCTCTGCTCACCTGGACACCATGATTTTCACCACCAATCAACCTATTCTCGTCCGTACAGTCCTTCCGATCATGAAAGTATCCATGGAGGCGGAGATTACGCGTAAAGTTATTGAGGTCTTGTTACAGTTCAAATTCCTTGAATCTACCGGATGATGAACAAAAGGTTAAGCCTCTCGACAAAAGTTGTAACTGAGCGGGTGTAAGCGTTGTGTAGGACATATTGAGGACATTTTTCTCATACGTTTTTGGCTGCTCTCGGCTATCACGTGGCATGGGACTGTCAGCGTTATATTCGAGATTAAGGCTGTTTTGATTAGGATTACACTGTAGTTTCAAGTTCCCAGTTTTCTCCTCAAAGTTAGGTTGTGGTACGGGTGGTCCCTGGCGTTCTTGTAGGGTCTCATTACTATTTTCCTGTTGCAGAGCAGTGGAGCTTCAGCAGTCCCGTTAGAATTTTCCATTTATAACTATTGAAATTTTGCCCCTCTTTTTTAGTTCATATCTTTCCAGTTCTCTTGCCTCATGCTCTCCGACATTAGATACTAATTTCTGCGTGGCCTTTGCGACAGTGTAGTCGGCGGCTTTACGCTTACTATTGTCCGCAAATGACCCGAGTAAGTTGCAAGGATGCTTTTAGTAATATTTTTTCCCACTTTCCCCTTGCTTCTTCACATAGTGTAGACATTGAGCGGTTTGCAGGCTAGGTGGAGGCCCATAGGTGCAATTTGGTGAGATAGATATTTGGTTAGTTGTTTCGCATGTTTTTCGTATTGCACCCGTTTTTCAATGATTTTCCTAATCGATAGAAAAGACTGGCAACATGCATGTTTGAGACTGCCCGTACCTTTTGATTCTCCGTGTCAATTGGAAGCCGCGGCCTTAGTCTTCGCCGCGTTCGTCGGCCTGGTGTTGTAGGGCCTCGCTGGTGGGAGTGGCGACGTCATCACTGCTGGGGCCCTGGATGACTCTGTGTGTCCCTCGGCTCCCTGTTGTTGAGTGGGCTTGGCACTGGAGTTGGCCATGCAAGTGGTTGTCGCCGATCTCTGACTCGCTGATGGTCCATGTAATATACGCCTGCTCACAACCACCCCCCATAGTGGCAAAGACGGCGGGCCTCTTTGCTGAATGTCATACCTTGACGAAGACTAACTGTCCCAGTAAATGATTACTCCCAGTATATATATATATATATATATATATATATATATATATATATATATATATATATATATATATATATATATATATATATATATATGGGAAAGAAGTGTATACCTAAGGGCTCGTTTTCCGTGTTTTAACACAATATTAATGAGATCTAACAGACAGTAATGCCAAGGAATGCACAGGGGAAATTATCAGAACCAACGGAATGTAAATAAGAAGAAAGAAAAATGAATGAAAAAATAACCAGCCATGAGCAGAAATCGAACCTACGACCTTCGAATAACGCGTTCGATGCTCTAATCACTGAGCTACCACAGCGGCCTTCCCTCCACCCACTTTTTTGGGTTTATATGTGAATTCAAAAGTAGGAGTGACAGTCAGCGCCATCTATAAGCCAAACAACGAGTGTGAAAACACTCTTATGCGCATGTTTGGCGTCACGTAGCACGTGAACTTATTATGAGCGGGCAGCTGATTAATTGTCCCTCTTATACAACCTAAACACACCAAGTCTGCCATTACGAGACCCTCGTTCAATGAAATAAGGGAAAGAAGAGTATACCTAAAAGCTCGTTTTTCCGTGTTTTGACACAATATTAATGAGATCTAACAGACAGTAATGCCAAGGAATGTACAGGGAAAGTTATTAGAACCAATGGAATGTAAATAAGAAGAAGGAAAAGTGGATGAAAAAATAACCAGCCGTGAGCAGAAATCGAACCTACGACCTTCGAATAACGCATTCGATGCTCTAATCACTGAGCTACCACAGCGGCCGTCCCTCCACCCACTTTTTTGGGTTTATATGTGAATTCAAAAGTAGGAGTGACAGTCAGCGCCATCTATAAGCCAAACAACGAGTGTGAAAACACTCTTATGCGCATGTTTGGCGTCACGTAGCACGTGAACTTATTATGAGCGGGCAGCTGATTAATTGTCCCTCTTATACAACCTAAACACACCAAGTCTGCCATTACCAGACCCTCGTTCAATGAAATAAGGGAAAGAAGAGTATACCTAAAAGCTCGTTTTTCTGTGTTTTGACACAATAATAATGAGATCTAACAGACAGTAATGCCAAGGAATGTACAGGGAAAGTTATTAGAACCAATGGAATGTAAATAGAAAGAAAGAAAAGTGGATGAAAAAATAACCAACCTTGAGCAGGGAACGAACCTACGACCTTCGAATAACGCGTTCGATGCTCTGATGCTATATATATATATATATATATATATATATATATATATATATATATATATTTATTTATTTATTTATTTATTCATATATATATGGAAAGAAGTGTATCCTTAAGGGCTCGTTTTTCCGTGTTTTACACAATATTACTGAGATCTAACGGACAATAATGCCAAGCAAAGTATAGGGGAAGATATTCGACCGAATTGTAATGTAACAAAGAAGAAAAGTGGGTGAAAAGATAACTTGCCGTGGGCAGGATCCGAACCTGCAACCTTCGAATGACGCGTTCGATGCTCTACCACTTGAGCTACCACGACAGCCATCCCCCCAGCCACTTAATTGGGTTTTATATGTGAATTTAACGTGGAAGTGTCAGTCAGCGCTACCAGTAGCATTAGCGGCGAGTGTGGCACACTCTTTTGAGCCTGTTTGGCGTCACGTAGCACGTGAACTTATTACGAGTGGGCAGCTTACCAGTAGTCTCTCGTATACAACCTAAAGGCACTAAGTCTGGCAGTACGAGACCCTCGTTAATGAATTAGGGAAAGAAGTGTATACTTAAGGGCTCGTTTTTCCGTTTTTTATACAATATCACTGAGATCTAACGGACAATATTAGCAAGAAAGTATAGGGGAAGATATTGGACCGAATTATAATGTAACAAAGAAGAAAAGTGGGTGAAAAGATAACTTGCCGTGGGCAGGATCCGAACCTGCAACCTTCGAATGACGCGATCGATCTATATATACATATATATATATATAAATATATATATATATATATATATATATATATATATATATATATATATATATATATATATATATATATATATAGTGATGTGGGCATTTAGTATACGCATCCTCTTCACCGGTACATTATCATCATTATCATGTGTGGCTCATGCATCTTCATCGTTGTCGCGTAGCATCATCATCTTGGCTCATTCATCGTAGCTGTCGGCTGCCGGTTCCTTGGGCATAATAAAAGGTAATCCAAACCAAGACTTCATACGTGGTGGAGAGTGCTGTTAGATCCACCGCCATCCTCCCGACCACTCTACCCCCTGGAGCTACGTTCAGGTCGCCGCTTGGGCCAGGTGTCCGGAAATATGTCGCACCAAGATGACGCTGACACGTTCGAAATCGTCCAGCCATTCTTCCACATCATATATATATATATATATATATATATATATATATATATATATATATATATATATATATATATATATATATATATATATATATATATATATATATATATATTATTGACAATTTTGATCACTTTGGGATAGATAGCCACAGAATCACCATATCGAACCAGATACGAAACTGCAAGTGAATTTGTCAAAATGTTTTAGCCGTGCAGCGGTATAATTTATCGGGTTAAACAAAGAACATGGACCCTTGGAACGCAAATTCTTTGTGTACGTTGTCTGCTTTCCCCATATCCTTGATCTTCATGCGCTTTTATGTCAGTAATGCTGAATAAAGTAAAAAAAAAATTCACAAGGGTACGTTGCCCTTCACTGTAGAGACGATCGTCTGTCAGCAAAAAACTGCACAAGGCTAAGGAGGTGTGGATGATCCCTCACAGCCAAGGCAATTTTCGGGTTAGTTCATGTTAGCGTTAAAATGTATGACACCGTTGAACTACAAGCACAAATACCCCGTCAGGTAAACGCGTTTCTGACCACGTTTTCTTTTTGTACTTTTGGAAGTCTAATTGTTGAATTAATTTGAAAACTAGTAAGAACAATAACCAGTAAGAACAATAATATTTTTACAGTATAACAATTTCCGACTTTTTGTAATTCTTTTGTACATCTGTACATTTACCCTTCTAAAAGCTAAACGACCTATTCACTTCGCTTGAAAGACAAACGCTTAGCTTCTTCACTGCGGAGGTAGCTGACCCCGTCCCTGCTGTGTTTGTGTTGGTTTTCAAAGGATCCGCTACGCTCTGACAAAAGCTGTCGCAGACTTGAATCCAGCAGAAGGGAAGAGATCACAAAGTGGGCGACACTTAAAGGCTTAGTTAGACGTCTGCCTTTAAGAACATATCTGTTTGTTTTCGTTTTTTGTCGATTTCCTCTCAAAGGAACTTTAAGGTGCCGTCATTGTCGGAATCCTTACCCAATCCTTTTCTCCCAGTGAGCCTAAAAAAATGGAACAAAAAGTGTGTATAGGTATGGGAACAATTGTACTGCATGCAAAAGATGTATTTAAATTGCGAGCGATGAATCTAACTTTAGGCGCTGTTAAACGCTTTCTTCTAAAATGTCAGTTAAATTACGCTGTTAGCTTAAAGGGCGGGTGGGTGGACACCCCTTCAGGAGTTCGGACAATGTGAAGCGTGGCACAAGAAGTACCTTTTATAAAAGCTTGTGCGAAATCAATGACTCATGTTTCACCGCAAGTTTCACTGTATGACCATGCTTGACCTTCTTTGACCATGACCATGTTTCACTGCAAGAATTGCGCAAATAATGTTTCAATAAACTCTAAATGGGCTTCAGTAAGCCAGGAAATAAAGCCACGTTTTTGTGATTTATAGCCCAACGCCACGGAAAAATGAAACACAGAAGAGCTGCATAACTATGGTCTAACTACAAACATACCGGCCCGCCATTGTCTGTTTCTCATTTTCTCTTTGTTTGTCGAGTGATTGTGAGTGCCGTTTACAAGTGCCAGCAATTTACGCAGAAAACAAATTAGAATGCCAACGCTGCTGTTTCTAAGCCCCACCGTTTGGTGGCACACGTTCTTAGTGTAACGGTACCAAAGACTACTTCTTCCGGCAAGATATCTTGGCAAAAAAAAAAAAAAAGCTGAGCGCAGTTCTACCACTTTCAAGCATTTCTATTTCAACGTTAGAAATAGGCCTCAGCCAGTGCGCATCGTTGTCTAAACGATACCACCTTCTATTGACAGTGTTGTAATTACAAACCTTATTACCTAATGGTTCAGCATTGCGTTTTGTTCTAATTTTGTAGGCCGTTACATGTTGGAGGCTGATGAATGGCAAACTGTTGTATAAGCTAAGTACTCTCCACTGTAAATATTTTTTATTCGCCCAATTGTGAACTTGATTATGCGCTAGTTTGCAGAAGTCTCTTATTGTTTTTGTTCACTCAAAGCTGCGTTTCAGCTTGCTGTGTATTGCTCCGTCGCACGTTTGTTTGTACAAAAAAACATTCACAACCCAACCCCACTGCCCCAGAGCACGAGTTGTCTGGAAAATTCATTTCCACACGTGTGCCCTATTCTGGGCCAATTGTAGAGATATAGAATTCGTTGACAAACTCTTCTAGAAAAACTTCTGGGCCTTGGTGGACATTGTAGATATGTCGAGGTGGAATGCTGGGGCAGTTTGTTTTGGTGATCTACTTAGAATGTTGCAACGAGAGGATTAAGTAGACGAAGGGGAAGAGATCATGTTCATTGATGAGAGTGAGCCTCTCAAACAGTGAGGATGTTGATGGAAATTTTGTGCGCAGGCCAGTGCTTTGCAAACCAGATTTCGATTGTAAACTTCGAAGTTAGAAAGAATGCGCTCAGTCAGCCTGTGATTTGTTGGTCAAGCATTCGCATTTTATTAAGCAGAGAAGTGAGAGTGAGCCCTATTGAAAATTCGTTTTGTTTCATACCCTCGCTGCTTGTGAATCTTCTATAGTAATAATGAATATGACTTGGAGTGTAAAAAGTACTTATATGAAAGAATAGGAGCAAATTGGGAATTATTGTCTTCATTTGTATGCTCTTTTTTTCTTTTTTTTGTTTTTGGGGTTTAACGTCCCAAAACCACCATTTGATTATGAGAGACGCCGTAGTGGAGGGCTCCGGAAATTTTGACCACCTGGGGTTTTTTAACGTGCACCCAAATCTGAGTACACGGGCCTCCAACATTTCCGCCTCCATCGGAAATGCAGCCGCCGCAGCCGGGAATCGAACCCGCGACCTGCGGGTCAGCAGCCGAGTACCTTAGCCACTAGACCACCGTGGCGGGGCTTGTATGCTCTTGAGCCAGACATGTAAGTGTATTCGCATGTTTGGTAAATGCCGAGCTATAGTTAACATGCAACGGGAGAATATTCGAACACCTCTAAATTCATGTATTTTTAAACATTGTAATATTGTTTCAATACTTTCATGGTTAAAAAAACGACCAAAGACATTGGGCTTCACCTACGCGTGCATTATTGGCTTATTTGCGTTTTTTAACAACTTTAGTATGTGAAACTGTAGCGCCTGGGGGGGGGGGGGGGAGAGGGCAGTCTTTTATTAACACTAAGTAATGATCCAATATTGGTAGATTACTACTACTGGAAATTCGGACAGGTAAGTAACAGTTTTAAAACAATGTTCTACTTTAACCAACACATTTTACATGTTCTTTGATTCGCTCTAATTGTGCGAGCTTTTCTTTTCCAGCAACCTCTAAGGAACGCAATTAGTTTATATTAGGAAATGGTTGCTGAGCAAAATGAGAGCGCTGCAAGGGCTGATTTTTCCCGCCCAGGAAACGTCGTGCTTCGGGCCGCCCGTACCCGGCGCGGGACCAAGCAGCTTGGACCCAGCCAGCCCCTTTCAAGCCAAATATACTTTGAGCATAAACTAGGCACTGTCCACATTCATCGAAAATGTGGCCGCCGTTGTAGAGATTCTGTTCCGTTACCTTTTGGTCAGCGGTCAAATACCATAGACCACGGTGGCGAGGTATTTATTCTGGTAAGGTACACCACAGTAATACGCAAGCGTCGAGTGGTCCCCGAAGCGTAAAATGACCTCTACGCCCCATCTCTATCTTTAGAAAGAAATAAATGAAATGTGCACTGAAATTATCAACTGCAACGTGTGTGCCCACGTGGATATCACAAAAAAGACAAAGCTGACACGTGCAGAGCCCACTAAAACCCTTAACTATTGTACTGTTTTGAAATAAAAGGAAAGATAAACAAATGGGGGGACACGGAATCAGATCCGCTTAGTGGTGACGGGACATGTCTCTTACGAGAAACAAACGGCATTCTTGCGCAAGATTTTATCTCTCAGGACAGTGGAACTGCTCCCTCGACAAGTGTATCGGGTGACACCAGGCCACTTCAATTTGTGCGTCGTCACTTGAGATGCCTTTGAAGTCCTGAAACACAAATGTCGCATTGCCGATCAATCGAGGAGCACGTGGCGTGTGTATTTACACAATTTTCTGCCTTTGCAGTTTACCCCAACAAGATCTCAGCGAAGCGAGGCAGATCTCTTTACGTTTAGCACGTGTGTATTGGCTGCAGGTCTATCTGAACTTTGCTGACACGTGTGCTTGTACCATTGAACGCACTGTTATGGTATCGATGTACACGTATCAACAGTGATCTTGTTACGCGGACATCAAACTAAGTTGTTTTTTTGTTAAGTATGGCATGCACCATGCAGTGCTATTGCTTTGCGTAAATACTGCTTTGATTAAAATACTTCATGTATTAGTCAGCACTCGTGTGTTTAGTTATTCGTTTACGGTTAGCACATGTCCGTTATTTGAAATGGAAGAAACACCAACTAGTCATAACTGCTACGCTGTTCAAGTTTCTATGTGCTTGCAATATATAAAAAGACAGTCGCTGAGCCCCCCGTTAAGCTTGGACGTAGCTGCTGGCTCTTACGTCGATGAGCCTCAAGGCTCCAGTGACAAGCGTGCGCCGACTGAAATCAAGCGCGCAAAGCGTTGTATGATGAAGCCTTAGCTTTGGAGCAAGAGAGACTCGGCTTGCTCTCCGGAAAGCAGCGTGAATAATGTTGGCACGCAAGCACCTTGAAAGCATATTTCCAAAAGTATTGTTTATATAGTTGTATGTAAATCATTTGTTAAGGTATAACTGCTTCCTTGCGCATACCACATCCTTGTGTACGGCAACCTTCTTGATGATGTTACAGTCTTCTTGCAAGACTGTTTGTCGTGCGAACAACAATAGAGTTTTTTTCTGCTAATCACGCAGTTGCCAGCAATTTTAGGTGCCATACGTATGAAATCCGTACAGGCACTAGACAAATTATCGATGACCACCTACAGTGTTTGCCGCATTTGGTTAGTTTAGAGCGTGTATTCTTCTTCCCATAATTTTCACTTCTCTTGGCCCAAATGTGTCTGAATGGAGAGCTCCATCGTGAACACGCCAACTGCCACCTTCTTCAACGTAGAAACCGCCTGATCATATACTTACTCGAATGTACCGTGAAATCTCGAGCAGATATATACCGCGACTCCCAACTCACTGTTCAGCAAGTCGAAAGTGCTTGTTGTTGTTGTTTCCCTGTGCAAATGGCTCGTACCCAAAGAAGGGGATTGGCTTGCAGTGAGAAAGAAACGAGGGGGGCAAGTGCGTTTTCTGGATTGTCATCAAAATTAGTGAAGGCGTCAGCAAAATATGATTGTCCGAAACAAAAACAAGAACACCTGTCACAGTTTTCTGGTGGATAAGGCAGAGGACTATACTGGCTTAAAGGTCGCGGGAATAAATCGTTGGGCGTGGCGGCCGCATTTTCAATGGAGGTGAAAATGTCAAGGCTCTGTACTTCACTATGATGTGTGAAAGCCTTCCTGGCCATGACCAGTTTGCGCGCTAGCTTCACAATGCAATTGCTGAGGGAATTCCACATCTCATTATTATGCGCGAAATCAGCACGCCAAAGTGCGGAATAACGCGACACTTTATGCTATTTACTCGTCGAAGACAACTTCAAGGCAAAATAATCGTTATTATTTCATGTCTCATTTGAGCTGCGTCTCACTTGATTATATTGATTCTTGCCACTACCGCGGAAGCTTTCTTTACGAAGCGTAGTTTTCCTACAGCTCAATGATCGGGGGTATCGCAGCTTTTTCCAGCTCACTTGATTGCGTGGCACCACCTCTGGTATGGGCCCACGCTTAACTAAATGACTGTTGTGTAAGGACACCAATATGATGTCCACACAGGAAGTAGCTTTTTGGTAAAAGGATCCTCCATATCGGAGGCACTGGTTAAAAGCGGTGTGAGGTGGAGTAGGCTGCGGTGCCTCCAAAACTTAAGGCGCGCCACGATGACGTTATTAATAGTAATAAATGAGTAGAATAATGGGCAAAGAAAGGAGTGGAGGAAAATCGGAGAAAAAATTACCAGCTCAATAGCTGGGGTTCGTATGCACCGGCTAAGAGGAGGTGCATAATAGAGCAATCCTCTTCATACCTCGCCACCTAAAGCTTCGCGATTTCCTGCTTCGATTTATGCGGATGCTAACGTGCAACAACAAACGCACTTCATTCATAAACTGTAGTTTGAAAAGGCTAGCGCCATTCGTTCTAGACATTAGGCTCAATAATTGACAAGATACTTCAAAGGGTATGGTAAGGTGAACTGGCTGTCCTAGCTTAAGCTTTTTTGTCTTAGGAAGTGTACCATTTTCGATTGCGAAATTTTGCGTAGTCAAAAAGAGTACTTGAGGCCTTCATTCTGTGGCATGTATACTATGTGGCACATCTTACTTGCTTATGGTTGATTACCGAATATCAAAATGGGGCACAAAACTAAATGCCCTTTCTCTGACAAACCAAAAACTGTATGTGAAATCTGTAACTTCTATTGCCCATAAAAATGCTACTGATTCGATCCTAAAAAAACAACTTCTACAACTATACCAAAAGAAAGATAGGTTACTGTCTGTACCTGTCGCGTGCCATAACTAACTTTCTTTTCTTTTCTATGACTTCAATAGCTTCAGTTCGTGTTTGTTTTTATTTCTCCAGTACAAACTTCGAGAACGTTCAGCAGCGCATGCAGTCCGCTCCCGGGTCTTTCCGGTTGATGTCATAGCAACAAGGTTTCCAGAAGAAGGATGAAGGGCTCTGCGAAGGAACGACATCAATATATGAAACCTGGACCTGGAATGGATGACACAGCATGCCCGCAGAAGAGCTTCCTCTTTGTTCGCTCAAATATTGCCCAATTGAAAACGCGTATTTGTACCGGGCAATGGTCCTTTGCTGTCGCTGTTATTCTGTTTACTTTTTTCTATCGTTGTAGAAACAAGACTTCACAAGCAGGGATCATGGGTAGTGGTACAACAAGTGCTTGTGCACACAAAGCAAAGAAAACATATTAATTTTCTAGTCGTGATAAATGCTAACATGGTGATGCCGTTGAGCAAGAAGGTATACTGATTCATTAAAACATTCGTAATGTCTTTTTTATGGTAAAAAATGCTTTGATAGCTCAGTACATTCTGGCCTCTAACAGTAATTAAAGTCCTTTGCATCTTTCTGGGAATCTTGGCGTGCTTGAAATCCGACTCCCATGAAGAGGCAGGCTAACTTTCTTCGGCAGTCTATACATTGTGTATGGAGAGTCGCCTGATACACAAGAGAGTTCACATGACTATATGGATAGCGTCTTACATGTGGCAAGCCGGTATTACACGAGAAGAGATACATATACTCTTATCATTTTTTTTAGAGTGAAGTGTATATTTTTTAAAGCGTTATCAAGCACTAATTGTTGCATCAACACTGTGTTGGGCATGTCAGGTTAGGTTGGGAATGAGCGTTCTGGTAAAGGTTCTCATAATTTTTTTTGTATGCAGTGAAACTTTTTTTTAAAGTTACTTTATTCTAATGTGACTGCTAACACATAAGAATGGCGTGAGGTTCAGTGTGCTCGTAGTAATTTTTATTCTAAGGCATTGCATGATGAGTGTATACGTAAGATAGCGTCTATGTACCTGTAATATTTACCTCTGATAACATACATCTTTTACAAATGAAATGTTTAATATATGTGTGCTATGTGTAAGCGATGAGCAAAGATATAATTTACTGATGTGTTTTTGTAAATGATGCGTCTGATTAAGACTGTACTTGTTATTATGACTGAAGAACTCGTCACGCTTTTTAATTTTTAGTCATGCCTTCCGCAGAGGTATTTTGCATTTTTTTCCGGCAAACAAACAAAATAAAACAATCTCCAATATACAGCTACGAATAAGACCGAATTAAAAAAAAACTTCACAGCATATCTATGAAGACAAAGGTGATAAGGGGGGTGAAACGTTTGTCCATCTAGCCATCCATCCGTCTGTCTGTCTGTCTGTCTGTCTGTCTGTCCGTCCGTCCATCCATCCGTCCGTCCGTCCGTCAACTATACGAAAACCACTAATGCCATCAGACGTATACAGTGATATTATTTCCGAGAATACATGCACACAACGCTATTTAGTCAGCAATTATTAAAACTAAGTAGAAGCGGCTACATACTACTACTACTTCTACTACTACTACGACTATACTACTGCAGAAAAGATAACAACCCACACCGTAAGGAACTTCATCCCTAAAATAAGAACGCTGTAAAATGTGTTCTAGTGTTTTCAATCGCTTTCATGAGCTGAGACGTCTCTAAAACTGCGAATGGGAAACCGATAGAGAAGGTCACGTGCTCCTGGTTTATTCGTTTTTTTGAAGCTCGAACTCGAACAAAAAAATAGACGTTTTTGTACTCGGCACATCATTCTATGGGTGGTGAAATGGCCACTATGCTGTGACAGGTTCAGTAAATAAAGCCAATCGAGCTAGCTGTGAAACGTTATTCTCTCACGAGAAAAGGAAGTGAGCGTTTGATTTGCAAAAAAAAATTGTACTTTCACAAACACACAAAAAAAACACAAAAAGGAAAATACTAAGATCAGAAAAATGTTAACTAATTAGCACTGTCAGTTTCGTTAGCGAGCGGAAACCTCTAAGAGTCTAAACAGTCCTTTTCGTTAAAGTCCTCGTGTTTGAGTCCGGACGCGAGAGAAGACGGATACGGCTCACCAGCGGTTCACGCCCTTCAATAGTCCATTGGGGAAGCTGCCGTGGTGAGAGTGCATAAGCTCGGGCCCGTAGCCCGACGGCTTGCTCCCGCTCCCGGTAGACGTCATCTGCTGCGCTGTCTTCCGCTCGAACATCAGACCAAGGTCTTGCCAAGGATTCGCCAATAGCCGCTGCGGTTGAATGGTCACCAGGACCCCGTGGAAACAGTCGCCAGCTAGGTGGATGCCCTGACGCCCAGGAGGTACTCGCACCCGACGAGGTCGCACGCCGCACCCTAGCCTTCTTCTCCCAAGCACGAGCCCGAATCTCCTCTTCCTCCTTCTTCGATGCCCTGGCTCTGGATTTTTCTCCCATTCCCTTGAATTTTCTTCTTTTTCCAATCGCCAGTGTTCGCCGCACTGGCGCAATACGCCATCTTGCACACATTGTCAGTAGTTCATCTTACGCGCCAAATTTGAAAGTCACTTGACTCGCGCACTTCACTCACAACAAGAGTCCCCCCTTTGAAAAGTTTCTTTTGCGAAGAAAAATAAACTGCAGTTCAGTGCGCGAGAAGTCACCACGCGTCGTCCATTCACAAGATGTCCTTAACAAACAAACAACTTGAAGTAGTCGCTTGTCTCGAGAAAACGTAAAAATTCACAACCGGCTCATATAATCTGCGCCGACATTTTCAGAGCCTCTAATGTGCTCGACTCGGAATGAATATTCTTGTAACGCGAGGCTCCACCGTAATACCCTACTGTTCAGGTGTTTTGCCCTTAAGAGATACTGCAGTGGTTGGTGATCGGTCTGTACGACAAATGACGTTCCGTACAGAAAAACATGATACTTTTCTATCGCCCAGACCAACGCTAAGCATTCCCTCTCGATTGCTGAGTATCTCTTTTCGCGAGGCTGAAGTTGACGACTGGCATATGACACAGGGTGGAGGATGCCATCATGCTCTTGCATAAGGATAGCGCCTATACAAGAATCAGAGGCGTCAGACCGAAGCACGAATTCTCTTTTCAGATCGGGTGCTTTGACGATTGGCCCAGAAGACAAAGCCTTTTTGAGTGATTCAAACGCTTCTTCTCTATCCGTGGTCCACGTAATCTTGTTTTTCTCCATCTTCCTCGTCATCTCAGTAAGCGGCTGTGCTTTCTCGGCGTACCGAGGTATCAGGTCACGGTAATAGCCAGCCAGTCCAAGGAATGACCGGAGTTGCTTCTTTGTTTCAGGCTTAGAAGCACAGGTGATCTTCTGTATCGTGCTTTCGACTGGCCGTATGTTGCCATCTCCCAATCGATGTCCCAAAAAGGTGACTGTGCTCCTAGCCACTTCACATTTCTGTGGCTTGATCCTTAGTCCGGCTTGTCGTATCCTGGCAAAAAATTGCTTCAAAGTTGTTAGATGTTCTTCCCACGTAGTGGTAGCCACCAGTACGTCGTCTATGTAATGAACGACGTTGGGTATTCCAAGCAATAACTTTCTCATCAGACGAGTGAAGACCGCGGATGCGGTCTTGATGCCAAAAGGCATATACAGGAAATGATAATGCCCTGACTGGCTTGAAAAGGCGGTCTTTTGCTGCGAGTCTTTTGCGAGAGGAACCTGCCAATATCCTTTAGTTAAATCAAACTTCGAGAACCATTTCTTTGTTCCGACTTCGGCAAACAAGTGATCAGTTCTGGGTATAGGTTCTGCATCAGATACCAGAACATTGTTTATACGGCGAAAGTCTATACAGGCCCTGTAGCCATTGTCTGGCTTTTTGACTAGTACCAAAGGAGAATTATATGGTGACTCTGAGGGTTCTATAATGCCAAGTTGCAACATGTCTTGCACTTCCTTTTCAACGACTTCCTTCATAGAGAATGGCAATGGGTATTGTGGGGTGTTAACTGGTTCTGAACTGGTCGTTTGTAACCGACACTCCACAAGGTTTGTTTTACCTGGGATCTCCGAGAATACGTCTTCGTAGGTACTTAAGATGGCCCGTATCTCCACCCGCTGTCGCTCCCCGATTTCATCTCCAAGCTTTATGGAGTCAATACCGCAGCTACCCTGTACTTTGAAAGTTGGTAGTGGTTTCTCAGACTCCTCTTCCTCCAGAACGACAAAAGATGATGTCTGAGGAAGCTGTTCTTCACGGCGTTCTTCATACTTTTTCAGCATGTTTATGTGGAAAAGTTTTTTGCTGTGTCCAAGGTCCAGCCAGTAGTCATAGTCGTTTTTCTTTTCTATGACTGGAAACGGCCCTTTCCAATGCATCAATAACTTGTTGTTGCTTGTGGGAAGCAAGATCAATGCACGGTCACCAGCTTTCAGGTCCCGTTGCTTGCTGTGGCGGTCGTAATACCTTTTCTGCGACACCTGTGCTCGGCTCAGGTTTTGTCGTACCAGCTCTAGTGTCTTCTGAATTCGCTCTCTTAAATCCAGGACATATCCGTACGTCGTCTTAAGTTCTTCGTTCTCCTGATCATGAGTCCATAGCTCTTTCAGGATGCTCAGAGGTCCTCGAATATGTCGGCCATAAATAAGTTCAAATGGTGAGAACCCGGAGCTTGCTTGTGGGGCTTCACGATAAGCAAACAAAAGAGGTGCTAGCAAGTGATCCCAACATTTAGGCTGTTCTTGAACCATTTTGCGGAGCATTTGCTTGAGTGTTCCATTAAACCTCTCTACCATCCCGTTGCACATAGGATGGTATGGAGTGCAGCTAAGATGCTTGACTGCCAGTAGTTCATTCACCTCCTTCATTAGATCTGAGGTAAAGCACGATGCCTGATCAGCCAAGACTTCTCGTGGAAAACCAATGCGAGAAAACATCTCGACAAGTCCCTCGGCCACTGTAGCTGAGTCAATTGCTGTCAAAGGCACTGCATCAGGGTAGCGAGTGGCGAAATCCACCAGAGTCAAAATATACCGATGGCCTTTTGCCGAGGCTGGAGTTATCGGTCCAATGATGTCGACCGCCACACGTTCAAAAGGGGTGTCGATCAACGGCATACGCCCTAGAGGCACCTTGCCCACCTTGCCTTTCGGTAAAGTCCTTTGACAGGCGTCACATGATCGGACATATCTGCGGATATCTTCTTGTACCCCGGGCCAGTAGAAGGCGTCCAGAACTCGATCTATTGTTTTTTTGACACCCTGATGACCTGACATGACATTTTCATGAGCCAAACGTAACACTTGGCCTCTCAGGGACTTCGGGACTATGGCTTGTTCGATGATCTTACCAGGGGACAGGAAGTATTGTCGGTAAAGAATACCATTCTTGGCTACGAAAGAAAAAGATGTCGAGCCCTTTCTAACAAACTTCTTACCCACTCTGGCTCTGCAGATGTCAAGCGTCTGGTCTTTTTCTTGTTCTTCGCGAAACATTTTGCGAGACATCTGGCCAGGGAGCCCAACAGAGATGGCCCTTCGCGAACTATTGAGACGTGCGGCACCAACCAGTTGAGAATTTGGGTGGTTACCTTCGTCCGCAGAATGAACTTTTTTCTTAATGAATTGATCTTGAGAAAGTTTCCGCGAAACGTCGGGGTCATTGGCGTCACGGGCCCCCGGTACGTTCCCAACTATGACGTCATACAGTGGCGACGGCATACACTTGACGATGGCCATGCCGGAAAAGTATGGAGATCTGATACGTATCTCCGCCTCAGGGGTTACGATGGTGCTGCCATCAGCCAACCACAACGTCGCGGTAGTGCCAGTTAGTGCTTCATCAGGTACTAATGACCGGCGTACTACCAACGTGTTGCTTCCGGTGTCCCTTAGGACTCGAACAATTTGTCCATTCACTTCCCCTGGTAACACTGGCATGGGACGTTTCTTACATTGCGCTTGCGTCTTCACCGTGCCCATAACATTGTCGTCTCGGTCCGAGTCGTCGCCATCAATCATGGATTGTTGTGGACCGGTCTCTTCTTTGGGTAGCATTAAACAAGATGTAGTTGATTTCGAAGTGCCAGTCATTTTCTGACAGCCCTTCACATCATGCCCCCACTTACGGCAGTTTGTACAAAATACTTGTTTAGGTTTACTTCGACAGTCAGAAGCCTTGTGCCCCTTACGGCCACAAACAAAACATTGCATCTCTGCTCTTGGGCTTGAAATCAATTTAGCCTTCCCAGTTGTGTCCTCACTCTTATTCTGAACTATTAATAAGTTCTTCAATCTCTTTGCCTCTATATATATATCAGCTGCCTCTGCCATGGCTTCCAGAGTCTTGCAGTTCTTCTCCCGTAAGAAGAGCGCCAGCTGACTACTGCAGTTCGCCATGAATTGTTCGGCTACAATCAAGTCACGGACTGAATCGAAATTCCTCTCTGTCTGAGACATTTCTATCCACCTGTCAAAGAAACTTTGGAGTCTCGTGGCATACTGTTTTCCAGTTTCGCCGTCTTCAGGCTTGCTTTTCCGGAATTTCTCACGGTAGCCATCAGCCGTGAAGCGAAAACGCTGGAGCAGTGCCAATTTGACTTCGTCGTATGACAGGGAATCGTTCGGTGACAACCGTCCAAATACCTTCAGAGCCTCTCCGCCAAGGCACAAACTAAGAGCCGTGGCCCACTTTTCCCGTGGCCAATCTTGACCTGTCGCCACTCTCTCAAACCTTTTCAGGTAGGCGTCAAGGTCGTCTCTGTCCTCGTTGAAAACGGGTATAAAGTGATGCGGGTTCACTACCATAGGCGCGTTCCTTTGGTTGCCCGTGTCAGCCACCGTAGGCTGACCGACACCGGCCTCAGCTACTCTCAGGCGCAGTTGCAGCGTCCTCTCTTCTACTTCCAAGTGTCGCTGGCTTGCTTCTCGGGTTTGGTTCTCCGTTTTTGCTACTTCAAGACGTAGCTGTAAATTGCGGCCTTCCAGCTCCAACTGTTCTTTCTTCGCGTCTCTCTCCGCGGCTCGTTCATCGCGCTCACGCGCTTCTCGTGCGTCAAACCAAGCCTGCAATTCTGCTCCCTCCAACCCCATGCGTTCTGCCAGCGCCATCAACTCTCGCGAGCCCATTTTACTTTTTTTTTTAGTTAGCCTTACTCAAATCTACTTTTTAGTGGCAAACACTCACGTCCTGTCGTAGCGGACGCCAATTTGTGACAGGTTCAGTAAATAAAGCCAATCGAGCTAGCTGTGAAACGTTATTCTCTCACGAGAAAAGGAAGTGAGCGTTTGATTTGCAAAAAAAAATTGTACTTTCACAAACACACAAAAAAAACACAAAAAGGAAAATACTAAGATCAGAAAAATGTTAACTAATTAGCACTGTCAGTTTCGTTAGCGAGCGGAAACCTCTAAGAGTCTAAACAGTCCTTTTCGTTAAAGTCCTCGTGTTTGAGTCCGGACGCGAGAGAAGACGGATACGGCTCACCAGCGGTTCACGCCCTTCAATAGTCCATTGGGGAAGCTGCCGTGGTGAGAGTGCATAAGCTCGGGCCCGTAGCCCGACGGCTTGCTCCCGCTCCCGGTAGACGTCATCTGCTGCGCTGTCTTCCGCTCGAACATCAGACCAAGGTCTTGCCAAGGATTCGCCAATAGCCGCTGCGGTTGAATGGTCACCAGGACCCCGTGGAAACAGTCGCCAGCTAGGTGGATGCCCTGACGCCCAGGAGGTACTCGCACCCGACGAGGTCGCACGCCGCACCCTAGCCTTCTTCTCCCAAGCACGAGCCCGAATCTCCTCTTCCTCCTTCTTCGATGCCCTGGCTCTGGATTTTTCTCCCATTCCCTTGAATTTTCTTCTTTTTCCAATCGCCAGTGTTCGCCGCACTGGCGCAATACGCCATCTTGCACACATTGTCAGTAGTTCATCTTACGCGCCAAATTTGAAAGTCACTTGACTCGCGCACTTCACTCACAACATATGCTAACAATTCAACGTAAAACCGCGTGCTCTTGAGGACGCTAGCACAATATTTTTTGGACGAATAACACGGTGGAGACATACTGACAAAGTTAAAGATCACATACTAAACGCTTCAAACAAATGAGCCAGCTTGCCGTCTTGTACCGTGGTAGCCTGTGTGCAGCTAGCGACGTACCAACAGCGCGTTTTGAATCATTACTGCGGCAGAAAATGACAGAAAAACATTCAGCACAAAAGGAGAGCAGCAAAAAAAAAATATCCACTTAGTGAAGGGCAGATTACGCTGCAGTTCAAGTGATGAATGGCTGGCGAAAGTCTTCATTCTGCAATCAAATCAAAGGCTGTGGAGAACAACTTTGAGGCTGGATAGGGTCAGTGGCTGTGGCATCGTCAGAGTAGATGAATCGCAGCAGGGCCTCTCTTGGAAAGTGGGTCAAAAAGCGGGTCACATGCGGGAGTGGTAGATGGAAGTGGCGGGCTGTGTGCGGTTGGAAGAGAGCCAACAACGTAGCACAGCTATGAGAGTAGCACGACCGACGGTCTGCTTCTCGGCTGTATGAGTATGTATCCCTGCATAGGCACGTGTCTGTGATATTCGTTTGGCAAGTTAGCACGCGTCGTGGAATGTCACGGCTACGTAGCGAGGTGTCTGTGGTCCCCCTTTGGAGAAGATTCGTTCCGAGAGCAAATAACGAGGAAGGTGGGAAGCAGAGAGAGGTCGAAGTTCAACGTAATCGCAGTATTTCGCGCAGTGCTGTGCAGCTTACTCTTCAAAGAATACAAGAAAAATGTTAAAATTTCTCAAACAACAATTTTACACCTTAAACACAAAACGGTTACAACGAGGATAATTCAGAAATATTTGGTAAAGTCATAAGCACACAAAAACAAAGACGTAATTTGTTTCACTATCTAATGGTCAGTGCTAAGAACTTAAACATAAATGATGTGATAATGATTTGAGACTGATAAAAGTTATTTGAATAGACATACATATTCACTGGTCAACGTCATAATTGACGATAGACACACAGACACACATCAATAGACACACAGACAATTCATTGAAATGAATTTACTTTTTATTATCGGCCTTGTTTGAAAGACGGCTAAGTGCAATAGTGAATGCGGAAATCTTTTTTTCTAGTAAAAAATGAAACTAGCAAACTCGATATATATGGAAGAGCTCACAAAATACGTTTGAAAGGCACAGGATTACAGTATTCAGGTAGCTAAATGAAGGAAAGATGCAAAAAACTAGCACACATTTTCTCTAATAGGTAAACGTAACCGAAGTATTATTACTCTCATCTGAAATCTCTTTGTTTAAATGTCACTTTATTAAAGTTTGTATGACTTGTCTCCGTTGAACAAAATACTTTCAAGTAAGCATTACAAGAATGACCAGTAAAACAACTATGGTGTTCCTGAAGCAAGGTGGCAATAAAAGGTAGGATAAAGAAGTTAACTGAAAATACAAAACTATGCTTCTGGGAGTTCTTTTAGCGGTTATTTCGGACATTTACTTGCGCCTAAACGTTATCCAACGTTTTTTCGCACACATGCGCAACGATACCACATTGCTGTCACAATTTATAAAGCCAAACATAGAAGTGGTGTGTGTCGGGAGAATGGGATAAAATAAAGAAAGCGTCCCGTATTCCACACCGCCATCTTCGGCATCTCTAATGCTCATTATGACGTCACCAAGATAATCTTGTTATGTCTATACGAGTGAGAAATGTTTTGACAGTCTGCAGATACGCGTGCTTCCTCACAGCGACGCCAGCTCTGCATGGTTTCGAATCAACTTGATTCTAGACCATTCTGTGTGCAGAAGATTCTGTGACCTTGGGTATCTGCCTCAGTTTCGCAGAAAGCGACTAAAGCACACCTACTTTATTTAAAGACAACAAACCTGAGTGACCGCCTGAAGACTATGTGTGCTCCCGCGAGTGTGCTCGTAATTGTGTGTACCTTCTTATCTCTCTGCAACCTCTTTTCTCCCCTTCATCCATTCCCCAGTGCAGGGTAGCAAACCGGATGTGCGTATGGTTAAGCTCCCTGCCTTTCCTTGCATCTTTATCTCTCTCTCTGCCCATCCTTCTCACCCCGCGAAGAACACTCTGCCAGGAGGACGGATGAACCGTTGAGTAGAGCGTGGCAAAGTAATTAGCAAAGTGACTGAGAACCAGTTTTCTTGATGAAACATATGTAACTCCACTGTTTTGGCAGTATTTTAAAGAGTTCTCCTGGTCACGTCTTCATTGTGCACCCATGCGACATTCGAACACCAGCGCTACATTTCGACCTCGGGGTTGTTTAAGGAGACTTTAAACAATATGTTTTTTTTTCAGGAAAGAACATAACGCAATTTTATAAAAAAGCATATTATCCCTTTCAGAGTAATTTTAGTAAACTGAGTTTCGTGAACTGTGAGTTCCACAAGACATCCAGATAATGAATAATGTCCCTCTAATAGGCGCAGTAACCTAATAACTGTCGGGTGATTCCATCTAATGGTGGATTTGGAGTGACCCACGAACTATGAGCCGAAGCCCTCCCCTCTGGCGGTGGGCAACAGAAGGGAGATTACCAATGGACCACATGCGCTCCAAGACAATGCACGCGTCTCTCTTCTTGCTTGAGCGGGCACGCTAGACACCGCGACGCTACGCTGGCAAAACGTGAGCTCCGATGCGAGGCGCAACCACTAACCTCCGCGCAACTGTCGCCACAGGTGTTCGTTGGTGCGCCCAGAGTTGGCACCAATTCAAGGCACGGGTTGTCTGCGACTTCTGGTCGAATCTGCTGATTTTCGTGGAATAGAAAAAAACTTGCTCCGTGGAGTGTATCTCGTGACGGAGCTGCTCCAGATCTGCCATTCTAACACACAGGGAGCACCGCCAATGCAATAGATTTGCTCCGCATGAAGCAGAAGAAAATATTATTGGAAGTGCTCCGAATTTGTCAGTGGATGACACCATGAGCTATAGGAGGATATCGCACTTAGCTCCAACACCACTAGGAACCCCCCCCCCCCCCCCCGCCACACACACACACACAAATGCGCACACGCAGGCCTGCTCACACCCACACACATTCCCACTTGTGTCACTGTGGGGTGAATATCTACTGCAATACGGTTCAGGTGTTTGACGCTAAGTGGCAGCTCACCTGGTTGAAATATTGTAATTATGGGGTGATATATTTGACAAATTTCACCCAAGTACAAGCGCCATCGAAACGCGGAATCTCAATGGCCGTTATCTACTTTTGCAAATTTTGATTTTATGTTCAGCCAAAATGATGGTGCTTAGAAAACTTATGAAATTGCTGAAAGTTGTATGTTATTTACTAGAAAACTAATTTTCTGTCAGAAGAAGAGAGAGAGAGTGAGAATTTATTAGAAGGCAGAGAGGGCGGCCTGAGCTACTGCGCTCTAGCCTGCTACTCTACACAGGGGATAAGGCAAAGGGGAAGGAAGACGACCACAGTCAAAGGGGTTCTGGGGGGATCTCACACCTACTAAAAATTGCGGATTTCTTTCTGCTAGCATCGAAGATTATTGTCGCTATTGTATTTAAAAAATTTGTCGCTACTTTTCATAATTACGTGTTTTTTGTCCTCGCGTTTGTCATTTCATCTTCCCTCGCTTTGGCTGCGAAGTTAATAGGGAAGCCAATTTACCAAAAAAAAAAAAACGATTTGATTGCGAATGCTTCAGTGTAAACTATATTTTAACGGTATTACATATAACGGCGTCTTCTCTTTTTTCTACATCTATTTACTGATTCATCTGCAGAAACCATCTGCTAACAAAAATAACTTCCCCACATCGCCATTAAGAGCAGAGATGTACTTCTTTTCTCAAAGGTAGTTCACCTCACGCTTCCTCGACCTTTCTTGTTGGCCGCAAGGCTAACCGCAAATGAATTTTCCTTGTTGTGTGCTATGCTGGAACAAAACTTCCTACTCTCGGGTTCTCCACACAAGATGAGATACAAATTGCACAAAATTGAAAGCCTTCCGGCTGTTCACCTTTGAAAGTTCCTGTTGTTTTCGTTCCGTCGCAGTGAAGAACCCTAAGGAGTAAGGGTTTTCAAAATTCCGAGATAAAAACCATTTTCTTCATGTCTGGAAAATTGAAAGAACAGACTCGTCAGGTGCGGACACTGGACTGCATACTATTGATATATTTATGCAGAGAAAGATGAATAGAATTTAAAAAATATGTTTCATTTTCTTCTCAAATGAAGCTTAAGCAGAATGCGCTAACCCCATGGGCACGTTGACAAACGCATCATCAGGAGTGTGAAGCGTGATCAGTGTCAAGTGCAGCACAAGGAAAATAGCACCTATACAACTCAGCACGGAAATGCTTTCCTTTGCTGTTCAAATTTTTTTTAAATGAAATCGCAGAAATTGTTCTTGTAGTAGAGAGAACGTTGCTTCGTATATACGTCATTGGCAGAGGTGGAATCATCACAGCATATGCGTCGTTCGTTTCAACATCAACGCCAAAAAGGAAATCTGGAGTGCTGCAGAAATGTGGACGAAAAAAAAACACAGCATATCCACGGAATGAATGATGACGAGTGAGGCAAAGCATCCATCCGTTCGTCCACGCCTGCGTCCATCATCCGTGCATGCGTCCGTGCGTCCGTACATCTATGCATGCTTACGTATGTCTGTGCATCCGTCCGTCCACCTGTGCATGCGTCCATGCATCCGTTCATGTGTCCTTGTCCATATGTATGTGTGTCTGCCTTTTTGTCTGTGTGGCAAGGAGCACGAGCCATGGTGGCACTCCACGCCTGCCGCTCTGCTTCGTTTATGCCCCACAATCATATCCGCAACGTACGGCGACGATTTAGGTGACTCAGAGAGGCACTCCCTTTGAAAGCACCCAGGCACAGCCAGCGCAACAGCCAATCGGATGGATGGATGTATCCGGCTTTGCCCTTTAGATCGGGCGGGGGCTCCCGCCACCAAGCCATAAAGTTAAGTACTATCATTGTGTGTTCAAGGATTGAATTTCACTCGCGCCTCGATTGTAGCCGCCAATCAGTTAGCCTCCTCCTGGTTATTTCCACCCGTTTAATGTCTATTTTGGCTTCACTGTCCCTAAACCCCAATGCTCCGAAAAACTCGGTGCCATTATCTTCGGCTATAGGGTGGAGCCCTTTACTGAACATTACCAAATGCCCGGCCGTTTCCTCCTCCTCTCCACACGCACTCTATATCGTGTCTGTGCCTTCGTATTTTGCTCCGTACGTCTTGGTCCGCAATACTACCGTTCTTGCCTCGAAGAGCAGAGAATTACCCTGAGAATTTGAAATTTTCTGCTTAATAGTAAGTTAGGTCTCCAGTGATGCTTTCGTAAGCATTCCCATCTTCCACGTATCCCCCTCAGTTTCCTGCACCTCCTTTTTGACCGATGTTTCTTTTTGGCTTGGTAATCTGCTGTTTTCTAAATACTAGCTGGACAATTTTCAAGTTCGTTTCCTTCATCTAATGTTATCATTCTTCATGTACAAGTAACTGAAAACTTTCTTAGCCCAACGCTCCTCTCCCATGGTTGGAAGGAAAAACTTTATTTCGTCAGAAAGCAACTGAGGATGATTCCGTGTTAGATGGCCATCAACCCAAGGTTGGCGGCGACCTGTGTGGCCCACTCCACGACCCTTAACTGGACGACTGGGTCTGAGCTGGTCAACACGGCCTCTCAGTGCTCAAGAGAGGGATCACGCATAATATCCACCGGCGGCGCTATGCTACATTCCCAAATTATGTGATCATATGTTGCCACAGCCTGACACCATTTGCATTGCGGCTTAATGTCCTCCGGGTAGATTTTGTTAAACACGTAAGGGTTGGGAAAAGATCGCGTCTGCAGTTTTCTCCAGACGCATTCCTGCGCCTTAGTCAACCGCTTGTGCGGGGGCGGATAAAACCTCCGCTTTAGTTTATAATGATTCGTTATGTCATGAAAGGACACCAGCCCATCTCTCGCGGACCTCCCCGGAACTGGCGGCTCACCTACCCGACTGACGAAACCTCGAGCATTCAGGTGAGCCGCCTCGTTCCCAGGGTTCCCAGAACGTGCTGTAACCCAGACAATTTCTATTTCTCTCATTTCTCGTCCCGTGGCCCCATGCAGAAATCGTGCGGTGGTCGCCGATATTCTGCCCCTCGCCAGATTCCGGATGGCTGTCTTTGAATCACTGAAAATCAAATCTGACTGCGAATTAGTTATAGCTAGCGCTATTGCCGCTTCCTCTGCAGTTTCTGAGGAGCGGGTTTTGACCGATCCAGAGGCGACCAAGCGCCCCCGCCTGTCCATCACCACAATCACAAAAGCGTCTTTGTCCTTATATTCCGCAACATCTGTATAGACTGCCGCTTTGTACTCGCCGTACTCAACGTGTGAAGCTCTGGCTCTTGCCTGCCTGCGCTGCGTATGGTGAATCGGATGCATATTTTTGGGCAAAGGTTTTATGTACAGGGCCTTATGTAACTCTCGCCGCACCTGAATTTTAGTGTCCCCAGTGGGAGCCTCTGCTCCAATGCCAATCCTTTCCAATATAATCCTGCCCGCTTTGGTTGTCGAAAGCCTAGCGTGCTGCATCACCAGATGCGCCTCCCAAAATTCATCCAGGGTGTTGCGTACCCCTAGTTTTAACAGCCTTTCTGTAGGCGCGTTGTTAGGCAACCCAAGCGCTGCCTTGTAAGCTTGCTGTATCATAGCCTCGACCTTACCTTTTTCTGCGACATCCAATTTCATATAAGGTGTCGCATAAGTAATCCTGCTAAGCACAAACGCCTGTACCAGCTTACAGAGTTCTTTTTCTTTAACCCCGCTCTTACGGTTAGCGATTCTTCTGATTAGCCTGACAGTAGCATTGACCGTGGTCTTAAGTTTTTTAAGGGCCACCCTATTCTTCCTGTTAGTTTGCAGATATAGGCCAAGAATTCTAATCGTTTGAGCTTCAGCTACCGGCCTACCCCCTACCTTTACCTCTAACGGTGGTGGCGGAATATAGTGTCTTGCATGTAGCCCTCTGGGTTTGTCCCGAACCACAAGGAGCTCGGACTTTGGCTGAGAGCATGAAAGTCCCGCCTCCCCTGCCAACTCTTCGACAATATTAACTGCCTGTTGCAGTGTTTCATCCAGATGCGCGTCACTACCCCTGGTTACCCATAGAGTAATATCATCTGCATAAAATGTGTGTTTGAGTCCCGGTATCTCCTCCAGCCTCGGCGGTATTTTAATTAAGGCGATGTTAAACAGGAACGGTGACAAAACTGAACCCTGCGGCGTCCCTTTGCCTCCCAACGCGAATGAGTCCGATTTGATATCTCCTATTGAAATTTCTGCGGTTCGGCCCTCCAAGAATGATCTGATGTAGCGAAATGTCCTGACCCCTGGGCCAATTTACGATAGGTTATGCAATATTGCCTCATGCGAAACATTGTCGAAAGCTTTATTCAGGTCAATCCCCAATACAGCTTTGGTGCCCGTGCCATGCCCGGGATTGACTACATCATGTTTTAACTGTATCATGACATCCTGTGTGGAGAAATTGGCCCTGAAACCTATCATAGTTGGGGGAAACATGGCCTTGTCCTCTGCATAATTCTGAAGCCTGTTGAGAACCACGTGCTCCATCAATTTGCCCACGCATGATGTCAGCAATATGGGGCGCAGGTTTTCCAAGCAGAGTTTCTTGCCTGGCTTCGGAATAAATATAATCCTAGCATGCTTCCATTGTGCTTGGATCTCCCCGGCCACCCACTACTCATTTATCAAGTCAGCGATCGCCCCGACCGATTTGAAATCTAGGTTTCTCAGCACTTTATTAGTCACTCCAGTCGGACCTGCGGCAGATGTAGTACACAGCTGCCCCATGGCAAACTCCACCTCCGCAATTGTGAACTCTTCATCTAGGTCTGAGTTTTCCACCCCCGAGTAGTGTGGTAAGCAACCGTTTACTCCATCAGTTATGTACCGATTCCGGAGTTCCTGTATAAACTCTCCAATTTTGCCTTCATATTGACGCATTAACCGAGTCATTTGCCCCCGTTGTGCCGATTTTGTTGCTGCCGGATCCAAAAGATGCCTTAACAGCTGCCATGTCTTTTTGCATCCAAACTGTCCATTCATGCGATCACAAATCTGGCCCCACTGCTTGGCTTGCAACTCAATTGTATAATTTTCGATTTCACGTTCTAACTTGGCAGTCCTTCTGCGAAGGACGCCATTATGTTTTTGCTTCTTCCACCTTCTCAAGAGACTCGCGTGCGCTTCCCACATGTGTAATAGTCTCGAGTCAGCGGTAAACTCCTCCTGCTCGACTGGCACTTCTACCGTGGTATTATTTACATCCTCCTTGAGCGCCTGTACCCATGCATCCAGGTCATTAATTTTCCCGTTTACAGTGTCTGCTCTGTTTTTCTTAAATCTGTCCCAATCTGTAATTCTATGCCCCCTAACTTTGTCTTTATGCTTTGCAGCGCTAAACGTCGTGGAAAGGATATAGTGATCACTTCCTAGGGCTTGTCTCGTGTTAATCCATTTTGAATTACTGATGCCTCTAAAAAACGTAAGGTCTGGAGAGGTATCCATGCTTATGATGTTGCCTATACTCGTAAGATCTTGTGGATTGTTTAACAGCGTCCATAGCAGATCCCGGGCAACTTGCCAAAGCCGATTGCCCTTTGGGCTGGCTCGAATATAACCCCACTCCTGGTGAGGCGCATTGAAATCTCCTACCACTATAAGCGGAGCGCGAGCTGCTAACTGTTGAGTTTGAATCAGGAGTTGTGGCAAGCCCAATCCTTTATCTTTTGGAGAACTATACACATTAGGTAAAAACAGACTCTTCTCATACTTTCGTTTAGGCAAAATCTCAAGCAAAACGTAGTCTTCCCTGCTGCTATCTACGGAATGCTGAATGGCAGTGATGTGTCGGTGGACTAGCATGGCTGTGAAGACGCGTGATAGGCCCCTTGAATCAATTCCTGGCGCTGTAAATGCCTTAAATCCAGGTAATTTTACGGAACCACTAGCCTTCTGTAAGGCTATTATGTCTGGTTTACTGTACGGATTTTGTACGTGCAACTGCAGGTTACCCCGCTTTTGACGAAAGCCCCTGCAGCTCCACTGCCAAACCTCCATTTGCTGGCGAGGCGCCATGATGAGGCACCAGGTTGACTAATGGCACTTGCCCACCCACGGGAGGCAATCTTGCCTTCAATAGAGTATGAAGCTGCTGAAACATGCCCATGACCTGGATTTGGGAATCCCTAAATTCAGTGGAGAGCATGCCGAGACGCTCCTCTATTGTGTCTAATCTGGCTTCGATCTTTGCGACTCGAGCCTCCAACCTATCCTGTCTTTTCCCTTGTTTGCCTACTTTATCCGCCAGTGTTGTTACATCCGACTTAAGACTAATCACCTTAAAAACAGGCTGTGGCATGTCTACTGGTGAAGTGTCGGCTAATCGTTTTGCGTTAGCTACATCATCCCCCGGCAGTGGTCTCTTCACTGTCCCCCCATTCTCCACTTCCATAGCTGCACTCTCCTGTACGCGAGCAGACGCCTCTTGCGTCGCTTTCTGTAGGCATTGCACTGCTGGTGCCTGTGTCCCCTGCCGTTGGTCGTTTCTAAGTGCGCGTTCCATCTCTGCAATTTTGTTTTCCATTCTTTTAATCAAGTCTCCCTGTCACTGAACCAGCGCTGCTAACTCCCTGTCTCGAGCGGTTTCGTTCTGGGAGGCCGTGCTTGACAAGCTCACTTTTTTGTTGGTGTCGCGTCACAGCTGTTGGTACTGGATGCTCGTCCACCATCTTCGCCGCCCCCGCGCCCTGGCAATGGCGGGAAGGAACTCGACAGGTACTGCTTTCGCTTCTGCCTTCTTTACCCCTCGGTGACCGCTCCGTGGCCCTCGAGGACCGTTTATTGTTGCCAGCTTCGCTCTCTCTTTCGATGCTCTGCTACCGGCCTGTCGGTGGCTTGCAAGCCAGGCGAAACTTGCAGTTCCGGCTTCCTGTGTGATGCGCACCATGGCACACGATGCAGTCCGGCGTGCACGTAGGTGGCTCTCCTTCTGGCGGGGCAGGATGGTCCTTCCCGCAACGGTGACATAGGTTGCTCTTCGGAGAATAGCAAACGTCCGCTCGATGTCCAACTCGTCTGCAGTTGTAGCAGGTCTCGACTAAATTTCTGTACGGGATCACAGCGTACAGACAGTTCCAGTAAGTAATCTGCCGGGGTATGCGTTTTCCCCCGAACGTAATCTGAATCGCCTTTGACTTTCCCAGAGGTCTCGCGTCCAGAATGTCTATGCTTTCATTCTTCTTCAGGAATCCCGCCCGAACTTTTTCCACTGGGCATCCATCATAAGCATTGTAAATCACTCCCCGCACGGAGTTCTCCAACGGCGCCACGAACGCCGAAACCGGCAGGTCACGATCACCCAGCTTGAGCGTCTTCACAGTCGCATATGCCCCACTGCGATTTATGCACGGTGTGCTCACCGTTAACGTGTTGTTTGTGCCATTAACCCGCACAATGTCTTCTTCCGCGGCAATCGCACTCGTTAGACGCGCTGCTGCTCTCAGTGCACATCCGAGTTCTCTCGCTGTCACAACACTCAAGTCCCAGTTCTGAGGCCTGTACACAACCTTGAAATCGGTGGCTGGCAACTTGAGAAACGGTCCGCGTTTCTTCCATACCGGCGCTTTCCCCCGCTTGACTTGCTGCGCTCCGTGCGTCTTGCGCCCGTCGCTGCCGGCCTGCGTCTCGCAAGGCTTACTCTTGGCGTTGTCGCCATGCTGAGTCTTCTTAAATTGGTTCTGTGCCTTCAGCACTGGAGCCCACTCTCCCGCTTCAAAATCTTCGGGTGTTATAGTCTCCCCTTCGACGTAGTATTCCATCTTCAGCCCAACAAGGCCCACGGTCACCGGGCGCAAGTCAGACGCCGGGCGACGCGGCCCAGGCCAGGCTTGGCCTAGGAGATAGGCCTAGCCTTGCCACCGCGGGGTTGATAGGAAAATCTCGGAAACTCCAAAAACGGGGACAAACTTGCCTAAACGAGTGGTGTCCGTAGGTACAGGGCAACCTCCTGCAGACGAGCCCACTGACAGCAAGTGCAGAAAAAAGCGCGTCCGCCGATAGTCGGTCACCGGGCCGGAGCTCATGCGAAACACGTCCGCACAGCGTCTCACTCCAGCCGCCTCTCCGCTCCTCTCCCATATTTCTCAATCGCTCTTCAAATTCTATCTAGCTGCTAGCTACCCTGCACTCAAACGATGTCCATCCCATGTTTCCTTGTACCCCCTGATTTGGAGTATTCCAGTGTGTTCCCAAAGCCAGTCTACATATGCCATGTTGTTTAATTTCCATTATTCTTGCTTGAACTTCTGATTTCATGCGCAAGACCGCATTGCTGAACGTCAAACCCGGGACCACGACACCTTTCCAAGTCCCTCTCACAACGTCATACCTAATGTAGTTCCACAGTGCCCTATTTTCTATTACAGCTGCATTCCTGGTGCCCTTAATCATTACGTATTTTTAGTAAAGTAGAGTAGTATCGGAGAGTAGCTGTACAGCGTCATCTGTCTGTCCGTGTGCTGTTCGTCTGTCTGTGCGCATGTCCATCGATCCATCCGTCCCTGTATCTAGTGAACACTCCAAATACAGCCATCTCACATATATTCATCACATACAACTACCGCCTTCTAGCGGACATTTCAAAGACTAAAACGAAAGGTGGCTACTACATGCAGAAGACGCACAACCCACGCCTTAAGAAGTTTCGCCCCTTAAAGACTAAATCTCCACATCGCAGTTTATAAGCCACGGCTACTTAGCACGATACCTATTCATCTTACCGGTATCACCGACTGCTTCCTTCGAAAGAATTTCACAAATATAAATTAGCTGCCTGCGATCCTGAAAATATCGAGCATTCTATTTTCAACTTTGGAATAAGCGTAGACGGCAGTGTACATTTGTATATAAAGATGTACAATTTATTGGCAAAGCTACTGTATGCGACAAAAGTTTGTTTCCAAACAGTTCAACATCGCGTTTCGCTTTAACTTGTGTAATGGCTGCACCGTATTGAAGGGTAATAGTATAGGCCTGTTGCGTGTACAAATATTTGTCAGCGGAAAACGCCTGAAGATGGTAAAAGACGTCATTTGAATAATTATTTTTTAGGCCTTGAGCGAGTATCCCAAATTCATAATTTTGTGGGATTTTAGACATATTACTTTTCTGTTTTCTATGTTTCGAGTTTCACATAGCTTAAACAGTTTTCGGCAGGCCTTCCTGTTGGATTTACCTACGTCATTTTGTCTGCACTTGTCGTCACTGTGCATTGCACTAACAGAATTTACTACACTCGAGATCACACAAAAATAACGTTGTTTGAAGTTATACGAAAGAACAAGACAACTGGCTAACGCGAATAGCTTGGTGATGGTGTTAACGTTCCGCACCATTCATCAAATGCGAAGTCACTGCAATCTATTTCCACGCTCGAACGGGCACAAACGACAGTCACGCATTGACTGTTTCTATATGTATTACTTTCGCTATGCGAGAGTACTGCAGACACGAACGGCGTTCGTGAAATATGCCAGTACGCGCTGTTTGCAGAAACAAGCGGAAATAGAGGGTGCGTTCGGCGTGTTCTGATCGCTGCCCCTGGGAATCACATACTCTCTTGCGAAATCTTCACATCACTGCAGCTTGTTAACCTTTATACATGCAGCATTGCGTCCATACATTCAATAAAGTGGAGATGCCAGTTAGTGTGCAAGTACACAAACAGCTGCCCGGAAGCACGTGTTGCCAGAGTACTCCAGAACTCGTTGCTAACTATTAAGATAGCAAAGGAACCTCCTCTGTTTTAAAGCAAGGCAAGTTATTAACTGAATGGGCAACCCATGTTGCAGGGTAAATTTCTAACTTCCGAACATGACCAGGATAAACCAAATTCATTTCTACAGGGAATTCGGTAAGTGGGCAACACTTGCCGGAACGAGTATAATCTGTAGATTGAGATATCGCAGCTTTCGTCTCCTTGTTTCTTGTTGAGCATTCATACAGAAGTTGCAACTGGTTCAAGAGAAATCCATAGTTGTAGTATGGCTGAGTATAACGTCCCTCAAAAAAGTACAACAAAACATTAGTGGAATTTTCATTTACAAGAAGGTCAATTGTACACACTTTTAAAAGGGAGTTCAGTTTTAGTGCTTTTATGTAGCCAGGAGGCGGGGGGGGGGGGGGGGGGGTTGGCTAAGAGTACAGGTAGGTGTGTGTGAACGATGCATATGTCTAGAGCTACAGAGTGAATGAAACAAATTATTACTTTCGCAGTTTTCTTCAAGTGTGAGTTTCCCATGAACATTGCAACTATATACGAAAACATACTCAACCTAAAAAGCACAATTGTGAAAAAAAAGGCGTCTGATGTCAATGCGTAACAATGTTATAGAAAGAAACACTATTAGTTTGGTATGCACTTTTTCAGATTTTTTGTGTTTGTTATGAAGCCGCTCTAAGCTAGATAATAATAAAAGCTACTTTATGCACCGAAAAACCTTTCTAGCGCTTGAAGTTGTTACAAAAGTCCAAGGGTGATAAAAACAGCAGGAAAAGTTGTTCGCATTTCTTTTATACCTCACCATTACGTACTTCAAGACGATTCAATAGCGCATGAAATTGGGTCCCGGGCATCCCCGGGCGGTGTCATGGCAACCGTGCTCTCAGGCGAACGATGAAAGGTTTTGCAACCTGACATAACAGAAATCACGGATGCTGAGGCTGCGGACGAAAAGGAAGTACATGCCTGCACAAAAGCAAGCTCTTTGTCGGCTCACACACAACCACATTGAAAGCGCCTGTTTGAACAGTACATTTACCTGATGGTGCTTTACTATCGTGATTATTTTTGTTCCCTTTCTTTAGCTTTCTCCACACAAGTCTTCGCAAGCATGGCTTACGGCTGGTGGTAAGATTTGAGCTTAAACACATGCGAAAACTACTACGGATGTTTTCCTGCCTAGGCCATAAATACAAACTTCGGGACGTCTCTGTGAAAAAAAAAAAACATTTTTCCCCAATTTAGTGAGGAAAAAATCAATTTGCGCATTTTTAATTAGGAAGAAAACTTTTATGGCTCAATAAACTGCTGTGTACATGTGCATAGATTCATTCAGCGTTAAACGTTGAAACATTGGTGCAAAATTGTTTGGTTAATTATGTCTCCTGTTAGGTTAAGTTATGGCACTTCAGCGACTTTACTGTTTACATTTTGGATACCGGTGAAGCTCTCTCATACAGTTACTTAACATTCAGGTGAGTGTGTTAGCTGATTAATAATAATTTCTAAAGTGATGCCTCGATTGAGAGTGTGCTTTTGGTAGTTTATTCTAGGATATTCTATGGAAAGAGCACCAGGAGATTCATATGCACAAAAATGTTTCGCTCGTCGGGAGTGTGCTCTTTTTGCTCGTGGCTGTCGGTGGGTGGCGTGTACACCAGTGTTGCCTGTACGCTTCTGCAGTCTCGTTCGAGGTGGCCTATTTGGTGATTAGAACGATGCTCCCTAGATAGCGTGCCGCTACCCAAAGCGTCGGTTACGGGTAGCCCGAGCGCTGGCCTCCTCGAAGTGGATTTGAAAGAAAAGGAAGGGAAGAGAAAAGCGTGTCGTCGTAACTATTTCTCACCCAGGAGGTCGCCTCAACAATGCCATACGGGGAATTGATAGTGGGGGAAAAATATAAATGTGAAAATGAGATTACATGAGGAGTCGGGTGTCAGTGGTGTTTAGTCTGGTCGCGTGTGATCACACACTGCCACCGAGCCGCCAGAAGATAAAAAAAATCACAGAATATCCACGGAGTGAATCATGATGAGCGCGGTGAAGCGTACGTTCGTTCGTACGTCCATCAGTGCGTCTGTCTGTCTTTCTGCCTGTTCATTCGTCCGTCCATCCGTGCCTCCATCCATCTGTCTGTCTGTTTGTCTGTTTGTCTGTCCATTCGTCCTTCCGTGCGTCCATTTGTCTGTCCGTCCACGTGGTGAACACTCCAAGTACCACCATGTTGCATTTTCTCATTATACATTCATCATTTAGAAGTACCGCCATCTACAAGACATTCCAAGGACTAAAACGAGAGGTGGCTACTACATACAGGAGACGCACGACCCACGCCCTAACAAGGCTCGCCCCTGAAAGAAACTTATTAGATGCGAAATGTAAGCACGTTAAAAAAGAACAAGATATTTGCGTTGTAAAGCGGAGTCATCTGTGGGCGTCGAGGGCATTCATGGAGTCAGGGTGACTACCCGCAAATCACACTTGTAGCATATCTGAGGCACTGCCGTTAGACACTCATCATCATCATTATCAACATCATCATCAGCCTGACTACAGCCACTGCAGGACAAAGGACTCTCTCATGTTCCGCCAGTCAACTCGATCCTGTGCTTGCTGCTGCCAATTTATACCCACAAACTTCTTAATCTAATCAACCCACCTAACCTGTCTCTTCCTAACCCGCTTGTTGCCTTCTCTAGGAATCCAGTTAGTTATCCTTATTGACCAGCGATTATCCTGTCTACGTGCTACATGCCCGGCCCATGTCCATTTCCCCTTCTTGATTTCAACTATGATATCCTTAACCCCGGTTTGTTCCCTATTCCACGCTGCTCTCTCTTTGTCTCTTGAAGTTACACCTACGATTTTTCTTTCGATTGCTTGCTGCGTCGTGCTCAATTTAAGCTGAACACTTTTTGTAAATCTCAAGGTTTCTGCTCCGTGGTTAAGTACTAGCAAGATCCAACAGTTATATACCTCCCCTCGAGGGATAGTGGCAATCTACCTGTCATGATTTGAGAGTGCTTGCCGAATGTGCTTCATCCCGTTATTATTTTTTTAGTTACATCAATCTCGTGGTTTGGCTACGCGGTTATTATTGTCCTAAGTAGACGTAGTCTTTCACAATTTCAAGTGCACTACTATCCACCTCGAAGCGCTGTTCTCTTCCGAGGTTGTTGTACATTACTTTCAATTTCTGTAGAATTATTTTAAAACCTACTTTCTTGCTCTCCTTGTCTAACTCCATAATCATGAGTTGCACTCGTCCCCTAGGTTCCTCAGCAATGCTATGTCATCTGCGAAGCGCAGGTTACTAAGGTATTCTCTATTACCTCTTATGCCTAACTGTTCTTATTCTAGGCCTCTGAAAACCTCCTGTAAGCACGTGGCAAATAGCATTGGTGAGATTATATCCCCCTGTCTTACACACTTCTTGATTGGTATTGTGTTGCTTTTTTTATGATTGTTGCTTTCTTCATGCTTTCTTTATGTTGCTTTTTTTGGGCGTTCAGGAGAGGCTTCACGTGATTTTCTAGCTATGCTAGGGGTACGGTTTACGACGACTTCAACCTCTATTTCAACTCTCTCGACTCGAGAAAATGACGCTTTGCTGACTGTGTCAGCTCGGTGTCACTTTATTGATATCATTTGCCTTCCGAATCAGCGTGAAAGACATTTGTGTTTGCAAACACTGCAGCAGCGAAGAAACAATAGAGCATGGTCCTTGTTGTTGTGCTCCATACAGAACGCAGACTCTCGCAGCTGCCTTGATGGCCCGCCTTTAAAAGAGATCCCGGTCGGAAGTGTCTGTACGAGAATTTCGACTCACTTGTCACACAGAAAATCACCTTAGTCAACTCTTGGTTCATTGAATTTTCGGATAGCCTTGGTGGTCGCGATGGTTACCTGGCAATTCCCCAGAATATAGCTTCTGCCCATTATGCCGATCCGAAGTACACGAAGCATGTAGTCAATGATAAGTTCAACTGGTGGAGCCTTTGTGCAGTGATTCTTTAGGAAGGACCTTCCGTAATGAAACCATCGTTATATACAGGCTTGCGATTAAGCTGTTAAAAAAAACTGCAGAAGCCAAGGAGGCTTTATTACAGTGGTGTGGGTGTTTATGGAGGCAGAAAGTGAATGGCCAGCCTCAAGCAGGCTTATGGCCGAACTGTAGCAATGAAGGCACATTTCAGATACATGTGCCACTATTTGACCTAAATTAAAAAGTACTTTGTGACGTGAGTGCATCGTAACGATGCTACTAACTCTGTGAAAGCGCACTGTGATGTAACCTAAGAACTTGTGGTCGTTGTGAAGATTCGTTCTTTGCATTGGTTCTCCAGAATTTGTTTTATTTACCCTTTCCTTTTAGTAACAAGCAGTAGCTACTCGCTGTATGGTTGCTATTAGCGGTCGTCACACAATACTAAAATAATTTATTATACAGCACGTAGATAGGGACAAAAATAAAACAGTCACAATAAGCGGCTTGAAAGCCATCGCACCACGCTGCTGAACGGTAGCCTGGGAGCAGCAATTGACCTAATTAAAGGGATGACAGATTATTGCGGCACGGAATGTAAGTCCAGTCCTCAGCAATAATTTGGGGGAGTATACAGACGAAGCGAATTGGCGAAAGGCAGACGTACGCTTTCCAGATGAAGGATGGTGAGTCGAGCCTCATCTTATTGCGGTCGATTGGGATGCTGCGAAGAGCCAAGTTGGGGCTGGGTCAGTCCCTGCATAATAACCTGGGTGGACAAATCACACCAGAACTCTCTCGGAATGTGGGTCAAAAACCAGGTCACAACAGGGAGTAACAGATGGATGTGGTTCTTCGTCCGCGGTTGGGCCCAAGTCAACAAAGTAGGATAGCGGCGACAGTAGCAATACCGTGTACTCGTGTGCTGTATTCTTGCGTTTAGGGTATGTATGTGGTGCTGTATGTGCGCGCAAGGTTTTTTAGGCCAGCAAGTTTGTGTGTGCGCGCCTATGGAATCTCACGGCTGAGAAGAGGCAGTCTCGGCAGACAGTTCGACGGAAAGTTGTTTCTGGGCGCGAAAAAAGAGAACTGGGAGAAAAGGTTCCTTGTTAAGACGTTGATTTCAGAATATATAGTGAATTTCGCACTTTTATGGTTCTGACTGCATTGGTACATGAAATACATCAAAGAGAAACAATGTGGAAAATATAATTATCAGAATAATGAATAAAACCACAAGTAGACACTGATGTGAACTCGTAATATGGCAATAACTGGTGTCTAAGAATATCACCGTAAATTGTGGCGCAATTTCTTGCGATAAAGGTTAATCGTAATGTATTTGTGTGCACCGTGAAGAGTCAAGATCAAAAATGCAAGTTGAGAGAGGAAACTGCAAAATCCCAATTATTAGAGAAGTGACGAAGAGTGGTGTGGTAGAAAAAAAGCTCGTTGAAATGGGTTTAATTTTGACGATCAAGTTATATGAGTGTTTCATCGCACCAGGCAGTGCCTACTAAAATTGTCATCACCACGAACCCATATCTCCCGCTTTGCTCCCTGATACGCGATTTAGATTATTCTGCCGGCCAATGCAGGGACTATACATGCTAACATGATTATCGCACGTGGTGTCATGTACAAATGCTGAATTATTCAATACTCCTGTATGAAACAAAGTTTAAGAACATGGCGGCAGACGATAGAAACTGGCTGACGTTCAGCAATTCACAGGTTGCATTAAAATTGTGCTAATGTACAAACACGATAGTAATCAGTGATTGAATAACTTGTATGAGTAAAATTTCTTGATTTCAGAAAAGTATAAAGAGCTGTGATATATACCATAATGATTCGCTTAATAAATTCAAAACCACACTGCATTAGTTGGAACTATGGCAACACTTATCACTGGTTGAGGCTAGGCACTGCGTGAACAAACCATTTCTTTCACAGATTAGGTACAACCTATCTTTAAAATTTGAATGAAAATTAGTGTAATTACATGTAAGTCAGCCTCTTGAAGAGTGCCCAATTAAATAGACACTAAGACGCTTTAATAAATCAGAATTCATGACATTACATCTTAGACTTTCAATATCAAGAATCTTTTGGGCCAGTGACCAACCACTAATTTGCAGACATGCACTTTAAACGAGTCAAAGCGCTTCGGAGAAGACATCGGTATAGCTGGCAATGCTTAACAAATAAGGAACTTATATTCGCATCACACGTGTATTGCTCCACACCCTATTATGTGACACGCATAAGATGTGTACGCTCAAGTGCATGATACGTCATCTGTCATGCTCTCATGAACCAATATCCCCATAAGGACTACACCTGTTGGTGTTATGTTGTGATGCTGCGAATTAATATTCAGAGACACTGTAAATTGATTATTCTTTGCTTTTTTTAGGACATTTTTGTTTTGACGGGGCTGTTTGATATGTGTATACTTCTATGTTTTATTTTGCTTATAAAGGTCTGAGTGTTTCTTGCGTCATATTTCATAAAGTATATTACCTCAAAAACTACGCCTTACTGATGCGTCAACAAATCTTTTTATATCATCCCTATTGCAAAAAATGGCAGTATATCCACAGGGTGAATGATGGAAAGTAGGGCGAAGCATCCGTCCGTCCATCCGTTCATGCGTACGTCTGTGTGACCGTCCATGCGTCCATCTGCCCGTCCGTACGTGCGTCTGTTCGGCTGTCTGCTCGTCCACCTGTGTGTCCGTCCCAGCGATCGTCCATGCATATGTCTGTGTGTCCGTTCGTCCATCTAGTCAACACTCCAAGTACCACCATTTCGCATCTTTTCATTTATATTCCGCATATAGAAGCCCCGCCAATCAGTGGACTTTCCAAGGACTAAACGATAGGTGACACACGCACACTTTCCTACGGCATGCGCTTCGTGTCTACTTCCCGACTTTAACCACCTCGAGTTCATGGTGTATATACTAGTTCACTGTATTCATGGCACTGCGGCCCAACGCTCGCTAAAGCTTTCTGAAACCAAAGAGGTTACGCCTAGCGAGTATAACGTTACAATCCTTTCTTGTCAGATAGTGCTTAATGTTCATGCCAATGGCTGCTAACGGGAAATGAGAGACAGGAGGATTCGGCTTTTAGTTATCGCGCACGCTGCGAATTTTTTTTATTGTTCAACAACGCACAGGACAAATATATCACCGGCACCACCTTGCAGGTCAAAGCGTAAGGCATGTTACGTACTACGACGAGAGACGAATGAGTGCCGTTTTAAGGAGCTTTGCCCCTAAAACCAGCGCCACTGGGTACCAGCGCCCAGCGCCATGCCTGATTATGGGCCCAGTATTGCGCTGGTACTGGGACGCTGCAGTGGCAGCGTCCGAGCACTCTGGGCAAAATGGCTTCACATGGCTAAAATGGGGCTGCCCATTCGCCATAAATAAACAAAAAAATAATTGTATAAATAAAATTGCGCGCATTCACCCCCCAAAAAATAAGAAAACATAAAAATTGGGAAAAAAAAGTCTCCTGACGGGATTCAAACTCGCCACCTTCCGATTTCGAACCGCGTACACTTCTAACTACGCCACGTCAGAACATACTCGTTGGGTTGTAAAATCACTATTTAGCCGAAGAACATGCCCTACAACTTCATGTCTACAAGTCGCACAGTCAAGATGGACGTAATATTCCTTTCACAATTACAATTGCGTCTTCAATCGACAGTAACGAACGGCTTCCGGGCACCGAATGACGAGCGGATATTAGCAAGAGCGCAACGTTTTTCGAAGCATCCACATCTTAACTCTGAAAAATCTCAAATTGACTGGAAGAGCAGCCACTGATTGTCAGCTGATGCTGCTGATAGTTTTTTCCTTTGCCAGTCGGTGCTCGCACTTGCTACTGGTCAGCATGTCCAGATGATTTAAATGCCTTGTTCGGTAGATATTCGCGCAAAGAAGTGAATATTGAGAATTTTTTTTTCGCTCAAGTGACGATGTATCAGTACACATCCGGCGTGCCAGATTATATACTTGCAGTTATATTGATACCTGCAACTAAGAAACCGCCGAAGAAACGACTAATCCAATCCGCTGAAAAATAATGCCAGTATGTTAGTTCACTAACGAGTGCGAAGTTACAAACTCTAAATTGCGTGTTCTTACATGCGAATCAGAGAAGTACCGGCTCCTGCGCTCAGAAGTAAGCTTTCGGTGACATCCTCCGTTGCTGAAAGCACGACACATTGATCGGTTTCGCTGCTTATGCGGGCACCGCACACGCGGAAAAGTGGTTGATTTAGGTTCAGGGATGTCTAAACTGTACTTTACAATCATTCTTACAGTTTAGAATTGTGCCTACTTAATGTAAAAAGCGCCGGCAACATGTACACCAACGCGGCCGGCACGATAGGCCTCACTGGGACGGGGCGCTGGGTAAAGCCGGTCTGGAAGCAGCTGAGTTGCGATGCTTGAAGTTTCTGCATTTGACCTTCGCAACATTTCTAACTGTTACCTAAACTTTACTTGAAGTAAGTAGAAGGTCAATCATTGCCAGAAATGTATTTACGGAGTGGCGATACCAAGTGACAGCCGTTTTTCTGGCCTCCACTGGTAGTATACAGCGGGCGTGCCAGTGTACAGATATATGCAGTTATATGAATAACAACAACTGAAAAACCACCCAAAGAATTACTAATGCAATCCGCCGAAAATGTATGCCAGAGATTGAGTTCGCAAAGCCGTCCGAATCGCCGACTGGCAATTGCGTGTTGTTACATATCAGTCAAAGAAGTACCAGCTAAGTGCGGCCGGCCGCTTTCTGTGACAGCCTGCGTAGCCTGCGATTGTCAGCGCTCCTTGTGCGAACATCGACACAAGGTAAAATAGGTGATTTAGCTACATGGTTGTCTAAACTATACTTTACAGTTATTCTCACACTTTGAAATTGTGTGTGCACAAAGCAAGAAGCGCCGGTAACATATACACCGACGTGGCTGGCACGATTGGCCTAATGCTCACTGGGCCTGGCACTGGGTAAGACCGCTCTCGAGGCGGTGAGTTGGGATGGTTGAAGTTTTTAAATTTGAGCTTCGGAACATTTCCAATTCTTACCTGAAGTAAGAAGTAGAAGGATAAGCACGACCAGACATACATTTATGCGGTGTGGCGGAATTGAGCAACACCTTTTTTTCTCGCCTCCGCTGGGAAACGTTGCGAAGTGATCGAGAGAGCTCATTTACGTTTCATCAACTTGGTGGCAAAAACAATTTCCTGTTTTTGTTATGAGTGGCGTCCAGCTCCAGGCTTATAAACACTGCAACTTGGAATCGTTACAGCAATACATCGCTGATGAGAACATGGCCTGTATATGCGGGGGTATGCGAAAAAGGTGCCTTATAATTGCTGCGATACGTACGTGCGCCGCAAAATTACGTATGTTCGGTATCTGTTAAGGTAGCATCTGTCCATGCTGTCGAATCAAGCGTTTATATTAAACGACACCGAAACATTCCACAGCACACGCTACATTATTGTGCACGCTGCGGTGGTAGAAACAGTGCGTCCTGCAGTATTCACCAGCGCTAGCCACTGACCATTTCAGTGCTTCCAGCGTTTCGCAGTGTGCACCAACATGACAGTGGTTAAGCCAGCTCCCTGCGACATAGCTTTCTCGCAGGGCGCCCAGCAAAGTGCCAGTAAACACCAGCCTGTACCAGTGCCAAAAAACGTACTGGCACACACACACACACACACACACACACACACACACACACACACACACACACACACACACACACACACACACACACACGCACGCACGCACACACACGCACGCACGCACGCACACACACACACACACACACGAACACGCACACACACACACACACACACGCACACGGACGCACGCACGCGCACACACACACACACACACACACACACACACACACACACACACGCACACACACACACACACAATCAAGCGCACTAAAGCTAAAGTAACGAGTGTGAGTGCCATTGTACATCAATCACATCCAAATAAATTTGCTTTCACTGCAGCTTGGCTTTACAAAAGCAGGAAAAAAAAACAATAAATTGACACTATACGAGTATAAAACAAGAAAAAGGCTACCGAGTTCATTGAATCACCCTAATGATGAAACTGCGAATTTTTCAGGAAAAGATGTGTATTGAAAAGATAAGTTCTGCAGTTATGTTCTCTAACCTTGAGTTCTGGCTGCTCCCACATTGAATTAACATTGCTGGAGGCACCGGCTTTAGGATGTGTCACGCGAGCTCTGCGATGCGCGCTCACGCATTTTAGGTGGCCTGCATGGTGCCGTCATGCCTCGGAAATTATTAGGCTTCAACTATTGCCGGAGGGTGCGAAAACATTAACCCGTGCAGTCTAATAAAAAAAAAGTAGAGTGACCCTTCTCAATTGCTACCTTCGTGAATGCTGAGAAATCCGCTAGAGATTTTGTATCAAGTGCAGGATTTAAAGCAAAGAGAACCACCTTTTTTACAAAATAAAAATGCTCTTTCCTACACAACTACACAACTGCAAGGTAATAATTTATTTCTGTGTTGTAGCGTAGTATACATATCAGCACTAAATATTTTTAGCGATTGCACTACCATAACATTTAGCATACGTTCACCAACTAGAAATCATCAACCTGACATGTGACTGCTATTCTGGATTAATTTATCGGTAACAAAGAGAATTTCTGTGTCATCGCTATTCGGCGGGGGAGGCTGACGCGCTTATGAACGCTATTTTTCATACGATGGTTGTCGGGACCCTCCGCCTTTCGTTTATTTTTCAAGAATTATTTTTCATTCGCAGGTGTTTGTCATTGTAGTTGTCGTTGGTAGTTGCTGTACTGCTGTTCGGCCCCGCAGAAGCTACCATACCAGTGAAGACGTCCACTTCTCCAGCTTCCGCGGCGATGACATGTAGATTCGTTTTGCTATTGCGCGCATGTTTGTTATATTTTGTCGGTGACTTCACTATGAGGCCTTGTTGCCGCCCTGAGTGTTGTGTATTTATGTACTACGTACATTTCCACGGATTCTACACGTGAAGGCGCTTTTTTTCTATTTTCACTGCAACGTGAATTCCTTGCGAAACACCCCACCTCCTCTCGTGCACAGCTTGACCACAGTTTGTCGTAATAATAATGAAAACTGCGGTGTTATGCCGGGCTCGATGAAATCAAGAACAGGAATTCGAAACTTTGACTGAAGCAGCCTATGCGCCTTTTCAGACTGTTTTGTAGAGATGGTACCTGCAAGCGAGACACACCTTTCTCTTTATTTTGCCTCGGAAGACGAAAGCGTGCCGTTGGCGAAATCTCAATAATGGCGCAAACCTGCTGTATTTTTTGTTTCATTAATCATTGCTTGTTTCTGGTCAATTAAGATTATTCTTGCCCGCACTCACTCGCGAATCGTTTTTACTCAATAAGCAATTGTATCAGGCCAGTTCGTATGAATCCATCTGGGTGGGAAGCGAAGCAACTATTACACGGAAGGCATGGCACAAGCACCTGTGTTGTGTGTTCAGTGTAATATTTGCTGCGATTCCTGCTAAGGAAGAAGTTGTTTTTACTTCTTCCAGTTTACCCTGTCCGTTTTCATGTAACGTTTTAACGCGCAGGTACTGCGTTACGAAGAGTGCCTTAGCGTGATGGTGGGCGTAGCGATGCTCTTAGAACAAGCTGGTGAAAGATAACGAGATACCCGCAGAATCGTGTATTCTTGGCTTCTTTCTTCAACTTCTGTTTAAAAAGTATAGCCATAAAAATAAGAACAAGTCGAGGCACCCCCGTATGCGTCCATGCACGCCCAGTACAGAATAAAAAGGGCAGTCATTTTTCGTTAAGGAAAACAACAACATTGCTTTGCGCTTACTGTTTGGGGATCACCATCTCGATGCCCTCCCTCAGTAGTTCCATGAGCAACCACTGCTTATCTTTTGTACCGTTGTCCAAGCAAGCTTCCCTTCTCTAAACGCGCTATTTCTTGTATGGCACCGTCATTTCATTCCTTTAACTTGTGATTATCGTTTCCTAATCGCTGAACGGTGGCAGTCATGTGGGCGTGTTGTGCGCTGGCAGCTTGACTTTGTTCTCGACGCTGGACGTGAACGGTGTTTTCCGATGGTGATATAACTGTCCGCATGCCGTGAGCGCATTTGTTTCGCAATGGCCTGAGGCCTTGAGTGAACCTGCCAACCAAAGTGACGCGCACGCTGCGCGTTGGGCACCATCCGAAACACAAGCGGTAAGCAATGCTTCTTTGTCTCATTACATTTGTTTTCCGTCTGCTCGTCCATTTTATCCCTGGGGTGCTTGCAGGTATTGTTTTGCACTGTGTCGCAAGACAGGCACAAGAAAAAACCGAAAGGAAGGGGACCTTACGAGCACATAGTGACAGCGTCATGAGACTTATGTGCATGTGAAGAGTACTGCGAGGCCAGTTGCTCGAGAACGCTTGTTAGGCACATTTTGTGCAATATGATTGCTTTTAGTCAAGCACAAATGCAACGACGTGTTTTGACGAAATACTGAAGGGAAATGCCTCACCTATCGTGGCGTCGTTACGTCATACGGGCACCGAGCCGATGTCTCTTTTCATTTTACTCTGTTCCCATACATAATTTCTTTGTGTTATGGCTCAACGTTGACTCGTTGTCGTTATTAAAACGTGTGGCATAAACATGCGCCCATGATTTCCACAGTTCATGGTGAATACAGAAGTGAAATACTCTGAACTTGCTTTTTCCGCAGTCGAAGTATTTTGATGCTTGAAATATTTTGGCATAAAATATATTTTATAAAACAAAGACCGACACTGCCCACAAGCCATCATATTTTGTTGTTCACTGCCATTTTATTTTATTTCTATTTTCGACAAAAGTTCTCAGTGAAAGAAGTCGAGCCAGATTTTCCCGCGTACCATTCAATCTGATTAATGCGGAAATTCCAGTACACTTATTTCATTTATTATTATTTTGAGGAAGACACTTTTGTCTATACAGGAAGCGTTATTGACCATGCTGTTTTCAAGAGGGTATATGATGGAAACATTTTGGAGTGCCTTACGGCACCATTTATGCAGGATGGCATACATCTCCCGGGATTTCGGCAAACACTGGGACTAGTTCTTTTATTAGACCTGCCAAAGAATGACCAATTTACTAAAAAATGTGTTCATTGTTTCAATTAGCCGTGTGCTTACTAGACGACAAAGTGTACAGTCGTATCATTGTACTCTGCTCTCACTAATTTGCTCTATGCTTACTAGGAGACAAACTGGACAAATGTTAAAACAATGGGCTAATAGGTACCTTCAGAAAGCACAAGCCTGAAGGTGACGAAGTTAGGCAATGCCTATTATTTGCAGTTTTGAAAAGAAATAATTATAAACTTTCTTGTGTCAACTTGTTCTTATAAAGTTTAAAAACTAAAATTCACACCTGAATTTTTTCCGAGAAATACGATGCGGTAACAACATCGATGTCAATTTGTCATAAGTTTTGCTTCTGAGCTGTTAGAATAATTTTGAAACTGACAGAATGATTATCCATAATAACTAGAACCTCACATATTTAGTATACTGTTTGTTGCCTCTCCGTTGTTCGCTCAGCCAGGTGCCATGAGTCTTGTTTAAGGGTCATCAGGACAGTTCATGCGTGGTTGTTTTTTGCTGACGAAACTGGAACTAGGAATATGTAGGTGGCCAATTAAAATTGTCAGACCCATTTATTATGACCGGGTCGTGATTCCTGCATTAAACTTGGGGTGTTTTTACAATAGGCACAAGGGCAGCGCCGCGCAGTTTCCTGGTGGTGAGGTGTAACACTGCAGGCGTGAAACGGAATTTCAACCAAATCGCGCATGCTGTTCTCTTCATAATAGTTCTTTAGCTTGGCGCTACCTCAAAAAGAGGCTCAACATGACTGACCCGTGAGTTTGAATACTCGCAGAAAAAAATGGAATGTATGCGAGGAGCGGGCACACAAATGGCACACCGATGTTAGTGAGTCATTGATGGGGTTCATAATGAAAACATGGGGAAGGTATGTCTCTATCTGCAATTTCATACTTAAATGTTGTAGGCCCGTGTACTCAGATTTGGGTGCCCGTTAAAGAACCCCAGGTGGTCTAAATTTCGGGAACCCTCCACTACGGCGTCTCTCATAATCATATGGTGGTTTTGGGACGTTAAACACCACAAATCAATCAATCAGCGATTCCATACTTGCGTAAACGTTGTTGACCTTTCCTTACGCTCAGCGTTACACAATTCAGAAACAGCTTGAAACAGTGGATTTTGCCAATATATTCTCATTGAGTAATAGGTTTCCAGAATGATGTCTATTTTACGCACTCATGGCAAGCATTGATTTTTATTCATATAGTGCGTAATATTACAAGGAATGGCAGAGGTTTCTACCTTTCGTGAGACCGATTGTCATCTCCGTTCAAGATTTTATTATTACGACGTTAGGCAGCTTCACTATTATGAACGTGCACAGTAGTTCTTTGTCTGTTATCCCTTGTAAACGTGTTTATCTTCATGATGTCAAACTTCACTCTTTGTTTCGTCGTGACCTTAGATGTTCAGTTTCCACGAGCTCCGGTAGAAACAAACAATCAATAATTGGCAGTGTTGACGAGCATGTGTCGCAAATACAAGTTAAAGATAACGAGACACTAGCGACACGTCACATGCACCTACGAAACCGCACAGCTGTTCCTCTTGAGAAGCGTCTTGTCCTTGATGCTCGGACTTGTAGGATAGACGGGCAACGAGCGACGTCTCTTGTTAACGGCGGTGGGACTCAGGTCATACGGAATCTTGGCCTGTACTAGGAGTTCTTTGAAAATGGCAAACACGTTAACGTTGTCTTTGGCCGAAGACTCTACGAAGCCGTTCTCCCAGTCAATGGAGATGATGGTCTCTGCTACCTCTCGTCGCACGCGGCGCATGTCGGTGGGCACGTCGCACTTGTTGCCCACCACGACTACGGGAGCTTTGGCCGATTGGAGCTCTACGATCTGTTCGTGGATTCGACGAGCCTCTTCGAATGAATCCTGGTCATCAATAGCGTAGACGAGCACGATTGCGTCGGCAGTGGTAATGGCCAGACGCCTCATGGCAGGAAATGGGTAGCTGCCACTCGTGTCCACAATGTCAAGGGTGAGGGAGGCACCGTTGATCTCGTACTCACCAGTGTGGAACTGTGTCAGGAAGAAAAAAAAACGAAGGAACAGTTTAGCATGCGTCGAGGAACTGTTGATTCCTTTCGTAAGCACTAGCTTTACTGCACACTAGGCATTTCGTTTCCCGCTTACCACTCTTGACACGCTCAACATGCCAGAAGTGGTAGACGGTGTCCTGGCTTCACATCTTTCATGGCACGGCAGCCGAAGTAAGGAGTATCAGTTAGTATTGTCTAGTCTGTCACAAACCTGATGCTACATTCTATTTTCAGACAAACGACCAAAAATACCGGCTAGCAGAGTCTATCTATCTATCTATCTATCTATCTATCTATCTATCTATCTATCTGTCTGTGTGTGTGTGTGTGTGTGTGTCTGTGTGTGTGTGTGTGTGTGTCTGTCTGTGTGTGTGTGTGTCTGTCTGTCTGTCTGTCTGTCTGTGTGTGTGTGTGTGTGTGTCTGTCTGTGTGTCTGTCTGTGTGTGTCTGTATGTGTGTGTGTGTCTGTCTGTCTGTCTGTCTGTCTGTCTGTGTCTGTCTGTGTGTCTGTCTGTGTGTCTGTCTGTGTGTCTGTCTGTGTGTGTGTGTGTGTCTGTCTGTCTGTCTGTCTGTCTGTGTGTGTCTGTGTGTGTGTCTGTCTGTGTGTCTGTGTGTGTGTCTGTGTGTGTGTGTCTGTGTGTCTGTCTGTCTGTCTGTGTGTCTGTCTGTCTGTCTGTCTGTCTACTAATAAACGCACATGAGGAAGCTTTGAGGATGTCGCAATTTATTTTGACTCACCTCTTCCACTGTAGGGACGTAGTCGACTGGAAACTCGTCGTACAGGAACTGCCGTACGATGGCCGTCTTGCCCACCCGTGCTGCACCGAGAACAACGACGCGGTACTGGTCCCTGGCCGGATGATGGTGAGTGTTGTGCACGTCCTCGTGGGGAGGTTGCAGCACCGACAGCAATGGTATCTGGCTCGTGCTCGGCATGGTGACCGGTGGCAGTTATTGAGAATGAGGATGAGGTAAATGCCAGATCGTGTTGAGTGGATAGTTGTACAGCTGCTCTCACGCAGACTTTGGTACCCTGTAGAGAATGGCAGTGAGAGAAAAACAAAGGGGGCAGGAAAGTCGATTAGAAGGAGCGTTTGAGTATTCGAAAACTCGAATAACGATTCGCATAGCATTCTACCTAATTCGATACTGCGACGTACCAACGCAAATTATATATACTGAACGTTTTTTTTTCGATAATAGGCGCCAATGAAACGATATTAGGCCCCAATGAAAGAAAAATATGAACAAAAAATCTTAATAGAGAGGGGTAGCTTCTAAGTTTATTTAACAAATTTCCGAAATTTCTGGAGCTCGACGTTTCAAGAAACCATAGACAGTATAATGACCACGGGGTGGACGCATCTCCTTTTACAACTCTGATGTCACCAAAGTGATTAAGACATCAATTCAATCTCTTCATCATGACGTTTGTGATGATGCTAACTCATATGCGAGGTATAATAGTTATTAATTAGTTTTATTTAGAAGGTGCTGGCAAAGCCTTGAATGCCATAGTGGTTCCAGAATTTCAGCCTTCAGTCTCAAAATATCTCGAAGGCTCAAGTAACTGCTTTATACCAGGTTTTCGTGAGTTTTTACTACGCTGCTTTGTTTCGGTTAATAGAAGTCACTGTAGTTGGTAAAGTGGGTGATTACAAGGTTTATATAGCACGCATCAAGCTAGACAGCGAGAGGAAGAGAAGAACGAAGGTCAGATAAAAAACAGCCGGCCCAGACGTCCGACCTTTGTCGACATTGCGTGAATCTGTGCTTCTCAATATAATACTTTCAAAGTTTCATTCGCAGTTTCTGCGTTACTGAATTACGTACGCTATTTACAAAAAGTTAATATTGTGCGTACCGGGGAGGTAAGCGTGTGACGCATGTGAAGTGGCAAGAAACGCAAGCTCGATGCCTTCTGCCCTCAGTTCTGAACGTACTTTTCTTTCACAAATTTTGTTTTTCAAGAGGTTCTAAACAGGCGAGTTGATTTAGGTCGACAAAGTTATTACGCAAAAACTTGAATCCAGTTTATTTGAAAAAGATTTTAATTGTTAGGGAAAAAACAAGCAACGAATTCACATGATGGCCCTGAAACTGCAGTGCTGTCGGTCATTCTAGAATCACAGCGTTACGGAGAATGAAATACCAGAAACTGCGCAGTCAGACACCCACGCACAACACGCACGCGTAAAACATAATTTTGTCTGACGCAAGCAAGGATTACTTCGTGCAAGGGAGCCTACTTATTCCAACATAAAAAAGGTGCATCGGTTCTGGCCTATAATGTGTCTTCAATGAGAACCTTTGGATTACTTCTGCTGAGCTTCATCATCTGACATTAATCCTTCCCCGTGTTGTTTCATGTCATCGCTTCAGGCACGGTCACCTAAACACATATATGCCTAAATCTCTATCTAGGTTTACGTTTCCGGTTCTGCCATTACTTATTGGAACATAGCGGGAAACTGGTAGGAATATACGGTAGTCAAGTCTTTAGAGTATGTATTAGACGCAATAACAGAGCCTCGGTTCAACTATTTCGCAATCCGTGTGGGGCGCTCAATAGACTTCCTCTTTTTGGATTTTCTCCTTTGGGCATCACAGCTAGAAGGTCACTTGGAATGAATGTTTTCAGTTCATCAAACTATTGCACGTCAAAGCTGACAAGCAAAAATCCAAGATATCATGGCTAGGAAGGTCACTTGGAATTAATGTCCTCGTTTTATGAAACTATTACGTATCATAGCTGATACGTGTCTTCTTGGGAGATCACAGCTAAGAGGTCACTTAAAATGAATGTATTCATTTTATCAAACTTTAGCGCATCAAAGCTGTGTCGCATCGTCTCAGGTGATCACAGATAAAACGTCAATCGGAACCAATGTGTTCAGTTTATATAACTATTGCATGTCAAAACCGACACGTATCGTCTCGGGAGACGTGCAAAGCATTCCGAATAGTTCGTCCTGTTCACCGCAATAATAAAATTATGACAGCAGCCTTCTCGTAAGGGGAACCGTTCAGAGACGGCAAAATAATAAAGAAAACTGCACAGGCAATCACTATACCTTATTTTTATGCGAGGGCTATTTCAAGTGCGGTCGTATGAATGAAACTATCACTATAAATACTAAATGTACGTGCCATACGCCACGAGATCGTCAAAGTGCTGTGACAGGCCGAACACAGTGAAAACCACACAGTTATCTTGAAAGTACGACTTCTTTCGCTCGAGGCCATTATTACTAGAGGCCATTCTCTCAGGTTTCGTCGAAGGAACCATTGTAAACTATTATACTCGTCACAATTAGGACACCGATAATTTTGTCTTTTCTCCGTGCCAATGTCATCATCCCGAGACAGATCCTGGCCACTGTACAACTGTTTTAGAATTTTAAGGGTGACTCAAACTTCAAAATATTACAGATCACCCGAACAAGGCGGCCTATGTTCACACCGGCTAGTTATAACACACCTGTCGCCTCACACACCGGGTATCCTTGGACTGTTATTCGTTCGTAAAAGAATATTTCTGCAGCTTTGTGTTAGGCCTGACAAGGCTCATATGTGGAGCTGGGCAGTCATTTTTTTTGTTTCTCTGCCACTCTCTGTTACCTTCTTCCTGTCTGATCTTCTCCACTTTTTTCTTTTTCTAGCACTTCCTTAATTTTCTGCAGATCTTTCCTTTCTATCGTCACGTTTATATTGCACGCTTGCTCCTGTTGTTTTTATATTTTGGCGACAGTCCCAACTACTAAAGTATTCCACCCGTATCATCACCCAGCCGCCCGAAACACAAGACGAGGACTACCTCTTGGTGCGGGAGCACACTCAGTCTGCTTCAGTTGATCATGCTTTTTGTGGTTTCGCCTGCGTTGCCGCAAGCCACGCATATGACAGCCCGGCCTCCTAAAGTGCCTTGCAATAAGTGCGCTTACCTCCTGTTTCTGCACATATGATTGGTCCAGAAGCAAGCTACAGCAGTTGCGGGTGACCATACAAAGTCGATCAGTGACCGACAGAGCCAAAGAAGCCTCTATTCGTCTAAATTCACTCCTTGCGATTCCTTGCGTTCCACTTAGATGCGGAACTTGTTCCAGTAGAAGGTGTCAAATAACCTTCGGAAGAACGGCTCACCAGTGGCATAGCAACACCATCGACAGAAGTTTCTTCGCTGCCTGGTCTGATTTCACAATCTTGTTTTCCCTCCTCTATTACTTCCGAGACTTACGAGCAAGTACTCGCGTAATATACCCATGTTCGTCCTCTCGAGATAACATCAATCGAACAATCTAGCCTGGGCTCTCCTTCAAATCCTGCTAGCTGGTGATGGCGTCACCACTGCAGTCCGATGAGTCCACGTGGCAGGAAGTAATCGGGTAACCAATTTAGAAAAGAATGGGTACAGTTACATTAGAAACAAAGACGTCAGTCATGCGCAGTAGAGCCGCAGCAAAACGCTATAGCTGTGATCATACTGTGTATGGAGTCAATATTTAGGAATTATTACTTGCTGTGCTTTCGCTGCTGATAGTACCATTGGGAACTCATTTTATCAAAGTTTTATATCTGACTGAGGCAAACGCACCGAGGCAAAACATCGTCATTGAACGACCATGTCGTTCCAGATATAAATATGTTCTAGTATCCACGCGTCAACGAATGTTGCAATCAGTCTGGCGGCGCACGAAAGCTAGACTTCACCCCCCCCCCCACAATAGCTGCAATATTAGCCATTTATGTTTAGTTAAAACCCATGTGCCTGTCACAAACTTGTTAAACACCGCGAAAAATGCACCATTGCAAGTGCTAGGTACAACATAGTGATACGATTGTTTCGTTACAAGCATGCAGTTTCTAAATACATGCAATTTGTACATCATGCATGAGCTGCACCATTAAAAAAAAGAGAAATGTTTGAAGACGACATGATGATCTCTACAAGGGAGCTCATACAAATTGACGTTGCGTTCTGCCCAAGTCACTACATACGAGCTACTATCTTAGTGACCGCCGCTCAGTGCTACAATATTCGAGTACCGTTTAACCAGCATTCTGTTGATCAAATCAATTGATCAAATATAGGCCTTCGACATATCCGCAGACATCAGTGAAGCTAGAGCATTACCACTACAGATGACTTTTTTTATACCACTAGAGATAACTTTAAGCCAGTTCGGAACGAATACCTTCCAGTCGCCTATGATTATAATGTTAAGATCTCCTGACCTGCCCAGTGGATTCGTTTTAAATCATTACAGAAAAGTTGCTTGAATGCCGCCGTGCAAGAAGCTTATATTGTGATGTGTAGAGGAGCTTTGCTTCAGAAATTTCAATCTATTATGTGCTTCTCGTGCAATGATCAGTTCGTCATAGTGACGTGTCGCGGAGACAGGCACCGGAGACACCTGTTTAGGCAGTTTGAATACAAAACTACGACTGTGAATTGCTGCTTACCGGCTGAAGTTATCTGTGAGGATCCCCCTTCAGGCCATCGTCGCCGCTGATGAAGTTTTTGTAGTTGCAAAGCGACGCGCTGTCAGTCCAGTGCAAGTTGTTTCCAACAACGCTTGAACGCCCGGCCGGGAACAATCACCCAAGCGGTGCAGACAGAGATGACGAAAGGAGCTGCCAGAAAGCGACTACGTCTCATCCGCCTATTCGTAGGCAACCGTGTAAGGAGAAGACAACGACAACGACATTGCACGGTAGGGTGCGACTGCGTACTTCTTCTAAGCTCCGAGGTTGAAGAAAGCAGCGTCCCGATGAGCACGCGGCTTGAGAGCACACCGCGACCGTTTCGCGTCTAAGCACGATATAGAGTCTCTCGTCCCGGCGTCAGCGTTTTTCTATCAGCGGCCATCCGCTCCCGGGTGTCCCTGGGAAACCCCTTGGGAGAGTGAGTTGTCTGGGGATTTAGTGGAGGAGAGAAAAGGAGACGACACGGCTGGAGAGCGATGGTGAGATCAGAGAAGGCACTGAAGGAAAACGGGAATGAAGCCTCGAGCTATCCGAAAGGATGAGGAGGAGGATGCGGCTGGTAGGCAAGACACGGCGGAGAGCAAGTCGGGTTCGGGCGCGAAACCGATTCCAACGCCATCGTGCGGGTATCAGGCGAAGCAGCGACGTGTTCGTTGTTTTCACTATCTCGTTGTTCCACCGGTGCAGGACATCTCCGTTCTCTTTCCTCCCGATATAAATGTCGCAGAGAGAGTCAGCCTTCGCGTTTCGCCAATTCTCGTGTACAAAACGCCTCTCCCTTGTCGATATATATTGGATGCATATTCGGGCTCTGTCAATGCGCACCTTTCGTATAAGCGACAACCTGAATATATAGTAAAACTGTGTAGTTGTGCCCAATAACTGATGAATTAAGGGTGAGTCTGAGTACCTACTCGTGAATCTCCATTTTCTGGAGTCTTTTCTCTAGTATTTTGAGCGTTTTTCGACGTTTCTTAGTTTCAAAGATATCTGGCGTTTAGCGGAGCTAAATGCCCGAAGGCATTCAAATATGTGAAATGTGGTGTTTAATTTTGCATTGTAAGTTGTTCAAATGTATTCTTATTGCCTTCTTTTGCAATCAATATGTGTTGTGTTGTTGCTGTTACTTTTCTGCTTTCACTCTTTTATATCTGTCTACTGCATTTGTGATATATTATTGTTAATTATTTAGACATATTGTAGAACAGTAGCAGCGTTGGAGTCTCGAAGGCGTTTATTAGGCCGAATCGCCTGATCAACACTTCCAACTAAGACGACGTTTTTTGTGATGATGATTATATACAGATGAAGAAGATGAAGGTCAAACGTTATCAATATTGTGCTTACACTAATTTCCCCCTCGCGCGGAAACGGCTAATTAGGCCGCTGTTTATGACGGTGGTGTACGGCGCACGAATAGTTTTAAGCGCGACACGTGAACAACCTCCGCACCACGAAAACGGCCGTCGGAAGGCATGACAACAGGGATTACTCGATAGTTAACAGGAGACGTCTGCTCGACTATAGCGTAGGGGCCGATGAAACGTGAGTGAAACTTATCACACAGGCAAGGAACCCGAGTTGGGGTCCACAACAGTACTTGGTCTCCGGTATTAAAGTTAACTACGCGGTGGACGCCATCGTAGCGAGTCTTCCGCTTTTGTTGGCTTGCCTGTGTATTGAGGTGGGCGCTTCGGCGACAATCGGCCAGGCGAGAGATGAAGTGCTCGCTTGATGACGGTGACGAGTTCACAGGGACGTCAAAAAAGGAGATGTCGAGCGGAGATGTTGGTTGATGGCCATAGACGAGAAAGAATGGGGAATAGCCCGTGGTGCGCTGCGTAGCGGTATTGTACGCAAAAGTCACGAATGGCAGGATGGTATCCCAGTTGGTGTGGTCGGCGATGATATACATAGATATCATGTCGGTCAAAGTTCGATGGAAGCGCTCCGTGAGGCCGTTAGTCTGGGGATGGTAGCTCGATGTCGTCTTATGAATTGGAGGACTTGTTCGAGTAGTTTCGAAAAAAAACGCCTTGCCACGATCGCTCAATAAGATGCGTGGTGCACCATGTCTTAGAAAGATTGCCTCCAGAAAAAATGTGGCAATGTCATCTGCTGATCCTGAAGGAAGTGCAGCTGTTTCGGCGTACCTTGTTAAGTTGTCAACTGCTGTGACAATCCAGCGCTTGCCACTAGCTGATATTGGTAGCGGTCCGTAGAGGTCAATGCCGATGACATCGAAGGGAGCGTCAGGACACGGAAGAGGTTGTAGAAGACCGGCCGGGGAGGAAGTGGGTCGCTTGCGGCGTTGGCATAGCGAGCATGACGCAACATACCGCGCTACGCAGTTGGAAAGGCCAGGCCAGACAAAACGACTGCGGATGCGTTCATAGGTTTTTGAAAACCAAGATGACCAGCCTTGGGGTCATCGTGAAACGCCTGTAAAATCTGCGCCCTTAGGGAACGAGAAGCAACAGGAACCCAGCGCTGTCCTTCGGGGTGGAATTCAAAGTGGTAAAAAGCTGAGTTTTCAGTCTTGAAGTTCCGCAGCTGTCGATGGGCGCGGGCGTTGGGAGGGCGAGAGGAGCCATGAAGGCGCTGCATTATAGAGCGACAGTAAGAGTAGCTGCGTTGGTGGGATGCAAACGTCTCGTTGCCGAAGGTAGAAAGAAAATCGACAGCGGCGAGTGAATGAACTGACCGAGACATTTTGATGGGTTCACTCACAGTTGACGACAGGCCGGGAGTGCCTGATCAGGATTGCAAAGGACAGCGGCTAAGGGCATCGGCATCGTTGTGTTTCTTGCCGGATTTGTAGATAACGTCAAACTCGTATTCTTGGAGACGAAGTATCCAGCAACCGAGACGTCCAGACAAATTCTTCAACGTCGACAGCCAGCACAAAGCGTGGTGGTCAGTGACGACGGTAAAGTGGTGGCCGTGAAGATATGGTCGAAACTTCTGGATGGCCCAGAACACGGCGAGACACTCCTGCTCGGTGATGGTGTAGTTTTTCTCTGCTGCTGTGAGGGTGCGACTTGCGTATGCAATCACACGTTCGTCATAACGCTCTGTTCGTTGCAGAAGTACAGCGCCGAGCCCGTGTCCGCTGGCATCAGTATGGAGGAGAGTGGGTGCGGCGTTATCGAAATGACAAAGCACTGGCTAAGACGTGAGGGCACGTTTCAAGGTGTCAAAAGCCATTTGGCATTCATCCGACCATACGCATGACGCTCCCGAAGAAAGGAGTTGGTGAAGTGGCGCAGCAATGGTGGCGAAGTCTCGCATAAAGTGCCAGAAGTACGAGGCAAGGCCCAGAAAGCTTCGGAGCTCTTTGACGCGTTGAGGCACCGGGAAGTTAAGAACGGTGGTGATCTTGCCGGGATCAGGCCGGATTCCATCTTTGCTGACGAGATGTCCGAGTACTTTGATACTTTTGCTAGCAAAGTGGCACTTCTTGGTGTTGAGCTGAAGGCCAGCAGCTACGAGACACGTCAGAACTTCATCTAGGCAAGTGCTGTTGAAATGTTGAAAAAAATATGAAGATGTCATCAAGGTAACATAAGCATGTTTTCCACTTAAGGCCCCGAAATTCAGTGTCTATCAGTCGTTCGAACGTTGCTGGCACATTGCAGAGGCCTACAGGCGTGACGTTAAATTCGTAAAGTCCGTCGGGTGTGGAAAAGGCAGTTTTTTGCTTGTCATCCTTGTGCATTGGAATTTGCCAATAACCGGAGTGCAGGTCAAGGCTAGAAAAATATTCCGCTTTTTGTAAGAAATCTAAGGCATCATGAATGCGAGGCAAGGGATATACGTCTTTTCTGGTTACTTTGTTTAATGCGCGGTAGTCAACGCAGAATCGCACCGAACCATCTTTTTTTCTTACGAGAACGACAGGTGACGACCAAGGGCTTGAGGAGGGGTGAATGATGTTTAGCTTGAGCATATCAGCAACGTGCTTGTCGATGATCTCGCGTTCGCTGGAAGAAACACGGTATGTTCGACGACGGACAGGAGAACTTCCGTCGGTGTGTATGCGATGAGCCACCGCAGAAGTCTGGCTTAGAGCAGTGGAATGTACGTCAAAAGAAAATTTATGCTTAGACAACAACGCCAGTAGTTCGTCTGCTTGCGGGGGAGTGAGATCTGTGTGATGGCATTGACGAGAGCCGTAGTAGGTGGAGCATCTGTTGGTATTGAACGTGATTCCATCAGACTGGTATCCGAAGCCAATACAGAGATAGGTTGTGTGTCCACGCTGGAAACTACAACAGTGCCCTTGGTCAGTAGAATCGGTTCATTGGTGATATTCAGTACTGCGAGAAATGCGGTGCCGTTGGAGAAGCGGACAAGTCTCGATGAAAGTGCAATCCCTCTGGATAGACAACGGGCTGATGGAATGACTAGGACGTCACCGTGGTCAATGGAGTCAGACATAACCGCGATAACATGCTCGTGGTTAGGTGGCACAAAGAAATCATTGGCCGTTCGTAGCCGGTCACGTGATAATTTCGGGGAAATATCATCCGTCTCTCGCGTATGTATGAGTCGTTGTCGACAATAAATAGAAGTAGCAGCATTAGAAAGAAAGTCCCATCCTAAAATAAGCATAAAAGCACAAGAAGCCAGCACGGCAAACTCAATATGATGCCGGATTCTATCAATGAAAACTTTAATGGTGCACTGTGATGATGGCCGTATCTGCGAGTCATTTGCGCTACGTAAGAGAGTGCCAGTATAAGGTGTGGTAACCTTACGTAAACGAGTACACAAATGCGCATGAATAACAAAAATAGCAGGCCCCGTTTCCACCAATGCCTGAACTGGAACCCCTTCCGCATACACTTATTTAATAAAAAGTTGGCTGGGCCCTTTGGAGGTCTTGGTGTTTGTTCGAGCTATGCAGCTTTCCCTCCAAAAACTGCAGCAGCTAGTTTTCCGAGTGGTAGTCAGAAGTAGGTACAGCCGGTCTCAGAGGAGATGTTGAGCGTCGTATAGAGGTGAAAGGGACCGGCGGAGTCCGGGATAGCAGGGGTGAGGTGCGGCGAGTGGAGAAGTCAGAGAGAAGGAATGTGTCGTAGGGCGTCGCTGGTACTGGTTCGGGGATGGCTTCGAATCCCTTTAGTAAACATCGCAGCCACGGCGTTCGTCTTGTTGGCGCTTGCGGCAAAATTGTGAAATATGGCCCCGAATGCCACAATAGTAACTTATTGGGCGAAGCGAGTGCCAGGGGGCGTAGTGTCCTGGAGCTGTCACAGGCGCTGGTACTGGCGGTTGGACAGGCGAGTGTGGTGTAAATGCTGCTACGTTGGACTGCGCAGGAACAGGATGCGCGTGCTGAACCAAGGCAGGTGGCATGGCAGCGACTTGCGCATACGTCATGGGTGGTGTTGGTGGCGCCGTAGTGTTCGATGGGAGAGCGCCAGCCATGGATAAGAGCTCCTCTTTGATGTTGTCGCGCAGACCAGCAGATTTAGAGTGAGGCCGAAGGGCGGGTGCACATGACAACCCTTGCGTTTGAAGTTCCTCGCGAATCAGAGTGCGAATCAGCGCGCGCAAATCCGCATCCGAAGAAGGCCGGCTGTCACTGGTGTCTGGGTCGTCTGGGTGCAATCGAATGGCTTGGAGTTCATCAAGATGCTGACATGTCGTGATGACGTCCTCGACGGTGGTGGGGTTTTTAACAGCCAGAGCGTTAAACGCGACATAGTCTATCCCTTTGATGATGTGGCGAACACGATCAGCTTCTGTCATCGCCGAGTTCACGCGATGGCAAAGGGCAAGGACGTCTTCAATGTACGAAGTGTACGTCTCCCCGGGATGTTGGGCACGCCGATCGAGCTTTCGTTTCGACACTTCGGAATGGATGTTTGGTTTTACAAAAATCCTACGGACTTGTTGAGCAAACGTAGGCCAATCCGGGAAGCTGCTCTCGTGGTTAAAAAAACCACGTTTTCGCGACATCGGACAGATAGAAGGCGACGTGACGAAGTTTTTGAGGCTCATCACATTGGTTATAAACACTGGTCATATCGTATTCTTTTAGCCACACCTCGACGTCGTCGCGTGGAGGACCACAGAAGGCATTGACGATCGACGCAGGAATGGTTTGTTGGACAGGGATGCTGGATGTCCCAGGCAGCGGTTCTTGAGCCATGACAGCGGACAGGGGAAGCAAGCGGCGACCCGAACGAAGCTCCAGGGGAACGTGATGTCGGAGAGGACTTGGGGATCGAAGCAGTTTCCACCACTCTGTAAGGCAGTAGCAGCGTTGGAGTCTCGACGGCGTTTATTAGGCCGAATCGCCTGATCAACGCTTCCAACGAAGACGACGTTTTTTGTGATGATGCTTATATACAGATGAGTTGATTGATATGTGGGGTTTAACGTCCCCAAACCACCATATGATTATGAGAGACGCCGTAGTGGAGGGCTCCGGAAATTTCGACCACCTGGTGTTCTTTAACGTGCACCCAAATCTGAGCACACGGGCCTACACCATTTCCGCCTCCATCGGAAATGCAGCCGCCGCAGCCGAGATTCCAACCCGCGACCTGCGGGTCAGCAGCCGAGTACCTTAGCCACTAGACCACCGCGGCGGGGCATATATATACAGATGAAGAAGATGAAGGTCAGACGTTGTCAATATTGTGCTTACAATATTTTTAAAAACACCAACAAAAATAGAGTAATGTTACTGATATGTAAACAGAACTGGGGCCAGTACAGCATACTTCCTGGCAGTGCCAACGCTGAAGGGAGCAAGGTAAAAGAATCCTGCTATCCTATCATGCCAGTGAATGATGAACATTTACACTCGTCTATAAAACTATGTATTTCGTTCACGTTTGTACACCACTTTTGCTTTCTTGAAAATAAGGTTCTTTTAACGATGAAGAAACTGCTATAAGCTCAGCGGCTTACTGCATTGATGTTTTTCTTTACACCGGACGTCTATAGCTGTAATACTTTAAACGGCATGTCCTCCGGCCACACGTCTTCTGAAAAGTGGAAATAAAGATTCGTCTTTCCCCAACCGTATATATCTATATATATATATATATATATATATATTCAATCTAATCATAATAGTCCTTGAAGCGTCACGATTGCAACATGCGTCCTTTTGAAGACTTGTTCAAACAATCAATCGAAGTCATATTATATCATTAATTCGGAGCCCACACAATAGCCTCGCCAAACCCGAGTTATGAGTTTTTTTTGTACTTGTCAAGAAGCCACATTATTTTGAACTAATGATGCCACCTCACCACAACGGAGCATAATTGGCGTAGGAAACTTTGTGCGCGTAAAAACAAGCAGAAGCAATATTGTTGCAAACTTGGACTCTATGAAAAAAAATTAGGTGAGGTATGCCAGGATATACACAGCCTTAACTATGGTTGAACGGATGGATGAATGAAACAGGCGTATCATGGATGGATGGACGGAAGGACGAACATGGATGGTTGGACGAACGGATCGACGAACCATGCACGGATGATTATGGATAGACAGGTGGATCAACAAACCATGGATGGACGGACGTGCAAACATGAATGGGTGAACGGATTGACGAGTGATTGGACCAACTAGCCAGTGAGTAGTCTCACGTGTGTCGATTTCAAGCGCCTGCCTACCAGTGACACGTGAAGCTTTCAGATCTTTGTCGCGCCAACTGTGCGTTGAGAGACATTACTGCTCCCCACGTTCGCGCACAACTGCTCCCCGTAAGTCACGCCGAAAAGCTCACCTTTGCTATTGTAGCTTAAACGAAAAAACATTACGTTCAGGGATTTCAAGCACTTCAATACTACGTACGAAAAAGATTTTAAAAAAGAGTTTTATAAAACCGTGATACAAAGAAATTCAGAAACGCTGCTGAGATAACTGAATCACTATTGTAGAAGGTAATTTGTGTCAGTATAGCATTTATGCGCGCTGTAGTGCGTATGCAGTGAAGCGAAAAAATATACCTTGATTTGTAGCTATGCCAATGAGAAACATTGATGCAAACAAGCGCGCCCTCACGTCTCCATACTGGCAGAGCCGGTAGCACTTCGTCCTGGTGCTGCAATATTGTGTAAACAAAACAGTTCAACGAAGTAATAAAGAGAGTCACAGCTTTTCCGAAAAGCGAAGCACTGAACGCGATAGCAACAAATCGGAAGTTCACGCACAGAATGGAAAGCAGATGAAAACGTGTCCAGCATTTCTCACGCACAAATGACGCAGGAAACATACTCACAGATACAGATGAGCGCAAATAAGCCTCTCAGTTGTTACTTCGCTGTGTCTGAAAAGCGCGTGCTTCTCACGCATGGATACTGCATTGATTGCAGTTACCTTTGTGCGCCCCGTAACTACAACAGAATCGTACCAGGTAAAGCCCGAGGTCAGCCAAGACGTACGATCCTCCCCTCGTCGCCACCGTGAGATAAGGGCTCGTGAAGGAGCGTAGCATGACAAAGTATGCGTGAGAGATTAGAGCGGGTGCCACCGTGAGTTGTGACGACGCGCGCTCATTGCACCATGTGGCTGGTAATGCTCAAAACACAATTCTCCCCGAGATGCCCATCAGCAGGGGTAAGTGGTAGATATAAAAGAGTAGCAAATTTGCCGCAAAGGCGAAGCAATGAACGTGCTAGCATCAAATTCCAAGGGCACGCGCAGAATGGCAAGCAGATCCAAACGTGCCCTGCGTTTCTCACGCACAAAGGACGCATGAAGCGTACTCACAGGTACAGATTAACACGAATAAGTGTCCCCGTTGTTACTCCGCTGTGTCTGAAAGTGCACTCTTTTCGCAAACGGAGGCTGTGCAACGATTGCAGTGACCTTTGTGCGCCCAGTAACTAATACAGAATCGTTCCGACGAAACTTAAAGGCTAAAGGATTCTCCCCACTGCAATAGAAGGGCGCGCGATCGAGCGTACAACCATTTATTCTGTATGGATGAGAGCCACCGCGTGCTCATTGCGCCATCTTGCTGATATTTCTGTAAACACAATAATCATGCCCTCCCCGAGATGCCCGCCAACAGTGGTATATAGTAGATATGAATAGCTTGCCGTTTAACGTTGAAGGTTGTACCTTTTGGTGGCTGAGTGGTTAACACCTCCCATTCACGACGTGGGGTCCCACATTCGTTTCCGCGTGCCGGAGTCTTTTTTTTCGGGGGGGGGGGGGGATTTTTTCTTTCTTGCATTTTTATAAATATAGATACGTATACATATACGGTGCATGACGCCGACGCCCACGCCAGCGGCGAAATTCAGCTGAGAGTGTCCTTATAATTGCTATCGCAATTAAAGCTTGCCATTCGAACGTTAAAAAACATGCTTTTCGGCGGCGCTGGTGTTCATGCCTTGCATTGGTGACCCCCACGCCGACGTCAATGCCGACGCCGGCGGCGAAATTCAGCCGAGAGTGTCCATACAGTTGCTGTACCAATAAAATTGCAAGCTTGCCTTTAGAGTAGCGGTGCAAAATTTACCCGTAATCACTCTTAAATCATACTATCGAAAAGCACAGAACATTCATCATGGCGGTGAATGAACAGAGGCACTTGATTGATTGCGACGGGTAAAACGTGCTGAATGAAAAGAACGTCATCTTCGAATGAGTCCACCAGGCTTATTTGTCCGTTTTTTTCTCGGATTCTCAACCACAAAGCAACGTATACCTTTGAAATGAACTATACAAGTGGGTTTACTGTAAAAGAAGGCTTGGAAAATGCAGCAGTTGCAGCGTGGTGCTGTGGCGAAGAATGAGCGTGCATTATATTATGATCGGGGTCTAACAGACATCAGCTGTCGCTTTATGTAAAGCAATCTTTAAGCAGTTGGAATTACTTTTGGCAACTTCAGCACCTTTTGCTCCCTCAAAACATTATGTTCTGCAATTTATTTTCGAATAGCTAATGCTTAAAATAGATTTGAAGCTATAAACTACTTTCATATTAAACCACGAAATGCAATTTTTTGCTCGAAATTATTTTTATTCTGCAACATTAAATTGTTTACAGTTGGGAATAGGAAATTTGCATCCTAAAGTACCGTTTGCATCTAAAAACAGGTTGGGAACCCACTATTGAGCAGGTTATAAGCAATCAATTTGTACGTGAAATATAATAATAAATTCATACAACATTTTCGCTCGTCATGACAGGTGCGCCTATGCTAACGGCTGGTGGTGAGAAACGTTTTATTCGTAGCAATTTACTCACCACTGCAGATCTTCAATGTTTTTGTAAATAAAAAGCAGTATTTAAAGTGAAATATTGTTTTCAGCTGCCTTGCGAGTTGAGTCAAAGTGAACATTAACGCCTGGTGTTAGACCACGTAACGTAGTATACCCCGAGCCTAAGATGAACTCCTCAATACAATAAAACGATCCAAATCCTTGAGAGGAATAGAACAGCCCTAGACCTAGGAACGAATAACCGAGGTTGGCATCACTGCCAACGGGAAGAAACAGCGTTGTCGCTCCACCTTGCGCAGACATGAAGAAGCTGAATGAAGAGCTTACTGCCCCAATCAATAGGTGTAGCGGCGGACAGTGTGGGTAGCTGAGATTGATGCCGGCAGCTTCATTTTAGAAGCGCTTGCCTATAGTGTATCTTATAAAGTATGTTACTTGTAATACAGTTGAACAGTTGTTAAAGATATCATTGGTGAAACTGCAGACGTGGCATCTCTCTTAATGAATTACTACGTTTCTTTTTCGCTCTGCAACGAGAACAAGTTACGACATTATACAAATATTAAAACTCCCCAGTTTAAATCATTCCGAAGCTCTGCACTAACGCAGACAAATAGCGCACACGTGCAGCTGCGAAATAAATTACAGGCGTTCCGTCATTTCCTTCACGGATCATCCTGTGTAATCGGACGTGCAGTTCTTGAGCATTTCGCTGTCACACAAGGTATAGTAGCATGCTGAATGCCAAAGCAGCACATCCTCCTCAGGTGTTAAATGTTTCTGCCGAAAATATTCTGCCGTAGCTGGCTTTGCTCTATTGTCGTACAGTAGTTACCAACCATATCTGGTGCAAACAAAATTAATCTTTTCCAATCGGTCTTGACTTAACCTGCTGTGTATAAATGATAGCCATCACTTTTGTGATGATACTGCAAATATTGATATATTGTTCGGCATGACGCTTTCAAAGAGCGTCAATAGAAGTATAATTTTGTATTTACTCCAGATGGATAGAACTAACACGAAGTGTGCATATTTTGTCCGTAAATATTGATAATTTTTTCGTAATCTTAGTAGTTGAATACGAAAGGTTACTAAATGATGTATGTGAATAGGCCACGTAATATAGCGTTTCTAGAGCCTCACGAAAACCCTCAATTCAAGAAAAAGACAAATATGAGTGAAAGAGAAAATGCCTTAATCAGGTGATAAATCGGCGAATTCGATATCACTGCTGGTGAAAAGAGAGCACTCTGGGGCTCCATCTCGAGCCAACATAGAGAAACTGACTAGATACGTCCCTGCCCCGATCAATAGGTGTAGTGCCGGAGAGACTCGTCGACACAGTTGGTGCCGGCGGCTTAGTTCAAATTGCACTTGTGCGCTGCGTATTTCATATGATTCATTACTTGAAGATAACTTAAACAATTACAAGAGATACCACTGCTCCAAATATAAAATGCCATCTTACTGAATGGTGTGCGATATTTTTTCACTACTAGGGCACTGTAATTAGGTTGCATTGTTATACAGTAAATATGCGTTCAGTTTTGCTTATTGTGTGGTGCAATACAAAAGAACACGAAGAACCCACAAGTATGGTTCTGGAGTAAATTACATGGTAGGAGTCATTTAACTCGCGGGTGGTCCAGTGTAAGAGGACATGCAGGTTTTGAGCGTTTCTCTTTGTCGCGAACTACAGTAGCATCTTCACAGCCGATGTTTTACTGCCCAATACGTAAATATTTAATTTCACCCTCACTACGAATCATGAGGCTCCCACTAGACAACATAGGACGCCATTTAATGCCCTTTAATTTACCATCCAGTGCTTTGAAATTTTCTCGCGTTAATACGACACATTTTCAGAAAGGACATTGATACGGGCCTTCAGAGGATATTCATGCTAGCTTCGACGGCACTCGATGGCCCTGCATATTTTACGGGAAGTCCTTGCGAGGAGCTGCGTAATTGTAACTGCACCTTTGCCTCTTTAAGAGTGCGGCAAGGACATAGCTGATTTTTAATCCTGATAAAAAACCAGATCAAAGCTGCGTAATAGTTAAGAATTGAGTAGTCATGGGGCATACAACACTTAGTCCAGCTCAAAGCACTGTCAAAGTGCTGAATTCGTTTCTTTAAAGCAATCGCCATACAAATTCTAGTATTACAAGCATGTCATCTGGCATCGCGAGTCAAAAGAGAATCATTGGATTGTCAGAATGAAACAATTTTAAGAAGTAATAATTCAGTAACTATTATTCAAAGCTCTGCAACAGACGACTTGAGGGCATTTCCTGTATTCCGTGTTCAGTAAAAGCAATGCAACAGACGACTTTTTTTTTTTGTTCTGGGTAATGAACACCCACGCGCAGCCGAGAAAACACAAAATTGTCCAGCTCTACAGATTGAGCGGTACACTCAACTGACGAAGTCGTTCAGCAGGAAGGAAATAAGTACGTTAAATGTACCACATGCGATGCTCAAGGAAATTCTTAAAAGCTTTGCATATGACGTCACCGGAATCTATATAAGTCCGCTTGTTGTTTCAGTTGCCCTGTTGCCGCCTCTGGGGGCGATGCATGTGAACTACATTTATAGGTTAGCATTCCAGTCGATAGGTAGGGCGACACGACTGTAAATCAGAACTGCATGGGTAGCAGAGGTAATTTGAATACCAATGAACATAAGGGCACGAATTCGATGCAAAATTACTTGCCTTTATTCTGCAACTTCTACAAGGCATTGTTAAGCCAGCATTGGTAATAAAATGCAATCTATTTGTCTTCTTTTTCACGATTCCGGTTTTCCGTTGTATGTGGTGCATTGCTACCATGGCAATTCTTCAATGAATCAAGGCGCATTTGTTTTAAATATGAATTGCACCTTAATCTTGTCGTCCATAGTGGTAGAGTGTTTATGGTGCTCGGCTGCAAACCGGATGGTGGCGGGGTTATTTCTACGCATGGTTATGCCATTTCCATCGAGGTGAAATGTTTGTAGCTATTCACGTTGTCTGTGGCGTCAGGCGATGTTTGAGGGAATTGAAGCCTCCCTCAGAAATCATGATTTTTTTCGCATGCGCGTATATACCCGAACGACACAAACGACCTCAGGAACATACATAAATTTTGACTAAAGTCTGAAACAATCCCTCGAAAATGTTTCTGGCTGCACTACTGTTTGAAGGCCTGTACAATGTTCAGTGTCAGTGCACATTAAACAACAGCAGCTAGTAAAAATTTTAGAATGTCACCACTATGGAGGCCCTAATAATCATATCTAAATTTTTTGGCACCTGACACCTCAGAAATATTTACTACTAATTGCACCGCATGTGGCTTCAACCATTAGTTCCCTAAACCCGAGAAACTAATCGCGGCGGCTCTAAGTCACAGGTAACGAGGAAGACAACATAGTGTGACGTCATCTTCCCTCAACCATCACGGTCACCACACACACTTAGGTGACATCATCGCAAAGCATATAAATTAGAACAACGTTTTGAACTTTGGGTCTTTAGAGCAGAAATCCCGATTTTTTTAACACATCAGCGCACGCCTCATCAGGTGAATAATACGCATTCTTAGGGTATGCTTTGTAGCAGGAAGTACATATAGACACTTGCTGCATTTTGAACAACCCATTTCCACAATGGTTTCTGGTCTTCCCAGACAAGCTTAGCTCAATTACCCTGTGTCACTCCTTCAGCGGTTCGATAGGGTGATTGTGTATGACCTTGTCCTCAATAAATTGTCAGAGCTGTGGCTCGTTGGCTTTATATCATTGTGAATAATTATCGGAAAATTTAATCTCTTAATGTCTCAATATGCCCTAGCGCATGACATTCAATTTAATAATGTGTCAGGAAAACACTGGTGCAACTGAAGGCGTGATGCCTTGGGACGGCAAACCCGAACATCTATGATATATTTGTTTTCCTATGCGTGTATGCGTGTTTTCTGAGTAGGGGTTTCAGAGTCTGGTTCCGCATGTTCGTATGCATCAACTTCCAAATAGTCATAATGAAGAGCTAATGGAGAGTACACCTATTCAAACTTCACAAGAAATTATACTCACCAGAACTTGTAGTCGGCCTATCGGTACATATCTTCGATCAATGGTTTTGGACCCCTGAGCACCACCTGAATAAATTCTAAGCACAAGAAATGTGTATGATTATTCTCGTCGTGCTTACGGGTACAAAGTGTTTTCTTGAAGAAATGAGACTCAGTGAAATTGTGCAATAAGCACTACCAGCTGGTTCTAGAGGTTCGTGCTTTTTCTTTTAGTTCAGTGTTTCAGCACATATATCAGGGAGAAGAAAACACGCTTCGAATCTATTTACTAAAAGAATACAAGTAACACATGCACGTTCACTCCCAAAAAATATCCATAGTTCATAGTCTCACTCTGCTTCCTACTGAAAGGGACACCAGTGGCGATTAAGGCTGTCACCACCGAAATGGAGTGCTATGGTTAGCAATTTAATGCATATGCCTTAAGACGTTAGCCCATACATAGCGGTTGACGACTTTTTACGCGAAAGTGTTTCATTCTGCAATCCGCTAAGACTTTAGTAGCCTATTCCCATCACGAAAATGACGCTCAAAGATGCATGCAGAAAGAAGGCAAAGAGAAATGTCGGCAGATCTCCCGTGTCTTGGGAACCGACATTATGCGAAGCATAAGGTGGGACAGCAATGGTGCTGTAATTTGTTTTAAGAGCGACGCTCCTTAGGATTTCACGATGTATTAGGACGCTGTTTTCATAGCTTGCCATCAGGCCAAAACCGAGGCGTTAGATATACTGTGTACACAGCATTCGCAGTGCTTACATACGTTTAAAATAAACCACCATCTGTCTCCAACCAGTCCCTCTACACATACACACACGTCTCACCATGAAGCATATCCCTAGAAACACTCACGTTGCATACCAGTCGGCCCGTCGCAAAGCCCGTGCAAAAGCTTTTAAAAATTACTATGGTTCTGAGGAAGATGTTGTATGGGTGGATGCAGCTTGCACGGGCGATGACGCGACAGTTGCAGTCCTTGATTGCCCACTCCAGCCCATCGCAACTCTTCACCTAACTCCTGCATCCAGCTCGGAATCCTCGAAAGAAGCGACCATCGCACTTGCCGTCACTTGCACTGATACCCGGTACATCCTTTGCGATTCAAAAACCGCAATTGTGAATTTTGTTCGAGGCCGACTTCATAAGACAGCTTTCGGCATACTCAGCTCAACCCCCAAACATCCGGCCCGCCCTGTGGAGCTGATCTGGGTGCCTGCTCACTCTGTAAATCCTGGCAACGAAGCCGCCAATGACACCGCCCGAGGTCTCATCAACCGGGCGGCGACGGGCTGCTAGTCGGGCTTTTTCAGGAAGCACATGCATTCCTTCAGTGAGATGACTGACGCATACCACGCGGAATTCCAGCTATACCCTCCATCCCACCAATCCCGGGACAGTTTCCATCAGATAATATGGCGTCGCCTTGAGACCCACGTACTTCCCTCCCCTATTTCCTTTCCCGCATCCACCCAGGGTCATACTCTCCGCCTTTTGCTCAATGTACTCACCCTCACGCTTCTCTTACCCACATACTCCTCGAATTACCGGTGGTCTGTCCCACGCGGGGCCCGCAGCCACTGAACACATGGGAGGAATGTGAGACCCTGCTGCGCTCGACGGACCCGGCCAAGCAGAAGACCACCACTGACCGCTGCCCACGTCATGCAACTACATGAACTCATGACCTCATAGCGCAGCGGGGGTCATGCGGGGACCCTGGTCTATGTGCCCGAATCCCTTGGTCAAATAAAGTTTTTATCTCCACCGCCTCATATGTCCCTCCGTGTGTCCGTTCTTCCAACCATCCCCTCGTACATCTCTCTATCCGTCCTTGTGTGTCTGCTTTTTCCATGCGGCCTTCCATGCTTCTATTCTTCCATCTGTGTGTTAGTCCGTCCATTGGTTCATTTGTCTCTCTGTCCTTCATACTAGTCAGTGACTTCCAAGTAGAAATTATGGTACTTAAATCTACTTTCACTCCACCATAAGAATTTTATTCAGCAAAACGTTGCGAAATGACGTTAAAGATGCCCTAATTGTGTGCACAGTCATATGTTGAACAGTCGCATGTGTTTTATATAACCAATTGCTTACAATTGCGTAATGACGCCATCAGCAACATGTGTATCAGAGAACACGTGAAGCTGTAAGCTGTGGAGGTACAGACACCCCCTGTAAAGTTGTTTGCGCTGCGTGGCGCACGTGCCTCGCCCAAAAGCCGCACTTCAAGTTACAACCGCAGGGCGGTAGATGGCGTCGTGTTCATGAGGGGTGATCACCACTATCATCATCATGGTAGAGTGGTAGGACCGGCGGTGACTTCTGGTGGAAGGGAAGCCTTGGTGGCGATAGAGAGAGTTCAACGAGTCTCTTCTGCGCTTGGCGGTTGTCGCGAATGGTTGTCTCTGGCGTGGGTCCCCAGTGCGTGGCACCGCGGACTGTGCGTCGGGGGCCCTCGTGGTAAGTCAAGCGTTGGCGATGCCGCCTTGGGTGTGTTATTGTGTTTGTCTTGTTTTGAAGTGTATGGTAATCTTGTGTAAGGATGTCCTAGCGTGTTGATCACGATTATGTTATTATATTTCGGCTGACGATATCGTCGTCCTAAATTTGGGAAATAAATGTTGTTGTTTGGGTTTGCACCGACCGCGTCTGCCGTGTCCGTTCCCACCAGGAGAGCGTGGCGTTCGCCATTTTTAGACCCTCCCACTGGCTGCCCAACGTGGAGCTCTTGGAACACCGGACGACAGTTCTTGTGGTTCGGTAAAAGCTTTTGTTAGAGCCGTGCCCAGGGGGGACTTCTCATTGCTAGAGTCGGCTGTGTGCTTTGTTGAGAAGCGAGAAGATTGGTTTTGTGGCGTGTGTGAACTTGTCGGCAGGTTGACTTTTTATCTTTTTCTGCTCACAAGTTTTTTGTTCTTGGTTTTTAAGAACGGTGTTTCAGTTAGGACTAGAGCCATGTGGTCTGCATTCTGGGGTGAGCAGGGCTTAAGGCACGTGTATTGTAGGCCAGGCCCGAAGCGAGTGAGTACGGAAGCCTCGTGGGTGGTCTGACTTTCTGTAAATAGCCTCTTCTATCTCTTTGGGCTCAAAGAGCCGGGCGTCATTGCTGTCTGGTATTGCGGCTTGACACCGGGGCATCGTGACACCGTCCGGGGCAGTGGACGCCAATCGCTCGGTGAGCTGCTGTGTGCGGCGAGCGATAGAGCCACCGTACAGGGTGGATGTCTTTTTGCGGCTGCCTCTTCTGCGCCTAGGCTGGGTGCTGGGTGGATGCCGGCTGTTTCCGAGCGACTCATTAGGACTAAGGCTCTGCGCAGCCTCATCGCACATGGCTCAACAAGGTGGATCGTGGCGTCGAAGTGTTGCACTCTGCTTCCCTCACTTTTTATCTTGCGACGCACAAATTAGGAAGAGTGACTATTACTTTGGAGTTGGGCGCCTCGGCCGCCGCTGATGTATTAGCTAGAAGTACTGACCATCGTACCACGTGGATGAGGAGCCCGAAGCCCCTGTCCCTTTGGCCTACTGCATTGATTCTGTCGAGTGTTTTGGAATGTGTACAGCGGGAGTGATGCAACCCACGGCTGGCTGTCTGCTGCACATCGTCAGCGCCACTGGCCAGGAATGCGGTCGTGAGTTCGGGCGATAGAGATGCCTGCGACCTGCGCAACAGCTTGCAGTGCGGCGCCCTCGTGAGTGCTGGTCACAACCGGAAGACGTGTCGGCGCGAGTGACGGATCATCGCACCGATGGCAATGTTGCTGTTGCGGGACCAGTACTGAGGTGAACCGGACAGTGCAGCAGTGTCGACCAGCAGTGGTGTCGCGGTACACGGACATTATGAAGGGACATGTTAGAGTTTTTGTAGCTGATTTCTTTGTTTTTCTGAATATGGTTTGAATTAAAGTTAGGGGATGTGGGGGTGCTGACACCTCCTGTAAAGTTGTTTGCGCTACATGGCGCACGTGGCTTGCCCAAAAGTCACATTTCGGGTTACAACCACCAAGTGGTAGGTGGTGTTGTGTTCACAAGTGGTGAAGACAACGCCACCTACCGTTCAGTTCGGGCTGTCACAGTGGATGGACATGTTTTTTGAGCGCTCCGCATCGACTGCGCAGATAAGTGTTTTTAGATGTTTTGAGCTTGTCTTTATAATTATAAGACAGCGGTTGAAATCTTCGTAGCACTTATTTTATGGTACGGCTTTTTCGGGGGCCAGTCACCAGGTAATAATTAGTTAGTGAGGGTGTGTGTGTTTGAATTTTTTATTGTTTTTTTTCTTTTACCACCCCGTGGGGAAGTGCGCGTACATTGAACACGCAAATTTTTGTAGTAGAGCTTAGACTTTCTTTTTTTTTCGCAGTGCAGGGCTCGAGTTTAGTAATTATCGAGTATAGGGACAATTGGCGTCAGAAAGACAGGGTTAAAGAGACTGTAAAAATGTTCAGGATGTGGAGTGGGTTTGAAAGAAGACCCAAGCGTAGAAGCGGATGAAGAAGAGGCTGACGCGAAGTGTAGGCAATGTGAGGTCGAGGAAAAAATTGAGAAAATGATGGTTTCCCAGAGTGAACTGCTGATGAGAATCGCCGAGTTTGAGACTGCGTTGGCGACAGAGCAAGAGAAAACGAAGGCAAAGGGTGAAAGACTGAAGTCCGCCGAGGAAGCACTAGTGAAGCTGAACAAAGAAGCGGCCTACGGAGAGAACAGTAGGGAACCAGCAACCAGAAAGGTGGAGAAGTAAGAGCAAGCAAGTTTGGAAAAAACAGGTTCAGCTGGTTCAATTGTCGCAAGGCCCAGTTTCAGCGAGGTGGTGGTGGGGCTGGGAGGGGACAAAGCAGCCGGCGTCACAGGTGCAAGTAGCCCCCAGGTGCAGGACGCTCCAGCTGAAAAGTCACAGTATGTGATAATTGCCGGGGACTCGAATTCAAATCGATGCACAGAAGCCATCAAGGAGAGGGTAAGAGGTGACAAGAGGGTCACAGTAGGGGCGATCCCAGGACGCAAGCTTGAAACAGTCATGAAGCAAGCGAGCGCAAACTCAAAACTACAGCTGATAGACGATACCTCGTGATAATTTCAGGCGGTTTAAACGATGTCTTAAATGAAGATACAGCAGGACTAGCAACCACACTGGCGAAAGGCGTCGATGACATGCGCGCCACTTCTCCTAAGGTACAAGTAGTGATATGCACAATACCGGAGGTACCGGTGTGTGATAGCAACCTGCAAAGAGCGGTTGTCAACGCAAACCAAGAGATATGGCGGATGAGTCGCGAGAAAGGCTTTGAGGTGGTGGAAGTAAACAGAGAGGTGCATAGGTGGGGTGGTTTTCAACGAGACAGAATTCACTTCAATGGGCGGCTAGGTCATGAGGTGGGTTGGCGACTTGCAAGACGCGCAGTAGCTTTTTTGGGGCGCAAGCGAGCCCCTCGGGGTGCAGGATAGCTAGTAACGAGGAAAACAACCAGGGCGACTCTTCGACAGGTGGTATGGACAGATGCGATTCCTAAGTGGCACCAATATCTACAATAGGTAGAGTCCGGGGCATAAATAGACGTAGCCACGAGCGCCGAGCCAATTCAGACATAGGGTATATTAACATGCAGGGTGGTAGAAACACGCTGAAATGGGAAGAGATAGCAGAACAGCTAAGGGAAGAGAGGCCGATGGTATACGGTTTTGTAGAAACACATCTCAGGGACATGGAACAACCTTCGAACAATCCGGACTACGCGTGGGAATATTGTAATAAAACAGAAGGCAGCAGAAAGGGGGGTGGTATTGGGGCATTCATTCCTAAAAGTACAGACTGGCAAAGGGTCAAGCAGGAGTGCAAGAAACATTTATGGCTAAAAGGCAAAGTGGCAGGTCAAATGACACTCCTTGGTTTCGTGTACTTGTGGACGAGAGCAAAGGCCAGAGAGGAAAACCAGGCAATGGTATAGTGTATACCAAAGGACATTTAGGAGTTAGGAAGAGAGTGCGAGATAATTATACTAAGAGACATGAATGCGCACATAGAAGATATAGATGGGTATACCGACCCGACAGGCAAAATGATCATGGATATGTGTGAAAGGCTTGATTTGATCATCTGCAACAGTACCGAGAAGTGTGAAGGGCAAATAACATGGGAGGTAGGAAGGCTGCAGTCGACGATTGATTATGCACTGATGTCACATAGAATGTATGATAAGCTCAGGGGAATGCACATAGATGAAGGTGGCTCCAGAAGTCTGGGTAGTGATCACAAACGTATCAAGCTAAGTTTTGTAAGAGCAGTGAAAGTGGGAAGGAGACAAGATGAGCAAATACAGGAAAACTTTTATCCAGAAAGGCAAATCGAAAAAGCCCCCAAACAAATTGAGAAGGTAATCACGGAAGATAATAAGACAGTGTAGACATACACGAATGTAATTAGACTCTTTGAGCTAGAGCTTGCTAAGACGCGTGACAAGAAACCCTGGAAAAGAAGACACAAACCCAAAAGTTGGTGGGTTGAGGAAGTTAAGACAGCCATAACAAAACGTCAGGAAGCCTCTAGGGAACACAGACATGCTAAGCAGCGGGGTGAACCGACAGATGATGTTGAAAGAAAATGGGAAACCTTTCTAAGCTGTAGAAGGGATGCATCCCTTCTGACGAATCAAAAGATTAGAATAAAGGGAGCTCAGTGGCTGGCAGAAGTACATAGAAATGATAGAAAGGCATCTTCAACATTTTGGAACCATTTAAACTCCCTAAGAAATGAGACGAGCCTAGAGCAGAGTTTTATAACTACAGTCCAAGGTGCTAGGCTAGAAGGGGACGAAGCTATTGAATATATAAGAACAAGGATGACAGAAAAATTTCAACAAAGAAGTACTTTATGCACCACAATAGACAAGGATGAATGAAATGGTGCAATGGCTCCATTTTCACAATGAGAGTGGGAAAGGGCTGAGAAAAGGGTTCCTAGTGGTACATCAACAGGCCCAGAACGCATTCCAGTTATGCTGTTAAAGACATTAGGTCCGAAGTCTAAGCAGGCTTTGAGAGAGGCTGTGAGCAAAATAATAATCGATGGTGAAGTTCCCGATGGATGGAAACTTAGCAGGATGAGCATGATCTATAAAGGAAAGGGGGACAAAGCTGACATAAACAACTACCGTCCTAAAACAGTGACATCAGTGGTCTGCAGGCTGGCGATGCAGATTTTAAAGGAAAGACTGCAGGCATGGATAGAGGATGAAGGGGTGCTGGGGGAACTGCAGAATGGGTTTCGGAAACACAGGAGGTTGGAAGACAATCTGTTCTCACTGACGCAGTACATCGAAACAGCAGAAAAGGAACACAGGACCCTGTGGCTAGCATTTTTGTATAGCAAGGAAGCGTACGATAGCGTGGCTCAAGAGGAATTGTGGGGAATACTGGACACACTAGGCGTGTAGTCACTAATGTCACTAATGTAGTCACTAATGTGTAGTCACACACGTAGTCACTAATCTTTGAAAGGATATCTATAAAGGTAACAAGGTAGTTATAAAGTGGGAAAACAGGTATCCAAGCCTTCAGAGATGAAACGGGGGCTTAGGCAGGGGTGTCCCCTGTCACCCTTATTATTCATGATGTACTGACAAGGATTAGAGGCCAAATTAGAGGGAAGTAAATTGGGCTTAAACCTCTCTTTAGTCAAACAAGGAAAGCTTATTGATCAGGCACTACCAGCATTAATGTACGCAGATGATATAGTGCTAATGGCCAACAACAAGGAAGATTTGCAGAGATTGATGGACATCTGCGGTAATGAGGAAGATAGGTTAGATTTTAGATTCAGTAAGGAAAAATCAGCAGTTATGATTTTCAATGACAACGAAGGTAGTGAGCTTAGAATACAGAAGGTCACGCTAGAGATAAAAGCCAAATACAGATATCTGGGCGTATAGATAAGCAATGGGAACGAGTACCTGAGGGAACACGAAATATACGTGACGACTAAAGGTAACAGGAATGCAGCAGTGATAAAAAAATAGGGCACTGTGGAATTACGATAGGTATGATGTTGTGAGAGGAATATGGAAAGGGGCCATGGTTCCTGGGCTGACGTTCGGCAATGCGGTATTGTGCATGAGATCGAAAGTTCAAGCAAGATTAGAAATTAAGCAACGTGGAATAGGTAGGCTTGCTTTAGGAGCTCACGGTATACACCGAATCAGAGAGTACAAGGTGATATGGGATGGACATAATTTGAGGGCAGGGAAGCTAGCAGCAAGATAAAATTTGAGAAGCGATTGAGAGAAATGGGGGAGGAGCGTTGGGCTAGGAAGGTTTTCAGCTACTTGTACATGAAGAATTTCGATACAAAATGGAGGAAGCGAACCAGGAAATTGACAGGTAAATACTTAGAAAACAGCAGATGGCCAAACCAAAAAGAACTATCGGTTAAGAAGAAAGTGAAGAGAACGGAGACTGACATGTGGAAAATGGGCATGATTAAGAAGTCCGCACTAGAGATCTATGGAACATTTAGGCAGGAAATTGCCAAGGAAAGGATCTATGATAATACTCGGGGTAGTTTTCTACTGTTTGAGGCCAGGACGGGAGTACTACGAACCAAGACATATCGGGCCAAATACGAAGGGGTAGACACACTATGCAGTGCGTGTGGAGAGGAAAAAGAAACGGCCGAACACTTGATAATTTTCTGTAAAGAGCTTCACCGTATAGTTCAGGATGATGGCGCAGAGTTTTTCAAAGCACTGGGGTTTAGGGACCGGGAGGGCAAAATATACTTTAAGCGGGTAGACTTAACTAGAAGGAGGTTATCTGATTGGTGGCTAAACTTAAGGCACGAGTGAATATTAAACTCTTCACTGCAAAGTGCGAATCTTCAAACTCACTTTTTAAAGAAAAAAAATAAATCTAGCTTTTGGTTCATCAAGTACTACGGCTTGGTGGCGCTAGCCACCGCCCGATCTAAAGGGTACAGCCATATCCATCCATCCATCCATCCATCGTGAACACCACTATCGTCATCATCATGGTAAAGTAGTAGTGCTAGTTGCGACTCCTGATGAAAGGGAAGCCTTGGTGGCGATAAAGAGAGTTGAACGAGTCTCTTCTGCGCTTGTCGGCTGCCGCGAATTGTTGTCTCTAGCGTGGGTCCCCAGTGCGTGGCACCGAAGGCTGCGCGTCGGGGGCCCTCGTGGTAAGTCAAGCGTTGGCGACGCCGCCTTGGGTGTATTAATGTGTTTGTAATGTTTTGGAGTGCATGGTAATCTTGTGTAAGAATGTCCTAGCGTGTTAATCAAGATTATGTTTGTGACGTATCAAGTGATGGTTAGTAGAGGTCGAGAAGGAAGAAGTGCAGAGTAGAATAAACATGGGGTATGAGCCAGGCCACGTCAACCAGTCATCATAGCGTTACACGAGTCGACAGGATGAAATCTCTCTGCCACTTCATCAGTGTCTCATCATCGACGCAGTTCTACACAAGACGCCCTGACCATATATCGACTACGGAATCATCTCCTAGCCGCACACAGCGACCAGCACCATGACAGAATCATCGACTTACCTTCCCATCCCCAAATACACTGGAGCAGTGGACGATGGACCTGTACAGGACTGGTTCGACCTATTCGAGTTCCACGCTACCGCTGCATCTTGGTCGGAACGGAAAATGGTTACGAACTTCGGCGACTACGTCACCGGTGAGGCATTTAAATTTTACGTCAGCCACATGTTCGACAACAATGAGTCTTGACAAAAGATAAAACAAGAATTGATCGTTTGGTTTAAACAATACGATGACGACTACGACGAAGACTTGCTTGTAACCCACCATCCACAGACAACTGCACTCAGTCGTCAATTTTACAGGCAGTCTTCAACCATTCGAACGCACAACAAGATTCGACCTCTCACAAAAGACGAAGTGGCACACAAGTTCAGTGGCAGACGACAACGCGTATTTTGGAAAAAACACAGCCATCGAGCGCGCCTCCCTTCTGCACGAAAGTCGGCATTTGCAAAGTCACCGCTTCAGCATATGACCCGAGACGTTGCCCAACCACCTGATGCCGTTCACTCTTCGTCTGGCATACGTGGTTCATCACCTGGGTTTTCATCACGCGGTTCATCAAGCGCTCCTAACACTCACCATTTGCCTTGTAGGGACGCCGTATTTATGGTAGATGACCTGGCACATCGGGAAAATACCCTGTCGAGCCATGCTCCTTCCACACGGGTTCATGCATCGCCATCCAGTCCATACACACTCGACAGTGGAAGAAACACTGAAGGCTCCGACGCATCGAACGTCGCACGCTGGAATGCGCAATAGCCTCTTATAGTGAACAGGGTAGAATAAGCTTCTGAAGAACTTTATACCAATTCTGAAGCATTATCTTCGTTGCCCGAAGTGCATGACAACAGCCCACAAACTACCAGCTGCCGACTGGGCCCAACATCAAGTTCTGAAGAAAACGAGCGCGATGTTCAAGAAGGGATCTCACCGCAATGCGTTCCACAGCAACATCAGCAACGCCAGCAAAAGCAAGTCTAAGAGTCACAGACACTCCAACAAATACACCGACAAGGACGACGACGCAAAGTGAGCCTCTTAAAACAAATTCTAGACGTCAGGCATCTTTGCATAAGGGATCGGCGCCAGAAACGCATTTGGCACAAAATATCATGACTGCGCCTAAGATTACAGCTCCGAAACCTCAGGAAACACCGAACAAGACAAGAAGTCACCAGTTCTACCACGCAAAGATTCAGACACCATCCCTATAGTTCACGACAACGGAGCCAACGCCACAGAAAACTACAAAAGAGACTGAATGCTATAATTTGTACAATGCACGAACATAGACATAATTCCTTGAACTTCAGTTCTTGTACATGCAGGCTGCAAGCACTAATTCTGTCTCAGCCGCAACACAGAATACAACGCGTACGACAGAGGATTCTGCGCCTACGACATTCGACCTTAAATTGCTCCAAAGACTTCCAACCTTGTTCGTTCCTCGCAGGTGCTCAAGTCACGTCATGGTCAGTGCAGTTTTGCAAGACGCGGTTACCTTCTCCAGAACGCCACAGCCAACCTCGCCTCCCAGAACTCCCCATTTACCGGGCTGCTGCACTCTTTTCTGAAGTTTTGCGAGTTTACGGTACACCACGGGGCCATGAAACCAATTGTGCATTTTGACATTTGTGACTTCTCAACCACTCCTTGTTTACTTTTTGTTGTGCGTAATCCATGCCTTCTTTCGGGGGGAGGGGGAATCGTGTGACGTATCAAGTGATGGTTAGTACAGGTCGAGAAGGAAGAAGTGCAGAGTAGAATAAACATGGGGTATGAGCCAGGCCACGTCACCCAGTCATCATAGCGTCACATGTTATAGTAATTCGGCTGACTATATATTCGTTCTAAATTAGTTAAATAAATGTTGTTTGGGTTTGTACAAACCGCGTCTGCAGTGTGCGTTCACTCCAAGAACGTGGCGCTCGCCATTTCGAGACCCCTACAAAGCTTACATTGTAGCACTTGTGCTCCCGAGACTGGTAGCCTTGGACACTTCTACATGACTAAATTTCAGTGGATGGTTCTTAACTACAAGTGGTGTTAACCCGTCATGACGTCTGTATCATGGGAGTTCATTTGTAACATTTTCAAATTTGTGTAGCCAGCATTGCAATCATAAATGCAGTTTCACCAACATTACGCTGGAATAGCATCTCTTTCTAAAGCAGTACTGAGACCAGGCCAAGCTGTGTGCTAGAATACTTCATTGCCACTCAAGTTGCTTTAGATCAATTCAAACTGAGCCCTCTGTAACCAGGGCAGTGCGCATGGAGCTCGAATATAGAAAAAGAAGAAGACTTGCTGTGATCGCAGGCTTGCGTTCAGTTAGCCCTTGCGCCCAATAAAGCTTTAGTTCAGGTACCATGGCCCTTGTCGAGTTGTACGCCAAACATCCCCTGTCAACTACCTGGTCGAGCTGCTAGATGCATCTCCGGACAAGCGCCGTCGGGGACAAGCAATTGTACACATCTCTCGGCTCAAGCCATACCATGACCCTTCTGTGTACACCTGTCCTTAGGTCGCCAGGATGGCTCCCTCATCGCCCGCGGGTGATTGTAACGAGGGCAGTGGGCATGGAGCTCGAATATAGACAAGGAAGAAGACTTGCTTTGATCGCAGGCTTGCGTTCAGTTAGCCCTTGCGCTCAATAAAGCTTTCGTTCGCCGAGTCAACTCCTGCTGGCTCAACACCCCGTTTCACCTCATAATCTTTCTTTGCGTTTGTCGGTTCAGCGTTGCCGATGTGAAATTTTTAAGGGCGAAGCTCCTACAGCCATGGGTCATGCGTCCATGATGTATGTAGTAGTAGTCGTCGTCGTAGTAGTCGTACATATATGTAGCCACCTCCACGGCCGGACTAGAGGAGTGGCACGCGCGCACTTGTTTGAATTGAGGATGAAACCCACGCACGTTAATCATAAATAATGTGAAGAAGAAGGTGTGCCTGCAGCAAGCAGCATCGCCAACGCCCGGCTCTCTCGGCTCGTGCTTCGGTTAGTTGCAGTGCTGATCGCTGGACGGTTCTTCACACTGTCTCGTCGCTGTCTTTAACGGCTAATAAACCTCTTCACAATTTCAATAAGAAGACAATTGTTTCTGATGGAATAACCTACAAAGATGAGTATCGGTGACTGGAATAAATATTGCCTCGAATTCGCTGCTCACTAAAAAAATCACTACATATCTATGGAGTGCATGATGATGAGTGGGGCGAAGCGTCCATTAATCCATCTGTGCCTCCATTCGTGCGTTCGTTTTTGCTTCCGCCCGTCTGTGCCTCCGTCTGTATGACCGCCTGTGCGTCGATCCATCCGTCCATCTTTCCATCCGTGTGTCCATCGGTCTGTGCGTCTGTCCGTGCGTCTATACGTCTGTCCGTTTGTGAATCCATTCGTGCGTCCGTCCCTGCGTTCGTTAATCCGCTTGTGCGGCTGTCCATCCATGCGTCCGCCCGTCCATCCTGCACCTGTCCGTCTGTTCGCCCGTGTATCTGTTGGTCTGTCCGTCCGTCCATCTAGTGAACAGTCCACGTTACCCCTAGTTCCCACTGAAGTATCCACTTCCAACAGAAACCACTCAGTTGAAGTTTCCAGTCTGAGTGAAGCGCCTAAATACATAACCTAACGGATAAAAAAAAGCTGCCTTGAGAAAACGTTGGTGAAAATGGAACGCGACGCGCGCAGATTGCGCTCTGGGTCTGTCTACGAATTGTGGCTGGGACATGAGCTGGGATACAAGGTGGACGAGTGCTCGCGTATATTTTCTGTGTGCCCCCAATGGCGAGTGTTGTAGACTTTAACACGGGGCAGTGTGAGCAACGCAGCTCCCTCTGGTGAGTGTGCGGTGCCTAACTTGCCCTGCCGCGGAAACACAGCGTCGTTCGCACTGGACGCGCCCTGCGCCGCTAAATAGGCCATCTGCCATGGGGCGAACGCGGGATGAATGCGCTGTCACCCGGTTGTTGTCACGGCTCGCAAACGCCACTACGGTATCCAGTGGTCTTTACTTCAATGCTTCTCGTATGCAGGAAGCAAGGAGAAGCAATACTGCTGACTTTGCTGGCAAGCCTTTGTCTTGTAATGCACGAGGAGCAGAAAAACCACCAATGCCAGCGGTGTTGGCGGGTTCGTCTTGCTCTGCAAGAGCTCGACAAGCTCCGTCACCTCTTCAACGATATAGGGATGTGAAGTAGGAACAGAGTGGTTCAACTCTCCTCCCGTTGGTTACAACATTCAGTTACGTGCCTTGCGACATAACAAGTAGGTAGGGCTTGGCTACCATTCTTTAAAATTCGTTGAACAGCAGTCTTCTTGGTCTACGGTGACCGATTCGGCGGCAGACACCGTGAAAATCGGTCGAAGAGCAATCGGCGCGGAGAGGGCCCTTTCGTTGGATCTAGCCGCCGCTGAATCGGATTCGGAGCATTTCCGGCGCCCGGAATGCTCAATGTGAACGCGGTCCGGCGGCCTCCGCATCGTGTCTAGTTCTGAGATTGTCACAGATTCTGAGATTCTCATATGAATGAATGAAACGCTAAAGACATCATACAATTTTCAGCTGTGCCCAACAATTGTGTGTTTTTTAATCAACATAAATATCTTCAACGTAAAGATCAGTGATGGTGATTGTTAGCCGCGGTAGGCTTTTGTGTACAAGAATTAGGTGCGAAGCATCTTTCATATTTCATTTCATTTCATCTTTATTTTAATAATTTCTTACTTCATAGAGGAGAGGGCTTGGGAAGAAAAGCTCGACAGAGATCGAATAGGCTTCCCAGTCGGTTACAGTCCAGCGTCATGCAGTCGCAGTACACACATTTTGTGGACTAAAAATGAATAAAAAACATTCATTACATGCAGAGAGTCACCAGCAATTGAAACAAAGTTAGCACGCGGAATACTTCATGAAGGCCACTCCGCATTTGAACGACCAGATATAGAATTTATTAGAAAAACGCTAGAACCTCAGACCTACAACATACATGAATGTCAAAGTACGTTTCATGCTGAAACATTTCAAACAGAGAGTAAAGTAATTCTTAACATTTGCGCATTATAATTCATGCGAGAAGACTTTACCTTAAATCAGCCTTAAAAAGTATATAAGAACGTATTGGGATATTTCTTTTATTTTTCATGTTTATATAGGAGAACTAGGCGCAATTTACAGAGACCAAATAATTTTAGAATTGCAGTGGTATGAAAGAGCTGCGCGGAAGGGTAAGCACCGGTAAAAGCGTAAATGAGGCGTAAAGCTTTTTTTTTTGTAGAATACAAACTTTTTCTAAATTTGTGAACGTGGTAGTACCCCATACAAGCTGGCAATAATTAACCTGTCACATAAAAACAAATTAGAAAAGTCAGTTTGATTTTCGTAGGAAGGAAATGATACAAGCTTGCAATAATTATTCAGTCACATCAACAAATATTACAAAAATAAATGTTTGATTTTTTTATAGAAAGGAAATGATAATTACGGTATAAAAGACCAATAAAGCGTGAGGCTGCTATGCATATGTGAATAACGTGAGCATCCCAAAGCAACTTTTCATTAAACCGAACACCAAGGGTTTTGAAAGCTGACACAATTTTTGTGTTTTCGCATCCATGGCCAAAACATTGAGAGCATGGCACGGCTTTACCTTTTGGACGAAAAATCATTGCTTTTATATTAGTTGCATTACTTTGCAAAGCATTTAAGTTTTACCATCGATCGAGTAAGCGAAGCATTTCGTTCGCGTTCCCCAGTAATACGTTTGCATCTTTGCCGTTAGAGAAAACACTCGTGTCATCGACGTATATAACAAATGATATCTTGGAGTGAATGTGGACAAAATTAATAATATACAGAATAAACAAAAATAGTCCTAGGACACTTACCCGCGGCACACCTGAGGTAAGGTACAGTGTTTGGTAGGTGTACCTATTGACACTATCCGACTGGCGTCTATGAGACAAATAAGATTTGATCACTTCAAGATCATGCCCTCTAATCGCATAACTTTGAAGCTTGGCAAAAGGTATTTCATTATTAAAGCTGTGAAAAGCTTTCTTTAAGCCTACAAAAAGGGATAATACAAGCTGTTTTCCTCAAAATTTTCAAGAAAAAATTCTTTTTGGGCAAGTAGTGCTGCTTCAGTGGACTCTTTTTTTTTTGAAACGATGCTGAAATGGCGTATTTGAATTATGTCGTTCGATCAAACGGGGAAGACGAGTTGAAATGAATTTTTCTAAGCCCTTCGAAAAAAAAAACAGGAAGGAGAGATATCGGCCTATAATCGGCAACATTTTTTTCTTCAATTTCCGTTTTGAAAAATAGGAGTGACCTTTGCAATTTGCACTTGAAGTGGAAATGTAGCATTTTTGAGGCACAGGTTAAAAATATCAACCAGCGAAGGTGCAATCAAGTCAACACCAAGTCTAACTGGCCGAATTTGTAAGTCGTGCGTATCCAAAGAAGTACTCTTTTTAGACTATAAAAACATTCAGATTACTTCCAGTTTATCGACAGGAGAACGATAAACACTGCCATGGTTTGCTCCATGAAACAAATTGTAAAGTCTCGAAACTACCACCAGACTGCGACTGAACTAGAAAAGACTTGTTAACGAAATCTGTTAGTGATGTACCAGATTTTTCAGCCCTGTCGACAGTCATTTAATCAGGCATTTCATTTGTACCTTCAGGATTGAGAACAGCAGATAGGTGCTTCCAGATAACATAACTACGACTATTGCTACGTTGGAAAATATTTGCGTAATATTGTGTCTTAGCCGTCCTGATGTTCTTGTTTACTTCTATATGTTTTATATTGCGCTAAAGTTAATAGGTCTCTCGTCCTAACAAAACTTTTATAAATTTGATCGTTAACGTTAATGCGATAAAGCACGCAATCGCTAATCCACGGCTTCCTAATCTTCCTGCGCCACGAAACTTTCTTTCTTCGGGAAGTGCTCAAAATATAAGGTATTTTAATGACGTATGAATGCCCCATACACAGTACCTGGTTCAGTTGCGTGATATACATCATCCCATGACAAGTTTCTTATCCCAGCACAAAACGCTTTAAGACTATTTTATTATTATCATTTACAGACTGATAGTATCCATAAAACTTTGATGGATATTTAGTGATTTGTTCCAATGCGCATAGAAATATTCCCACGTGATCACTCAAGTCACTGCAAACAACACCCGATCTTGTCAGGAACTGTTCAAAGTTTGTTATAAATGTCTCGAGAAGTGTCGCAGACTGCTGCGTAATACGACTAGGAATATTAATCAAATGTGAGCATCCATAGGAAGACACAGTAATATCAAAGTCAAGTCAAAGTGCACTTTGACCTAGTATATCAACGTTGAAATCTGCGCCACAGAAAACGGTGCATCTATTGTCAGTGATGTACTGAAGAAGGCGCTCATTCTTTAAATGAATTTTGATGCAACGCCATAAGGTAAATGGTATAAAACGAAAAATACAGTGCGGTTTGTTAGCAGAGACAGTACTTAAAAAGTATCCGGACGCAAGAAAATTCAGGAATCGATTGGCATTCAATTTTAGAGAGTAAAAGCAGTGACACACCTGCGCCTCGACGTCCACTTCAGTGGTTGAAGGGCCACTCACCAGGTTTGACAATTTTGAGCTGAAAAGCGCAATGCGTAGACAAGGCGTTCATAATCACGTCTGCCAAAATTTGCAACGCTACGCACCGTGAAAACGGGTGAAATTTCAAGATGAACGCTGCTCCCCCTCCCTTCTGCAGGCACTCGCCCGGAGAATGAGGGCATGACGTGTGCGTATGAATGACCCTACGTACACGGCAATGCAGTGACGTTGGTCCTCTGCGTAGATGACTCTCCTCTGATGTTGCAAACGTCGGCACTTGACATAGCGAAAAATATTTAACATGGCATGCGTACTTTATGTAATTTGTTGCTTGAAGAGAATAATAAAGCTCTAGATAAATAATCAGACGCAATATGGGAATCTGAGCGTCTTCTTCCATTTTTCTTCAGTGAATTGCAACAAAATGTGAGGGTAATGTGTCGGCGTTTCACATTCTTTCGTGTACCCGCGGTCAGCGCATAGAGCAGAAGGCCATCGGGGAATGCTCCTACGCGTTCGCGCACTCATTATGCTCATCTATTCTGCCACGTCTAAGCCAGCGGTTCCGAACCATCCCGCAGAAACAGGCAGAAGACCACAAAATAACGTTGGTCAACAAAGCAACGCCGCTCGCGCGCTCGGGGGCTCGACTTGTTTGGGCACGTCATGCGCACGTCATGCGCACGTCACATCTTGGTCGGATGCCTGAGAGGGTCGGGAAAAGATTTGGCTTGCGAAGGCTACGGTGGAGGAGCGGCAAGGATTTCGAGCTCGCCTCCCCTCATCCTCATTTCGCGCCACTTTAAAAACAAAAGCGTTTTCTCCGTTTGTGACGAACCGATTCAAAAATTGTTTGTGACAAAATGTTCCGCATCGGACACCCAAAAACTTCCACTGTTAGGTAAAATTTGGTGTGGGGCCTGGCGAGTGGCCCTTCAATAAAATACTTCTGATACATTGGTAGGGTAAACACGTTGTCATCTGTGTACTATCTTTCAGTTACCATTATTATATCTAATGAGTAGCCGAATCATTGTATCCATACTGCAAACTCATAAAATTGGTACATTGAGTGAGCATTGATAGGAAAGAACCACGTGGTGTGGCAAGATAAGAATTGAGAATTAACATGATTTTTCAACTGCTCAGGATTCAAGTAAACATCAGTGGGCAGAAAAAAAATTTCTGAGAGAAACTGCGCAAACTTCTGGCGTAAGAAATAATTCACGCATGTACGCAAATACTTCGTTTTCCTCAGTTTCTGTCATAGTACTTGCAAAGGACATGCGATCTACATCAGGCATCGATAGAAGGCGCAGTATTGGCATTGAATCTGCTCGACGCGCAAGTTGAAGTTGAAGTTTGTTCACAATCAAAAATATACAACATTAATATATAAGCGAATGGATGGCAAGGGGTGATGAAAAGTACTTTGCCGTTGCTTCTCCAGACATATTTTCAGCCAACCACTCTTTTCCGAGAAATAGCAGCACCCAGCAATTGCTTGTTCCGGCACGTGTGATGTTCAATTACGAACACAGATCCCGATGAACCCTCATACTCAAGGGAGTGAGTAGTAAGCCGCGCCCTTCATCCCACCTTTTACCACCCCTAGTTCATGGCCCTGCGGCCCAACCTCGCTAACCCCTGCTAAAACCAAGGAGGTTATGGCCCCCGACTTTAACGTGGCAACCTTTTCTGGTCGGATAGTTCTTAAAGTGCGTCCTTCTGTCACTAATTTTTTAGGTAAGCATCAAATTGAGGGCAAATTCTATTGTAGATTAAGGCACCGATACTCGTCTTTGTAGGTTAGTTCACCAGAAACAACTACAATTTTTATTTATGTTCAACGTGTGCGGGTTTGTGCGCACGTTGGAAGAATAAGCGCGTGCTAGTCCGGTCGAGCCATGGACCTCTTGTTTAGTCCTTGGAAATGTCCGCTGGATAGTGATACTTCTATATGATGAACATATCATGAAAAGATGCGAGATGATGGTACTTGGAGCGTTCACTAGATGGACGGACGGATTAACAGGCGCACGGATGCACGGGCGCATGGACAAACGGCCGAACGCAGGGACGGACGCATGAACGAAGGCAGGAACGAACAGATGCACGCACGGACGGATGCACGCACGGAAGGATGCACGAATGGACGCACGGATGGACGATTGGACAGACAGACGCATGGACGGACGCATGGATGAATGGACGCGAGAACAAACGCATGGATGTAGGCGCGGACGGAATGACGGATGCTCTGCCCTATTCGTAATCATGCACCCCGTGGATATGCTACGACTTTTCTAAGTGTGAATACATATTATAAGCGACCCCAAACCATCCACCGCCGTCGGCGGCGTCTGCAGTCTTCTCTCTATCTTTAAAAGAAAGAGGACTTGGCGGGCCGCAGCGTGACGCTCTACCGAATAAGCCACGGACGCGACGCTGATATCCGCCTTCGCTCGCTCCTCCACTCTCCTCGTTCGCTGCAGCTGCGCGCGCACTCCTCTCTCTCGCGCGCCCGCCTTCTCTCTCAGTCTCCCGTCGAGAGCGGGTCGTGCGATGGATGTCCCGGAGGCAACGCTACCATTAACAACGAATGAAGTACAACCGAATGCCAGCACTGCACCCGTCGTTGTAGGTGACGGTACCGCGGTGGTTTCGCCGACGTTGAAAGACAAGGCGGCGCGGCGAAGGGATCGTGAAACAGAGCGTAAGAGGGGGAAGCGTGCAGTGGATGCCGAACTGCGTGCTCGCGAGGCCGAGTGCAAGCGGGCGAAGCGTGCAGCGGATGCCGAACTGCGCGCTCGCGAGGCCGAGGACAAGCGGGCGAAGCGTGCAGCGGATTGTGGACTGCGCGCTCGCGAGGCCGAAATGAGGCGTCAGCGTCAAGCCGCGAACGCGGCCCTAGAAGCGGAACGACAACGCAAGCGTCAGGCGGAGAAAGGCGATGAAGGCCGGCATCAAGACGCCGCTCGCAATTGTCAACGGCGAGTGGACGTTCCCGAAGCCGTTCGAGCCAGTGAATGTGCCGCGCGGGAGAGGGTGCGAGGCCTGGACTTTGCTCGTCCGGGGCCCGCATGCTTTGAGGGGGAGTAAAGTTAAAATCCGTTGGCATTCGCCAGTGAGTTAACGTAAACTCCCCCGTGTGATCAATTTGCGATTCCCAGGAACCATTACACCATAAAGGCACCATAGTGGGATTAATAAATATAATAGTGCGAATTAATAAATACCTTTCATAGCATCACACCATGCATTCGCACTTAACCATGTTCACCCTCGGGGAAATGCTTGGGAGTTTTTTAAAAGATCTCGCGTTAAGGCTATACAGTTCACGTTGAGTTTATATCACGTGGGTAACAAACTAGGACCTCATAGCCAAACACCAAGGAATGTGTCATAAATATTGGACAGATGACACTACTCTAAACTTGTAAAGTAACAGGTTGAAAAATGAACAAAAGACATGTTGATTCATGGCTCCTCAAGTTCGTGCGGAAAACGTCAAGCGCTTACGATAAGTTTCTGAGTAGGATGCATATCATGGAACAGTGCAACTTCTCAAATAAAACAAAAATAAAGAGCGTATGGCAAACTCAATAAGAATTTTCTCTGAAAGAAAGCGCGAGCGGCACACACAGGTCTAGAGAACTAAAACAGGTACTTGCGCTCCTGTATTGCTCTCTTTCCTGGTTCTGTACACTAATGTGTCGTACTTGCACCGACTACCCTATTAAATGATTATTTAGAACCTTACCAACTAGCAAATGAGGTGTGTTTACAAAAATTGGTTAACGATTTAGAGCACTTGGTACTCTACTATAGGAGAGCTTGTGTTAAGAAAAAAGTTCTTAACGATTTAGAGTACGATGTACTCAACTATCGGAGAGCAGAAACCCTCGATGGAATGCAATGTCATATAATCATTCAGCCATGTCTATGTAGCTTGACCTAGCATTTCAGCAAGACCCTACTAACAAGCCCGCTTAGCAAAACGGTGATTCTAGCGCCACTCTTTCTACAACTATTTCTTATCAGTTCAAAAGGCTATTGTCGCATTTACTTCTTCTTTTGAATGTTCTTTTTAAATAAAACATCAATGTTGTGCACAGAGAGTATCCGCAGCCTTTGGTAACTATTGATAAATCCCGTTCTCACCACTCTCCGAAGCATGCTGCACCCTGAAAGTCCAAAGCCGCCCATGCTTTCCACGCTTACCCCGACATGTCTCTTTACTTGCTACGCAACAATTTATTGACTGAACGAAGTCTCTTTCTCAACTTTTTATTATTTATTAACAAGTATACCGAGTACCATGCTGGTGTTTTGAGACAGCCAGTCTTAAACAGCACCTTTTACATGGAAGAGTAGGGCCCGAGTTTCCACGCGTTGTTTTGCACGGCTCCTAGATTGTAACAGAGTTCCGCACTGTATAATGTATTTTCTCATTGCACTCGCATCTCAGGAACAATCTGCAGAATGTGTGCACTTACGCTTAGGCATTCTGTACAGACAAGGGTTACTGGAGGGTTTATGAGGAGCCATTCATAACAGCGCTGATGGAGTGCTGCTGTGCAAGGCCCTGCTGACAGTTGCAGCAAATTTACGATTTTAGAAAGAAAGCCCCCGGTCACTGCGAGCATTTCACCTACATTACACAGATCCTGTTTAAGAGAGCAACATCGGGTTACCGGTAAAATATTGACTGTCACTTCTTATCAAGCCAGTACAGGAGTTCTTGAACCACAGTACTTCTGTTCAATGTTTAATTTCATGAATTCATACAGTTTATCGTACGAAAAGTATATTGATGGTCAAAACGTTCTAGGATTCTATTATTGTAAAGTTAAGCAGAGAACTCTCATATTTGACACACCCCCAATCGGCGCATTCGCTAAACACAGTAGTTTAAATGTTCGTAAATTTGTAGTCAGGAAGCAGTGGGACGTGTGCCCATGGTAAATTTCTGTCAGCTTCTCTGGTTGAAAATACGCCATTTGCGCTCACCCTAAAGATAAAAATATGTTTTGTCAGTAACGCCTGTTTGGCTACCAAGTGCTCGCTTCAAAAAACTAAGGATGAAATCACCAACAAAAACTTGAAAAAAAAAGGAGCATGACTCGCGATCAAGTTATTTCTTGAGAGACCGTAGCCCTATGTGTAAACTTAGTACACAAGAAAAATACAATGCAGCCTGCAGAAAAAAAGTTTATGTGAAAATGCAAAAAGAAACAGACAAAAAGAAACGTGTGCAAAAGTGATAGCGCAATATAAACCACAAAAATATCCAAGGTCAATGAAAAATCCTGTTGCATATTGCAACTATATGTGAAAGGATTGCTGAAAGACGAATAAGAAAATAGTATTTATATACTGAGCGAAGTTACGTTATTACAGCTTAAAACTCAGATGAAAACAATGTCTTCGATTTATCTATATATAAAGATAAAACATTTGGCATTATTGACACTGTATTTCGTGAATCGTAGGGTGCTGGACCAAGCAATCGGTTACATGTAACGGTCTGCTCTCTGGGGTTATCTTACGTGGTGTTTCTAAATGTGAGTGTCAGTGAAAGGCACCGAATGAAAATAAACTACGTCCCTATATCAAGCCCGTCACTGCAAAAGTTTACTTGGCACTATTCTACCGTTTGAATGCTCCTTTGATAGAGCTATTTATATTTGCTCTGGCAATACTTCCCTCCCAAAAAATTTGTTTCTGAAAACTATTAAAAGCACATTTCGCATATCGACTACTCGTGGTAAGGAAGATTTCGTCAGTATTTTTTCCTTTCCAATCGCATTGACGCAAACTTCAAATGTACCTGTTCATATCTTTGCAAAGCTGGATACTACTCACCAGATTCATTGAAAAACAGTACCAGACATACAAATAGCACTAGAAGACATAACTAGTATCTGCCTTGACAAAGAACCTCACGTTGTTAAGACTTCTTTCTTTGCTTCGAAAAAGCCTGATTGAACAAAATGTGTCACAAATCACAAAAAATAAGGAAAAAAACCTTTATTGAATGACGCCATGGTGACAACATGTCGCTCGAGAAAGAAAGGACAGAGCGACATGGTATGGCTTTTCTGTTGGCTTAGCTTAATTTAGTGGGTCCGGAATGCCTCGCATCTGTATAGATTTTGTCAAATAATGTTACTCGTCCGCTGGCAACAAAGGATTATCTTGTGAGTCAGCTGCTGCCTGACGCTTCCTGATTTTTCTCACGCATTTGCCTTTTTCTTTCATATCTTAATCTTGTGCTGCGAATGATTGGTGTGAAAAGAAATCACAAAAAATTTAGATGACAGTAGCTAATGTGACTGAAAGGGTTCTGACAGTTATGTGAAACATTCTGGAACTTATTTTGTTCAACGCGGCCAATGCTTGCCAAATGCAAACATCCCAAATGGAGGATTTTTAGGCGCGAAGCTCCTTATAGCGACACTCGTTCGTCCCTCGTAGTCGCAGTCGTAGAATGTAAACTGTGTTATATTTTAACCTCCAAGGTGGCGCCAGTGGGAGATTTATCCTGTGCATTGTCGAACAATAAAAAAAATTCGCAGCGTGCGCGTTAACTCAAAGCCGAATGCTCCTGTCTCTCATTCCCCATTAGCCGCCATTGGCATGCCCATTGAGCACTATCTGACAAGAAAGGGTTCCTACGTTATACTCGCTGGGTGTAACCTCCTCAGTTTTAGAAAGGTTTAGCGAACGTTGAGCCGCAGTGCCATGAATACAGTGAACTAGTATATACCATGAACTCGAGGTGGTTAAAGGTGGGAAGTAGATACGAAGCGCAAGCCGCAAGAAAGTGTGCGTGTGCCACCTCTTGTTTAGCCCTTGGAATGTACGCTGGATGGCGGTGCTTCTATATGGGGAATATATGATGAAAAGATGCGAGATGGTGGTACTCGGAGTGTTGAATAGATGAACGAATGGACACACAGAGAGATGCATGGATGAACGCAGAGACGGACGCACGAACAGACGCACGCATGGACGGGTGGATGGACGCATGGACGGTCACACAGACAGACGCATGGACGGAGGAAGCAAGAACAATTGGACGGACAAATGCTTCACCCCACTCTCTATCATTCATTCCATGGATATGCTGCCATATTTTTACCTCTCTGGAAAGATATTTTATTGTTAGCGAGCTGAGAACATGAAAATGACGTGCGTAGTGCCTCTCGCAGCCGGCCACAACCTCTGAGCTTGCTTTTCTAAAGCACTTTGTTTAATATGTAACAAATAACTCCCAAAAACGGATTATACAGTGACCCTTAAGGGCAAGCATTATTCCTTATTTGACAATTATATTGGGGTTGAATATTATTGCTTTTAGTTTTGCATATGAAAGTCCAAGAGGTCTTGCTAAGTATATTTACGTGGTTAATAATAAAGTTATATATAACTTTAAAAAACATTCATGTTTTAACAATCGCCTGTAATGTGTATGAAGCTAACCGTTATTTTACTAGCATAGTTACTAATCCTAATATTATTTTTTTTCTCTTTTTTTCGTTTTTTGTTGTAATGGGTAATGTGCCACCTCCCAAGTAATGTTCTGGGTAACTACCTGACGCACAAGGCAGAAGTTTCTGCCTGGGGATCATTTGACCTGCAGTGTGCATCTAAGTGGAGTTTTTTTGAAAAAGTGTTTAGTATATTCATTTTATTTTCTTTACAAATAATAACCTTGACCATCATTAACGTTTTCATTTGTTTCTTTTGAGCTCTGTTTAATCTTTGTGGCACGTGCACAAGGTACGTACTACAGATTTAGAGCGTAAGTTTAAAGGCAGTCCAACATACTGCATGATGTTCTGATGAAATCCCACTATCCTAAATGTGTGGTAAATCGATTGAAATAGAATCAATGAGCGTTTTTTTTTTTGTCCTGTAGGACGCTCTTAGCGTATAGCGGCCGTCTCTTCCGTAGAGACCGACTGAGAAAACATGGCGGTCGCTTCGTAAGTCATCGGGTATTTTCTGCCGGTCTCTTTGTCGGCTGGTATTCCCCGACTGACAATTTTCACCTGGCATACCAGGTTAAAAAAAGTTCTTTTTCAGTCATTACTGCAACTCAGAATTCTCACGTGCATTTTTGGAAATGTATTCATGAAATAAGTCGAGAGTTTTACCTCCTTATTTTTAGCACATTTGACAAAGGCTCTCGTTGGCGCTTTCGTATAAACAACGTGTGGCCAATCCTCTGGCCTGGGCATGTGCCTAGATAAACGCGCTCTTCAGTTCACACTTAAATGCTTGTTGAAATTTTAGTTCACACAGTTCACACAGCACGCGTGTGCTGCCGAATGTGCTGTTTCTATCTTCCCTCTCCGCTCTCTTTCATCTCCCCCATCCCTCTCCCATGCACAGGGTAGCAAACCGGCTGCCTATAGGCTGGTTAACCTCCTTGCCTTTCTTTTCCCTCTATTTTCCTTCCTTCCTAGTTCACACAGAAACTTCAACGTCTTCATGATGCCTCATGCTGGCTTTTTCGGGTGATGCATTTTTGCGTAACTCGTATTTTCACCGATTCAGCGTGACGAAGGCTCCTACAGTCGAGTTTCATATTTCACTTGACATTGTAGGCTTTCACCTGAATACAATTAACGTAAAATCATGAAAATAATCTGTATATGGTTGCCCGGTATTGATATTACAAAATTGATTTAAATGAAGGAAAACAAATTACAAATTGATAAAGTATTGATATTACAAAATTGATTTAAATGAAGGAAAAAAAATTACAGCATATCCACGGGGTGAATGATGATGAGTGGGCGGAGCTTCTGAGGGGAAATCATCGGTAAAACCATGACTGTTCAGCGAAAGTTCGCTCACTACATCATCAAGAAAAACGTGAGAAACAATGTGTGCGTATATGTACGGGAGGGTTCTCGCGCCGTTGCCGTGACGCTTGAACCTCTCGTTGTCAAACGCTGTGATCTTGACGGCGGCGTCAAGCAGCCAGACGACACGCTTCGGCCACCCGCTCTCGTATGGCAGGATTTTGGCGGCGGCGTCACGCAGCTTCACGGAGCGCTTCTGCCTCGCGGTCTCGCACATCGGGATTCTGTCTGCTAGCACCCGCTGCCGCCACTTTGCGGCCTTATCCATCGGGCAACTCTGAGTGAGCACCAACCGGAAACGGATTTTAATACAACGCTCCCCGCCATCTAGTAAACAATCGAAGAACTAAGCTTCCGCCACCTTGCGCGCTCGCCACTCTGCAGTGTTATCCATCGGGCAACTCCGAGCACGCGCCAACAGGGAACGGATTTTATTACATCGCTCCCCGCCATTTAGTAAACAATCGAAGAACTAAACTAGAGGTAGCCACGCAATCTAGTAAACAATGCAAGAACTAAACTAGAGGTGGCTACATACATACGCCGAGGATGGACAAACCCACGCCTTAAGGAGCTTCGCCCCTAAAATTACGCAAAAGGAAAAGCTGCTTATCGAGGAAGTTAAGCGTGCACTACCCTATGCTGGATAAATCGAAAATGAGAAATGAAAAATGAAATGTTTTGGCAAAATAACAAAACTTGCGCATGCGTAATAACAGAACTGCTCAGTGGTCTATGTTTCTAGAAGTCAGTTGTCTTTAACAAGCACAAAAATCTTTTGTTTCTCATGACAAATAAATGCGGAGATGGTGTCCAGGACAAAATATTACGAAGAAACAAAAAGTACATCTCTGCTCTGGCTGCCCCGGCGTCAGAGATGTGCCACGAGAAAGAAGTTGCGCCAAACCACTTCCTCCAATTTCGTATTCTGTATAGTCTTTCATACGTGTATATTGTTACATTGTGGCCCGAGCACTGTCTTTCCTGTCTCGCATCTATGTAGACTATTGTCGGTCAGAATTCTTCCGCCCAGCAAGTATTGCATACACCAAACAGTCTCTTTTTTTCTTTCGTGCATCACTTGTTACTTCCGGTCCTGCCCAGTCTTTTCCGTTTGCTCTCAGGTTTCTTGCATTAAAACGTTGACCTCATTCGTGGTCAAGGCGTGTTTTCGTGACACCTTCTCTTCTGGTGTTTCTGGGCGTCTCGATCAATACGACCACAAACATAATCGACGAGTTCTGTTTGGCGAAGGCTATGTACATCGATTTCTTGAGTATAAGCCAACATTTATTATAACGTTTAAATGATTGCTTTTGCAAAAGAATGTGCAAACTGTGACGACATCGATAGTTCTAAGGCTGTGAACAAGCCATAATGTTTCAGCTGCCTTCACCAGCGCTCCTGTCAGAATAACTTCCCTTAGATAGAGCAAGCCTATAAATGGTATATCATCTTTCACGTAATCTACAATAGTAATTCTACATTTATAATAAAGAAAACTCGGTAAAATATATGAAATGAATAGTGAACAACAATGTATTCAATCACTCAGCAAGTTTTTTTTCTTTCAAAAAACTACAACGTAGAATATATACACTGAAAAGTCTCAACTGTTTAGAATAGAACAGAATCCTCCAGGTGCTGACAAGTTTATCTGAAACGTGGAGAATAAAATACTATATAAAATTTCACACAAAAACAAGCATAAAAAGAATGGAAACATGAAATGAAAATTGGTTTGCTCAGAAATCCTGCCGAATGGGTGCCTTATTTCACCTTTCATGCTGAATTGACATTGCACTCGTGCATCTTGATCCTTTTGGGTAAAAAAGCCTTTAAAGATGAAGTAACACTTTCAACAGGTGCAACATTTCATCTTCTAGGTGACAGTGATATTTTATACAGGAGTTATGGATCGAACTGAAATGGCTGTCTAACGCTGCCTGAGCTCTGAAATGTCTGTGTGAAACACCGTATACTCCTAAGCGCTCACGATACGCTCGTTATGGTGGGTCCTCTCCTTTAAATGTCTCAAATAGACAGAAACGTGAGAAATGCTCCTTGTATCCTTTTAGTTGATCGACTATGCCAACCATAGGATATTTATATTAGGACTAAACTATTCTATGCACCATGCAACAAGAAAATTGACCATCATAGGTGGAACTAACACGAGTAATACAACAAAGCATCGCGTGAAAACAATACTCTAGGAAGTCAGTAGTCTTATAACGTTGTCACAGATTTAAAACTCCTACAATGAGAGCATCAATATCAAGTGCCGTAACATAATATTGTTATAAAATAATGTCGAAACATCTAGTCGTTGCTGGGTCTTAAAAGGAATGATTCCAAAGGCTGAGAAAAACACATGACGTACAAAGCTTACAATGTAACCGACGCTTAACGCGGTGCAAAACAACATTAGGTGCCACAGGCTTTGGCCCAGGGGTCAGTGAATTGCATATACTGGATTGGTTAGAGTTGAAAGTAAATGCAGAGTAACTTAGTAGCCTGCACTTTCTTGATGACATAGCGCTGATGAGTAACTAAGGGGCGATTTACAAAGCGAAATACTGACCTATACATGGAAAGAAGAGAGCGTCTGAAAATTGATGTGCATAAAGCTAAGTCAATGTGAACCAAACATCATAAACTCCCAAACCTTATGACCTCGGTGAACTTCACTTGGTGACATGATCAAAAGAAATGATTTTGTGGTGCAACGTCTGCCGATCTCGAAAGCAGTGCAGTTCGAGGAGAAGTGGAGAAAGCCTGCAGTGCATCCATCAGTGCAGTGAGTGCGAAAGCACGTTATGCGCAGAAATCTTGCACAGTATAGTGTGCAGGGTTCAATACGACAACCCGAAGGAAAAGGTATATTTGAGTAAATCAGAAGGCTATTGACGGTTTCTTTTCTTAAAAAAAAAACGTGAATTCGAGATGCAATACTCTGAACTCTTCGCAAAAGTAACACGAATCCTGTATGCGCAATATATATATATATATATATATATATATATATATATATATATATATATATATATATATATATATATATATATATTCCTGTACATTCCTTGGCATTACTGTCTGTTATATCTCATATATATATATATATATATATATATATATATATGTATATATATGTGTGTGTGTGTGTGTGTTTGTGTTTGTGTGTGTACTGTGAGGACAATGCATAATAATAATCCTCTCACCTGTGAATACTCATCATCACCGCTTAGATTAAATAGAAAGGCTGTGGCTCTAAAGAAGGAAGGATTTTGAGGCCTGAATTTTATCTCACAAGTGACAAAGCCATGTGCCAACACAGCAATATCACAATACAAGGGCTCCCCCACTAGAGTGTCCATCATGTCTGCCCCGACGGGGCCTCCTTCCTGCTCAGTCACCACACCGCAGATTGATCCACCCGTGTTCGCAGTCCTTCGTGGGGACGACATCGACGACTAGTTGGAGGAGGACGACCTGACGAGTGCTTTCAACGCCTTGGGTGTCTCTGGGAAGCTCACTCGCGTCTCTTTCTACCTTAAGACCGTCGTGAAGTTTCTGTTCTTCAATCAGTAACTGGTTTTCCTGAATCGGGCGTCATTTAAACACCAGCTTTGACTGAGTTTTACGAAACCTTTTACCCACTCAGAAATCGCACAGAAGAATTTGTTGGAGCGTGCGCAGCAAAACAGCGAGCCATACACCTCCTACATTGAAGATGTACTCACCTTTTGTCGTCAAGGGAATAACTCAATGATGGAGGCTTACAGGGTGCACCACAGGCTCGAAAGCATTAGTTCTGCGGTATTCAAAGCAGTTGCGGTACAAAACCCCACTACTGCTTGACAATTTGCCGAAAGATGTCAGTGCCTTGATATGCTTCATCTGCTCTATATGCAGCCTGACACGTGTCACCTGAGTGCATCCTCTGACATCGAGCTACGTGCATATATTCACGTGATCATACGATAGGTGTTCCTGGCAAAAGCTGTGTCTTGCCCTCTTGAGTTTCACACGTCGTCTCCTGGCGGCAGCTTCCGCAACATAGCCAGGGAGGAACTAATGTGGTAGCTGCAAGCCCATAACTGAGTTTACTGGAGGATCATGGGAGGAACACGCCTTGCTGTGAGCGTACTCAAGCTGATGATGATGATGATGAAATGAGACCGCGCGCAAAGATGCATAACTTATGCCACGAACTTACGAAGCCCTTGACTGCCTCTGGAGCGCTGAATATTTCTCAAGCCTTGAGCTCCATTCAGGATACTGCCGAATACCTAAGCACGAAGCGCACAAGGATGAGACGGCCTTTGCAATACCTAATGGCCTCTGTGAGTGCAATCTAAAAATATTTGGTTCAGGCAACTCTTCGGCAACGTTTGAGCGTATGATGGACTCCGTTCTTCATGGCTTAAATGAAAAACCTCCTTAAGTTAATTGGATGATAGTGTAATTTCTTCGTCCACACTACGGCAGCATCTTGAGCTGCTGGACGAAGTTCTGACGTGTCTTTTTGACGCTGGGCTGCAATTCAGTAATGAAAAAAAAACGCCAAGCCTGCGCGGAAGGCGCAGCGAAATCACAGTAAAAGTTAGAAGAGCGGCCTTTCAGAGTTTTATCTAAACACTCATTGGGTAATTGCTGCAAGCACACTTGATAGGTATCCACTATGGTATTAATAATAATAATTTAAGGGTAGTAGGCCGGCATTCGCAATGCTACTTTTTTGTCATTCTTCTAAAAAGCGTGGTTCCACTAAACACTTGCAAAGGACTTTGGGGCAATTGTTCATGCACTGGCTGACGACGATGAGGAATTATGCCTGAATTTGATATGCTCCATTGTTAATAGGTGGTTGATAACATTGTTTTGTAATGGCTTGAAGCATTGAACGACCCAATCATTATGCTATTCGCATTGTGTGACGCCTGGTTCTGTCTTTGCTGTTATAAATGCTTTATGACTCATAATAACGAGATTTTTTTCCCGACATGAAGCCGTGAGAGAGTGACGTCACCACGCACTACGAGGTAAAGCTGACCTACTTGGCTCTGCCTCAACACCTGCGGCGAGGGGAGCGTGGTGCAGTGCGTTGGCGCAAAGACACCAAAGGACAGCGTTTCACAGGCTAGTCAAAGAGCTGCTTCGCATCTAAAAACGGCAACTATGATGGGGATGGAAACGTGGAATTTAAAGAAGCTAACTTTCAAGGTGACCAGCGCCCGGATGGAAGGATATTTAAAATGGACCAAGCATATCATACTGCTTCAGTAGACTTCATTCCGGAAACTGTCAGCTGTTGTTCTACAAGATAGGTTGAATAACTTCAAAAAAAGGCCAAATAGCGCCGACATGCAGTTATACCGATATGTATAAAATACATGCATAATACGCGCCTGACTCACGCCCGACCCGAGCCCGAAGCTCACGGGCCAGAGCCCGGCCCGGGCCCCATCAAACAACCTGTTACCCAGCCAAACCCACCATGTGAACCGAGCCGGTGCAGTGCTTTAACTCGCAAATACTCCAAAGCTGAGTCATTCATACTCCATTTCAATATTTTTGAAGAAAGACACGAATCGCGTAGAGCATCGCTTTGAAATCCCCCCTCCACCAACTCTTTCAGATAAGTTATTGATAAATATGTGCTATGCTAGCATCTTTTCCAAGAAAACTTACCTTATTGGTTCACGAGCCCTCAGAGCTCGTTTTTGCATATACCGTGAAAAGAAGCCAAGAAGAGCCCTGATTACGTGAGATATAAAGGATATTGACACCATTGTAGAAGAAGCTATTTTAGGGCTAATGGACTCATGAGTGCACTGACTCGGACGAACTCCCTCTCAGATGAAGCCGTAAGCCACGGTGATGAGTGCTTTGGTGAGGTTGTGTCCGAGGAAGCCCTGTTGAGAGAAATTTCAGTGAGTGTGAATCCGAGTGAGTGCTGCTCAGCAAAGTTTTCGTGAGCTTGAGTCCAAGTAAAAGCTCGTAACATACTTTATCAGTAGGTCGGAGATAGCGAAACAAGCTTTGCTGACCTATGATGGTGACTGCTGCAATTTTTCTCCAAAGTTTTCACTACACATCAGTGGCTATGTGATGGAACTCTCGACTAGAACGCAAAAGGCTTGCGTTAGAGTTCGAGTGAACCACGGCTTTTTGAAAGCTTCGACAGACCTTCCCATGGCGGTGCCCAGTATCGCCACGAAAACTGGCTGTTCCTGAAAGCTCACAAGAGCCTACGCTGTAGAGCACCAAACTATTTCTTTAGTGCAGTGGCTGTAATGCGTATACCACTGTAGCTTTCAGAGCTTTCCACGTTACGTAGAAAATGGCACGTACAGATGGCCACCAAAGAACAACGGTGATTGCATCTGGTAAGAAGTATCCGGGACGTGGTTATGGTCATTTCGAAGTAAACACATAATAAGCCATCAACTTCGCAAAATATCCCAACTGAGCACGTACACACGTGCTGCCAAACGGTTTGTGCTTCGGTTTCGAGCCGTTGTCTGGGATGCCTTTTACGACGTCATTGTGCGCCAAAAGAGTTTCTCGCGACGTTCGCTGGGCCTTAACACCGGTGCGACTGACGCACTAACAGGGCGTATTTTCAGAACTTCTCATTCTCCGTATGCAAAAGCAAACTTTTACTGGTACTTACTGTGTGCCATTTGCTGAGAAATGAAACGGCATTCTTAGCGCGAAATACCCTATAAGTTTGTGCCAACTACAAGAAAAAAATAAGTGTTATTTGCCTTATAGTTCTTATAGCCTCCATTTCCCGCACTTTAAAGGGCAGAAAACTTTAGCCTTTTTAACGGGATTCGTGAAAAAGAACCCCTGGTTAGCAGACTCTCAAACATTATTGTAATAGTTTTCTTCAAAACCTCAATTGATATGGTCGACCGTGTGAAGGGTCATGTATACTGCAGCGTTCAAACGATTCCGCTTTATGAATGATTATCTTTGCTGACTTGTGTATTGCAGTAAGTTTACGAATAATGGCGTGTGCACCGCTGGTATTTCACTTTACCCTCATAGCGCGCTTGGTCTGCTGTGAAGGGAAAGAAGGCTATAGCGATAAAACTTTATAACGATCAAGGTAAAGTGCAGCAATTTCAATAAGTGCGCTTATTTTCACTGATAATTGTTTTATTTTCTACATATATTTTGGTGCTTACAGAAGATTATGGGAGGCTTGCTTAAAAATTACATCAAGTGCATGAGAACCAGCGGTATCGATGCCTAGTTTTTTTACTTAAAGCACTTTGCTTCTGAACAATGAAGATTGCCACCGTTAGCACAAACTCAAAAAATAAAAATAATGAAATGGATTCGGTGGAAGACATGGATATAATGTCAAGTTTGTATGGCCACATAGGAAACACGTGGTGTTAGCACACTTGAGTTACGATCTGTCCACTCGTTGAGAAAAGACAAATTAACCTTTAGTAAAGAACCTACTACATTTCAGAGTAACTTCTGAAATAGAATAATTAGCGCAGTGGAGTATCAACGCGTTCAGTTCAGCAAATGAAACACTGTGTACTGCAGTAGTAGACACGGTAGTAGTATCACCGTAATGTGTGTTCTAAAATGACACTTTCAAGACTTCTTTTGCACTTTATTATCGGAACCACTCCGCGAAAGACCGAGAAGAAGACATAGGCCAAAAAGAATTAGGCTGGTCAATGAAAGATGCCATCCTTATTTGTGAGACAAAAAAATGGGTTTCTTTCACTGAGGGCTCCTGTTCTGAAAACGAATGTAAATAACAAGGGTCGGAAGAGAGCGCCTGACACATTCCGAAAACATGCAGTCTTGGTCACATACCTCAAAAGTTAAGGGACGGATTCCCTGCTCACTGTGAAACACCATCGCCTTCACGGTGAGTTTGGAAGAGTAAAGTATTACGAAAAAATTCACTGCTAATTATTACTAACAATAAAATGAGCCGTTAAAGTTATATTTAGTTTCTTAAATATAAAAAAAAAACTTCTGACTTGGAGATCGACTCTGGCGAAATTTTGTGGAGTACGAATGGGCAACATGCAAGCAACACAATAACCTTCCCTTACTCTAGTTTACCATTGCTGTTATGTTCACAAAAAGTTCGTTGCAACAAATGACTTCCTGCTTGCAGTTGTGCGCTTGCGTCATAAGGGCAGTTCAGTCTGTGACACGCAGCACTTGTTTATGAGGGCGAATTTTGCACACCAACACGCACATTACGCGTACACACACAGCACAAACACACAGAGTTACGGTATTTACAGTGACGTCAGTACAGCGCGCATCTACTACGTTTAGACATTGAGTTAAATGTTGCAATTGCCCAGTTTGAACTACGGACCTATACTACTAAGTATCACTATGTTGACCACAACACCTTAGGCACGTGCCTAATTTGGTGACGTAGGCCATCTTTAAGGAAGAAACGCATGCAAAAGGGCGTATTTGCACAAAAAGTCATGAAGCGGCATTCACGAAGTGCCCTAATTGTACAGGGCGTTTTTCTCTGTTGACAGTCAAATGCGGATAAGTATGTGCACTTCAATGGCCACTAAATGAAAGCCAACGTTAAACAAAGGGACTGTGGCATTAGTTTTTTGGCGGGTTCAGCTTCGCCTTCGTTTCATTCAACCGGATTATTTCGTAACCTAGGTTTCCACGTCTTCTGCACGTTCTACAGTATGCGATCACAGCCGAAAACTGCGCAGCGATTCTTTTAAGGCTCTAAGCACCTCCCTGAGCATCTCTTTTGGAAAAAAACTTGGCAGCCGAATAAATGGGTATGAGAATTCACGTAACACACGTCCTTGAAGACATCATGTGTAAGTCAGTGTGTTACCTCATCATACGCGACAGAGGTTGCAGGATTGTGTTACGTTAGTGTGACGTCGCACTAAGCCATCATCACATGGCATCGCCTTTTGTTCAAAGGTCGGCCAATCCCCGAGGGAGTGTGGCACAGCACAAGGTGATTGGATCTTCCGGTGCAATATAGGAACGTATTGTCAGAAAATGCGAATGTAATTCAAAGAGCACTTTCCACACAGTGATATATTTTGTCTTCAAAAACTCTGTCCCGGATTTTACAGCGTATGCGTGATCAGGTGTGCACGACGCCTTTCATTTGAAAATTTCCAGATAGTGCAACGTGCCGCCTTTCCAAATTTGAATATATGTTAAAACAATAAATACTGTCTGCATTCGCACGTACTAAATGGGTAACTAAGCTTTTACGCACCGCACAAACACCACTTGGATTGCTCGGCCAATAAACTTTGTCATAAAAGAGTCCAAAGGAGTAAAAAAATATACAAGTGCACAATCTACCACCTGTTCATTCCACGGCGTTGGCATCTCTCAAATGAACAGCCGCCTATCGCCTAAATGCGAAAGCCCTGGCCAACAGCGCGACGCCTTTCACCGACTTCAATTTGCCGCTCCACGTGGCGCAAGCCTGACAGCAACACACTACGAAGTCGTTCGGCTAGTAGATTGTAATTGCGTGAATTAAAACTAGAACGAGAGTCTTCAAGTGCAGTAACTACTCTTTGAAACTTTGTTATTCACCGCTCATGTACTGACTTCCCAAATCTCCATGTCCTAACATAAAAAAGAACTGTAACAAGAAAAGAATTGCTAACGAGTGAGCTGGTACAGCAGCATACAGACCAAATATTGCACTTTTTTCATTTTGGTATGCACGTTAAAGCAAACATTCCATGATTTGCCAGCAAGATCCCATTTTAGAGGGCAAGAAAAAAAAAGAAAAAAGGGAGGAATGGACACTCAGGGTGCATTATTGCGTGAGAAGGAGGCCTTCAGACACTGATTGTTTTCGTGGAAAACGATGAATATAAATAAAACTTTTTTTATACGTCATAGTCTTCTACGCCAGTGTCAACCAAGACTTCACAGAAACAGAGTCTCCTGTCACAGAAAAGACGACGTCTCCTGTCACAGAAAAGACGACGAAAAAATCCACTTGATCAGACAGCAAAGAAAAAAATGGGTAGCATATCCACGGAGTGAATGATGGAGGGTGGGGCGAAGTATCCGTCCGTCCAATCTATCTTGCTTTCGTCCGTTCATGCGTCCGTCCGTGAGACTATTCATGCGTCCATCCGCCCGTCCATGCGTGCGTCTGTTTGTGCGCCCGCACGTCCATCTGTGCGTCCGTCCCTGCGTTCGTTCATGCGTCCGCCCCTGCGTCCATACATGCATCCATCCGTCCGTGCAGCCATCCGTGCGTCCATCCATGAATCTGTCTGTGTGTCCGTTTGTCTATCTATTATAAACTCCAAGTAGCACCACCTAGCATCTTTTCATCATATATTCCCCATATAGAAGCACCGCCATCCAGCGGACATTCTAAGGACTAAACGAGAGCTGGCACACGCACACTTTCTTACGGCTTGCGCTTCGTGTCGACTTCCCACCTTTAATCGCTTCGAGTTTATGGTATATGCTAGTTCACTGTATTCATGGCACTGCGGCTCAACGCTCGCTAAACCTTTCTAAAACAAAGGAGGTTACTCCCAGCGAGTATAACGTAGCAACACTGTCTTGTCAAATAGTGCTCAACCTACATGCCAATGGCTGCTAATAGAGAATGAGAGACAGGAGAATTCGGCTTTTACTTTCTTACGGCTTGCGCTTCGTATCTACTTCCCAACTTCAACCACCTCGAGTTCATGGTAAGTACTAGTTCACTGTATTCATGACACTGCGGCTCAACGCTCGCTAAACTTTCCTAAAAGCAAGGAGATTAGGCCCAGCGAATATAACGTAGCAACCCTTTCTTGTCAGATAGGGCTCAATGTACATGCAAATGGGTGCTAATGGGGAATAAGATACAGGAAAATTCGGCTTTTGGTTAACGCGCACGCGGAAATTTTTTATTGTTCGAGGACGCACAGGAAAAATCTCCCACCGGCACCACCTTGCAGGTTAAAACGTAAGACTGGGTACATACTACGACTACGACTACTACGAGGGACGAACAGGTGCCGCTTTAAGGAGCTTCGCCCCTAAAAATGGGCAGGTCCCACGTACAATGGAAATCGATGATATGCGAATTACGAATGAGAAAGGTTGATATGTCACTTTAAAATCAGCACAACGTTACGAGGTGGAACTAAATGATGCCATGCATCACTTCCGTGTCATGATTATCATCTCTGGATGTGTCTTTTACATTCGCCATCCATTCACGTCACGTGATACCCAATTTGGTATGTGTGGAGCTAGCGAAACGGCCACTAGCATGCTATGAGCGTGTTATAATGTTATGTTCTTACATGACAAGCGAGTCAGGATTATCATGTTTGCATCAGTCATAAGATTCCTCATCCTTTCACATCACGTAACACGAAATTTGGTATATGTGGAGTTAGCGAAATGGCAACGAGAGCATCATGAAGAGCCCAATATACTCCAATGTAGCATTGACGGGTGCGCACCCTCGGCGGAGTGACAATACGTTAGCAAAACGCGAGCACTCTAAAGTCGGACGACAGGTGCGACCAGCTTGACCAGCGTCCGTCGGCAGGGCCGGACGGCGACCGGCACGAATTGCGACATGCTGCATTTCGCGCCGATGCGTTACCCTGACAGCACTGCGTCTCCCTCGTTTCGTGAAGGGGGGAGGCAGACGCGCTAAAACGCACATGCGTCAAAACAACGCATCGCGGTGCGCGTCTGCGAGTATATGGCAGGACCGGCGCCTAGCGTGGCAACGCCGGCGTGACACGACCAAATGAACGCTACGGGCGCCGCGTCACGTAGAAATATATTGGCGCCTTAACTTTGGCAACTAGTCATGTTCTCACATGACATGCGTCTCATGATTATCATGTTTGCACCACTCACATACCTTCATCATCCACTGACGTCACGTAATACCAAATTTGGCATATGTGAAGCTAGCGAAACGGCCGAGAGGGCATCATGAGTGTGGCATGTAGTCATGTCTTACATGACATGCATGGCGTGATTATCATGTTTAGTTGTGTTAATTACCTATATCGTCTGTTCGCGTCACGTAATACCGAGTTTGGTGCATTTGAAGCTAGCGAAATGGCCGCGAGCGCATGAAGTCGTAGCATGTAGTCACGTTGTTACATGACGTGCATTTCATGATTATCATGTTTGCACCAGTCGCATACCTTCGTCATCCATTCACGTACCGTAATACCAAACTTGGTACATGTGAATTTGGTACATGTGGTATATGTGTGGCATGTAGTCATATTGTTACATGACGCGCATGTGATGATTTTCATGTTAGGGTATGTCGCTTGCGTTCGCCATGCAATCATGTCACACCATACCAGTTTTGTAACATGCCAAGTGAACAAAAGCACCGCAGGAGCTGCAAAACTATGAAATGTACATCATGACATTCGTGACATAAATGTTTTGATTTTCATGTTATGACTAGTGAAATATATTCTTCATGCAGTCAAGTCATGCCAGACCAAGTTTGGTATCAATACCAATATCGAAACGTCCAGGAGAGCTAAAAGTCGTAGGCGGCTAGCTAGCTAGATAGATAGATAGATAGATAGATAGATAGATAGATAGATAGATAGATAGATAGATAGATAGATAGATAGATAGATAGATAGATACGCTCAAAGTCACCGAAGCTCGCTAAGAAATGCTTTGCATTCAGAAAATAGGTTCTGTCAGTGGCCGTGGAAGCCCCAAACACTTGGTCGATAACAATTGTTTCCGGGCATGCCTCCCATACACCGCGTTTACATGCGCTGCTAGGTTTACAAGCATGCGTTGTATCTCTCACGCTTTACTCTCACAGTGCTCCTGGTCGACACAGGGGGCCGTGGCGTAGCCAGGAGATGGCACGCCATGTACGTGCTCCACCCAATATTTCTGTTCTGCCATGCATAGGGGGCAAATATTGGCCATCTTTAGAGGGTGCTTTCTCCGAAATAAAGAAAGTCACCCCCCCCCCCAAAAAAAATAGTTTCTGGCTGCGCCTGTAGAGGAGGAGGGAGATGCTGTCCCCCTCTTGGAGCGGTAAAGTGAAGTAGGGCATGATTTCCACGACATGGCCTCTGCAATTTGCTCCTGCAACGCGTCATTTGCAGGGTCATTGCTATGCATATATTCCACTCGGTGCATTTTCAATAGAAGTGCAAATTTTTCGACGCCTTAACATAACGTGTTGTGGGGACTTCAGTTCGAGAGTCGGCCTCATCGTCAGCATCCTTCCATAGCAAAAATAGGTATCCGACGAATGCCTGCCCCATCTGCATGAATGTTCACCTAGCTGTAACACCGTTTTCGTGCAGTAAGACCACGAGAATCGTGCTATGTTGTTTCTAGTGTAACAATAGATGCTTTCTCGCTGCTGAAGAGAATACTAAGCGCAATAAATTTTACAAAATCATCTTTTCTACACAAAAGGCAACATTTTCCTTAGCAGCAGTGTCAGAATCGTTTCCGCAGTTTACCATGAAGCATTTTTAGACCGGCCCCGTCGCGGTGGTCTAGTGGATAAGGTACTCGGCTGCTGACCCACAGGTCGCGGGATTGAATCTCTGCTGCTGCAGCTGCATTTCCGATGGAGGCGGAAATGTTGTAGGCTCGTGGGCTCAGATTTCGGTGCACGTAAAAGAAACCCAGATGGTGAAAATTTACGGAGCCCTCCACTACGGAGTCTCCTAATCATATGGTGGTTTCGGGACGTTAAACCGTACATATCAATCTATCAGTTTTCCTAGGCCGAGAACCATGCAGCTACTCGAGTAGTCACTGAACTAAAGTCTGTCCGAAACCCGGCACCCACCGAAGCTGCCTAGAACAAGAACTCCATGAGTTAAGATCCCTACCGGCCTTTGCGTTGAATATTATACTATGTCCATGGCCACCTAAAACAAATGGCAAAGCAATCAGGGTACTGCAACACTTCTTCAAAGAAACGAAGATTTGTAAGGACTACTTAGCGGACAAAAGTTAAAAGTGAACGTGGCGTCTACGTGTTTATTCTGCCCTTAGGAGAACTTTTGCTCTCACCTATGTTGGACTGTATACACCTATATATGCTCTTGATTTTTTTCTTTCTTTATTTGTACCATTCAAGGGTAAATGGGTAGTCGTCACCAAGTAACGGTGACAAAAACTCCTTTGTTTATTCTCTGTGTTAATAAAAAATAAAGTACTCGCAAGATGATTGACGTCGTGGAAGCGAGTTATTGCAAGTGGTTCCTATGTCTGGTCAAATTTCCTCTCGTGGGACAGAACCAACTGTGGGTAGAGCTAACAAATAAACTCGAGGGGTACTCGGCTTTTGGCGATACTGTGATCATTAAAACAGAGTTTCGTATTCTGAAACTGAATAATGCATAAATATCGCAGAGAAATCCAGTGAGAGTTTCTGGATATGTGGTGTTACCTAGAGCTTAAAAGAAAGTACATCTGTTGTCATCGGTCCGTAAAAGAAAGTACTTTAACGTCCTAATTAATAAAACAGCACTATAAGCAATAAATAAATACCTTTTTTCCGGTATTTTTGGCGAAATTTACTTAAACCTGTTTGGTAAACAAGCTTTCTTAGGTATTTTTCTAAATATATGAACATAATAGTGTCTCGGAAACTACATGAAAATATTATGTTGTTTTACTTTTCTATTATACTTCAATTTTTTTTCGTGTATAAGACACACACTGCAATGGCGCAGGCTCACGTCAAACGTGAGGATGTATGCCTATTGGTCTTTACGGCACCAGCATTCAGCCTAACATATGTAATGATGATCCCTTTATAACGCTGAAACGTTTTTTTTATGAGCCCGTGAATATTGATGCCTACCAACAACGCTAATAAAACGACAAATATTCTGCGAATTCTACACTTCTGGGCAGATTTATGTTCGGCGGACGAAACTAAACCGAAGTCAAGTGCAGCTACTTGATCTCAATCAGGCTTGTTTTGCTGCTTTAGGAACAAAACAGTAGTCTTCGCATGAACTTTCAATTTCTGTTTTCATTTCGGGTGTTCGTTGCTTCCATAACAGTCGAGTTTAGAGCCAACTTCAAGTTCTTTTTTTTTCTAGCCTATGATAGGAATATCGTAGATCATATTCGTCATACGGAAATGTCTATGCGAACTCACGCAAGTGCTCTGAGAAATTGCCTCGTGTTCGCATAATATTATTGATGCCAAGCATGCCCCTCCGAGTTGTATACGGCAGGTATTCACACTATTCTTATTGATGCTCTTGTTCCTAGCTCTCGCGTTCTCTCGCATAGCAATAACTTTAATCTCGTGTTCCTCTCGTCTTGCTCGCCATGTTCTCCACATCAATTACGTTTCATCGCTCATCTTGCTTTTGTCTGCGCGTCTAGAAAAACAATTTATTCCACCTCTTTTCCTCTTCTGGCTCCAGCGACTGTGCGATTCACCAGCGGGGCCTTTCCTATCGAGGCGAAATATGATGCGACGTAAGGAAGGAGGAAAGAACAAAAGGAGGAAGGCAGGGAGGTTAACCAGAAAGGCATCCGGTTGGCTACCCTACACTCACGTCTTCGATTCGATGCTTCGCGCGGGAACTGTCAAAGTATTTATTTTTTTGTGAGAATTTTGTATGTAAATATTTTGTTAGGTTAACAGTTGCAGGATTTTTTCGCCAATGAAGACGGCAATACAAGTCGCGAAAAGGAGTTGGAATCACGCGATTTATTAGGTAATCTTCATAGGATGCAAGCTCGTTTTCACATATGATATATGTATGCAAGCTCGTTTTCACACAAAGTATATATGTATGTAAGCCTTTTATTGTTTGTGCAGTAGTTGTGCGATTACTCTCGCTGGGTGAAGGATCCCTATCGCTAAAGCAAATGTTCCAGCTTAAAATACGCTTAATAATAAATACCATGGAAAAAAACGCGTGGCCTTCTGCAAAGAACATCCGCTTGCCACGAATATGAGACCCAAAGGACCTTGGTGTAGTTCCCAGTCTGCCTCAGGGTTTTTTATAGTTTTTTTTTTCATTTGTATTGGTCTCAATCTTGGTCACACATAAGATGATGATTTCGCGCTCACAACCAACGACGATGACACCGAAGCCGTAGCCAGAATTTCTGGGAAATGAGCTTAGTGCTATTGCATTAAATGTACTTGACCAGGGGTATACAAACCGAGTTTTTCTGCTGAAAATAATAAATGACGCTTTGCCTTGATCACATTTCTTACACGTTCTTCATTTAATAACACACTTTTGCGGCTCAACATGTTGGCAAACTGAATCACCAGCGAGCGCAATTTTTTCTCATCACGCTTTGTATATCTAATTGCAGTTTTAGGTGTTTTTATACTTCTTTTTTGGGTATGAAACCCACACTGACGTTAAAGATGGAAACAAAACCAGACGTTACAGGTGTTGCAGCGCCCACCAGAAGGCAGCCGATCTGCAGTGTTTGTAAGGTAATGACAGTACTGCAGGCCCGTTTTTCATTTACATATTCTCTCAAATAACATCTTTGATTGCATGTTGATTTCGGGAATTACTGACGCATGTTACAATTTGCTTCAGAAATAAAGCAACATAATAACAATCAAGAATGGTGTAAGACAGGGGAATACAATCTCCCTAATGCTATTTACAACGTGCTTACCGGTGGTCTTCAGAGGCTTAGAAGGTAAGAGTTAGAAATAAACGCTGATGGAGAATACCTTGAAAACCAGCGCTTAACCGATGACATTGCATTGCTGAGTAACTTAGAGCACAAATTGCAACTCATGATTACAGAGTTAGACAAGGAGAGCACAAACGTGTCATAAATTATTCTGCAGGAAAACTAACGAAAGGTACAACAACCTCGGAAGAGAACAGTGCTTCAAGATAGGTAATAGTGCGCTAGAAGTTGTGAAAGGACTATATGTCTACTTAGGACAGGTAATAACATCGGAGCCGAACCACGAGATTGAAGTAACTAGAAGAATAAGAATGGGATGAAGCACAATTGGCAAGCACTCTTAAATTTGGACAGGCAGATTGCGACTATCTCTCAAGAGGAAATTATTAACGGCTGCATCTAGCCAGTACCTAGCTATAGAGCAGAGACCTGGATACTTACAAAGAGGCTTCAGTTTAAATTGAGGATGATGCAGTGAGCAACGGAAAGGCAAATGGTTGGTGTAACTTTAAAAGACAAGAGAGCAGAGTGGATCAGGGAGCAACAAACCGGAGTGAAGGATATTACGGCTGAAATCAGGAAGAGGAAATGGACATGTGCGCAGCATATAGCGCATAGACAGAATAACCACTGGTCATTAGGGGAAATAATTGGATTCCCAGAGAAGGCAAACGGGTTAGGGGAAGACAGAAAGCTAAATGAGCCGATGAGATTAAGACATTTATGGGTATAAAATGGCTGCAACAAGCACAGAACCGAATTGACTGGCGGAACATAGAAGAGGCTATTGTCCTGCACTAGACGCAGTCAGGCTGATGCTTTTGCCGCTGATGATGATGAGGACGAAATACAGGAGCCGCAAAGTAATGGCTTGCAGTACGCGATATTCGCAACTAATAAAGACGATAGTCTTTCTTGGGGACCTCCGACGGAAAAATTCTGGTCTGTCTGTCTGTCTGTCTGTCCGTCCGTCCGTCCGCCCGTCCGTCTGTCTGTCTGTCTGTCTGTCTGTCTGTCTGTCTGTCTGTCTGTCTGTCTGTACATTTGTCTGTCTGTCCGCTTATAACGGTACCTCAAACGGCCAACTCCATCTGCAGCGCCAACCACTATTGCTCAAGGTTTAGCGTTCGTACTTGTGCGACTGTCAACTAAAAAGCTATTGTGGCGGATATCTGAGGTACCAGAATAATACGTCGTTGTTTCGTAGGTGTGCCTTTATTCTAGAGGAGGAACACACAAGTAATTCTAATGAAACTAGCGTTTAACGCGCTGCGCTGGCAGTGAATTGCGATGCTCAAAAAGGTAAGTGTTACCAACGCTTTGCTACAACGACACGGTGGTGGCACCTGTCCGTCGCTTTGCGTTGTACACCTTATCGCCTCCGAGAAAGGCACGCATTTTTCTTCGCAGGCGGGCATGCCTTCCTTCGTTTTCGAAGATAAATGCCAGATGGCGCTCGTGTATAACGTGCCTCGATGGGCTCGTTCGCCTTCGCTGCACGCTCGAGGCACTCCAACGCAGCGCCTCCAGAATACCATTCACCGATTTTATTGCTCAAAACATCAAATAAATGTTTTGTTCACTCTTAACGAACTCAAGATTATCGTCTTTCGATGACGTTTGCAGATTACGTGCAGATCCGGGGCCAATATTTTGTTTTTGACGTTGTGCATAGGGTCCTTAGCCTCATCATCTGGGCTCCAAGAAGGACAACGGCAATCGCTATAGTAATGGTTCTCATCATTTTGCCTATAATACTTTCGAACTTATCTGCTGTAGTTTTATTCAAGACTAAACAGAAACCGCGTGATCGGCTCGTCGGCACGTTACGCATTTTATTCTTTATTTGATATACCGTTATATAGAAGTATGTTTATTTTGGTGCTGTTCTTTCATAAAATATTAGTACTCATTTGATGACTGGAAACAATTTTTCATTGAGACCAGTCATGCATATCAAGACACCCTCATGTCGCAGTCACGCCTCTTTGATCAGTGAACAATATGCTAAATTCAACTTCGGATGCGTTGTGGGTGACTCAATGGCGAGACCACCTTTGGACACGACTGATTTGAGTTTCAAATAGAGCTGCAGTATTAAGCAATAAAATACATATTATATATATATATATATATAAATATATATACACACATATATATATATATATATATATATATATATATATATATATATATAACCTAATGGTTTTGCGACGTCTCGTTTCAACAATTCTACCACTCATTCTAAAGCAACGTAACGTCTTATTATGTAAAAGGACTGCATGAAATTGAAGAAGAGATACAAAAATGTGAGAAACCGTAACTAAATTATCACAAGAACATATACTGGAATAAAGACATCAGGTTTAAATCGCTGAGAAAAGAAATTCTCAGTAAACGACGATATAGGGTGCGTTGAAACGGAAATTTGCTTCGCTTTATTTAACAGCTCATTAGGTCCCTGACGGTAAACAGGATGTTGACTTCAAGCTACATCTTTCCATTTATTACTTTATAACTCGGAAGTTTACTCTTTCGGGTAACTAGAAGAAAAAAGCCCGCATCTCACCATGAACCTTCTTATTGCGATGTAACCCCTGCCCCGGAATTGGGAATTGCTAGTTTTTCAACGCCTCTCGAGGCACATAGCATGTACCTTGTATTCTTTTTCACTCTTTCTCGTTTATTCGGATAATCTATCAAGGGGGATTTACTGCACTGTTCTGCTGATATGGTTTTATCCTGAGAGTTGCCAATTAAGGCTTCCTTTTCCGACAGGTACGTGACAGTCAGATTACAGGCGCGAAGATTTCGGAACTTATCGTACAGTGATTTAGAATTTTTTCTTCAGGTGGGGGCACCATTTTCGTCACAGGCACTCGATTAAGCTCCAGAAAAGGTCACGCTCGCATTACTTAGTTAATCTCACGCAGGAAATGAAGAGAAGTTGCCGGGTCAATCTTATTACCGAGATTACGAAGAATTTCAGAGATGCTGCCTCGCAAAGGTCAAAGGGAACCGTAAACGAGCTCAATATCACTCTGTCTTAATGGTGAATAAGCCATTGCTTGAAGTATAACTAAGCACTCGAGTCGATAGGCCGTTCGAAGGAATTGATCACCTGTTTTCACAGGAGTTATGGTGCTAGTGTAATTGATCATTTTCTTTGGATACTCCCACCACGTTATCAGGCAAAGCTCTCTTGATTACGTTTCCTTCACTCATTTTTTTTTTATTTTTAGGTAGCATTTTTCTATTTATTTTTAGGCTATTGATTTTCGTTCAGCAAAATGAAAATATTTTTATTTTCTCTTGTTCAGACACGAGAGAGGCTCTTAATATGATAGTTTGCTGCAAAACAAAATGCAGCCCTAGTTTATCCAGGTACTGCTAATATAATTTGCATTTAAAATTTATGAGATGTCCTTTCATAGGGAAGAAATTCGTATGACTAAAAATGTAAAAAATATGGTATTGACTTATTTAAAATTATAAAAATTGCTTAAATCGACAAAATCAATAAGAAAATGTTCTCTGTGTGTGTAGATTGGCTTCCTCTATTATATCCGCTCTCGTTCTACTGGGGAGATGAGTGTTTTACTTTTGTTCTCGTATTTCCTATTTGAGACCATGCAGGGTTACTCTGTAGCAATACTTGATTTGTGCTATAGGCAGGCCTGTCTCTGCTGGTGTGCCAGTGCACTGGTGAATTGTAGCGTACCAGATATGAAAACACCGAAAAGTGTTGCACCAAACCGTACATATGGTGCATGAATGTCAAGTAGGGCTACTTGACAACAGAGCTGCTTGAACGAGTGGGCGGTTCATAATACTTGAAGCAACCAAGCGCAGACTAAAACAAGAACGAGTACGTGCAGGTAAAGCCAAGGGCTTAAGGTGGATTAAACGGAGAAATTAAATTATGTGCGTTCAAGAAGAGTAAGAACGACACATGCGATAAAAGAGTGAATGTCATGAAGTTGTTTATATTTTTTTTCTCTCTCATTGCGCACGAACGACTACATTAACGTTAGCTGTTACGCGTAATTACAAATGTCACGACTGCTCTTCTGCAATGTCCTTCTGCAATGTCCTTGTTGAAGCGTTGGATCTTTAGCTATTAAATAGATCTCTGATCTATTAAATAGAGCTCTTAAATAGCTATTAAATAGCTAGCTAGAGCTCTTAAATAGCTAGCTAGCGTGGTGACTGAGCTAATAAATAGAGCTCAGTCACCACGGTCGCAGAATGCTGACACCGGTGATTTTCACGCGGAACACGGACACAGTGGCAGGACGCTGCGTCGGCCGCGTGGCGGCCTGCAACCGTAGAAGGCGCACGACCGATTGTGTTGTCTGTACAGTTGCTGAATTAATGACGTGAAAGCACTCGCCGTTGTCAGTGCATCTAGCGCGCGTTCTCTCGTAGTTGCTAGGTTGTCGGTGAGCTGTTACTCCCTGTTATTACTCGGATGAAGTGATTTCGCTGAAGGTGTCCCACTGGCTCAGAGTGATGAGCCCAGTTCCATTAGTTTCGGATCGTCACGACACACGTGCTGCGCAGCCCACGTGCTTTCCGATACGGGGAGAGAGTCGCGCCTTGTGCTTCGCATTCATATGTAAACAAGAGAGGAGAATTTGCCTAGTCAATATGGCCGACTTCCGGCTTCATCGCGGCTTCACAACGAGTGACGTCAGGGCCTCTCCTTACCTTTCCTTCCTCCGTGGGGACATCCATCGCACGACCCGCTCTCGACGGGAGACTGAGAGAGAAGGCGGGCGCGCGAGAGAGAGGGGTGCGCGCGCCGCTGCAGCGAGCGACGAGAGCGGAGTAGCGAGCGAACGGGGAGGGGGTATAAGGCGCGTTACTGACACCGATATCAGCGTCGCGTCCGTGGCTTATTCGGTAGAGCGTCGCGCTGCGGCCCGCCAAGTCCTCTTTCTTTTAAAGATAGAGAGAAGACTGCGGACGCCGCCGACGGCGGTGGATGGTTTGGGGTTGCTTATAGAGTGTATTCACAGTTAAAAGCAGGCTCCTAACACGTGAAAGTGATCAAAAATTTAGCACAGTTATTCGTTGGTATTCGTGTAAGCTCCTCACTGCTTTTCAAGGATTTACCTGCATATCTGAATATATTTTTTTGTAGTCTACAAGATTGTTATTTTCTAAGCTCACCTTTTATGATAAAGTAAAACTGTGATCCAGGTTTTTGTTGCACGAGCCAAAGCGGGTCTTCTTCAACATTTTTTAGCAAAGAAACCAGGTTAACATTTCACAGTCAGGACATGAATGTCTTAATCTAGTCGCCTATGCCGTGAAACACTTTCTAAAAAAAGAAATCGCAGCATATCCACAGAATGCATGATGATGAGTGAGGCGGAGCGTCTGTCAATACGTCCGTGGTTCCATTCGTGCGTCAGTGCACCCGAACCTGCGCCCGTTCGTGCACCCGTTCATGCGTCCATTCGCACGTCCGTCCGCGCGTTCATCTCTGCGTCGCCCGTGCATTCGTTCGTCCGTACGTTTTTCCGCGTGTCTGTCTGTCTGTCTGTCCGCCCGACAGTGCGTCTATCTATGGGTCCGTCTGTCCATTGAGTGAACATTTCAAGTACCGCCATCTCGCTTTTTTAAGGACGATAGTCGTTCTTCGGCACCTTAGACGCAAAAAATTTGGTCTGTCTGTCTGTTTTTCTGTCTGTCTGTACATTTGTCTGTTTGTCTGCCCTTAACAATACCCCCAACGGCTGACCCCAACCACAGCGCCCACCAATATCGTTCAAGATTCAGCGTTCATACTTGTGCAATTGTCAAATAATAAAACAAATATTGTGCATATCTGAGGTACCAAAACAACACGTTAGTATTCTTTATGTGTGTCTTTTTACTAGAAAAGGCATACATAAGTAATTCTAAGCACCGTAGCGTTTATCACAGTGTGCTTACAATGCAACACTTGTATGAAAAGGCCATTGTTTCCAACACTTTACGAAGACTACGTGGTGGTGGCACCTATTCATCGCCTTGCGTACGCCGCACGCTTCGTTTTCCAAGATAACTGCCAGATAGCACTGATGTCTCACTTGTGATTTGACTTGATGCGCTTGTTCGCCTCCGCTACACTCTAACGCACTCTAACGCAGTGCCTCCAGAATACCATTCACCAATTTTCTTGCACATAACATCAAATAAACGTTTTGTTCACTCTCTACAATCGCAGGACTATCGTCTTTCGACGATTTTTGCAGTTTAATATGTAGATACGTAGCCAATTTTTCATATATAAATCATGTATTCGTCATATGCAAGTACTGCCGTCCAGCTCCCAATCGAAGAAATAAACGGAAGTATTTACCACATTTCTGGTGTCAGCGCTTTGTCAACACCGAGAGCATGATAACGACTCTATGCAACGTCTTCCGGAACATGTGAACATGCAAATATGTGCCCGAGGGTGGGTATGTGCCACTGGCATGAGGGAATGTGCCACAGGTTACGCACTACGGGGACGCACGAGCATGCCATAAGGGGCTTCGCCCCTAAAAACAGTGGCACATACCCGGGTACGGGTACGTAACGCTGGTATGCGGGTGCCACAGGTGATGGACATTATATCTCTACTCAGGAACGGCGAGGAAAAATATGGTTAATTTTAACGCTTGGGCGTTAAAGAAAGCTGACATAGGCAGCGCTGACCGGATGATTGCAAAGAATGAATGTCATTGTTCTAGCAGGCCAAGTCTGAGTTATTGCTACACAGACCCACGAGGAGGGGCCACGAAACCGTCCTTCCGGTGGAGGGAGATCAGAAATTAGAGTAATAACGACGAACGGTCCTCCCTTACAGAGCGTAAAGAACGTAAGGTTGTTGGGACTACATCGGCAGGCCAATGGTCACAACGGTTAGACAATACGAAGACTTAAACGTTCGGTAGACGACATGATTCATTCGACTCTTGCGCCGCATAACGAACAGACACAGTTGCATGCGGGAAAGCTGGACAATCTGCCTCGTACAAGCGTACGCGATCAGTCGCATCACGTTCGTCGCCCCTTATCTAAAGTGACTGGTGTCCGAACGAAACAAGGTCAATTGCATGATTCACAAGGCATTCAAGAGGGCGGTTGGCATACCTGTCAACACGAGCACCGACATGTTCTTCTAGCTGGGCCTGCACAACACCGTGGGTGAACTGAACTAGGCGAACAACATTGCACTATACGAGCAATTATCCAAGTCCAAGATGGGCAGGTGCATACTCAAACCTCTAGGCATAACCTACCCCACGCAATTCGGGGAGAATAAGGTGGTTTCTATCACGGTACGCGACCATCTCATCGTCCCGCCGCTTTCCAGGAACATGCATCCGACGCACCACGTCGGGCGCCGCAACAAAAAAAGCGCGTGACCTACAAAGAATTTATGGCAACAGCGACGAGTCGGTGTACGTGGATGCCGCGCGATACCCAGAGGGAAGGCATGCTCGCGTGATCGCCATTGTAAATAGCACGGGCCAATCATCGCGAGCGTCACAGTGCCTACGGGACACATAGAGTCGGCGGAAGAAGCGGCGAATGCTCTAGCAATGATCGCGGCACCAGAGGCTGCGGTCGGGATCAGCGACTCGCAAGCTGCCGTCCAGGGCTTCGTGCGTGGACGCATCTAGTGTCTGGCGGCCCCGATACTACAATCAGGTAATGGCAACAAGGACGGCGGTTGAGCTTCGAGGAGCGATGGCCTCAGAATCGTCGTCCTCGTATCTCAAAACTGAAAATGCGAATGTCTTCCTTCTGTAGACCCTAACTCGCACCAGCGTCCCGCTCGCAGGCAAATACGTGGCCCACAACGCGGCTCGAGATCTCATTCACTGAGCCGCGGCCGATTCGGCGGCCGCCTTCACCTCCTAGAGCAGGGGCGATGATATTATCCACACAACAGCGAAAACCGGAATGGTCGTGGCGTGATCACCTGACCACATTCAACGACATTACACAACGTTACGAACTAAACAGACGCAAGTACCCACCACTACACAACACATTGAACCAAAGACAGGCATTATTAGCTCTGAGGTCATTACAGACATATACGTACCCCAGCCGGTGATCCTACGCCTGTGTTATCCAGACCTATACCCAACTGACGCATCCAAAGCGTGCGGTAAAGGGCCACACTGCGGCACATGCTTTGGCAGTGCGCCTGAAAAATCAACGTCAGTGCCACCACTCCCTTCGCTACGCATGTTAGGTAGGGACGAACTCCGAGGTTAAATGATGCTGCTCCGAAGTTAATTGCTACTAATTAATGGCGTCAGCTGCACTGCCACTAGAAGGCGACACTCATTAGCGACGAGCTGGCCTACATGCTTTGGGCCGTCCAGCAAGCTGAAGATGCCGCCCGGGTCCAAGGACTTCGAGCGGTCACCAGGGGCACCACCATCATAATACACGGAGGGAGGGAAGGGACAGTGGTTAATCGCCCCTTTCCCCACATTGCCCGATGAAAACTTGCGGACTTTAAATAAAGTTTATTCATTCATTCATTCCAGCAGGAACGAAACTTTAGCATTTTGCGCGGTAATTCAGTATTCTCCCAGAAAGCTACGCCCACTCTTGGAAATACTTTGTAAATAGACCCTAGTGTTCGTGAAACGTCAATTCTGGTGTCAGTACTGGCTCTCAAACTTTATAAGCATTACATATATACACCTCTGATACAGCCGTCATGTCGGCATAATGTCAATTGTAGTTAGGCGCCATCCGCTGAGGTTGGCTTGTGTAGCAGTGTTGAGGGCTACCATCCCCGTGAGCCACAGAGCGAACACAAGCGCTTCATATGAGGTGACCGCTTCTGGTGTGGATAATATTCATTATGCTGTTGGCATCATTACGCAACTGCAAATAACTCTTTTTATAAAACAAGTGTGGTTGTTCAACGTATTTGTGTGGGGCTTTGTACATCTATTGAGCACCCCTTCATTACGTCCCACTCAATAAAAATTAAAACAGAGTCACCTTGCATGCGCATACTTCGCATAACATTGATTCCCAAGGTACGGGAAACCTGTCGAATTTTAGACGCGAAGCTCATTAAGCCGTGGGCTTGTCCCTCCTAGCTCATCGTTGTTCATGACAGCCTAGTTCAATGACTCACTCGTCAGGTGCGGATGGTCGTACGGGTAGACAGACAAGCACAGACGGATGAATGGATGGATGGATTGATGGATGGATGACGCACGCATGTACACATGGATGGATGGAAGCACAGAAGCAAGGACGGACGGAAACACGGAAGCAAGAACGGACGAACAGACATACGCATGGACAGAACGGACGCACCCACGGACGGCTGGATCAGCGCTTCGCCCTACTCACCATTACTCATTCCGTGGATATGTTGTGATTTTTTTTTAATCTACACCTCTCTCAGCACCCTTTCCTGAATTGTTCATTGCTTGTTCTTCGCAAAATTTATCACGCGTTTTACGTTCCTCTGAAACAGTTTTAAACCGCAAGGGCATGCCACTAATGGCGTTGAATAATGCAGCTCTGCTGTCCCTACTGGTATTACCTCTGCTCATGTTTAAACTAACACCGGACTTTTCCCACAGAGGAAGAATAATTACAAAAAGCACAGGCTTAAATGTCGCCCCCGGCTCTGCGATTTCAAATGCAGGAATCACAGCTGAAACTAGCACGAATAACTCGTGAATGAGTACCAGCCCATACATTTAGTTATTTACTTGTTTTCCCAATCACATTGTAGGGTAGCATACGGGATACAAGCATCTGAGTAACCTCCCTGCCTTCCTTTCTTCTCGTTTTTCTCCGTCGCTGCTTTGCATAAATAAATGATCATAATTTACAAGGCTGGCTAGAATATAATTGTACAGCATTATAATGGTTATAAACAAATAAATACGTTCAGTTTTTTTAATACTTGTTTTAAACACTTGGTTGCGTGAGCTGTATCACAAACGTAGGATTAACAAATCGAGTTGTGAATACTTCAACATAGAACAAAGGAAGTGACGCAAAGAAAAGAAAGTAAGGAAAATGGTGTGCCAAGTTTTCACTACAGCGTATGAAAAAATAGATATTAAAAGCCTGTCATTAATGTCACTCCACTCTCTTTCTTCTTTCTGAGCAAGCAACTGGGTGATGTTATATATTGGTATGAATACGTCTGTCGAATTTACAAGCAGTATTCACAGCACATCAGATAACGTGACAGACCGACGATGCCAGTGGCCATATGTGGCCATTTTGTACATACGTTCTTGGATACTAAGAAACAAAAACAAGTTTACCAAGCCTGCTTGCGTGGCATTAAATGCTCACCGTAAGCCTCGCCGCGATGGTCGAGTGCCTTAGGTACTTGGCTGCTGACCCGCAGGTTGCGGGATCAAATCCCGGCTGCGGCTGCTGCATTTCCGATGGAGGTGGAAATGTTGTAGACGAATGTGCTCATATTTGAGTGCACATCAAAGAACCCCAGGGGTTAGAAATTTTCGGAGCCCTCCACTACTGTGTCTGTCATAATCACTTGGTGGTTTTGGGACGTTAAACCCGACATATCAATCAATCAATCAATCAATCAATCGATCGATCGATACTCACTCTAAACACGCAAACTGCGCTTACGGTATTGGGCGCACGTGCCTTATCCAGAGCTCTGCTGGATCCTGGTTGGCGCTCCTGGGCGGAGCAAGCATGGGGGTGCTACAATGAATGCAGGCCGTGACCGCAGAAGCGCGGCCATCTCCCGCCAGGCTTATGCGTACTTGAGGTCAGACGTGTCCAGACTTTCTTCCTTAATTTTTGCTTCCCCACTTAATCTACGTCGCTTTTCGTCTGCCCGCGTGACACCGAGGGTATGAACATTTGTTTCCACGATGTGGATGCAGGATCGATACCTCGTAGGTCTGACTTATATGGGCAACGTCGCCGAGGACATAGTAGCTAGATATATCAAACTGGGCAAAAGCAGCCAAACAAAGATTGCTTCCATGATTTGAAGAAGTTCCCGCATGATATAGCTTTGTTTACAATTGCAGAGTTCTCCGCGGTGTTGTGCTGGTTACTTTGCTATAGGCTACAGGCTTGAAGGTTGTTTGCTCAATCTCGGTCATGTCAGTCAAATTTTGATAGAGCTGAAAGGCTAGAAGCCTGCGTAATGCGTGGTATCACTGACTGCGTGGTAACACATTCTCAGGTGATTGAAATTACCAGACCTACAGGGTGTCTCCTAAAAATTGTGTTTTAGCACAACAAATGCCAATAATCCAAGAAAAAGCATGAGATGTATTGTCATTTGACAAGACAGACCGTCCCTGTTAGCCCCGCGTGCATCAACGCGATATTAGGCAAAAATTCATGTCACAGCCAGGCCACCATATGACGACACGGTTTCGTCATAGATGAACAATATTTGCCGTGTCATTGTGACGTCATCACACGTGATTTCATGGTCAAAGGTCGGCCCAACGCGTCCTATATTTCATTCGATGCGAGTGAAAACGCGCGCTCCTCAACGGGAGCCGTCGGTCCGCCTTAGTTCAGGAACGGCCGGGATTCGATTCCCCGTGGGGGGTAAAGCTGCACGCGTCACACTAACCCGTGATCGCTTTCACACATACATGCCATGGACATGTTTTCCGGTACATTTATCCTATAGGTCTGCAAGATCTGTTTCTTCGTGGTCCTTCCTTGTGGATTGAAGCAAAGCCACCACCGCTTAACGGTGCTCTTAAAGTCCGCTCATGCAGTGACGTCGTAGTGACACTTCCTCAATTGTTGCACACTTAGCGCCACGAACGGTGACACGATAGCTCAAAATACCTCATCTCTCAGAGCCGGCGTGACCGCAACGATTGTGTACACGAGAAATGCAAGACGCCATCTACGAATCTATACGCAACTCAACAAAAAACTACTTTATATGAGTTTTATCGTGAGGCCACACATGATGGACGCTCTCTCCCTTGACCGCCAAGCAGACGCGAAGGCTAGGCGATGGGTGAGAGCAGAAAAGGGCTAGAGAGAAGGTTGGTGAAGACCTGGATCGAGCGAATCCGGCTGCCATTCAAAAAATACAGAATGCTAGTTGGCCGTTCATAGATGATAGACGGATGGATGAATGCTTAAAATGCCTGCAGTACCCAAAGAAATGCTTCGCATTTAAAGCAAGGCGACTTTCCCGTTCAAGTGGTAATATTAGTCAAGGTCTTAGGCGAATGCATAGGACGCTCTTTGAGTCCGTTATATATTTGCATAATAATAATTGATGGCGAATGCTAGTGCGGAGTTTTGCTTGAGAAAGCCTTGCATCAGCAATCAACTGATTATTCTTGTCTCCTGCTTGGTCCAAGCCATCCCTTCACTCGTTAAGCATGACGTCAGGTAGACACGTTTCGAAGCTGTTATGAGATCACAACTCGGGTGGCGCGTTGTTGTCCACCGTCGCCGCCAGTGTCCATAACCACTTCGCGCGAAATTGGAATAAAAAACCTAGCATCGATGACACAGTGGAACTGCATCCCGGGTGTAAGCCCAGTATTCTACTACTGAGTTACGCCGGTGCTTGTAACTTGTTGTCAAACTTGCTTTAGGCAGGCTTTATATCTGGAAAGCAGTCACGTAAATATGACCTATAAAGCAGTTTAAAACAGCGAAAAAACAACCAGCCCTCGCACAATGCGAATAGCGTAACGAGTGGGCCGTCCAACGCTCCAACCCATTACAAAAGCTTGTTCTTGTTCCCCTATTAACTGTGGCGCAACCCACTTCAGCCATAATTTTTCATCGTCGTGATCCACTGCATCGACAATTGGTACAAAATTCGTTGCAAGTGTCTAGCGGATACCGTGGTTCTCAAAAGAATGACTAAAAATAGCATTAAATAAAAATAAAAAGGCCTACTATCCAAATACATTTACTAATATAATGACCTAGTGGGTATGAAGCAAGTGTGCTTGCAGTAGTTACCCAATGAGTGTTTCGAAAATGCTCTGAAAGCAGCTCTTCGAGCTTTCGCTGTGTCTGTGCGGCGCCTTCCGTACAGGCTTGATTGATACGTGGGGTTTAACGTCCCAAAACCACCATATGATTATGAGAGACGCCGTAGTGGAGGGCTCCGGAAATTTCGACCACCTGGGGTTCTTTAACGTGCACCCAAATCTGAGCACACGGGCCTACAACATTTCCGCCTCCATCGGAAATGCAGCCACCACAGCCGGGATTTGATCCCGCGACCTGCGGGTCAGCAGCCGAGTACCTTAGCCACTAGACCACCGTGGCGGGGCTTCCGTACAGGCTTGGCGTTTTTTTTATTAGACCACCACTGAAGCAAATCATTGGCACCAGAGTTCTATCGAAACACCCATTAATAATGAAGCTACGAGTACAAACTAAGTACCTCTTTCTCCGCTTCACTTTCACCCTCAACTGCCTTCAACTCTTCCTTCGAGCGCTCGGGGTTAAGCTACGCCTTCACGCTGCATGCTTCACTATGTGGCTTGAGACCACATCCGCGCAATTTCCACCGCCGACCCGATACCGGCAGTCTGTGCTGCGCGTTCCACAGCCACTCAGATGAGCTGGAAACGATGACGTCAGTGGGGCAGAGTGTGTCGCTTGGCGTATGGGTGGTTGAGAATGCTTTTGGCTGATTCGCAGCGATGTGCAGCCATCTGGAGCGATTCGCAGATTTAAAGCGTTGCAAGAAATTGCACAGTTTACGCAGAGAGCTCAAATTGGTTTCTAAATTACTCTTGGGACATGGTCTACCGGCCCAATGTCTTTGTAAATTATTGTGAGACCGTTTCAGGGTATCTTTAAGCAAGATCGTGTCTACCAGCCTACATTTAGGGACCGTGTAATGTATGGCTTATCCAAAATTATTACGAAGAAAAAATATAATTTCGCCTGTTATTGTTTTTTTTTCGCTCACTTCATTACAGAATGGAGGTGACACTGGCCCAATAATGAAATAGCTAAAATGCCATAAATGTACCCGATTCTGATAAAGAGAGAAGAACAAGAGGTATACTTTTATTAGCTCCGTAAAATTGGTCGATAATCTTTCATGTGTCTTCATATTTATAGGAGGGGTTTTATTTGCTTATACGCACGAAAAAAAAAACAAGTTCACATTAACATACACTAGAAAATTTCACTTTCAGCAATAAGCACAGAGCACACTCTTTTACAGACTGCACAGAGTTTTTTCTTTTTTTTGTATATTATGGATAGTGATGCAAATATATAAAAGCACCGACTCTCGTATAAACGTACTGTTAAGAAACAAATGAAAAATGGTTGCAGCGCAGCATTGGTGTGCCCCATGGACGAATTAGTGAGTTCCCGATAAAATGAATGCTTTATTGCTTGAGTGTCACTGGAAGAACGGTTTCAGATAGGCAACTTTGCCTTCCTAGACTAGATGTTGCGATCTGCAAAACTCACTCGCTCCCCACCAACATGAGTAAGTGGAAAAGGAGTACAGCCTGCTTCGAAGCAATTACGCTTAGCGACCAGGAAAAAAGGTGAGAGACGGTATTACACAAGAGTAGCGGTGCCTACGGATGAGTTTCCACTGCCATACTGTCAACATTATGTTCATTCAATTTACACTAAATCGTTAACTATAGCCGATATGTGTTTTTTTTTCTTCTTACACACTGCGCATACGTGTGCACATTCAATCGACGCAAGCGCATGCAAATGAGTTGAGTTGGCTGAAGTAGTTGAGCGAGATTACTTTTTTTTCAGACTCACGCTGAGAGGCAAGTGCTGCTTTTTTATTCCAGCGCGAAACTCCACTCTGTGCCCTAATTACGACATGCTACTTCTCAGCTGTTTAAAAGAACTTGGCGATTTTCTTCCTTAAATGAACACAGGCTCGGTGCTATTGTGATGAGAATCTCTGCCGTACGGGATGAACAACGCTACTTTTTACTCAAAAACTCACTACTCATGTATAGCTTGCGTGTTTCTTTTTTCGTAAGCAACTATTTCGGAGTTTGGGGTGCCATGATTACATGGCAAAGATTTTTTTTTCGAAAAGAAGTTCTGGGTGTTGTACTGAAAGCCGAAACTCAAGTTGCAGTAAAGCAATCTTAAGGCTCTAGACATCATATAAATAAGACAAAAAGTTTCTTCTTAAGCGCAATTAATGTTGAAGTTGGGAACGCAGGTGTTACACGAGCAAGTACTGCAAATTTCTCCTACTTGAGGAACTACTAATAATTTATGTGATTCCAGATATCACTAATGAGACTGAAACCCGACCTAATCAAATTTAGCTTCAAGTCCCGAATCGAGAGGCAGGATTAGTGGTCGCTGCTGGAGCTCTGGCTCCGTTTTTGTTCTTCCTCACCCCTCTAAGAAGCGAGGAGTACCTATGAATGCTTAGCTGCGGCGAATGAGATAGTTGCATTTCGTGTGCGAGTGTCGTAACTGCATTTAGTTCTCACGTGCAATTAGCTACGCACCTTTGCGCCATATAAAGACAGAAGATAACAGATGGCAGAATGGTTAGCCAAAACTTGGTAGCAGAAGGAACACGGCAATTATCTTACAAAGTTTTGAGGCAGTCAGTGCCTCTGATTACTATAGCTTGAATTGTTGATCGAATGCGAAGTTTAACAAACCAAAACCACCGTATGGTTATTAGAGATGCCTTAGATGAGGGCTCAGGATATTTTGACCACCTGGGGCTTTTCAAGGTGCACCCAAGTCTGAGCACACGGTCCTACAGCATTTTTTCCTCCATCAAAATGCAGCCGCCACCATGGTGTGAACTGTGGCACCTTGTAAACAATGCTGCAATGTTGTTACAGTACTGAATATGTGAAGTTGTTGCTGGTTGTAGAGGATGGAGCCTCGATTGAAACTGTGGTTTTTATTCCGGGTGCGTCCTGTCAGAATTATATATTGGTTTTCGAAGTATTTAAAGAATATCCTACAAAATGTTTACCCCAGTTTAGCACAGTGCAAGATCTTCAGAAGCAGTAGACCTCCGGTCCTGCTATGTTTACTTTCAGATTTTCGCTGATGGTTAGTCATTTTTCTCTTATAGTCCTACTGTACCTTTTGCATATTAAATGCTGACTATGGTGACTTCTTGAGGTCAATGGATCTCAATGAAAATCCCTAGGTACGCTCATTTACACGTATGTGCCATTTATGCCACATCGCAGGCTTAAGAGTTTCGCAGATTCTTTTCAAACAAATTTTATAGCTAGCCTCCAACCGATAGCCTCATTTCCCAGAAAAATGGCAACATTGTGTGTGGGGCGCTGAGTTCTGCTTGGCGGAAGTGACGGAACTGATGTGCCGCTGCAGCGTCTGCTTGTTCGCTATGGATTGTGTGGGTTCGACCAGGCCTTCCTTAATTGAGCGTGCGATTTCCTTCTCCGTGTTGGTGAACGTGCGACAGGTGCCAAGTGCTGTTGTGCTGCTGGCCACATACGATTCGCCCTATATTCACCACAACAACGTAATCGTATCAGCCGATCGCTGCTGGCACGAACTTGAATGGCATGGATGGGTAGTGTCATCTAGCGGGCATTATGCGCAATCAGGCATGTTTTGGGAAAAGGCTTACGTCACACGTAGAAGTGCACTCGGTTGGGTTTCGGTTTTCGTATGGCGTTTTTTTGATAATTGAAAATTACTCACGAATTCGCCGACAATTTTAGCTATCGGGTGTTTGACAAGAGTGTCTCTAAACACAGAAGCACTATCATTCTGACATGGTTAAAATATCGCCGGAGTAGGCCTTTAAAGCAAATATTGTAGATGGGTAACTGTAGCTGTTTATAAAAAAGAGTATTTTCAGCCCTCATTTATTAAGCTACGTTCCTTCTCGATATTTCACTGTTTGCATGCATGACGTTATCATACTCGATCCGTTCGCCTTTTTGAGCCCGACCTTCGCTCACGACAACACTCACACAGAGTTGTTTCGGGGGTATGGAAAAGAAATAACTTTTCATTCAAAACCCTCACAACTGCTGTCTCCCTGCAATAATCATTCCTTAAGACAACGATCAATTAGTGGAAGCAGGTTGCTGTGCATTCTTTCTTTGCAAACACTTCGAACGTACAGGAACCCTTAGATTTGAAAGCTCACATGCGTAGCAATTCTTTAGGCAAGCGTATTTTCGTGGCTTTGAATTGAGCAGCTAATACGAGTAGCATCATTTCTGGAAGTACGGAACCCGCATATTCGGTATTCAAGCAGCCATAGTTTTTTTTTTTTGCAACTTCAATGTTTCCGTGCTTTCCGATGAGTTTAGAAAGATCTGTAACGATCTATAAAGCCGGCCTCGTTTAGGAACAGTTGGCATATGCTACGCTTTCTTTATTTATCATTGCTGATAATTCTTCCTTGATGCAATCTTCATTTTATGAGGTATGATAAGCTGTAGTTTCCCAAGAAATATTCTAGGCAGTGCGCAATACAAGGGAGGGCTGCGTAACGTATTGCAATCGCTCGAAACGTGTAAGATTTTTGGAATAAAAAACACACTTGAAGGTAATTTAGTTTGCCATACACTATTTCGAAATATCTGACCATGTGCCATAAATAAAAAAATAGATTGTTCTCAGGTTTTTTTTTGCATCAGTTTTTGTTTGTTTTTTCTTGCTCCTACTTTTACTATTACGTCATGTTTTTCACACTTGCTCCAATTGTCCGAACTTTCGTTGACTATATCTCAACAGACAAAAAATTTTATATACATGATGAAGTTAACAGCTGAGCATTGCATGGCTGAAATATTTCATTTTCGTACTTCACACACCTTTGGGCCTCCTTTGGGATTAGTTCGGTAAGCTACGCATTTATGTATCATTGCTGATGATTCTTCGTCAACGCAATCGATAATTAAGTGCGCTATGCTGCACTTTTCCGATGAATAGTCCAGGCGGTGTACAGTACACATGAGGTACAAGTGTACGACTCGTTAGACAGTACAGGCGTAGCGGCTCAAAAGGCAACCTTGCGACGACAATTTGTCCCTACATACATTCGATAGTGCTTTTGTGTTCCGCAGCGGCGGCCAATAGAGATAAAAACAATGTTAAAGGTGGTGCATAACAATGAAGCTGCGTGGTATCAGATAAAGTCAACTTACTGAATGCTAGCACATGCCTGCCTAAGGCAAGTTTGACAACAAGTCACAAGCACCGGCATAACTTACGTGTTAAAATACTGGGCTGGCACCCAGCGGACCCGGGTTCGAGCCACACTGTGCCATTCGAGATAGGTCTTGCCTGCCTGAGGCAAGTTGGACTCCCAATTACAAGTAACCCAGTGGTAGAATATTAAGCTGGCACCCAGTGGACCCGGGTTCAAGCCCCACTGTGTCATTGGTACAAGGTTTCTTTTTGCTAATTTTGCGTGATGTGGTTACGGACAACGGCGGTGGTGGAGCACAACAACTGCGTGTGACCCGAAAAATGATCTCATAACAGCTTTCGCTGCAAAAACAAACCTGATATTCTAGATTGTGTGTCAGAATTTCAAAAGGTCATTAGTGAAGGCGAACAAATTGCGCCTATGTGTTAAGAAATGCAGATGAAATTTCAAAGGACACCACTCACTGACATCATTTATTCCCCCAATATAACCGCCTGTAAAGTCGTCTACGGAAAAAGTACCTCAGATTCTCGTGTTTTCTTTTCATGGTCTCCTTAGAAATCTTGTGTTTAGATGAAGTGTTCAACGATACAGAGTACTTGGTACTCAACAGTGGGAGAGTGGAAAGACGTCCCAGCTGAACTGTGTGTTTGGAAAAAATGGCAGATTCCACGTACAGTGGGAATCTATGTTATGCGAAGCACGAATGAGAAATGTTGATATTTCACTTTAAATTCAGCACAATATTACGACATGGAGGTAACTGATGCCGCACATGACTTTCGTGTCATGATTATCATGTTTCGATGTGTCGTTTACCTTCATCCCCCATTTATGTCACGTGACACCAAATTTAGTATATGTGGAGCAAGAGAAACGCCCGCGAATTCGCCATGAGCGTGGTATGTTGTCATGTTCTTACATGACACGCTTGTCAGGATTATCATGTTTGCACCAAGCATGCATTTCGCCCTCCATTGACGTCACGTAACACGAAATTTGGTATATGTGGAGCTAGCAAAACGGCCGCGAGTGGATCATGAAGGGCCCAATATACTTCAATGTAGCGTCGACGCGCGCACGCTGGGCACAGCGACGCAAGGTTAGCAAAACGCGAGCACTCTACAGTCTGACGCCAGGCACGACCAGCGTCTGTCGGCGCAGCCCAACGGCCACCGGCGCAAAATGCGACGTGCTGCATTTCGTGCCGATGCGTTACCCAGACAACACTGCGTCTCCCTCTTTTTCTGACGGAGGGACACCGGACGCACTTAAACGCGCATGTGTCAGAGCAACGCCGCGCGGTGCGCGCCTGCGAGTATATGTCAGGACCAGTGCCTGGCGTATCGCGACGAAATGAACGCTGGCGAGCACGTGCACCGTGTCACGTGTATATGTATTGATGCCTTGACTGTGGCGCGTAGTCATGTCCTCACAAGACACGCATCTTATGATTGTCATGTTTGCACCAGTATCATACCTTCGTCATCCATTCACGTCCAGTAACACCAAATTTGGTAAAAGTGAAGCTAGCGAAACGGCCGCCAGCGCATCATGACCTTTCTATGTAGTCATATTGTTACATGACACGCAGTTCATGATTATCATGTTTGCACCAGTCACACACTTTCGTAATCCATTCACGTACCGTAATACCAAATTTTGTATATGTGACGCTAGTGAAACGGCCGCGAGTGCATCACGTGCGTGGCATGTAGTCATGTGGCATGTAGTTACATGACTCGCATGTCATGATTTTTATATTGGAATTAGTCGCTTGTGTTCACCATGCCACCATGTCATACCATACCATTTTTGCAACATGCCATGTGAACGAAACCACCGGAAGAGCTGCAGGACCGTGAAATGTAAATCATAAAATTCATTCATTCATTTATTGATTCATTTATTCATTCGTTAATTTCAACAAGTCTTTCACAAACAATTGGGGGGTCCGTCAGGCAAAAAGCGGTTGAAAAACCATTTCAGAGTGCCTGAGGCTTCACGTACATGGCAGCAGTTTCGAAATAAAGCTCCTAAATAAGTTTGCTGTAATGTAAGCAGGCAATTAGAACAAAACATTAGACGAATATTTTACATATACATCAGTAGAACAAACAGACACAGACCAAACTAATAATTATGTACCTGCTCTCATGAATGCCCTGAACAGTATCAAAATAAACCTGACAGAGACTGAAAAAATGCGATACATTGAGTAATGATAACATAGGATCCTAAAAAGAAAGATACTAGGCCAGGGTGA